>JASKMD010000008.1:6055152-6520152 GCA_030144725.1 Haematococcus lacustris | reverse complement strand
CCTGCCCCTGCCCCTGCCCCTGCCCCTGCCCCTGCCCCTGCCCCTGCCCCTGCCCCTGCCCCTGCCCCTGCCCCTGCCCCTGCCCCTGCCCCTGCCCCTGCCCCTGCCCCTGCCCCTGCCCCTGCCCCTGCCCCTGCCCCTGCCCCTGCCCCTGCCCCTGCCCCTGCCCCTGCCCCTGCCCCTGCCCCTGCCCCTGCCCCTGCCCCTGCCCCTGCCCCTGCCCCTGCCCCTGCCCCTGCCCCTGCCCCTGCCCCTGCCCCTGCCCCTGCCCCTGCCCCTGCCCCTGCCCCTGCCCCTGCCCCTGCCCCTGCCCCTGCCCCTGCCCCTGCCCCTGCCCCTGCCCCTGCCCCTGCCCCTGCCCCTGCCCCTGCCCCTGCCCCTGCCCCTGCCCCTGCCCCTGCCCCTGCCCCTGCCCCTGCCCCTGCCCCTGCCCTTACCCCACCCTAGCCCCTGCCCCTGCCCCTGCCCCTGCCCCTGCCCCTGCCCCTGCCCCTGCCCCTGCCCCTGCCCTTACCCCACCCTAGCCCCTGCCCCTGCCCCTGCCCCTGCCCCTGCCCCTGCCCCTGCCCCTGCCCCTGCCCCTGCCCCTGCCCCTGCCCCTGCCCCTGCCCCTGCCCCTGCCCCTGCCCCTGCCCCTGCCCCTGCCCCTGCCCCTGCCCCTGCCCCTGCCCCTGCCCCTGCCCCTGCCCCTGCCCCTGCCCCTGCCCTTACCCCACCCTAGCCCCTGCCCCTGCCCCTGCCCCTGCCCCTGCCCCTGCCCCTGCCCCTGCCCCTGCCCCTGCCCCTGCCCCTGCCCCTGCCCCTGCCCCTGCCCCTGCCCCTGCCCTTACCCCACCCTAGCCCCTGCCCCTGCCCCTGCCCCTGCCCCTGCCCCTGCCCCTGCCCCTGCCCCTGCCCCTGCCCCTGCCCCTGCCCCTGCCCCTGCCCCTGCCCCTGCCCCTGCCCCTGCCCCTGCCCCTGCCCCTGCCCCTGCCCCTGCCCCTGCCCCTGCCCCTGCCCCTGCCCCTGCCCCTGCCCCTGCCCCTGCCCCTGCCCCTGCCCCTGCCCCTGCCCCTGCCCCTGCCCCTGCCCTTACCCCACCCTAGCCTCTGCCCCTGCCTCGCCCCTGCCCCTCCTCGTCTTCTGCTCTCACCCCACCGTCACTCCCCCACCCCCTCTCATCCTATGGTCACACTGCAGCCTCCCCCCACGGCATTGTCAGGGTGCTGCGCTGCACTCGCTTGAGGCCCCCCACCCCCTCGGCCTGCTGCTGCCTGCTGCTGCCCCCTCCCCAGGTGCTTTGTGGAGGGTCTGGTGGTTGGCAACATGGGCGGGGAGGAGGCCCGGCAGCTGGCCCAGGGCCTGAGCAGCCGCCTGTCCACCCACTGCCACACGCTGCCCCTGTACCCCTCACAGGTCAGGACACACACACACCAGGCTGCCACCCCCGCTGCCCTGCCCACCCCTGCTGCCCTGCGACCCCGCTGCCCTGCCCCACCCTGCTGCCATGACCCCCCTGCTGCCCTGCCCACCCCTGCTGCCATGACCCCCCTGGTGGCTGCCAGATGCGGGACCTGCGCGCCGTGAAGCTACCCTCAGGCTCCACCAGCTGGCTGGATGAGGCTGGCCCTGACCCGGCCAACACCAACAGCGCAGTCAGCGTGGCATACCAGGCAAGACTGAGCAGCAGCTAGCAGCAACAGGAGGCCGGGGGGAGGAGGAGGGGAGGAGGAGGAGGGGAGGAGGAGGAGGAGAGGAGGAGGGGGGGAGGAGGAGGAGGAGAGGAGGGGAGGAGGGGAGGAGGGGAAGAGGGGAAGTGGGGAAGTGGGAGGGTAACACACGGACTGGAATTGAGGGTTGTGTGTGTGTGTGCGTGTGTGTATTGGTAAGGGTTGTTGCTGTTTCTGGGGCTGTTGTGTCCGCCTGGCAGCAGCCTCGGCCTCGACCCGCCTCTGTCCGCTGAGCTGCCTGAGCTGTGTGGCTGTGCTCTGCCCTGCTGCCTTGACCTTGCCTACACCTGACTACTGAACCTGAGGGTGGGAGGGGTGGTGCTGTGAGCCTGACCCTGCCTGATGGCTGCCGCAGCCCCTGCCCTGCTGCCTTGCCCCTGCACATGCCCTGCCTGAACCTCACCCACACACTGCAGGTCGGGCCGGATGACCTGCGCAACAACGCGCTGCTGCAGCTGCTGGTGCACCTGGGCAAGCGCGACGCCTTCAACATCCTGCGCACACAGCAGCAGGTCAGGGGGTTGCAGGCAGCCCACCTTCAGCCCGCACCCACATTGCTGGCCCCTGCTGCTCCTACCCCTGCCCCTGGCCTGAGTGCTTTCTTTTCACTGCTGCTGACAAGCCTGCTGCTCCCCTCCCCTCCCCCCTTCCCCTCTGCCTGACACCATGTCGCCCTCCTCCCCCCCTCCTTCAGGCCCCCCTCCTCCCCCCCTCCTTCAAGCCCTACTTGTTCGGCAGAAGGGGGGGGGGGGGACAGCTGCAGCTACAACCCCACCCTGCCAGTCCAGGCAGCCCCTGACACCCTACCCACCCACCCTGCTCTCTGCCCCCCCTTCTTCCCCTGCCCCCTGCCTGGCTCTGTCGGTCGCCTCTCTCCCCCCCCCTCCCCTCCCCTGCCCTCCCACCCCCCTGCTGCCCCGGGTGCTGACCCGCAGCTGGGCTACGTGGTGTCCCTGTTCAACAACCACGAGCTGGGGGCCCACCACCTGGAGCTGGTGGTGCAGTCCTCCTCCTTCCCTGCAGCCCTCCTGGCACAGCGCGTCGAGGCCTTTGTGCAGCGCATGGTCAGCGAGCTGCTGCCCGCCAAGTGTGAGGGGGAGGCGGCAGCACCCGCTGGCCCCACCCAGACCGCCACAGGGCAGACAGATCCCCCAGGGGGGGAGGGGGGTGGGCAGGGGCAAGGGCAGGGGGGGAAGGGCGACAGCACGCAAGCAAGCACAAGTACAGAGGCGCAGGGGGTTCAGGTAAGCCAGGAAGGGGGAGGGTCAGCTGCTGCTGTGCCCCCCCCTGCTCCTACTGAGTTTGTGCGGGGGGTGGCGGAGCTGGTGAAGGCCAAGCTGGAGAAGCCCAAGCGCTTGGGTGAGCTGGCGCAGCGCTGGTGGAACGAGGTGTTCTTCGCCACACACGTCTTCAACAGGCCGGTGCGTGGCTGGGTGGGTGGTCAGGCCGGGCTGGTTTGGTGCGCCTGGGGGGGAGGGGGTCATGACTCAATGCCATAAAAATAGCGTAGAGGGTGAAGGGAGGGCGGGAAATGAAATATAATTTATGGCTGATGCTGTGCTGGGTGGCTGGTTGTGTGTGTGAAATGGAAGAGTGAGGGCGAGAGTGAGGGCCATAGCCTCGGTTTGTGAAGTGGGACCTTGCCTCTTGCCTGGCGTTGAGATCTGATTGCTAGGTTGTTTGGACGTCGGGATCACTATTTTGCCTCACTGCGCAGGAGGCGGAGGTGGAGGCGTTGAAGCAGCTGACACCACAGGAGCTGCTGGAGTTCGCGCGCCGCGTCCTAGTGGACCCCGCAACTCGGCGCAAGGTTGTGGTGGCGGTCCGAGGGAACGCGGCGCCCGCCAGCGCGCCGGCCGCGACTGCAAAAGAGGAGCCGGAGCAAGCACAGGGTTCCGTGGAAGGTAGCTGCGCGCCAGAGGAGGCCGTGCACCGCATTGACGACATCGCTAGCTTCAAGCGGGGCTGCGAGACGTTTCCCAGCGTTGCCGGCGTCTATGCTTTGCGGCGGGCATGTGAGCTGCAATCGCGCAAGCACCATGCATCTGGCCAGGGGGACGGTACGCAGAAGGCATGAGGAGCGCTCATTTGAAGTAGGCTGCCCACAGACTGACACCCTCGTGGGTTATCCCTTTTAATGCAAGCATGCTGTCTGTCAGGCATTCTGGTGATGCTGATGGTGGCTGTGTAGCCTCTCAAGCGTCAATCGGGAATGGCTGCTTGGCCTGGCCCAATGACGGTGATTCAACTACTCCAACCACCCTGCCTTACCTGACTACCTCGTGTGACCTGGTCACCCACTCCGCGGCGTGAGACGGTGTGGGCCGCACCGCCTCGCTCAGCTCGCACCTGTATGTTGCGTGCATGGTCACCCCTAACGATTAATAAATCAGGGCTTACACCTGCGTGGCATGGTGAAGCTTTCACCTCCCCTCATTCCAGGGACCATGGAATTGATTTGATGATGATGTGGCTTACACCGCTTAAGCCGTCAGCCGTTAGGCTGCTACGCCGCCCTCCCCCTCTAGGGGTTCGGGACTTTCTGTAACGCACTTCAAAGCAAGGTGCACAAACAAAGGTGCACATGGGCTCAACATGAAGTCATGCAAGTTCTCATTATTGTTGTGTAAAGTCATGGCAAACTCCGGCTGCTCCCTGATGGAACTCGTGGCAGTGCACTCAAATATGGAATGCATGGCGTCATCCACTACCCCCTCAGTGCATCTTGTGCATGTGCGATCAATGAAAGTAGTAGTAGTAGTAGTAGTAGTAGTGGTGAAAGTAACCCCCTCAAACCGAGCCTTCTCCACCCCCAGACCACTGTTGCCTAACCTGAACCTAGTCAGGCTCGTGCGAACTTCTGTAGAGAGCATTGCAATTGATTTGCAATGCAGTGTTGCATACTTACGACTTCTTCTATCGACTTCTGCCCCCCAGCCTTCCACTTGAGCCACAACATGCAGTTGCCAGTGACACCACAGCCTACCAGGCATCGTCTCCGGCACGACAAGCAGGGCAAAGTGGCATGGGGCCAGTCCAGCAATCAGCTTTTACCTGCTCTGAGGCATGTACTCTCAGCACATGTCGGCCATTGTGACAGCACGTCGGAGGTAGGAGTTTTACCTCATGCACTTCATGCACCTCTTGCATTCCAGCCTCACTATCCAGCACAGCATACCTATTGAGCAGCCACATTGGATTTCCTGCGGGCTGTGAAGCACTTAGCCGAACCGTGGAGGAATCACATCAGGAGGGTCACAAACGGAGCCAGAAAGTGATTTACGGGGCCAGTGGCAGGGGTCATCAACTGTGCCGGGCAGCTAGAGCCTGGTGTCCGGTGAGAAGCCATTAGCTGCACATACTGACTGTATAGCTCCTCGACAACTTCGTCATTATGCAATGTCAAGGTAATGCACCGCTGAAATAGGCCGCATGGTTGGGTGGGGACGATAAATATGCACGCACACCATGCCACGCGGACATTGCTGCCATTGTGGCAGTGCGGTGTACTTGCATCCTGTTTGCATCGAGCAGCCATGTTCACAGTCCGCGGGAATGGCGGGCGGAGTGATCTTCAGTCTAAAACGCGAGTTTCAGCGCGCGTGACTTACCGCGATAGCCTCAGCTACCCTTCACTAGCGCGTGGTGTGAGCGTCAGGCCTGGCACGGATTGGCGGGACCAACGGCCGGGGTGACCTAGCATCCTGTTGCATCACGCAAAGTAGAGGAACAAAGCATCCCATCTGCAAGGTGTAACAATTTATCAATCCCAACATCAGTCTCAATTATCTCTATCTACAAGGCAGCAACCTCCTACAAAACGCTCAATAACCTCTTGGGGCGCCACCACATCTCGTGGCGGACGTCTACCATTCAATGGAACTTGGTATTGGGCCAGATACGAAAACACATTAGTCAACCATGCATCGCTGAAAGCAAAGGTCCAGTAAAATCTTGCATGCATGCATGCATGGTCTAGAACGCCAAAGGTGGCCTGCTTGCCAAGGTGCGTTGTGCTGTACCCACAACTGTCTCACACTGCCCCGCACCACCACCAGAGTGACCGCCCACCCAGCCACCTCCACTCCATTATCCTTCACCCACTACTCTTGAGCTATTACCCTTTCCCTTAACCCTGTAGACATTGCAGCTCACAATGCACCAAAAGGCCTGCACATGGGAGAAAGTGACGCAAGTGCATATACAACTAGTTATTTAATGTCGTGCCCCTTCGCAGCACCCAAACAAGATGTGCAGCCCGTGTACATACACATACAAGGTCATTGAGCAAGCAAGCAAGACAAGCAAATGTGGCAGAGACATAGACGAGGCTAAGTATTCTGCTGCAGTATGCGATTAACAGAACCAACGCACATGAAAAACATTTGATACTGCCTGAGAGCTACTATAGGCTACAACGTGCAGCCACCAAGGTGTTGCCATGCTTCTGCAAGGCTCATGCCGCCTGGCACCTTTGCCACTGCTGCTGGGGCTGCTGCAAGCACTGCTTGCATCACATCTGCTTCATGCTGGGGGCGCCTAACCTCTGCTTACTCCCTTGCCGCTAAGGCAGGTGCAGCAGCAGGAAGCTGAGCCGCAGGGGGTGAGGGCCCTGACCTCCTGGAGCCGGAGACTTCATTCTGCCACCACTGCCAATGCAGCTGCCTCAGCCTGGAGGTCTCGTCCTGGTCCTCCCGCTGCTGACCAGGCCCGCCCAGGCTCTTCCTCCCCAGGCTCTTCCTGCCCTGGGGAGCGCTGTCCAGGCCCTGCCCCTCCTCCCCAGCAGCATCAATGTCACTGTGGCAGCTGGCGAAGATGTCACCAACAGACAACAGCCCCAACAGCAGCTCATTCTCGGACAGCAGCTCTGAGCACACATCGTCCAAGTCTATGGACTTACGCTCTGAGGACAGGGATGGGCGGCGTGGGCGCCAACACAGGTCGGTAGGTTGTGGTGGCAGGGCTGCGCTGTAGCTTGGCTGGTGAAGGAGGGGCGGCTGGAGGGAGGGCGGTCCACCTCGGGCAGCATCAGCTGGCTGGGACTGCACCGCACCCCCACTGCTGCAGGCACTGCCTTGGCAAGGGCTGGCCTGTCCACATGCCTGGCTTCCTTTTGCAGGGGGAGGGGTGAGGGCCTGGGCAGACTCCACAGCAGCCTGCCTGCCAGGCACCCTGCCCCAGAGCAAGAGGTGCAGGAGGGTAGGAGGTTGCTTGGGCGGCTGGCTTGGCTGCTTGTTGGTTGCTGCAGCGCGCAGGAAGGCGTTGCGGGTGTGTATGTCCAGCACCACGCTGGCCCCTAGGCCCAGAGCCCCCCCGGCCAGAGCCCTGGCTAAGGGGTGCGGGCGCCTCAACCGGGCATACAGCAGCCAGTGTGAGAACGCGGTGAAGAGGCGCAGGGGCAGCAGCAGGGGCGCGCTGACCTGCAGGGCATGGCCAGGGGCAGCGGGGCAGCAAGGAGCCTGCAGCTTCCTTCATGCCTGTATACAACACGCCGCACCGTATGTGAACTAGGTGCAGCATAGGTGTGAGTGTGGCAGGCAATGCCTGGTGGCTTGCCCCTCAGCACTGCCTGCGCTGCAGTGGTGCGCAGCTGCCCTGTCAACACTGGCTGTGGTGCACACGCTCCTGTAGCACTGGCTGAGCTGTAATGTTGCGCGACTGCCCTGTCAACACTGGCTGTGGTGCGCACGCTCACCTGCTCCAGGGGTGTGTACATCAGCAGGTCCGTGACCAGCTCAAGGTTCTTGTGGATGACCATGGCCACCGCGTCAGGGATGGGCACCAGGCCCAGGCCCATGACCAACTGCAGGCAGGCGGGCAGACAGCAGGATCACAGCAAGATCAACCACGCAGGCCAGCACATACGCAAGGAGAGCTGGCAGCAAGGTGCAGGTAGGAGGTACAGGCATCGCCCTAGGCATCGAAGAAGGCTGAGATGGAAGGGAAGGTGGAAGGGAAAGAAGGTGAGGTGTAAAGAATGTGAAAGAAGGGAAGGCAGGACAACACAGCTGAATGCAGCGGCCTGGTGAAGGATGTGTCTGGTCAACTCCTACGTCTTCTGGCTCACACAGGGTCAGTCCATGCTGACCCGAAACCCCAGCCCTATGAAGCCAAGCTTGTGCCTTTGCCCCTTGGCCCTTGCCCCCATTGCCTGGGTCCCTTGCCTGCCTTCACCCCTACTGCATAGGGCACTACCCCCTGCTGCTGACTCCCTCCGCTAATATGCTTTGAACAACTTGCTCAGGAAACCCTGGAGAACCAATCTCAATCGAGCCAGGCGCCTTGACAGCGCAAACCACCATACTGCTCCCACTGCCCCCTCACGCCGGTGCATGCCCTCCTTCCCTCCTCACATCCTGCGCTTGCCCCCCTCCCCCTCACCTTGCTGCCTGCGCGGCCCAACCCAGTGGCTATGTAAGCCAGCTGCATGTGAGGCCAGCGGCTGCAGTGGCTCGCTGCCCAGCCCAGGCCGCTGTAGGCCGCTAGCCAGAATGCCAGGGCCGGCACCTCCTGCCAGCCCTGGCCCTGGATCAGGGAGCGCACCACTGCCAGCACCACCAGCAGCACCATCATCAGCGCCCAAGGCAGCGCCACAGGACCCTGACGGGCGGCCAGGTGCTGCGGACCAAGGCAGCCAGACCAGCAGGGTCAGGAGCATCAGCAAGGTTAGGAGCATCATTGGGAAGACAGTCCCATGCATTGCATGCTGACAGCACAGCCTTGTCCTCACTTCCCAAACCCTCCCTGCCCTCCTGCCCACTGGCTGTTTGGCCTACAAACCCCCTATGACCCTATGCCCTGCTTCATCCCCTCCTCACCCTGCCCCTACTCCATCCCCTCCTCACCTGCTTGTAAGCCCGCTCCTGCTCCCGGTCCCTGAACCCCATGGTTGCCAGCTGCAAGCTAGAGGCACACACTCGCCAGACCCTCACACATGACACGCCTGCAGCTTTGGCCGCTGTGGGCACCACCCCTGCTGCCAGGGTCCAGGGCACCAGCTGGGGCACAGCCAGGCTGGCAGCGCCTGGCAGCTGCACGGGGCCAGCCGCCGCCCTCCCCTGCTGCGGGCCCCACAGTCTCCGCCTGCAGCTGGACATGGAGGCAGGCTGCGGGCTCTTAAGCCTCTGCTCCCCCTCCCCCTTGACCTCTTCTGACTCCAACTCTACTGCCTGGGCTGCACTCCCGCCTGCTGCCGCGTCCCTGCCATCCAGCCCACACTTCCAAGTCTCTTCCCCCTCCTCTCCCGCCACAGACCACTGGTCCTGCCTGCCCGGCAGCAGGGAGTGCCAGTGCCCGCCCTCCCGCCCCTCATCCTCACTCAAGCTGCCGCCAGCGGGGCCAGGGGCCAGGCCAGTCACCCCAGGGGCAGGGGCAGGGGCCCAGGTCCACGCGTGGCTGTGGGTGAGGCCCCACAGGACCACCAGGCGCAGCATTGAGGGGCGGCCACTGCACACCGCCTGGTGGAACAGGGAGCAGCCGGCATACTGCGCCACCAGGCCAAAGCCCAGCCCGGCTGGCGCAGCAGCACTCAGCACCTCGCCCAGCAAGCGGTGGGCCAGGGTGGGCCATCCACACCGCACAGAGTAGTGGAGCAGGCGGTTGCCCAGCAGCAGCATGGGGGAGGGGAGGGGCTGGGGTGGAGGCACAGGCTGGCATGGGCTGGGGCTGGCTACCTGGCTTGGGGCGAGGTGGTCAGGCGGGGGCGCGGGGGGGAGGCTGCCTGGGCTGCTCGCCACGGCTTGTGGGCACCTGACGCCTGTGCTGTCACCTGGGTCGCTGTCGTCAGCAAGGGTGGTGGAGGGGGAGGAGGGCGAGGGCGGAGGTGAGGGCAAGGGCAGGGGGGCGAGGGGGCGGGCGGGGAGGCCTTGTGAGGACAGCCAGGGAAGCTGGGTCTCAGCAGACCTCTGGCTACCCGCCTCAGGAGCAGGGCGCAGTACGGCGGGTTGGGGCAGGGGCTGGGTGCAGGTCGGGCTGGACCCCCCGTCAGGGCTGGGGGTAGGGCGGCGGCGCACCAGGCTCTGTAGGAAGCCTGGGGGCCTGAACAGCCTGTGCTGGGCACCTCCCCCTCTGGGGGAGGGGGGGAGGGGCTGGCCAGGTGGGAGAGCAGGCTGGGGGAGGGGGGGGCTGGGGGCTGGTCCTGGTGCAGGGGGTGCAGGAGGCGGGGAGGCGGGTGGGGGTGGCAGGGCTAGGTCGGGTGCGGGGGCCGCCGGGGCGCTGGTAGCGTCAGGGTTTGCAGGCTGCTGGAGCCCGCCAGGCAGCGGGAGAGCAGTAGGCGGGTGGGCGGGCGCAAGCTCCTGGGGTTTAGGAGGAAGCTGCTGGGCAGCTGCTCGCTCCCGCTCCTCCACCACCCACTGCATCCACATGCCCAAGTGGTTTAAGAAAGCACGTGTGTGGTGGTGCACGCTGGGGTGTTGCTGCTGCTGTTGCTGCTGCTGCTGCAGGTGAGGAAGGCTGGGGGTGGAGGCAGAGCTGCACAGCCGCTGTTGCTGCCGCTGACACAAGACCTCCTCCCTAGCATTGCTGTGCGAAGCACGGCCACGCACGATGGCCTGAGAGCAGCCAGAGGAGGCACCAAGGGGCTGTGCAGCTGTTGAGCCAGCACCCCCTGCCCCCTGACCTGAGGTGTGAGGGAGCTGGGGGGGCCCAGGGCCCAGGGGTGGTGCAGCATGGCCTGAGCTACCCAGGCTGGCTGCCAGGCAGGGTAGGGGCAGGTAGGGTGCCACTGGTGGCAGCAGCGCCTGTGGGGCCCGGGGCTTGGAGAACATGGCAGCGGGCAGTGTAGGGCGCAAGCTGCCGCTGCCCAGCTCGGCCAGCTCGGCCACCAGCCCGATTGTCTCTGTGCTCAGCAGCAGCAGGGGCTGGCTGTCCAGCAGCAGGGGGCCAGCCCACACCTACAGCCAGGCAGGGGAGTGGGCGTGGGCTGGGCATGGCAAGAGGGCAGTGGGAGGTACAGGCCAAATCAGGCCATACCAACCCAGATCAGGCCAGATCGGGCCATATGTTAGGCCATGTCAGGTCAGGCCAGGGTATCAATGGCGGGCCAGACCAGTCCAGAGAAGCAGGTGGGGTTTTAATGGGGCTGTCACCTTGACCTGCGCTGAATGTCACACTGTCCCAGGGCATGGCCAGCTCCACAATGCTCCTAACACCGCCACCGCACTGCCTGCCTACCTGCATGCCTGCATGCATGCATCCATGGCTGCCTGCTTTCCCTCTTGGCCACATCCTTGCTCACGCCCCTGCCTGCCTGCCCACACCCCTGCTCACACCCCTGCCTGCCTGCCTGCCTGCAGAGCTGGCCCAGGGCATGGCTCTGTCAAACCAGCATTGCTTCATAGCTTGCACATTGCTGCCCTGCCATCCCTCACCTCGCTGCCAGCCCCCCACCGCCCCCTCACCTCCAGCACCAGCACTGCCGGAAGCTTCAGCGCTGACACCTCGACAGCCAGAGCCCAGCACGTCACCGCCACGCTGCCGTCACCACCTCCACCTGGCAGCGCCTGGACCTTGGCTGCCCCAGCCCTCCCCCCCTGCCCCTCTCTGCCGCCAGGCCCCGGCCCACCCTGCCCGCCCACACCCCCGCTGCTGCTAGCCCTAGCCACAGCACCGGGGCTGGCCAGGGCTGCTGGCTCCAGCACATGGGAGCAGTCCAGCGCCTGACGAGTGATGGCAGCAATGGACTCAGCGGCCAGGCTGGAGTAGGCCTCAGCCCGCTGCGCTCGCAGGTCCTGGGCCTGGCCTGGGGACAGGTAGCGCCCGGCTGCCCCACTGCCCTCCGCCCTCAATGCAGCCGCGGTGCTGGCGGCTGCGTGGCGGGCGGTGAGGAGCTGCGTGGTGCGGCGCTGCTGCTGCGACCACAGGGCAGGGGTGCGGGCGCCTTGGGGGCGCAGGGGCTGAAGGGTAAGGGGCAGGGCCTGGCCCTGGCAGCGGGCTGTGAACCGCACCCCGTCCGCTGCCTGAAGCAAGGCGGAGGCTGCGGCGTGGCGGGAGGCCGTGAGCCTGACCAGCACATGTGCCTGCAGGCAGGCGCTGGGGGAGAGGGGGAGGGGCCTGACAGGCAAGCCGGCCTGGGAGGGGGGGGGCTGAGGGGGGGAGGCTGGCCACCAGGGGTCAGGGTCAGGGGCCCCCCGGCCGGACTGCCCCTCACTGCTCCGGGGGGGCTGGGCGGCTGTACCTGGCATGTTCGTGGCCCAGAACGACATAGGTGCAGCCTGGGCTGCCTGACATTGTGCAGGGAGGGGCAGCAGGGCCAGGGGAGCTAGGGCGGTGATGCGCACTGGCTTCACTGCGCGCTGGCCCTGGCCCAAGGGGGCTGCTGCCGCTGCTGCACCACCAGCTCCCCGGACGCCCCTGCTGCCGCCGGCCAGCTCGTCCCTGGACCGCCCCCCCTCTCCCTTAGCTGCTGTCAGCCTGGCCGCTACCTCACCCCCCCTCACACTGCCAGCCTTTGCTCCCTTTTGGGAGGCTGCAGCCGCCTGGGTGCGAGGGTCCACTGCGCTTTGTGAGCGGTGGTAGCGTGTGGAGTAGGGCAGCAGGGGGGCCAGGTTCAGGCTGTGCCAGCGCCGGAACAGGTGGCTGGGCTCACCACCCTCCTCCCCTGCAGCGCCTGCCTCCTCTTGCTGCGGCTGGCGGGCGGGGGGTAGGGCGCTAGGCGGCTGCCCCTGCCCTCTCGGGTCCTCCTCCCCGCCCCCCTGACTGACAGCACCCCGCACCGGCAGCTGCGCCTGCCCTGCAGGCAACAGCCCCGGTAAGGCTGGCATGGCAATGAGGGTGGGTGCACTGGAGCGAAGCTGTGGCGTGTTGCCGTCCTTGTGGGGCCTGCTAGAACCCCCCAGGCCTCCTGCGGCACTGCCCTCACATTCTATTCCCCAAGCCCCAGCGCCTTGCAGCGGTCCAGCAGAGCCGTGGGGAGGGGGGTGGGCGGAGGGCAGCCCAGCATGCTGAGGCAGGGCAGGCCCCCCAGCCCTGGGGCAAGGATCCCACTGGCCAGTGGCTAGGAAGGGGCTGGCCAAGGCCTCACACCCCTGCTCACAGCTCAGACCCCAGCCCTGCTGCTGCTGCTGCCGCTGCAGACCCGGCGTTGGCTCCACTACCCCATGCTGAACCGCCACACGGGGGAGGGGACCTGATTCTGCCTGGACACGAGCGCTGGCTCGTTGGTGTTGAGCTGGGGACTGGGACCGGGGTCGCGCTTGCCTGGGCAGTGGGCCCCCATGCTCTACTGGCCCCAGCAGGTCACCACGTGATCCAGCAGCAGCAGGGGCAGTGACGGCCTGCTGCACCAGCCCTGGCAGTGGCGCAGACGCAGGGGGCTGGGCTGAGTCTATCAGGCGACCACCCATGCTCTGCAAGGCCATGCCCTGGCTGGCATGAGTTGTGCCAGGTACACTGGCACTGGTGGTGCTGCCTCTGCTGCCCCCACCAAGCGATGCTGCTGCAAGCCCTGAGTAGCTTGGCTCCTGGGCTATGCTATTGCAGCTGGTGCTGCTGCTGCTGCTGCTTCTTGACAACTTGTGCACAACAGTGCAGCTATCTGCCTGGTTGCCGCAATGTGCAGAGAAGCTCCTGCTGTAGGACCTGTCGTACTCAGGACTGGCAACAAGCTGGCCAGAAGGGCGACGGGAGATGCGGGGGCTAGGTGACATCCAGGCCAGTGCCTTTGACACCATAGACTGAGGTTCACGATGCCATGCCATTTTACGACCTGGAGAGTTGCTCTGCAGCTCTCGAGGCTGAGGCAAATCATGTACAGGCAGTTTGGCGCCGCTATCAGCACTGCAACTCATGTGTTCAGCGTATGAGGCCTTGCTATCCATGCTTCCAGGATACACAGTTTCTGATTCTCAATGGCCCTGCGAAAAGGGAGTAGGCACGGAGGCAAGGGAGTAGGACACGACGACAATTGCGGGATGGGCCATTCCCACAGTGCCTCGCTGGGGCTACATGACCGCATGTACCTGCACCCCGGACAAGAAGATGACTATGCTTGCGATTACGCTGAACAGGTCGCGCTACAAAGGACACTGCTAAGCTCTATGTACGACGGGATAGCCTGGTAAGCCGCTGTGTTGCCAGAAGGCCGGTAGCATGATAAATATGGACTGCTGCACTTTTACAGCGGACCATTCATATACAAGAACGCACACACAGACAGCAGGGCAGCCCAGGAGCCAAAATGCCCATGTAAGTCAGCATACAAGACTCCTAATCAGTTGGCCCCAACTGACAGTAAACCTACCCCTGGTAACCAAAACAACGCCGCGTCTCAGCCACGTGGTTTTTACTTGTGTGTCGCACATGCACGGATAGCAGACTCTGTCAGCTATGCGGTGCAATCTGAATCATTAGTTATTGTGCAGTGTGCTGAGTGCAATGGCGGCTCAAATCTCGGCATTCAAACTTATGCAAGTTTTGCACATGTGGGCCTCGCCGTGAGTGATCGCCGCGACCAACGTGGCCCAGTAGCATGCGCACACAGTCAGGAACAGTCGCCGCAGTAAACAACGATTCACATGGTTTGCCAATCCCGATGTAGCAGCGCCCCTCCACACACGCACGGAAACACACAAGGCTGGAGCGATACTTGACCCCTACTGGTCCTGCAACTGCATACGTGACTGGTCATGTTGCTACATCATCTTCCTTCTCACTCTAGTTCACACACAAAAAAATTCATTCTTCATTCTTCATTCATCTTCCTCCTCACTCTAGTTCACACTCTAGTTCACTCTAGCCCGACCCTGCCAACGCCCCATGTGCTTACCCGCCCCATGTGCTTCCCCGCCCCGCCCCGCCCCGCCCCGCCCCGCCCCGCCCCGCCCCGCCCCGCCCCGCCCCGCCCCGCCCCGCCCCGCCCCGCCCCGCCCCGCCCCGCCCCGCCCCGCCCCGCCCCGCCCCGCCCCGCCCCGCCCCGCCCCGCCCCGCCCCGCCCCGCCCCGCCCCGCCCCGCCCCGCCCCGCCCCGCCCCGCCCCGCCCCGCCCCGCCCCGCCCCGCCCCGCCCCGCCCCGCCCCGCCCCGCCCCGCCCCGCCCCGCCCCGCCCCGCCCCGCCCCGCCCCGCCCCGCCCCGCCCCGCCCCGCCCCGCCCCGCCCCGCCCCGCCCCGCCCCGCCCCGCCCCGCCCCGCCCCGCCCCGCCCCGCCCCGCCCCGCCCCGCCCCGCCCCGCCCCGCCCCGCCCCGCCCCGCCCCGCCCCGCCCCGCCCCGCCCCGCCCCGCCCCGCCCCGCCCCGCCCCGCCCCGCCCCGCCCCGCCCCGCCCCGCCCCGCCCCGCCCCGCCCCGCCCCGCCCCGCCCCGCCCCGCCCCGCCCCGCCCCGCCCCGCCCCGCCCCGCCCCGCCCCGCCCCGCCCCGCCCCGCCCCGCCCCGCCCCGCCCCGCCCCGCCCCGCCCCGCCCCGCCCCGCCCCGCCCCGCCCCGCCCCGCCCCGCCCCGCCCCGCCCCGCCCCGCCCCGCCCCGCCCCGCCCCGCCCCGCCCCGCCCCGCCCCGCCCCGCCCCGCCCCGCCCCGCCCCGCCCCGCCCCGCCCCGCCCCGCCCCGCCCCGCCCCGCCCCGCCCCGCCCCGCCCCGCCCCGCCCCGCCCCGCCCCGCCCCGCCCCGCCCCGCCCCGCCCCGCCCCGCCCCGCCCCGCCCCGCCCCGCCCCGCCCCGCCCCGCCCCGCCCCGCCCCGCCCCGCCCCGCCCCGCCCCGCCCCGCCCCGCCCCGCCCCGCCCCGCCCCGCCCGCCCCGCCCCGCCCCGCCCCGCCCCGCCCCGCCCCGCCCCGCCCCGCCCCGCCCCGCCCCGCCCCGCCCCGCCCCGCCCCGCCCCGCCCCGCCCCGCCCCGCCCCGCCCCGCCCCGCCCCGCCCCGCCCCGCCCCGCCCCGCCCCGCCCCGCCCCGCCCCGCCCCGCCCCGCCCCGCCCCGCCCCGCCCCGCCCCGCCCCGCCCCGCCCCGCCCCGCCCCGCCCCGCCCCGCCCCGCCCCGCCCCGCCCCGCCCCGCCCCGCCCCGCCCCGCCCCGCCCCGCCCCGCCCCGCCCCGCCCCGCCCCGCCCCGCCCCGCCCCGCCCCGCCCCGCCCCGCCCCGCCCCGCCCCGCCCCGCCCCGCCCCGCCCCGCCCCGCCCCGCCCCGCCCCGCCCCGCCCCGCCCCGCCCCGCCCCGCCCCGCCCCGCCCCGCCCCGCCCCGCCCCGCCCCGCCCCGCCCCGCCCCGCCCCGCCCCGCCCCGCCCCGCCCCGCCCCGCCCCGCCCCGCCCCGCCCCGCCCCGCCCCGCCCCGCCCCGCCCCGCCCCGCCCCGCCCCGCCCCGCCCCGCCCCGCCCCGCCCCGCCCCGCCCCGCCCCGCCCCGCCCCGCCCCGCCCCGCCCCGCCCCGCCCCGCCCCGCCCCGCCCCGCCCCGCCCCGCCCCGCCCCGCCCCGCCCCGCCCCGCCCCGCCCCGCCCCGCCCCGCCCCGCCCCGCCCCGCCCCGCCCCGCCCCGCCCCGCCCCGCCCCGCCCCGCCCCGCCCCGCCCCGCCCCGCCCCGCCCCGCCCCGCCCCGCCCCGCCCCGCCCCGCCCCGCCCCGCCCCGCCCCGCCCCGCCCCGCCCCGCCCCGCCCCGCCCCGCCCCGCCCCGCCCCGCCCCGCCCCGCCCCGCCCCGCCCCGCCCCGCCCCGCCCCGCCCCGCCCCGCCCCGCCCCGCCCCGCCCCGCCCCGCCCCGCCCCGCCCCGCCCCGCCCCGCCCCGCCCCGCCCCGCCCCGCCCCGCCCCGCCCCGCCCCGCCCCGCCCCGCCCCGCCCCGCCCCGCCCCGCCCCGCCCCGCCCCGCCCCGCCCCGCCCCGCCCCGCCCCGCCCCGCCCCGCCCCGCCCCGCCCCGCCCCGCCCCGCCCCGCCCCGCCCCGCCCCGCCCCGCCCCGCCCCGCCCCGCCCCGCCCCGCCCCGCCCCGCCCCGCCCCGCCCCGCCCCGCCCCGCCCCGCCCCGCCCCGCCCCGCCCCGCCCCGCCCCGCCCCGCCCCGCCCCGCCCCGCCCCGCCCCGCCCCGCCCCGCCCCGCCCCGCCCCGCCCCGAGGGGGTGTGGGAGGGCGGGGCTAGGGCTGGGGCTGGGAGGGGGTGGGAGGAGGGGGGAGGGCTATTCTGGGTCTGGGAGGGGGTGGGGGTGCGAGGGGGTGCGAGGGGTGCGAGGGGGCAGGGTCCAGGCCGTCAGAGTGGGCTAGTCATTTCAGCAAGGCAAAGCCTGGTCGCGTCAACATCATTGCCAACAGGCTTGATCGATAAAATGTCGTGCTTTCTATTCCAGCAGCTGTGTCGTTGAGCCAGGAACAAAGGTACGTAGCCACATTCTTAGGAATTGCAGTGGTCAGCTCACAGCATGCCAGTATGTGGAAGGGGGTCAAAATCTCTTTGAGGCTGGCAAGAGAGAAATGCACCTCCCACACAATCTTGCTGCAAAATCGCTGCGTGACTTGCCCAACGATGACCCTTCGACACCGCCTGCACCAATGAAAGGTTCGCTGAAATGTGAATGTACTTCTGGATCAATAGCAGGCCCAGTTCAATCACTGATGCCGCTTCATACCCCTGGAACAGTCGATAGCGAGCAGCTGAGGTGTGTCCGCGATCGCTTGCGCCGGCATGGCCTCACTCGCAAGAGGTAACGCGCGGCTTGCCAGGAGGTCAGATGACGCGCATCAAATCGCAGCTTCCATTGTGACAAACGTCATCGAAAACGGTGCAGTACTGAGAGAGTATCTGCATGAAGATTACCAATCCCATGTTGGGGGTACCTGACAGGCCCCTGTTTTCAATTCATGCGGAGGTATGCAAGGCGGCAACAAACCTTTCAGGCGCAGCAGAGGTCGCCGGACGATACCGACGATGAAGGAAGCTGAGTGACGTGGCGCGATGGCAATTGGTGGTGGCTTGTGGGCGGCCATACTTGGTGAGGAGCTGCTGCTGCACACTGTTCCTTTTTTGTGTCGCAAGGAGTGGGCGAACTGCCTGGACCGCAGGCTACTGCTTTACGTTCTACAATGCCCAGGTTCAAGAGCAGCGTAAAGCTAGGCTGGAGCGGGTCAACCAGCAGGTGTGGGATTCCACCTCTAGTAAACGCTCTTCAGCCTGCTGCTTAGCTCTCCCAGCTAGCGCATATCACTGCCTCGGCTGTAATGCCAGGCCAGGCTGGGCGAGGGGGCTGGCATAGCTGCTGTGTAACCTATGCCCTGGACTGGTTATAGCCTGATTTGGCTACAGGGCCTGACTGGTTAGAAAGCCACAGCTGCTTCCTCACCCATGCTAACTGTCAAAAGCCGCATCAACAAGTGTGTCCAATGACCTGATGCCCTTCAGCGCTACCAACAGCAAAGCAGGTAGTCAAACGTGACTGTGCTTGCATGCAGCTGAAGGACCTGTACGGGCCGCTGCTGGCGTGCGTGACGGCCACCAAGTCAGCCTACGAAGCAATGGTGCGGCAGCACAGGTCAGGCAGGGGCCTTGTCTAGCTTGATACAGGGTTTCTGAACCAAGGTAGGCCCGCCTGCCTGCCTGCTGCAACCCAGCTCTAGCTGGCTCCATGGCCCTTAGTATATGGCTAGAGGGAGCAGGCTGGGCTGGGCTGGGCTGGGCTGCCTGGCTTTCCAGGGCTTGTCGGGGCTGGCCTGGCTAAGCAGGTCTCTCAGGCAAGCGCAGCAGCCTGTGCTGCACCACCCTCACCACCCTGGCCACCCTGGCTACTGACCAGCCACTGCACACTCTTCATGTGCCGGCACCACACTGGTCAGCGGATGACCTTGCTGAGCTGCCCTGGGAGCAGCAGCAGCAGCAATGCAGCGCCTGCTGCCTTCATTTGGGCAATGCCCTACACTCACTGCTGCTGACTGCCCACTACCAGTACCAGGCACTCTGCCTAATGGCCTGTCTGCTGTTGGGCCTGCCGGCTGTTGGGCCACGTGAGTTGTCCTGCTGCTGCTCACGCTGCGGTGCCACTGCAGCCCTGACGGCAGCCGCCAGGCGTTGCAGTCCGCCCTGCTGGCCAGACCCTATGGCCCTGAGGCGCATGCCTTCAGGCTGTGGATGACATCCGTGCTGCAGCCACTCAACGAACGCGCTGCAGGTAAAGCTGGGCACGGGGACAGGGTCAAGGGCAGGACACAGGGCACAGGGGCAGGGGCATCGGCAGGGTGAGGGTTGGCTGCTGCAGGCTACCTGAGCTGATTCGCATTCCCAGCCATACGGTCAACAGCAGCACGTGTCCTTTTCCTGCCCTATTCCTGCCCTTTTCCTGCCCTTTCCTGCCCTTTTTCTGTGGGTTGAGGTGTATGCTTCGAGCTGAGGGTTAGGGACGGTGTGCTGTGTTGGCTGGAGCTGCAGCTTCCCTTCCTGCTGGCACCCCCAGTGCTGACATGGGTTCTTGGCATGTGGGTTTGGGGCAGAGGCGCTGTGTATGTGCTGTGGGACATGCAGCCATTGTGCAAGGTGGCTTCAGCTTGCTGGAGGGTGTCGCTCTGGAGCCGCAGCTGCTGCAGCTAGTGGCGCATGTCAGCGCATCGCGTGTCGTCCTAGAAAGGTGGGCTGGGGCCATCCCTGGCCTAAGCCACACAACCCAGCCCAACACACCCTGCCATTCACCACCTCCCCCTGCCCGCCTCTCGCTCGTGTTGCCTTGCTGGTAGGGAATGCGTCTCAGGCACTTCTCAGGCTCTGTTCAGGCTCGTCTCATGCAATTTGAAGCAATTCACAGGCTCTACTGAGGCTGTGTGATGTCCAGCTGTCTCAACCCAGATCCACTTGCTGCTGTCCAACATGGTCTACGTTGCCAAGGCTGGGGCACAGCGCATGATGTCAGGGTTGCTGGCACGCCCTTCCCAGCCATATGGCACGCACAGCCAACACCCAACACAGTGACAGTATGGCGTCCAGTCTGTGTGGTGGCCGTCAGCATTGGGTGCAGCCGACTCTACTGCAGCTGCTGCTAGTGCAGGTGGGCACAAGGGGAGCTGGCAACTGGCTCTGCCATCAGCTACCCTGACAAGCTGGAAGGTAGAGTAAGGAGGCGTAGCTGTGAAGCAGTCGCTGCAGTCGCCGGCCTGTATACAGTGGGCACATGGTGCTAGGCTCTGCCTCCTGCATACATTACACTCCATGTGGCTGGTGTTCTTAGATATGCCATTTACAACAGGCAATGGCCTGCCCTGCCACAACATAAGCTCGCAGCGGCTTACAATATGTTGTGATGAATGCACCATGACATGAAGTGTTTGTGGTGTTGCTCTCGCAAGCATCTGTTGCGAAAAAGCTGCGAAAGTCTCGCCGTGGCTGCATCGCGCAGGGATGGTACGTCAGGAATTTGCACGGCTCAAGGCCCGCCAGGCAGAACTGTTGGGTGTGACTACTCCAAAAGCCGAGCGGCTGGCCAACAAGCACGCTGAGTGCTCCGCGCCGATGCATGCGCCGTCGTCTGCATGCGACACATCATCCGGCCATGGTCCGGACTCCGTCGAGGGCTGTGTTGAAGGCGACAGCAGCAGGTGAGGGTGACGGCCGGGCCGCGGCCCCGATGAAACCATCTGCCCGAAGCAATATAACGGCATCGTCCGCGCCGTCGCGATCCGCACCTGCGTGACAAGCGTCGTCTGCCTCGACCTGCCCATGTAGATGCTCCTCCCGTGATCCCAACGGCCAATTGGTTCCCTTACCCGCTGCTGTAGCAGCAGCGGCCGCCTGTGCTGGGGCCCAGCTACAGGTGAAGCCATGGGCAACGGTGCAGCGGAACAGCTGCGGGAGGGAGCAGCTCAGGGGAGGCATGTCAGGGGAAGGGGTCCAAGGGGCACTTGCAGGCGCAGGGCCGAACCCCATTTCAAGACCTGGCGCTGACTCGGGCTCTGAGTCAAGTACAGGGTCTACGCCACCCAGACAAGGTTTGGGGTTGGATGTGGGCAGGAGTAGGTTATGAGGGGTCCTCACCCTGACTGTAGCCCTGTGGGGTTACACCTTACGCCCTGGGCAGTCGAGTCATAATGGAACGGTCGGAACAGCTGTTTGGCAGAAACGTTAGCATACATACAAAGGAGTTTTGCTCATACATTAGTTTTGCTCATAACAAACACGTGAGCACTGCTTATGATTTACTGGTGAGTGTTGGTTGGCAGCGAGAAATGTCGTCGTCTGCCCAGCAGATTTTGTTGACCCAGTTGTAATGGACTGTCCGTGTGTGCATGTCGGGTCGTTGTTAACCATCTATGGGATGGCATGCAAGCAGGGCGTGTGCTGCTAGTGTGCTGCTGACAGGATGCAGAAATGTAAACAAACAAAACCGATAATTCCTAGTATTTGTGATGGCTTCACGTTGCTGTTTTCTATGGCTAAGAAAAAAAGACGAACCGTGCCTAGACTAGTGCCGGAGGACCCGGACAGTGACATTGAGGACCGCGACGAGGCACTACAGCCGGACCTCACCGAAGCGGAGCGAAGTATAAAGGTATCCGGAGAGGACCGCGCTGCCCGCGATAAGGACAACACATACCACGGCAGGAAGTGTAAGATAGCCCACCTCATCGACCACTTGCCGCAAGAACTTAGGGATGCCTTCCTGGACGACGCGGTGCAGCCACGAGTGGAGGCCATCAGCGAGCGGGCGGTACTCGCCAGCCTGCTGTTTGGCTTACTCGTGCGCGGCTTGTTTACCATTCACGTAGCCGACCCGCTTGACCTGCACGACCAGCCCGTGTACACAGACATCCCAGTCTCCCAGGCAGCCATCCCGGACCTCAGCTGCAGGAACCTGTTCCTGCAGCTGGTACGCGGCCTGCCCGGAAACGGCGCAAACACTCGGCCCAACGCGGCAGTGGCTGCCGTGCTGGCCGCGCACCCCGACCTCCGCGCCCGCCTCGCAGCAATCCCTCGCCACCCCTCAGACACCAACATGGTGGACCACGTCGATCCTTGCAGTCAGGTGCCAGCCAGTCCTTGGGTGCTCCGTCAGCTGCCATGTGTGCTGTCAACTGCCGTGTGAGCCTTCAGCCAGCTGCCTACACAGTGCCATGTATGTGTATTAATGGCTGCAGGTGGCCAACCGATGGGATGCATTGCTGCCGGACCCGCGCCGCCAAAAGCTCGCCAGCCCCAAGCACAGCTTTGCGTAGATCGTGCACACCGACGGAGTCGCCCTCAGCGTGATGTTCCTGCGGCCCAAGCCTGCCGCTCCACCCGCAGACCCGCCGCGGATGGGGAGGCACATGGGCGCAGTCAACCCGCTGGCCCACCTCGACGCGGAGTGGCTGGGCGTGGACCCCGGCAAAACAAATATGGCAACAGTGGCGCACGAGGAGCGCAGCGCTGCCGGCACAGTGGTGTCCGTGTGGCAGAGATCTCTAACCGCCGGGCAGTACTACCGCGACAGCGGCATCACACGGCAAGCCCAGGCAACCAAGAAGTGGCTGGCCCAGGTGAAGCCGCAGCTCACAGCCCTGTCGCGTGTCGGCAGCAAGCCCAGCTCGCTGGCCTCGTACCGGCGGTTCGCCGACACAGTCCTGGCGACGTACGACGCCATGTGGGCCGAGGTCTCCAAGCCGCGCTGGGCCAACGCCAAGTTCAGGCTGTACTGTGGCAAGCAGCGCGTGGTGGCGAGGTTCTGGTCCAAGGTAAGGCCAATTAGTTGTAGGCCTATAAGCTAGGGAGGAGCCAACCAAAGTCAGCTCATGCTCTTGCACCTGGCCAACTGTTGTTGTTGTTGCTGCTGCTAAACCTGACCTTACACATGTGTGCCTTGTGTGTTGTACCATGTGTGGCTGCAGCTCATCAAGCAGGCCAAGCAGCGGTGGCCGGACCGTGTCCTGGCACTGGCCTGTGGGGCTGCTGGCTTCAGTGGCAGCGGCAGCATTGGCTGCAGGGGTGTCCCGGTCAGCCAGATGCTAAAGGAGGCGTTGAGGCAGTTCCCAGCAGGGCGAGTGGTGATGGTGGATGAGTTCCGCACCAGCCGGGTCAGCTCAGCCTACAGCCACCCCAGTGAGGCCCTCCCTGGGCAGCCGCCTGAGTCCTTCAGGTGAGAGGGTCAGTGGGGGAGGGTCAGGGTAGTGCTGGGAGGTGGTAGGGTCAAGATTGGGAAGGTAAGGAAAAACCTTACAAATGTGCATTGCCCCATGTGTCCATGCAGGTGGCTGCGGCCAGTGTACAGCTCGGCGAAGCGATCCCAAGTCAGGGGCTTGATGTGCTCAACAAGCAACAACATCAGGTAAGCACTGGCCTGACACTGCACATGTGCATGGCCGCAACATACCCCACATGAAATGACACATGACTTGACTTCATGCACCGCCCACACCCATGTGCAGGTTCTATGACCGGGACGTGTCAGCCGCGCTGAACATCCGCCGCTGTGCAGTCGGCCCAGGCCCACGCCCCACTGAGCTGTGCTACTGGGATGGCCGCCCAGCCATGCCAAAGCCAGGCAGGCCAGGCCAGGAGTGGGTGTACTTGCGTGACAAGGCCCTGTTGCGCAAGTGGCGGCGCAAGTGGCGGCGATAGCCAGCTACAGCAAAACAACCCAAGAAAACAAGATACCAAACCCCTCACAAACGGGATGTGTGTGAGTAAGAGCTATAGAGTAGGGTAGAGCTCTTGCTAGTAGTAGCCTGGAGGCACACACACCAGAAGGCTGAGCTGAAGTGGGCATTAGGCCCTCTAGCAGTAGCCTTTACAACAGCGATCTCGCAGCCTGTGTTTGATTACAACTCATGCTTTATTTTGGTGTTGCATGAGGGCTGTAGGGATTAAAACTTGTAATGGACTGTATTTACGGACCTGATGAATCCATGTACTTTCCATGTCGACCTCACTTTTCCCCCCGGTCCCCTGTTGCCGGCACTCCGGCTAGATGGCGACCTGATGCACACCCCAGTACGGCCACTCTGCTTTAATAATGTTACTGAATCCCTGAGATGCCGCTGAAGAAGAAACGCAAGCTGGGGGCATGCTACAGACACTGCCTTACACCTGATCACCACTTGCGCACAGGGCAGTGGCTCACACGGCAAATGGCAGGAGGCAGGGCTCAAACGCTCATCATGGCAGACTTGCCTCCAGCCTTGGAACTGACTTGTGCATGCAGCTTACTCCAGCATTGCACAATGGCGGCACCTTGGAACTGACTTGCGCATGCAGCTCTATCTAGCATTGCACAATAGCTGATGGGAGTGATGGCGTGATGGGTGCGGCTGGCTCTGAATGGCTGTGCTGGCTGAGAGCACAGCAGCGGACAATGCTGCATGCATGTGCTACGAGGTGAAGGGACATCAATGCAGGCACAGCAGCTCACGCAGCTGGTCTGCAGGTGCCACGCGGCCACAATGAAGACCAAGCGATGGCACTGAAGCTGCTACACAAGGGCGACACAACCGCAGAGGCTGTAGGTGGGTGTGGCTGCTGCAAAGGCTGAGGTTGTGGGTGTGAATAGCTGGGCTAGGGAGTGGGTCAGGAGTATACGGTGGTGTCTTTGCGACGCAGCGCCATGACTTGTGCTTTTAGTCGGTCCAGCTCCTTAGCCTGCGCATTCACTAGCTGCACCAGCCCATCGCGCTCCTCCACCTCCTGCCGCCGTGCGACAATCTGCGACGTCATGCAATCGCACACCTCGCCGCTAGGGAGGCTGCTGGCCGCTGTGACGAAGCCTGCTCACGACCAACGTGACAACTACTACTCCCCAGGAAGCTGGCTGGTGGCACCCTGGCAACCGCTAATGCAGGGCTGACCGTGGCCCTCGTGGTTACATGGCATGGCAGTTACATGGCATGGCATGGTGTCAGGTTGCCCATGTTAGGGTGCACGTGGCGCTGTGGTGTGGTGTGCCGGCCACACAGGTGCTGACTAAACTCACTGGGTCAGAGAACATGGTCTTGCGGGTGGCAGTGAGGCCAGCTTCCAGACCCCTTTGAGCCGCTGTCAGGCTACTGACTGCGTTCAGCGAGGCTGTGTTTTCACGGGTCAGGGCCATCTGCAGGGCGGGTAGGGTGGCAGGTCAGGGGTTAGCACTGGAATGAGCAGCAGTGGGTGAAGGCATAAAAGCAAGAGTGAACAGAGAACCAAATGAGAAAAACAGCAGTTTTCCTAATCAGGCAAGGGGCCCTCCCACCAGTTCGTCCATGCGGGCCGCGATCTTCCGGTCCATCTCAGCTAACTCCCGCACCGCCGCCTTCTCCTGTCGTCGCACTTCCTCCTTCAGCTCCTCACTCCCGCGACTGGCCCCCAACGCGTCTAACAACTCCATGTCGATCACCTGCGCCCGGACCCGCGATGACAGGCACTGTCACGGTGATCAAGAAGCCAAGCGAGGCGGGGGAGGAAGAGTCCTCAAGCACCTGCTACTGGCATCGTCCATTTGACGCCATAGCACTAGCCCATCTGCCCAGCCCTGCATGACGTCGGCTGGTCTTGCTCCGGTCTGGCCTAGTCCGCCCTGCCCTGCCTGGCCTGGCCTATGAGGTGAATGGCTGCAGGACAGGCACCCGTGAGAACAAGGCCATGTGGTGGTGCTGTGGCTGCAGTGCCCCAGCAGGTGCTGCTGAGCTTAGCCTTGCCTGGCCAAACTTGAGCATCTGCACGTCATGGGCACGGCCTTCCAGCTCCTTCACCCTCGCCTCCTTCTCAGCCTTGTCCTGGAAGGGGGCCAGCCAGGGTGCCATTCAGAGGGGAGCAACAGCACAGGTGGCAGTAGGGCGACTCAGATGGCAAGAGCTGGAGGCTGGGCAGGATAGCAGGGCATGACGAGTGCATCAGCCGTGACAGGGGCTACTGGCCTCAGCATGCAGATGCATGCATGGCATGGGCTCAACATGCAGACGCAAGCCCGCCAGCAAGACCAGCAGATGCATGTGAAGGCAGGCAGGAGCCTACACAGGCTACCATCTTAGTGCCTGAGACCTGGGTATTAGTGTCACTGAGCCGGCGATGCAATCTAAGCACAGGCAAGGGAACAGTCACACCTTGAGCAGCTGCAGGTGCTCCTTCTTCAAGCCCCGGTGCTTGGCTCGCAGCTCCGCCTTCTCCTCATCCAGCTCCTGCAGGCAAGCATAGGCGGTCCTGCTTGAGGGTATGTATACGAGCATATTGAAACGGGGCTTAGTGAGGGATTAACCAGCATGGTACCAACGAGCGAGTGCAGCAGATATGGAGAGGGGCGGGCAGCACCTTCACACTGAGTATTGTGCATCGGCTCCCTTGCACAATGAAAAGGATATGGATAGGAGCATCTTGGTACACGATCATTGAAGTGTGCGGCATGGCATGGTCACTTAAGCAGCGGTGCGGCAGCGACCCTCCAGGGGTGTGCAAGAGATTGAAAGAGCCTAGTGACAGGGTCCCTCCAGGCACTGAGAGGGGTCCGGCCTTGCATTGAAGACCCTGCATAGACCTGCGGGCCTACCCTGCCCTTCGAAACTCCTGCTTGCCCCACTGGCCTAGGCCTACACCCCTACACCCATGCCTGCCCCACTGGCCCTGCAGCCATGGCCTCACGTCGATGCGTTGCTTGAGGCGCTGCAGCTCCTGCGAGCTGAACACCAGCGCAGCGCTCAGGTCCTCAGGCAGGCGACCATCCACGAGGTACTCCACCTGATGAGCGGACAGTGGCGGCCAACAAGCCGTGCTGGCAGCACACAACAACACTAGCTGTGATCTCTTCTCGACAGTAGGTGGAAGGTAGGCAAAACACACACAGCACCAGGCTCACGTTAGTTGCAATGTGGGGCTGGCATCACTTTCTCAATTCCCATCATGTTGCATGGCTTGGACGGGTCGCTGGGACATGTGCACTCGACTCTGCCATCTTTGTGGGGGAGAAGGCGTGTAGTGTGATTTGAACAGAAATGTGTGAACAGGAGTGTGGTGTATGTATGTTGTGTGATAGATGGCAGTGAGCCCAAGGTATCTGCTCAGTGGGTGCCGTGGAGCTGCTGCTGCTGCTGCTGCTGCTGGTCACCTGATGCATGCGCAGGTTGACCACGACGTCGATCTGGTTGAGGGCACCCTGCTTCTCCTTTTGGAACTCCGTGATGTCCTGCAGTAGGACACAGCAGCTGCAGGACACGATGGCGAGGGGTCCGCAGCATGGGCACAGCGGCAGGAAGGGCTGGGCAACAGCACTGGCACGGCAGGTGTGCGACTGCCAGGGCACATCAGCGATAGACCCTATGACACATGCAGTCACATGCCTGGAGATCTCATCCCATACAGAGCGCAAACACGACAACCACTCCAGCAAGCACCCTATGGCACATGCAGTCACATGCGCCCCGACATGCCAGGGCTAGCCAGGGCTAGGCAGTACACAGGAAGTGGGGTAGTCTGGTGCATCAAGTAGCAGCCCAGTGCTGGACGAAGACAGTCAGGGAGTGCGGAACAGCAGCGAGGGGAGAGCAGCAGGTACAGCGGGCGGGTGGATGGCAGGCATTGCTGCTGCACACTCACACCGCGTCATCACTGCATTAGGGATCCTGCCCCTCCAGCTGACACACAGCCCCAACCTTGCGATGGAGCGCTTCTCTGCTCCACTCTGACACACAGCTCCCCAGACCTCCTGGCGGGGCTGGGTTGCTCTGCCCCAGGCCTCATGACAGTGGCTGCAGCCCACTGACTGTTACCTTCAGCCTCCAGCCGACTTCACTGCCTCAACACGTTCCTGCTCCCTCACCAGGAAGGGGCAACAGCCCTCCCCAGGTGCAGCTGCAAGGCTGCCTGCTGGGCACAGAGCAAGCTAGCATGGGGCTGTGAACCAAGACCTGACCTGGTTCACCAGCGCCAGGCCCTGCTCCACCAGCTTCTGCTTCTTGGCCAGCCCCTCTTTCTCCTTGCGCAGCACGTCAATGGTCTTGGTGAAGTCTGCCACCAGCTCCTCCTCGTCAAGCCGCTTCTCCCTCAACTCACACACCTGCAGCAGCCAGCTCCGAGTACAAGGCTGTACAAGGCAGTACACGGCAGCTGCTGCCAGTGGCAACAATTGTGTCAAGCCACAACCACAGCTGTGGTGGCTGTCGCTGTGGGTGCCGTTGCTGTGGTGGTTGTGGCCGTGGTGGCAGCATGCATGGGGTGGTAGGGCGATGGTGGGTACGGTGTGTTACACACAACTGTTTCTAATACATTCAGTGTCAGCTATCAGAGATGGCATAAGACCCACACACAGGCCAGGGAGCGGCTGCACCTCACCAGCTGCTGCTGCTGTACTCACCCGCTCGTACAGCCCATGGTCGCAGCCTGCTGGGCAGACCTCTTCCGCTCCATCGTCTTCATCGTCATCACCGTCCTCCTCATCACCTCCATCATCATCATCGTCCTGGAAGCCCAAGAGGTGAAGGAAGGTCACACCACGCCACACGACGCACGCATGGTCACACAAAAACACTACCCGAAGAGTCAGGGAGGATGGGGAGAGCAAGGGAAAGGCTAGATGTGCCTCCAGGAGTTTGCCCTGGCATGCAACAAAGTCTGCGCTGACAAGCAAGCTGACCCACTGAACTGCACGGACAAAATCTGCGCTGACGAAGCAGCTAGAGGTGGCAATGAGTGTGGACCCATGGATGGATTGATGTGATGGTAAGCATGTGAGGGTCCGAGCAAGGGGCTGTGCGAAGGGGCAGGCGGGCAGCAGTTGCAGCCCCCAGCGAGCCAGCAGCAAGCTTGCGCTCACATCGCTGTCTTCGTCGTCCTTCTTGCCGGAGCTCGCCTTCTTCTTGCTGCGCTTGATTTTGCGGTGGAAGATGCGCGCCAGCTGCTCGCGGAACGGGTCCGACTCGGGGACCGCGGCATCAAACTCAGTAGTCACAGCCGCTCTGCGGGGTGCAGGCAACGAGCAGGCAAGGTAAGACGCGAGGCTACCCCAGACCATGACCTCCCTGGCGGTCTGCGGAGGCAGCAGGGGACGGAGCTGCGGGGGCAATGTCCCTCCACTCCCTGTCGCAGCCCTCCTCGCACACAGTCTGCCCACAAGTCCCGCATTACATCAAGCACCACTTGCTTCATCATGCTGCAGGTCGAACCGCATCATGCTGCAGGTGCAGGCACAGTCGCCGTAGGTGCACTGGGTGAGCTGTAGGGCGTGCCAGCCGGGTGCTGACCTGCGTGCGAGGAGGCCTTCCAGCTCAGCCCGCTTGGCTTCCAGCTTGCCGTTGCACTCCCCAATCTTGTCCAGGATCTCCTGCAAACATTGTGACGTCATACCAAGCCTCACACAGCATCATCCCCACAGCATCATAGCCGCTGTGACAGCTTGACCTTACCCTCACTTTCCATCCCAGCCAGCTATTCACCTGTTGCTAACCTCAACTCATGAGCCATGGCCCCAACAACTGTTAAGGGTATATACATGTCACAATGGCCGTGTGCGTGTAGGCTTCTCTGCATCTTTGTTGCAATGCTTGCCCAGTCTACGCAAAGCCCAGCCTCACCCACAGCTGCCTAGATTGCTTGTTCAATGCCAGACGCCTGCAACCAAACCTGGCTGTGCAATCCCAATGCCCTTTTGGTGGATCAGGTAATGCCATCCCCATGGCATGCTTGCGCATGTTCACTGCACCTCATGCAGCCAGCATGGGCCTAAGAGGCAGCTAGGGCAGTGCTTGGTCAACAGTGAGGGCAACAGTGCCGGGGAGGGCCAGGTCATCACTGCCTTTGCTTACATTGCGATCCTCCATCTTGGCCTCCCGCTTTTGGATCAGCACCACCTCCCGTTTGTCAAAGTCACGGAGCAGGGACAGCTCCTGGGGGATGGGCAGGCAGGCAGACAAATGTCATGGTGTGAGTATGGAATGAGGTGTGAGAGACAATGCTGACAGGTATGTCAGACTCAAATGTGACAGGCAGTCGCGAGGAGGGAGGACACCAAGCAGGGGTTTGCATGGCATGTATGCGAGGGAGCATAGCAAGGCTCGACATTGATAGTTGCACCGACACGACTGCAGCTAGTGTAAGAGTGTGACACAGTGCATCACACCAGGAATCTTCGGACCTGCATGTGCACCAGCTGTCGGATCTCGCACAGCTTTAGGTCCGCCTCCAATGCCAGCTTGTCCTTGCGAAGAACCATCAGCGCTTCGTCAAATGCCGCAGCCATCTCCGTCACCTCGGCTTGCAGCTGCGACCTGCGGAACTCCAGCTTACGTCGCTGCAGCGCTTGAAGATGCCGCTCCAACTCCGACAATGGCACAGCGGCCATCATGCGAGTCAGCGCATCCTCCGCAGCGCTGGAAGTTGACACCGCGACCCCGGCATCCGATACGGTGTGACCGCCGCCAGGACGCTGAGAGCTCTTCACGGGTGTGGACTTCGCCCCGGACGCCGCACCTGCTCCCGCACCGCCGCCGGTGGCGAAACCACCGGACAAGGCGCTGGCGCCAGCCGCCTGCAAGCGCGTGCCAACCAGCATGACAGCTCGTTGAGCCCCTGTCAATCTGTGAACATGCCTTGGGACCTGGGCCATACTGACCCATCAACTGAGCGGTCCACGAACTAACGAGAAGCCCCTTCTCCCTCCCCGCCCACAATCGTGCCCTGCATACAATGGTTGCACCGACCATGCCCAGCAAGCTGACACACCTTGCGCTCTTCCTCTGCTTGTCTTGCCAAGTAATCCTCAATGTCTTTCTCAGTCACCTGCACATCAGCACAGCAGCATGTGACAGGGCAAACCACAGCACACAGCAAGCGTGTAGCGCATGTGTGCCTCAAAACACATTGACTGGACCACTGCGGGCCGTGTGAGTACATGCCTGCCTCCTGGGTGGGCGGGTGGGTGGGTACATGCCCGTTTCGAAGCCCACCCCGCCTCACCTTGTCCCTGTCCTCCGGCACCTCTTCTGGGCGGAAGGCCAGGGGTTGCCAGTTGACTTGCTCCCCAAGCGGGCCAGCACCAGGCCCGCTGGCAAGGCTGGCTACGGGCACTAGCTTACCCAGCTGTGCTGTCACCTCTGCCATCTCAGCAACCCGGTGGTTGATCTCAGACAGCACCTGGACGCAGGCATGACATGCTTGCATGTGTAAATCGAAAGTCAGCTGTCCTGGATGAAAGGCTTGCAGCTAGCATACAGCACGGTACAGAGTCAGCAAAACATATGAGGAGTGTGAGATCTCGTGCTCAGGTCACGGTATGCAGGCCAGCCAGGCCAGCCAGACCAGCCAATGACTTGTGCCGCCAGCACACCTGCCGTCAGCACTGCCCTCACGCCACTGGCTTTGGCTTTGGGCGCAGACCTGAGCTTCTGTACACACGAACTGGTCACTCTGCTCCCCAGCCCTGCCTTGCACCCTGGCCTCAGCCGTGGCATCACCTGGTTGCCGCCTCTCCGTGGTCCACCTAGCCGCCCGGCCTCACCTTTCGCTTCACCTCCCGCAAGGCCAGGAAGCGGTTATTGAAGGTCATGCGCGCGCCGTGCATGGCCTCCTCGAGCAGGAGCATCTGTGCGCGTTTGCGTTGCGGCGTCATCCGCTCCTCCTCCGGGATTACATACGCCGGATCGCTCTTCAGCTTGAAGTCGCCTACGTTGCGCTCGGCGTAGGCGATCGCGGCCACATCGGCAGGATCTTCGTACCTGCATTATAAACCAGTCAAGAACAGCACTTGGGAGGCAAGAGGATGTGGTCGCATCAATAACGACTTGGATAAAACAGGCGAGCACCATCGAACTCTCGTCCACACGCCAACAAGGCCAGTAGAGCTAGGGGCTTACAGCCCAACTAGGTACCCACGTGTTGTCAGGCCGTGTAGCGTTGAAGGCCCGCCACTCCGCCTCTCGCTTTTTCCGGGCCAGCCGCCGCAAGTCGGCCTTGGTCATGCGGCTGGTGTCCTCTGTCGCCCCGCCGACAGTCGACATCCCAATCCCGCTGACTTGGCTTGTTGCCGCAGTGCCCTGTGTCGCGGAGCTGGCTAGGCCACCCGGCAGGCCTGACGAGGCTCGCAAGCTAGAGTTGAGGGAGGGCGCGGGCAGTCCTCGTTGAGCAGCCTGAGCAGCAGCGGCGCGCGAGGCCTCCTCCTGCTCCAGGCAGCGGGAGACACCACGGGGTCGCATCACTTGAGTTGCACTACCAGGTTGTCGACACGCCTAGGGCCTCAGCAGTCGCAGCTATCGCTATTGCCAGGGTGAGGCCAAGCATGACCTACAGATGACGGAGAAGCAAGCAAGCTGGATGGCCTAGCAGGTTGGCCAGCCACTCACCAGCTTGACCGCCTCCAGCTCTTGCAGCATTTTGGGGCTGAGCCGGGCGGTGCGGAAGCTAGTCACGCTGTGCTTGCCTCGCACCGCATATAACACGATGTGCTCAACCTCTATCTGCAAGGCCAAATAAGGGCAACAGGAAGCACTGGTATGCCAGGAGTATGCGGGCCAGGTAGTTTAGCCATTGGAGTGTTGACAGCTTGCATCAGTGGTGGAGATGGAGAAGGAGCAGCAGGAGGGGCATGTGATGAAGGGGGGTTGGCCAGCCCGTGAGTAAGACCTCACACAGGTGTCACACATTTCAGCCCCGGCCTTGCCTCGTCAAGGAAGAAGGCCTTTAGCTTGGCCAGTGCCAGCCGCCGCTTCTCTGTCTCCCAGGCCAGCTCGCGTCGCGCCACATCCTCCCGCGCAAGTGTCTCCTGCAGGCAAGCGCGCATCACACTGTATCACACCCGCCACCCACACGCCCCTGCTATGCCCAACAGCCGCGTGCTGAGCATGGGCCCTTGGTACCAAATATTCGGAGTGTCGTCAGACTGCTCCTGGCTGCCTGCTGCCCGTCAGGCCCCGCTTAAGCTGGCCTCGGAACTGGCTGGTTGGCGGTTGCGGGGCGCACCTGCTCCACCAGCTCCCGCAGCCCTGGGTCGATCTCAAATGCACTCCGGGGCAAGCGCTCAGACTCTGGCTTGGCCGCGTTTTCCGCCAACATGGCCTCGAACTCGGACCTGCAACGCCCGGAGCAGTCTATGTGGCTGTGGTCCCAGCTGCAGCTCAGGCTCCCAGCTTCAAGGAGCATCAGGGTTGCACTAGAACCGCTTAGGTGGGTGGGTGCCGAGGGCAAGGAGCTTCAGGCCAACACTAGGAGTAGGGTTACACTAGGGATAAGCCAGCACTAGGGGTCGAGCAAGTGCGGGCCTGCAGGGCATCACAGTCCTGTCATAGCTTACAGGCTGTGTGCCTCCAAGGGGCTCGTGTCTAGTTAGGTACTCCAGGTCCAGGCACACCCTTTACAGCAGATGCCTGACGTGGCTGACAGTTACTGAGCTGGTCAACTACTCCCTGGCACATTGTACAAGTGGTGTGACTGCCTCAACTGCCCAAGCTGCAAAGAGTGCCAAGAGCTGCCAAGAGCTGCCAAGAGTGCCACGAAAGCTATGGAGGCTAGCCAGGCCCAGCCCTAGGGTGGAAGAGGCAAGCCTTCTCAACCGCTCAACCACCCACAGCCCGAGGTGGGGCAGGTGGTAGGCCCAGGGCACCACCCGAATGATGAGTATGCAGCTTGTTGAGGAGAGCATGCAGCAGTTGCTACGCTGGGCCAGAGGCCATGCCAAGCTAGGCAATGAGGTTTGGTGCACAAGGCAAGTCATGTCTCACTGGCACATGTGAGGCAGGCTGGGTGCTGTAGAGCAGAGGGGCACTACCAAACATCCTACATCAAATGGCGAGAGGGGTCCAGATGGCGCCTGGGCCACCCCAGGCCAGACCCCTGAGGGCAGTGGGGCCGCTGCAGTAGTGGGCTGGCCCTGTCCCCTGGTCCGCACCTGATCTGCTCCAGCACCTCCCGCACGCCCATCTTTTTTGCCTCAGCCGCTGCCACCAGTGCGTCCTGCTCCGCCTTCTGCTTGGCCTCCTCCAGGGTGTACTCTTGAGGGCTGTGGGCAGGGCAGGGCCCGGGCACAGTGGCTGGGGCTGCAGGGCTCACCCAGGTGTGTTGGGTGTGGCAAAGCATGGGCAACCAGGCTGGCTTAGTTGCCAGTGTGGCTCCACCCCATTCTGTTGTGTGCCGCCTGAGCAATGGGATAGTAGGACAGTATTGGGGAGTCCGGCATCACATATTTTAGTACCCAGGCGCAGAGGTGATGGCCTGGGCATGAGGCAGCAGCCAGTGTGAAGGGTCTTACTTTGTGATGTCAAGGTCGCTTGGGGGGGCCTCTGCCTCGGACTGCAGCACCTCATAGCCGGAGGGCAGGGCTGAGGCAGGGCTGACGCCTGGCAGTCGCAACTCCTGCGGCACCATGCGCGCACTCAGCTCGGCGATTGAAAGTCACGGCGCAGGATATGGCCAGGCTAGGTTTGCCTTGCCAGGCCTGTGCATGAAAATGCGTCTTCGTACAGTGCGACTTCACAAGCCACTCCGACGCACCAGACAGCGGTGCAACTGGAGATTCACCCACCTGAAGATATAGCGTGCCGTCTTGAGCCGCGGATAGGAGGTACGAGTCGTCAAACGACACTGCCACAGCAGCCACTCGCCCTTCCTGCATGTCGTGGAGGCACGCTTGCCAGTATTTCCCCAAAGGCGCCCGAGAGAACGGCGCCTGGGTGGGCTGAACGCGCACGATGCCGTCCACCGTGCCCATCAGGTGCAAGTTGCCCTCCTTTGAGAATCCCAGGAAGGAAGTGGCCGCGGTGGTGGGCGTCGCTGCCTCCACCCGCGGCTCCACTCCAGGATGGTCATTGAAGGAGGCTCGCCACAAGCTGCCGGCTGCGCGGCCTGACAGAGTGATGAGGAAGTCGGCGGGGCTGTCTGGAACGTAGCACAAAGTCAAGACTTCCAATGTTTCGTCCTCCTACGGTTACACATATGACAAGGTTTCATGGACAACCGGGTACTGCTTCCCAGCAGAACAGTTCACTGGCATGCAGCAATGGTCATCGCAATGGTCATCACCACCACCATGTCCACCATCGCTGCATAGCATTACTTACGTGTGACCATTCTTAAGGCACCAGTAGCCTAACAGCTTTGCACCAGCAGCTGCAAGCTAGGATACGTATTGGCAGGTGGCATGCATGTGGTGCCCCTCACTCACCAGCAAGGCCGCAGCCGCCTCGTCAATCACCTCCTCCATCTCCTCCTCCTCCTCAGCATCCTGACTCTCAGCAGGCTGGGTGTCTGATGGTGCAGGCTCCTTCCCTCCCTCCTCCCCCGCCTCTGCTGCCTCGTCTGCGCTGGGCAGTGTGGGCGGATGGGCTTCGCTGGCGCTGGCTTCGCCACCCTCCCCTGTGGTGGCGTCCGCAGCTTTGGGCTTGCGCACCATGATGCGAGGCGGAGGCAACTTGAAGCGGTGCACTCGGCGAGGCAGGTCGGTCTGCAAGGTGCAGGTCAGGGCGGGATTGGCTAGAGCCCGTCTGATGCCAGGTGCTGCAGTCTCACGCCACCTTCAGGTTATAGTGTGTGAAGCAGCATGTGGTGGATGCAGCTGCCATTGCAGGAGATGAAGACAGTGAGCGGCACTCACCCAGCAAGTCACACATCACAGCACAGCACAGGGTACCAGCTGCCAAGCAGTTGCATGGAAGGCAGACAACATGAAAAGGCACATAGTTCCCATGCCACTCGCCCCTGCTAGTATCGCTAACCAGCAACTTGCTGAACGCGCTCATAGTGCTGGGCGTACACACTGGGCAACGACCGTGTATGATAGAAAGCGTGCGTGTTGTGAACCTGACTGTGTACAGCCTGCTGAGGCGGCCGTGACCCAGGTTTCGCACCTCAAAGGTGCGGCGTGTGTCCACAGCACCTGGCTGAGGGGCGCTGAGCTCGACCACTGTGCTGGCGGTGGTGCCCAGCAGCAAGCGGCGCCCATCGCTTGACCATTGGGCACATGTGGCCACCCCATGAAGCTGCGAGGAGGCAGTCACCAGACAGGCATGCAAGTGCTGAGCATGACTCCAGCTGTCAGGGCAGAACGGCAAGGGTAGTGGACTTGAACAAATGCCAGCAGCAGTGCATGTACCACGCAGCCACGAGCAAGGGGGAAAGCATGGCAGCAGGCACATGCAGTCAAGTCAACCCCTGGTGGACAGGGCGGTCTGCGCTCATGATCAGGATACGTAAGTGTCTGCAATATTATACTATCGTGCGAAATAACATAAGTTTACCTGATGCTTTACAGGGCACAAGGGTATGTCTGCTTGCCTGGGTGTAGCAGTCAGGAGACAGGGTGTTGGGCGCGGTGGTTGAGAAGAAGAAGACGGTGCCGTCCTCGCCGGCCGTGGCCAGGCGCGAGCCGTCCGGTGACACCGCCAGCGCCGTCACCCGACCCTGCACACAGCGACAGGACGGTCAAAGCACGCGTCACTATACTATGTAGACAGCAACGTTTCAGCGGATCCCGGAGGAGGCGGGTGTGGGTGCTTTTTTCGGCATATGTGGCTGCACGCTAACCATGACCGGCTGCACAATCAGTGGAGGCTGGGTTGAAGACCTAGCAGTGCAGCCAGCGTAGACACCCAGCCTCTGCAGCTAACGGCGGGTCCGGCAGCGACCTCCGGTGCTGCCGGCCCAGTCAAAGTCGGTAGCTATTCTGCTACATGTCTGCGCCCTCGCTCACCTTGTGTGGCTTGGCGACGGCCATGAGCCGCAGCCCCTCCCTCACTCTCATCACACTGCGCACCACGCCGTCCTTGAACCCCACCACAACCTGTACGGCGTCTTGCCCCACACTGGTAAACGCAGTCGCAGGCTGTCCGAACTGTAGGCTGTGATCCAGCTGCCGAGTGAAGTAGTCGAACACTTTAACACTGCCGTCCCGCGCTGCAGTGACGGCCAGGTGGGCCGAGGGTGACAGCACCATGCCGAGGATGCCACCAGCGTGGAAGGCAAGCAGGCGAGTCACGGTGGCCTGGCGCGACAAGGAGCCGCCCAGCGGGAGGTCCACGCGGTATAGCGCGCCAGTAGCATCGAGGACGACCCAGCGCTTGCGTTCCCACAGCAGGCTGCGAATGTGTGCGCCTGCACAGGAGGGGCGGAGATGCATGGTGTAGGCAAGCTGGCGTATGGAGGCGCCCAGCCTGAGTTTCACAGCCAGGGAGGGCGTGAGGTTAGGCTGCATGTGGGCAGTGCTCCCTAGCAGGCCAGGGCCGCAGGAGCATCGAGACAGCAGTAGTCATGGGCTGCTCTTCTCCCACAGCCACTACGGCTCAGGGCAGTGGCCTCCTCCCATGCCACCCATGGGCCCGGATAGGAAGATACCAATGCGATGATCAAGGCACAGGCTATGCCGCGCGGCATGCTTGACACAGGAGCATCCATAGCAGGCTGGCATAGCATAGCATAGCCAAACATCCTTCAGGTGAGGTCCTGCCTGCCTACCTTGCCCTACTGCCGTGGGTCATCCTCAGCTTTGCTCTGGCACTCCCCTCCACCACTCTCCACTACCCTCTGCTGTCCCACCTTGCGCGATCAGCAGCTCATCCACTGGCTTAATGGCCAAATAGTGGCTGTCCTCGTCCGCCTCAGCGTCGGAGATGACGTTGAAGTCCCACAGCCTCACATAGCCGTCAGCTCCCCCGGACACCACCAGGTTGGAGGGCCGGTCATGCAGCAACACATCCACCTGGCCATCATGGCAGGGCCGCTTGCCGGGCCGGGTCAGCACCACCTGCAGGGTGCACGAGAGAGAGGCGCAGCGGGTGAGGGGGGACGCAGGCAGGAGTGGAGGCATGGGGTGAGCAGACCACCACGCCCTGTTCAACAGGATGGGAGGAGCGGCATGGAAATGCAGGCAGAGATAAGGCACGGCAGAGCAGGCTGTCATGGGATGAGATGGGATGGGATGGGATGGGATGGGATGGGATGGGATGGGATGGGATGGGATGGGATGGGATGGGATGGGATGGGATGGGATGGGATGGGATGGGATGGGATGGGATGGGATGGGATGGGATGGGATGGGATGGGATGGGATGGGATGGGATGGGATGGGATGGGATGGGATGGGATGGGATGGGATGGGATGGGATGGGATGGGATGGGATGGGATGGGATGGGATGGGATGGGATGGGATGGGATGGGATGGGATGGGATGGGACGGGATGGGATGGGCTGGGCTGGGCTGAGCTGGGCGGGGCTGGGACGGGATCGTAAGAGCAGTGGAAATGGCCATGGGTACGGGCAGACAGCCCTCCAGCCCCCCGGCAGTGCCTGGGACCAGGGTCCTTGCTGTGGGCAGTGGGAGTGGTGGTGGGTGTCATCAGGCTTGCATGGCTCCATGCAGCAGGGCATGGAGACACAGAGCAGTGATGAGCCTGGCTGCACACCCTGCTGCTGCACCCTGACACCAGGCACCAATAACAGCAGACACAGTGGCCGGCCAGTGCGTCGCAGTCTACTACAATGCCTGAACCCGGGCCGGTGCTGGCAAGGAATTGGAGGCAGCAGCCACCGACATAGTCCAGGGGACAAGCCCCACTAGCTGCCACATGCACTGCCCAAGCACCAGCACCAGCCAGTCGCCACCGGCACTTGCCAAGCAGGCTATGGGGCAACAGGCAACGGGCACTAGGCAACAATCACTCGAGGTGATGAGGCTGCTGCCACAAGGATATGAGCCCACAGGTTCAACACACAGGTGCTGCCTGCCTGCCTGCCTGCCTGCAGGGTATTGTTGTTAGCAGGCAGTACACAGGGGCGACTGCAGTAATGCAATCACAGGAAAACGAGGTGTGACCGGAGTTGATTCGAGTGTAACCAGCGCTCATTGCAGTGTGACCAACGCTGATTGCACTGGGACCAGCTCTAGGTGCACCTGGTTTTCTGTGTGTGAGCGTTGCCTAATGTGGCAAGGGGCAGGGCCAGCGGGTTTACCTTGATGAGGCCCCCGTCCCACAGCAGCAGCTCGCCCGTTTCCGTGCTGCTCAACACCTTGCCGTCTGGCAGCTCCACAAAGGCCCCAACATCGGTCAGCTCCACGTTTCCAAACTTGCCAATCTGGCCCTGGAGCTTCAAGCCTGCCAAGGGCGCAAGGCAGGCAGGGCTGGATGCACATACGAGGGCATGAAGCAGGTGCTGTCATGAGGTGAGGCATGAACACCTAATGCATGGCCTGCTTGCATGTCCTTGGCCACGTAAGCAGGCCACCCTGCGTTGTTGTTAGGCACTGCCAGGCCTGAGGAGCTCACTAGGAGGTGTGCTGGCCTGTTGCACCTGCTGCTGCCATCACACCTGATCACGTAGTATGTGATCAGGTGTAACCATGCAGCCAGGCAGGCTTTACCTGTGAACGTGGAGGCCATCTTCCAGAACCTTATGTGACCGGTCCCGCAGGTGGTCAGGTTGCCCTTGAAGTAGGGGGAGAAGCGCACGGTGTACACATCCTGCAGCCCAAGCCAAACCAGGCATCTGTTCACCGGAGTCCCCAATGAGGCGTCTGTGCTTGTGACTTCACACTTAAGCATTACAGTTTAACACTAAACCCATTGCAGAGTATGGGAGGAGGCCAGCAGCAACCAGGCATTGTCCACACTGGCTGCATGGTCAGCAGGCAAAACCAGGTGGCGGTCAACCTTGCCTGGCTGCAGGACCTTGCAGGTGAGCAGTCAGGCTGTCGGTTTCAGTGCCATGTGTGGGGGCAGGCTGTCTGCACAGGGCGTGGCTGCTTTCTTCTGAGGCTGCACCTCACGTTTGCTGTACATCGACAATGGGTTAGAAAGCAGGCCAGAGGCAGAAGAGCGGCATCCTCAAATCAAGTGGGGTGTAAGGATGGAGGGAAGTGTGAGTGGGTGATGGTGGGGTGTGAGACAGTGGGGCAAGCTATGGGAAAAACTGCTCACTAAAGGACATACTACTCTCTCCCAAGGGAGCGTGACTGAACATGTACTCGCTCCGATGAGGACAGCTTTTGGCCTCATCTGGATCAGTAGCCGAAGTATGGAGCGGGCTTCCTTGAGCTGTTGTGGGTATGGAGTAGCAAAGGGAGTGAGAGTGGAGTGAAAGGGGCCTGCCAGGCCAGAGTGCTGGGGTGCTTACCTGGCTGAAGGCCTTGCTGCGCAGTACGATGGCCTCCTGGTCCCAGGCCCACAGCGTGAGCAGGTAGTCGGGGTAGCCACCCACACTGGCCAGCTGGTCGCCCACATCGTTGAAGGCAAGGGCGCTGTGATCACCCATGAACAGACACGCACCCAGCTGGAAGCTGACGGCTGAAGCAGTGCAAACTGATCACAGTAACACACCCAGAGAACCCCCTGGGCTCAGCCTGCAGGCCTGCAGGGGCCTGAGATATGTAGGCCTGCTAGGCTGTCTGTCTCAATGGTGTAGCATGGCGTGCCCACATTTGCTTGCCTGACCTATGGCCTTGTCAGGAAAAGGGAGAACTCAGGGTTTGAGGGGGAGGAGCTGAAAGAGAGTAGGAGGAAAGGACCACGACAAGGATGTGGCCCTCGCCCCTCCGGGCACAGCAGCTGGGGGTTATGACTAGGTAGGGGGCACGACTAGGTGAGTGTCCTGGGTGCAGCAGCTGGTAGCACTGGCGTCTGGCACTGGCAGTCGGTTTTGCAGGTGCTGCAGCAGCATTTGAAGGCTCTCATGTGCCACGCAGTCAGCTGTGCAGCAATGTGCGCACTGACGAGCTGGCCTTACACAGGACGACTGTGAAGGGGCACTGGAGGTTGACTGCACACGCTGAGACTCAGCAACTTGGCCAGCATGTCCGAAGCATGCACCTGTGTGACAACTGCAGGAGGAGGGAGAGGGAAGGAGGGCGGCATAGCTTCTGGCTCAGGGCAGCGGGCGCACCTGTAGCAGTGCTCAGTGCCGCCCTTCAGCACCTTCACCAGAGCCAGGCCAGGGTAGGTGTAGACGTACAGGTTAGGGGCGCGGTGCCGGCACTTTTCCGCCACGGCTAGAAACTTGCGGGAGGGGTGCACAGCTAGCGCCCCGATGCCACCACCATCCACACCCGCCAGGTAGGTCTGGGTCTGCGGCAGAGCAGGTAGGCCCCTAGGGCATAGGGTGAGCAGCAGTGATGAGAACGGTGTACTCTACCTGCTCGCTGTCTGTTAAGGTGCTGGGCTCGAATCCCCCTCATTGCAGGGAGTGGACGTACCTGCTGTACTACTGCTGCTGCCTAGGGACGCAACCGGGCCAAAACTGCCATACAGCTTCAGGAATCAGGCCTAGAGTGACCACTATGGTTACACTGTAGCCTCCTTGCATTGCCTATCTGTACATACATCGATGAAAACAATACTTAAGCGGGTACAGTACACAATGATCCGCGCTTTCCATACCCTGCTGCCATGCCCTGCTCCTGCCCTGCTTCACTGCACCCCTGCTGCCCAGCCCCCACTGCCCAGCCCCGGCTGGGGCATCCTAGTACACAACCCCTGAGCGTTCTCAGCGTCTTCACTGGGGGCCATGCAGCTGGCCGCCTGCTGCCCAGCCAGGGGCTGACACGGGACAAGCCACCACGGCACCAGGCTCCCTTCCGACCCCTGGCCCGCCCCTGCTGCCCCCACTAGCTGCCCTGCCCCTCCCACCATGGCCGGCAGCTTGAGGAACACGACGTTGTTGCCAGCCACCACTGCTAGCGTGTCCTCCTCCACCCAGGCCAGGTTGTTGCGGCGCTGCGCATCCAGGCTCAGCAGGTGGGTGGTGGGGGCGCACTCCTCACCCAGCTCGTGCTTGGCGTTGCGAGCCTGCAGGGTCAGTGGGGCAAGACAGCCAGGCCTTGGGGGACCTGTGTGTTTGCTGCGGGGATGTCAGGGGCAGCTGGCAGGGCAGGGCATGTGTGGACAGGGCTGCATGAGGCCAAGTCCTGGGGCTGCATTGCAGTCCCTGGCTGAGGCCCCAACTCCTCAGACATCTGTCATGTTGCACGTTGAGTGTTCAGCATCATTGTGGGGCAGCGGAAGCTGTGTGGTGATGGTGATAGGGCGCATGCCAGGCCCAGCAGCCTAGCCACGTGCTGCGCCCTGCTGCAAGGTGCTGCTCCCTGTGGCTGAGCACGTGCTGCGCCCTGCGGCCTGTGGCCGGGTGTTGCGGCACACAGGCCAGACACACAGGTGAGTGGCTTGATGGCTGGTGCTCACATGGCTGTGCCGTGAGAAGCTACAGCAACTGCTAGGCCTCAACGCAACATGCGCTTAGCTGCTGAGCGCCCTGTTCCAGGCCCAGCAGCCTGTAGCACAGTAGCATGTGTGCACTAGGCAATGCTGAAGCTGTTGCTTACATCAGAGCATGTGTTTCATGCCAACATAGGTTTCCTGGCCTTTGCAAGCGGGTTGGGGTAGTGAATCACGCATTGGTACCGGCTGTAGGTCGCAGTCACCCAGTTCGGACAACAGATAACACTTCCCCTGCCCATAAGAGTAGGGGGATGTGCTGAGCGCCCTGTACATGGCCACAGGCTGCTGGGCCACAGGCTACTTGGCCACAGGCTGCTGGGCTGTGGCTGGCAGACGTACTTCTTGCTGCTAGCTTTCCCTAGCCAGTGCTGGACAGGGCCCCGAACACTGCAGGACTCGCCATGATGTCGCCTTCTCACCAGTCTGAATTGGGACACGTCATAAGCAGCAGTGGGGGGCGGCTTCCCACGCGGCGAGTTGCGGGCGCCCAGCGCAGCGCTGCCGCTGAGGGATGGGCGAGGCATGGCTATGCTGGCTGAGGAGCCAGGCCTGGACCCGGGCAGGGCTGTTGGCCCTGCATCCTGCGGCTGTGCGGAGGATGTGGCGGGGGGGAGCGAGGGCCCAGGGGCCTGCTCCTCTGATGCAGGGTGAGGGCTGTCGTCTTGCACCGGGTCTGCAGGGTCTGTAGGAGTAGAGCTTTGGGGTTGTGTGGCTTGCTCGTTGAACGGGGGTGGCAGTGTGGCTGCAGGGTGTGTATGTGTCAATGTATGTGTCAGTGTCTTAAGGATAATGAAGCTTGTGGCAGCCGTCGCTGCCCACTGTCACCTGGAGAGCTCGAGGAAACTGCCTCTAGCAAGTCTGCATGTTGCTGAGGTGCTGCATCTGGTTGCTGCGAGTCTTCCATCAGTCACGGCGAGACAACGCTCTGTCAGCGAGGTCAGTCTGTTATGCTAGCACACGGGCTCCAGCACCAGGACATGTTGGCGCTATGTAATGTTCAAAGGCGCTTTGATTTTACAGTCGACGCTATGTGACATTAGCCATTTGGCTGGGATCCGCAGGGTTCAAAGTTCAGTTTGAGTCTAAAAAGAGACAATCCGCGGATGCTTTAACTGAACTTTAAGAACAAACAGCACACATCAATTGTATAGTCATTGTAGCGCTGCGGGGCTCATGTGAGCATGCCACCATCTCATCATTCAGTTTGAATCATTTAGCTGAACAGAGCCAGTGCTAAACTCGAGAGTTACTAACAGTTCACAAGAGCTTATAGTTGATGTATCCCTTCGGGTCTATTCTGAGCCTGAGTTGTGTTATCACAGTGTTATCACAGTTCGTTTAACTTTTTACCCAACACGTCTCAGTCTGGATCATCACAAGCTCCATTAGTGCTTTCATATCGACATTTTGCTTAGCCAGCCTAGCTGAACCGCCTCGCAGCTTTTTTAGCATTTCATAGCCTGCTCATCGGAAGTAAGGTAGCACGCTCACGATAAGTAAGGTCGGTCCTAGAATGGATATCGACTCCGCCGCTGAGGCCGCCAGTCAGGTGCGGTCTCACTATATAAGCAAAGGCTCATAACGAACTCTCGCGGGTTACACGCGGCTGACTGTACTCAACATAGTAGTGGCACACGTACTTGCGTACATTTGAGATATTTTGTCGAAGCAAGCAAAGCAAGCTGTTTCAGAAGAGCTAGTTTCCAGTACACTCTGTTTCTTTCCCCTCACAGCAACATGCTAGACCCACTCTACTCCCTGCAGCAGGTGATAGGTATGAGAGCTCATACTCTGCTGCAGTATCCACATTTGTGCGTCTGCAGGCAAAATCTACAGTCTCAGCTCATGTGGACAAGACTAGTGCCGACTACTACTTTGACAGCTACAGCCACTTCGGTAAGTTTGAGATCCTAATGCTGTGTGTTGCGGTAATGCCCCTGGTGGTGACTGTATGCAAGGATGTCAACGTTGCATGCAATGCTGGGGTTGCAATTCTATGACGTGGCTGCAGGTATTCACGAAGAGATGCTGAAAGACCATGTACGCACTCGAAGCTACATGAACGCTATAATGAACAACTCATTCCAGGTCCGCCTGTCAAAATATGCAGGGAGTGCCCTTTGACCATTGTGACCTAGGCACTTGACCTGTCACTCTGCCTGGATGGGGTTGCTGAAACTGCATGTGACATGCGCAGTTAGGACGATGGCAGCTGCTCCTGGTCCTGGCTCTTGGTCCAGGCTGGTTCTATGGATGTCCAAACCCACTCTGGTGCTGTCAAGTGTTTGGTTTTCCTCCTGATGTCATACTTTCATGTGGATGGTGCCGCTTGCATAGTGCAGTGGGTGCTCGCAACACTAAGGACAGACCCTATTTGACAGTTGCACCATGCAGCAGCATTTACGCCTGACCATTCTGTGCTGCATGATTGGCTGCAGTTCAAGGGCAAGGTGGTCCTTGACATCGGGTGCGGCACAGGCATCCTCTCGCTATTTGCTGCAAAGGTAATGCCTGCTCCAGCCCTGATGCGCAGTCCTACATATGATTACACAGACGCCTGAGAGGCTCCACAGCCGGCTCAACCATGAGACCTGTGTAGACCTGGCCCACTGCTCGGCTGCTTGCCACGCTGCGTGCCTGCGCCTGCTGTCAGCGCTGCTGGGCTCTGGCTTGGCCTTGTCTGAGCTGGTGTGCTGTCCGCCGCCTTGCCCAGCAGGCCGGTGCTAGTCATGTGTATGGCATTGAGTGCAGCGCTATTGCGGACCAAGCCACCCAGATAGTGAAGGACAATGGGTATGACGACAAGGTCACCATCATCAAGGGCAAGGTCAGTGCCTAGTGCCTAGCAGGCCACACAGTTGGCTGCGTACAGCGCAGGCAGCTGCAGGGCCACTCATTGCGCAGCAAAGCGGGCGGGTGAGAAAGCACAGGAGGGCAGCAGCAGCAGCAGAACAGGGAGGCAGTGGTGGTAGCTGTACTGCTGGACACCAGGGTGTTAAGGGGTTAGGGGCCAAAAGTGCCAGGAGGCAGCCTAGAGCAGCACCTAAGATCGGTCCACCCTGCAGCAGCGGCTTCCTAGCATATGAAGGCCTGGTCTTCTGAAACAATCATTAGTAGACCCTACTTGCCGACTACACTGCTTGGCCAGGGACTTGCCAGGGCTTCCTTGGTTGGCCTCTTGGCTGCTCCGCTTCAGCGTCCCTGCCTGCCTGCGCGCTGGACCAGGTGGAGGAGGTGACCTTGCCTGTTGACAAGGTGGACATTATAGTCAGCGAGTGGATGGGCTACTTCCTGTTCTACGAGAGCATGCTGGACACAGTGGTGTATGCCAGGTGATGCCCTGGCACCCCTCACCACTGCTGCTGCCTGATAAATGCGCCCCTCCAACCACACACTGCCTGCTGCAGCTTGTGATGCAAGTGACGCACATTGCTTGCCAGCACAACAGGGTGCTTCCTTCGCAATGGTCAGCGTTAGTGTGCAGAGGGTGGCTTGGGTGGAAGCCATGCACGCTTGCTCTCTGGTCCTCTATGGACTTGCAGGGACAAGTGGCTGGCCCCTGGGGGTATCATGCTGCCTGACAAGGCCACACTGCACATTGTGGGCATTGAGGATGGCGAATACAAGGTGAGTTGCTGGTCAGGTGGCGGGTTGACATGCTCGGCCACATCCTCCCTGTATGCCCAAACATGGCAACTTGGGTGGGGCAGTACTACAGATGTGGGTCCCTTGGCTTGCTCATCGCTTTCCAAGTGCTGTTACATATAGCTGTGTAGCGATGTCAATAGGCAACTGCATGTGGAGTAGTGAAGCCAGCTGTGTACATGTGCTGCTGAAGGCTACTTTCATCCCCATGCTAAAGTCCCATGTTTCATCATGGGGGAGTGCTGCTGCAATGCTTACTGAGGTGCTAGACATGTGCGGCATTTGAACAAGTGGGCATGGCTGTTTGTGCATGGCTGCCTGCTTGGGCCCTGCATCAACACATGGCTTGGCAGACCAGCCTGCTGCTGCTGGCGGGCTGTGAGTGCAGCACGAGAAGATTGACTACTGGGACAATGTGTACGGCTTTGACTTCAGCTGCATCAAGTCGCTGGCCATGACAGAGCCCCTGGTGGACTGTGTGGACCCAAACCAGATGGCCACCAACACAGCGCAGGTGAGGCGGCTGCTCATCCACCTGCCAGCCTGACTACTCCTCTCACCTCCCTGCTAGCTTGTCTCTGGCAGTACGCTTGCACTCCAGCGTGGCACCCAGGCGCCAGCCTGCGCTTCAGCTTCCAAAGTCACGGTCTTGGATGTCGGTCGTGCCCACCCCAGCTCAAAGCACTGCCAGGTCAAGGCATTCGTGGTGCACAGGCAGTGACTTGACCCACGCAGCGCTTGTTTAGCGCAACCATGTCTTGTCTCCCCCGACTCCTTTTTTCTGCATGCTGGGTGCCAGCCTTGGCCCACCCCTGGCATCCCTCCCAGCCGGCGTGCACTTGGTGGTGAAGGAGAGACTGGGTAGGAAGCTGCCTGGCACCTGATGCCTGCACAGGCTGGCTCTGACGTGCCAGATCCTGACCTGCCTGACCTGGCTTGTGGCTGCAGATTCTGTCTGTGGACATCTCTCAAATGAAGAAGGAAGATGCTGCTTTTGAGGTAAGGACAGTGGCAGTGACCTTTGGAGGAGGCATGCACAGGGGCAGTATGGGGGTTGGTACAATGCTGAATCTTGCTGCGCTACCCCCCACCAATAGCCACACACTGGCGTCGGCAGCAGTACAACTGTCAACAGCCTAGACAGTGCAGGCCAACCCTTTGATTCAGGTGCATGTATACAGTCGCATGCAGGCCTTACAGGGTGGCCAGAGACATGCTGTATGGCTGTATGTGCCTTCATGTCTTGCTTGCTCCTCTTCTGATGCACCTTTGGGTGGCTGCTTTGTCGTGAAGGTTCCCTTCAAGCTAACAGCAGCTCGCAATGATTATGTGCACGCCTTCGTGGCCTACTTTGACATCACATTCTCGGCTGGTCACAAGCCCGTGTACTTCAGTACGTCTCCCAAGGCAAAGTGAGGCAGCTGAGCCCACAGGGCATGCAGCGGCATTGTGCATCATTTGGGCCGGTGTGTGCGCTTGGGTTCATAGTGTGAGCATGTGTGATGCATGTCATGTGCGGTGTGTGTGTAGGTCGACCCACTGGAAGCAGACGGTGTTTTACCTGGAGGATGTGATCACCATGTGTGCTGGCGAGACCATCAGCGGCACGCTAAGTAGTAAGCCCAATGCGCGCAACCCTCGCGACCTGGACATCTCGCTCTCCTACACTTTCAATGGCAAGCACGGGGAATGCAGTCGGACGCAGCAATACCGCATGCGATAGCAGGGTGGTGGATGCTGGGCTAATGGGCCTGGTTAACACAGGGACGTGTCGCCCTGCAGCTAGGCATGGCCCTGAGCATGGGACCAGGCACATAGTCAGGCATCAGCCCTTCTCAGCATGCTTCCAGTCTCCTACACTAACTAGCTTAACCTTCAACGGCCTGCCGTGACACAGGCTGCTTGGCGTTGGCGATGTCAGGTCATATGCTGTCATATGCGTCGCAAGTACTTGTAGCTGTTCATCCGCGCAGCCTAGGTTTGACGTCCAGTCTCTATGTTCAGCTGGGTGCGACTACGTGACTGGAAGCTGAGCGATGATTGACATGGTGTGGTGGAGTTTGGTTCATGGATTTAGATGCCCTACTGCCTCTCAGCCCTACTGGCTCTTGCTTCTGCTGTGGCTATTTACTTCATGTTCATTGAGGCTGCAACTTGTTCTCCATCTAGGCTCTCATGTCAACAACCAGCTTGCTCCCCAGACAAGAATCATGTTCAGGTACGGTCTGAGAGGTCATGAGCCACGTAATCTATCCACGAGGTATTGCTCGCGCTACTTATTAGAGGTTGTTACTATGGCGGACTGTTACCGCCTTCTACGCAGCAGGCGCTTATTAAGTACAAAACCCCAGTCCCGGCCTGTCCTGCCCACCTGTACAGCCAAGTGCGGCATGGCCCTGGTCACACTGCACAATGACGGATGTTGGGCATGGCTGCTTGCTTATAGAAGGCTGTGCAGTTGACCACAAACACCTTGTGCGAAAACAGTGAGCAAACTTGACTGCTTGTCAAACACAGGCCAAGCAGCCTCTCAGCTGACCGTCGTGTACCTAGCTGCTCATTGCCTTACACCCAGCCTACTGCTACAGCAATGCCTGCAGTGTGCCATACATGGCACTAGTACACATGGTGTGTTAGAAACAAAGCAGTGCAACAGGCCTTGCACTAAGCTGCCTGAACTCTGCAACACTGCACAGCACAGACCCTTGTCGTCATGTGCTATGGCTTGGCTATTCACCCACTACACTCATGCCTTGCTGTCCATGGCGCTGTCCAGCGCGCTGTACAGCTCCACTGCTGTTCGGTTCACAGCTGCCTCGTAGTCGTCTGCTGCAGATGCGCCCATGGCTGATGCCAGGGCTGATTTCACCGCTGCGGCATCCACCTGGTCCAATGTCACTGCCTCCACAGCCTGGATGTCGGTGACACCATTGGGGTGCACGTATGCCCAGCCACCACTGATGAAGAACTTCTCAACATCTGCGCCTGAGTGGAGCTCTACAATGCCAGGCTTGAGCTGGGAGATGACTGGGACGTGGTTCGCCTTCACGCCAAACACACCCTCCATCCCTGGAAGAATGACGGTGTCTCTCTGCACAGCAAGCAGCGAGCCCAGCTGACAGATCAAGGGGCATGCAGGCACATAGAGATGGCTCTGGCGCAAATGCTGCAGGCTACCTCACGCAAGCAACCGCGTGAGCTTGCGATGCGATGTACCTGCTTGGCTTGACAAAGGATGCTGTGGGGCGTGAAAAAATTGACGGGGAACAGATCGCCCTGGACCTTGCTCTCGCCCGGCTTGCCGTCGTCGGGCAAGAAGTTAGACGGGAACTCTGGCACAGACAGAGTGCTGGGGGCTTTCTTGTTCCATAGGGCCGTGAAGTCCTTCACGCCAGCAGCAGTCTGAGCTGTCTCATCTAGGCGCGCCTGCATCGTTCGCAATTGTTCCAACTTTGCTTGCTTCCTGACATGTGAGCGAGCTGCGAGCTAATGCGCTTCCATCACTGCGCACCGCAGAGGTGGCGATACTGCGCAGGCAGCCCGCCCCGCTGCTCAAGAGCCGGCTTGCGGAGAGCATCATCGCTGATGTCTGCTACGCTGACAGCTACGACAGCGCGAGCGGGATGACTTTGGCTGTGCATATTGGCATGGTGCTTTGATGTGACCATGCATTCATGGCCAGGCATACCACTGACTTGCCAAATCAGAACGTAAGGGACAGCCCACATCCATATCTTACGGAAACCGGAAGCAGAGGTTGAATCCTGGTTTCGTCTTGGAGGCAGCCCCTAAGCGGTTAGTAGTTAACCGGCGATAGATCTCAGAGCTTGTGCACCACATTCGCCACTGTCCGTGTATATCACGCATCGCGCCGCTATCGCCGCGGGCTCGCGGGTTTGGGCAGGATGCTTACGGTGTACGATATTGTGAAGCAGGCTATCGTTCTGATCCTTGGGATCGTCCTAGCCGTCGGGTTTGGGCCCATCGCGCTCCCCTTGCCTGGCTTGCCCCATGTCAAGATTGTAGACCTCAAGGAGGCTCTGAGGGCACCCGAGCCTCTGCCCCTTGAGGTATTGTGTGCGACGTCCTTGCTGAGGTGTTCTTGAAGTAGCCCAGCAGTAACTCATTCTGTCAATGTTGGTCAAACTGATTACCTGATGTAACTGATGTTCTAACCTGGCCTTGCCCATCCGCGATCCCATCACTAGCCCCTGCCACTAATCGTGCTAGAATTGAAGGGACCCATGTAGCACCTGAGCTCTTGTCAGCTCCCGCACGCAGGGTGTGCTGGCGCCCAACAACGCTCTGGAGGCTGCAGTGGTGCTGTTCAACAACACGCTGCAGAGCTCAGGTCAGGAGCACTTCGGCCTGTATCCTGTATCCTGAAGCCAGACGGTCAGCCAGGCGGCTCATCACCTGGCTTTGGCGTCCTGTTCAACCAACTCCAGCCAAGATGCCCAGTTCTAGCATGACGAGAGTCTGGCACAGCAGACCACAGACCTCAGCAAGGTCTCGTCACTATCATGACCATGCACTGTCTACCATGGCTGGTGCTAGGCAAGCTCAGCCCAACCCGCAGCAATGCCTCCTGCCCTTGACTCGAGATGTGACAGCTTTGTCTGCCACTGCCCCAGCCTCACTGCTTCCATTCAGCACAAGCGGTAGCTGTGCAACACACCACAAGCATAGCAGCTGGCCTGCCCTGTGCTTCCATGACCTTAGCCCTCCCTGCACCATGCTGCCCGCCCCTGCCCTGACCCACCCAGAGTCAGTGCTGGTGGAGCCTGACGGCAGCGTGGTGCTGCTGGACAAGTACGGTGCGCTGCTGACCGCCGCCCCCAACGCCAGCGCCCCAGGGGGCTACCAGCTGGACCCCGTGCCCAAGGCCTGGCTGGGCCCCTCCCGGCCCCTGGGCTTCAAGAGGGATGCCCAGGGCGACCTCATCGTCTGCAACACAGCCCTGGTGGGAGGTGGCGGCTGCAGCAGCAGGCAGCTGTAGCACCAGGTCCTGGCCACTGGCATGGTCCAGCTTTCCGCATGTTGGACATGTTGGCGCATTATGAAGCGCTACAGCAGGTATTGCTCCCATGGTGCTGTGACAGGCAGTGTGAGGCTGTGCAGCCAGCTGTGCAGCATCCTTTGCAAGCTGTGCCCTGTCCCGGGCCTGCACACTGGCACAGCTTCACGTGGCTCACCTAACCTGCTGTGCTTTGTACCTGATCTGATCTGATGCATCGCGGTATGACTGGGTCTGCTTACGGTTGGCATGGACACTGTGTGCTGGGTGGTTGGTGTCTACCCCTACCTAAGGCCAGGTGGCTGAGTCTGTCCCATGTCATTGCAACAGGCCACCAGCACTGCAACACCAGCACCTCAGTCCTAGACACGTCTCACTGCTGGCATGGCACAGCTCAGCTGGGTGCAGCCCAACTGGGCAGCCCAATGCTTCCTGCTGTTCCAATGTAGTGGATGCCGCTGCACAATGGCTGGCACACAACGGCTGACAGGCCGGCGTGTCAGCCAGCTGCGGTGCCAGTGCAGCTGGGGTGTGGCACTGCCCCGTGCCGCTGCTGGCTGCCTCAGGCGCTGCTGTGCTGCTGTGCCGCTGTGGGGCTCTGGGGGCTGCAGGGCCTGGTGAAGGTGGTGGGCAGCAGTGTGGTGCTGCTGGGGCAGCGCGTCAGCGACTCCTCCCCTCTGGATCCTGGCTCACCCATCCTGTGAGTCTAGGCACACCCACCCTCTTCGGCTTACCCTGTGCAGCCTATAACCTGCAGGCCAGGGATGAGCCTGAGCTAGCTTGATAAGAGGTTTGGTCATGTAGGCGTTTGGCAGGCAGGAGGCTAGGGTTAGGGCTATGAGCACGCCTGGCCAGGCTATTGCTACTCACTGCTGCCCCTTGACCTTCTTGCTTTCGGCCTGATGCATTGCCGCTGGCAGCCAGCTGTGGCAGGCTGGGTCTCATCAGGCAACTCACCACTTCCTCGCTGCCTGCCGCACCCCTGACCTGCCCCTGCTGCCCCCCCTGCAGCTATGCCAACACTCTGGACATCTCCCCCACAACAGGCGTGGTCTACTTCTCTGACAGCCAGATGATCCCGGTCACACCAAACTATGTGGGTCACACCACAATGCATGGCGTACTACCAACCACACATCAGCATGGGCTGTGCATGTGCTGTTACTTGCATCAGCGACATGATCGCCAGCATGCCTGACAGCTTGCCTGCCTCAAATGTGGGGACCATGCATACTTGTCTGCAGCCAGTACTCTGCAGTGCATGACTGTCCTAGCTGAAGTGAAGTGATGAGCGTCATGCATGCAAGCATGTTGATATGTACAGGGAGTGCCGCGAGCAAGGCCATGGTACGACACGCTGGGCTCGTACCTGCGGGGCGTGTACTCAGTGGGTCCCAGCTCTGCCACTGCTTGCCTGCCAGCAGCATGGTTCTCACACTCACAGCACACCCACCCTACCCTGCCTCATGGTACCTTGCCCCACCTCACGCTGCCTCGCCCCACCCTGCCCACTGCGCTATGCCTGACCCCACATCCGCAGTCATGCCGTGTCACCCCTGACCCCAGCAGGCAACACCGTGGTGCCGCAGGGTCAGGCCACAGGGCGCGTGATGGCCTACTTCCCCAACAACGGCAGCATCCACGTGCTGGCCAAGGGCATGTGGTGAGCTAGCAGACCCATGACCCCCTCTCGCCACCAGCTGCTGTGCAGCTTCCTTACATGATGCCACACATCGTCAGAGCCCTTCAGCCATGCTGCTGCTACAGCTGCTGCCAGCACTGGGCTGGGCCTTGCTGTGCGCCAGAGTGCTGGCAAGAGAGCCAGGGGCTGCACTGCAGGTTCTCCAATGGCGTGGCGCTGTCTGCTGACGAGTCGTTCCTCCTGGTGGCTGAGACCAACATGTTCAGGCTGCTCAAGCTCTGGCTCAAGGGGCCCAAGGTGGGCGGGGCGGGGCAAGGAGGGCAGCCAGGGTGGGGCGGGTGGGAGCTGGCATGGAGCCGGTTGGGTGGGACCGATGCAGCTGTTTGGGTGGCGTGAGGGGCAGCAGGCTGAGCCTAATGACGGCAGTCCATGCCCTGCGTCCCTCAGACCTCACATCTGGTACCCTACCCAGCCTGCCAGCACACATGCCTGGCTCATGTCACTCTTTCACTGCCTTGGGGCACACCCCTGCTGCATGGGGCTGACATCACAGGCTGGCATGCTGGAGTTGGCAGTGGACCGCCTGCCTGGCTTCCCTGATGGCGTCACGCGCTCCCATGACGGGGGCTTCTGGGTGGCGCTGCCCAGCCCCCGCAACCAGCTGTTCCAGATGCTGCAGTACAGGTAGGGCTGGGCTCAGGGCAGGCCCAGGGACTGCTGTGATCCTAGGCTGCTGGGAGCTGCTCATGCTGCTGAGGCAGTCTTCACACTCCATGCCACTGTGAACCACTGCCATGCCATGCCATCACACACAGCTTGCCCACTGGCAGCGTGAGCACATACAGATACCTGGCCTGCTCACCCAGTTGTTGCGCCCGCTGCAAGCGTTTCAACAGTGTCACCAGGGACTCCAGTGCTGTTCAGCTGCCCTGTCAGTGCTGCCCTGCCTCACTCCATGCTGACCTCCATGGGGCACCCAACTGCCAGTGTCCGCCTGTTTGCTCACTGTGGTGCTGCTGGTGCGCATGAGCAGGAGCATTCGCACCCTGATGGCCTACCTGCCCGCCTCCATGCGCCCGCCCCTGCCCATGTGGGGCGCTGTCATCAAGGTCTGCTCCTGCTAAGCGGAACAGTAGGGCCAACACTAGGCAGCAGTGGGGCCAACTGGCAGTGGGTCCGTCACCTAAGCAGGTTGCACAGGGGAGCAGGCCACCAGACCACCAGACCACCATGCTGCCACAGCAGTATGATTGAGCTGACTGCAGCCTTGCTGCCAGCACCAGGGTCGTGAGGTCCACCAGGGTAAACCCCTCCAGGCCTTCTGCACTAAGGCATAGACTGCAAACAACGCAACTGTGCACACTTGCAGCACGTTGCCTCACGTCCTAGCAATGCGCGATCCTGGCAACAGCGCGCGGTCCTGCTTAACTCTTACCGGTCTCACATCAGAGGCTGCTCTTTGCGTAACGACGCAGGTGGACGCTGACGGGAAGATCACCCGCTTCCTAGCGGACATGTCCGGTCACCATGTCGCATTCATTGCCGCCGTTGACGAGCAAGTGTTGGAGAACGGCAGTATTCGGCTATGGCTGGGTAACGTAGCGAAGCACTACATCGCGTACATCGATATTTGAGCCGTGCTAGCGCAGTAACGGCGACCCGTCTGTTGACATCCCGCATGAGGGCCAGCATTGTGGTGGATGCTGGTGGTGACGGCCTGTACCCGCGCTCCATACCTGGTCTGCGCGAGAGCATAGTTTAGGGAAGCGCCGGTGTTGGTGGTGAAGCACGACAGGAGCCGGTTGCATGCCGTGAAGCCTGGACTTCATTGGCAAGGGAACGTGTCCACTGACCTGTGTGCGAGTTGCTTACCGACCTCACTGTCTAGACAAGTGGTCACCCCCGCCATTGGCTGCACCCCTGATAAACTCCGACCGGTCTTTAAGAGTTTTACAGCGATTTTAGCGCAGGGCGGTGCAGCTCATCAAAGCGAAGCTAGCGGGCTGCTCGGGCTGATGTGCACCTGTGCCGGGGCGGGCGGGGGTGTTGGGGATTCCGGTCGCGTTGTGCCGGGAATAGCCTTATTAATGGGGCTGTGATCAGCGAACAGCTATCGCGCTCAGCAGCCCAGCTCTTCAAGTTTTTGAATTTCTTGTCGGTAGGGCACGACCGGACGTGTTAATGTTAATGTTAAACCGTTTTGTTAAAGTTGACCGCTTGGTCGTGATACGAGTCATTTTTTGCTGTCGTTCTGGCCGCGACACGGCAATGCACCCAGCGACACTATGCAGGCAGAAGTGGCCAGTGAGACGCAGTCCCAGGGTAGCAGAACGGGCCTGTTAAAGATTTGTTAACCCTGTTGTTAAACTCAGGCGGCCCCAACATGGGGTTGGTAATCTTCATGCAAGTACTCTCTCAAGACTGCACTGTTCTCGATAGCGTTAATCACATTGGCATTGGCGGTTTAGTCCGCGTAATCTGACCATCAGCGCTAGCCATTGGAGTCTCTGCTCGCGTACTGCCACATGTGCCCGCGAACAAATCACAGCGGCGAGACGGGTCTCCTTGGCACGGTGAGCCACATCGCTGTGGCCCCATCTACCTAGCGTAGTGAGCTGGTTCTTCACAAATGGAATGTCCGGCCAACACCCAACGCGATGTCTGCCGGGCGTGCAGGGCACCTTGACGGGGTGATTGAAGCATCGTCTCATGTTCGCTCCTCGCCGAATACATCAATTGGGTCGGCGCTCACTAAGGTATCACCGGGTTACACCCCCCCTCCTCCACTGTGTTCTCCACTGTGTTGCAACCGTTGCACCTAGAGAAAAAGCGACATGAAATGTTTGTTCTTGACCCGTTAAGGCATCTCGTGAAACAAACCGCACATCAAACAACCCAGGCCTCTATCTGTTTGACAAGTTGAAAGTGACATCATGTTCCCCAGGCAGGTTCTCCATGCAACGACCCACCCTGCCTGCCCCCCCTTCTTCCACCATTGCAGGATCCCACTTCATTGAGCCTACCCTGCCTGGGCTCGTGAGCTCTGCAAGCACTTGCAGGACTCTGATGTGCTGCTGAAGATTACTGTTGTGGCAGTGGTGGGCCAGACTTACCTCATGCCTGAGCTGCTGTGGGCCAGCAAGGACGATGGCCTGCATGCCTTCGAGCTATACCGCCACATCCAGCAGGTTTGCAAGGGCCTGCAGCAGCCATGGGCCAACAACGCGCAGCTGCTGTCACAGCTGCACAGCAAGCTACAACAGCTAGTGCCAGCCGATCAACGGGAGCATCAGAAGCAACAGCTGGCCACCTACTTGCAGCAGCACTGTGCAGCCATGGAGGAGTACTACACACAGCACAGCAAACGGCAGCTGGACATGCCACACCTCATGGCAGCGCTTGGGGGGTCAGACCCGCAGTCGTGCAAGGAGGTAGCTGCCAAGGTGGTGAAGTGTGCCGCCCTGCTCATGAATGACGGGCAGACTGACCCGGGCGTGTGGGACCCCCACTCCACGTGGCACCAGTTCTCACAGGACATCCAGGCCATGGCTGAGGGCAGCCCATGCAGCACCAGGTTGCGCCTCCACCTTGAGGTGTACTTCTTGGCATGTCCCACCTCCAATGCCCCGGTGGAGTCCTTGCTACAGCTGCTGAAGCATGGAGCTGGTCGCTTCATGGAGCTGCCTGCTCTGCTGGAGCACATGTCCCTGCACACGCTGAGGACCACCCTCAACAGCGTTGATGTGCATGACTTCACGCTACAGTTGCCTAAGCTTCGCACTGCGGTGCGGCTGGAGGAGGTGGCTGCAACCTCAGCCAGGGCACCAGCCAGAGCCGCACACAAAGCCACAGCAGCTGCTTGCTGTGTAGGGGGGGTTGTGGTGAATGTGGGGGACCATGCAAGCCAGCAACGGGTGGCAGCAGCAGCAGCAGCAGCAGGGTGCAGCCGAGTTGTGCCAGCAGGTGTACAGCCCCCCCCACAGCAGCCACCCCAGCAGCAGGGCCGGAGCTCGTGGGGCACAGCCCTAGAGGGGCAGATGCTGGCACCCCCCATTGCGTCGCCTCAGGAGCCTATTGCATCACCTGATTTACGGCACATGTATCAGCTGGCTCTAGCTGCAATCGCCACCCAAGGGCAGGCTGCTCCGGCTCAAGGTAGTGAGCTAGGTGCAGCAGCACCGGCTCCTGGCTTCACGCTACGCAAGCGTACCACACCTTCTGAGTTGGGGCTGCCCAAGACAGCTGCCAAGCGCAAGCGGTGATCCACGAGACTTAGTTAGACAGCCCCCCAGCGCCAACTCAGGTTGTTAAGTGCGCAACAAAGGCTGTACCGGCCACCTCCCCCAACCACCTGCCAACCGCCTTCGTGCCACAATCCCGCATCCGTTTTCCGATCCGACTGCTTCTGCCGATGCGCATGCTCGTGTAGAGCAACCTAAGCGGCGCGGGTGCTCGCAGCGATGACTGCATGCCCCGAACCGGCTCAAATTTGAATCACTAACTTTGATGCTTTGCTATGCACGGCCTACTGACTGGATAATTATTCTGGATGGGTGAAAGGTAGCTGACTGGGTTGGCTACATACTGAGCCAGCTAGCATTAAATTTGGCGCAGCGAGTGCAGAGTTACAGCCGTCCTACTACCAGGGGTCGGTTTACTGTCATTTTTTGAATGTTGGGGCCGCCTGAGTTAAACCCAAAACATGAGGATGTTATGTTTAACAGGTCGTGCCCTACTTGTCGGGCGCAGTGACCCCCCCTGACATGTGTTGCTAGTGCTAGTGCTGATGACATGTCTGGGGGTGTTTGTATGGCGTGTGGCCTTCCCTGCACCCGAACAGCGTGCAACTCGTGTCACGTCACCCCAAGTCAAATGTCCATAAATGGGCACTTTTTCCGGCAGGAATAACTGTCCAAACAGGACGTCAAACGATGAACTGCCAGTTCTGTGCGGCTCCTTGTGTGGGTTCCTAACTTGTCATGAGAACAGAAACGCGTTGTCTTGATGTGTGGGCCGTTTCATGTGTGGGCGGTAACACAATTATCTGCTCAAGTTCTGCATCTTTTTGACTAGTTCTAGCTGCGTTGGGCCTCGCAGGGGCCACAGGCATCAACCATGAGACCACCTTGACATCGCTGTCACATGTGGACTGAACCCGTGTTGAAGATGCGATTTAAAGCGCTGTTGCATGCTGGTTTAAAAAATAGTTTGGATGCGCCAATCACGCCGCGCTGGGTCCAGGCTGTCTCAAGCGGTCGCTAAGAGTGTCTGCGTGGCGCCAGAACACGTCGCGTGTTGGGGGCCTGCCACCCGGCAAACCGCTGGGGCTGGCTGCACTCTAGTCAGGCCATTAGCAGCTCATCGCGCCGATCGGCGGCCTCATCCGTGCTAAATGAGTTGGAAGTTATCTCTTGAGCCATGGGGGTGCAGCCAATGGCGGGGGTGACCAAGTGCATGCCTCAATGATGTCATGATGGACTCAGCTTCAAGCATTCTGCACAACTACACTGGTCACGCACGTGCATCCAGCCTGATCGGCTACCAGCAGCTACCACGTTCGGCGCCTGCACCTACAACACCTCCACAGCTTACTCTGGCACCCTCAGCACCTACCTAGCGGCCAAGCAGAGGCACAACGTCATCACCTTAGCCACACCGCTGTCGCGTTGTGAGCATGCGAGGTGGCCCGGAACTCAGTACATACACACTTGGAGGGCCTACCTCCCAACTTACAACTGAGGGGCAGCATCCCAGGCTATGCAGCGGAGCGGTAAGCCCTGGGGACGGGTTGTGGTAACAGAATAGAACGCATCTCCTTATTGTAGGGGAACTATGTGCCTTCAGAATACCGTGAAGGAATAGGGAGCTGCCGCAGAAGAGGTGGTAAATTGGGAGATGGTGGGGACCCCTAGGTGGGGCAGGCAGTACCGCAGGAAGCCTGCACCAGTAGTGTCAGGGACGCTGTTGTGCAGTCCTTGCCATGCACGAATCCTTTAAGGCTGCCGGCAGTGAGGCATTGCTGGGTGGGGCTCAGTAAGGCTGACAGCCCCTGTAGGACTGGCAAGCAGGGGTTCAGAGCCAGCTCATGAGGGTGAGCAGCTGGAGCACCATGACATGGAGAGTGTGTCTATGGGGAGTGTGATCCTCCCACCCCCTCACCCATGCAAGTGTACTGCAGCAGGTAGGTTGCCACGACCACACACATGCTGGCAAGGCAGGTCCTTCAGATAGAAGAGGAGTGTTGGTGGCGGGGAGGGAGTCCATGTGGTCTGACCTTGGCATGACTCAGGGACGGGGCCATGCCACCGGCACAAACAAAGCTGCTGGCTAGGACAGCCGGTCACACAGGCGAGGGTAGCGCTGCCGGTGTGATGTCGCCATGCGTGCCATGCACAGTCTGGGATGGCAAACAACTTGATGATCATGGTCCAACAGTAAGCGTGGAGGATAGTCTTCAATGAACATTGATGGCGGCCATGTGCGTCAGGGAGCAACTCAGCTGGTCAGTGCGCCACAGCTGCAGCTTGGCAGTTCACGGCAGCTTGGCCAGGACCTGCAGGACTGGCTTGCAGCACACGGGGCAGGCGGTGCTGGCGGCAGTGGCACGCTGGGCAGCGCACCCCCCACACAGGCTCTTGTGCGCCGTGTCCTCATGCTGCAGGCAGGCAGCCAGGTAGGAAAAAGTCAACCAGCCAGAAGGCTGGGCCTGAAGGTGAGCAGGCAGGCAAGAGGGCAGATGTGCTGGTGGAAAAACGTGAGCATATGGATTTCTAGCAACACCAGCAGTTGATGTGGTCCCACACTGGCCTAGTCAGCGCTAAGTTAGTTGGGGCACAGCCGTGCTCAAGCAGGCTGCCTACCAACGGGCCACTCACCACCAGCCAAGCCACACTGGGGGCCTTCTGGCAGATCACACAGGAGCCATGGGCAGGAGGAGGTGTCTCTGCAGCATGCAGGCAGACAGGGCAGGGGTGGGCATCACTGCAGTGTGAGTTGGCAGGTGGGATACGTAAGTGCTAAGGGTAGGGGGTAGGAGGGCTAGAGCTAGGGGTAGAGGCAGTGTAGGGGTTAGCACCACCATAATTGTGTGGGACCTGTGACCAGGCAGGACTGCTGCTGGCTGAAGCATTGCCATGTCTGCAGCCATGTTTGCAGCCTTGCCAGCCCCACCACCACAACCACAGTTGGTAGCAGTTGGTAGCGCCAATTTGAGTCCATGTCTTAATGCTTTACCAACCTCACTCATCTGTACACCGACCTCACTCAAACGTCATACCAACCTTTCCAGAAGGAGGGGTGGAAGGGGATGGGACGGCGTAATGTCGGTGGCAGGCAGGGGGTGTCCAGGGCGGTCCTTAGTGCAGCCAGATCCGCCCCATCACGCGATGCTGGTCGCAGCACCAGGTTCAGCAGCCCGCCCTCATCCTGGCTCATGCAGCTCTCAAGCTCTGGGGTGAGGTGCTGGGTCCGCTTGCTGGGCAAAACCTGCAGCAGCACAGGGACAACGGTAAGCAACAGCCACAGGGTGCACAGCACTGATCACTATTGGAATTCTACAGCCATGCAGCAGGTTTCATTGACGCAGCCTTGTGCCCGAACCAGCTGTACCTCAAACTCATGCAACCATGCAGCCTGACTTGCTTAACGGCTTCAATACCACTACTTCACTCTTAGGCAACATAGGTGATACAACAGGGAACAAGATGTCGACTGTGGGTAATCCTACTCAGCTACAATCCAACTGTAGCGTCCTCAGTTGCACTCTTGATGGCCACAAGCCCCACACCGGTGGCACGCTCCCTCCAAAGACCACTGGGCACCCCATCAAAACTATATCCACCTAAGCTAGCTAGCTAGTACAGACCTGTACAGACTTGTGCAGACCTGTGCAGCCCTGTCAGACCTGTACATATCTGTACAGCAGCAGAGCACCAGCAGTGAGACCCACTCCCGCACATGTCTCATGGCACTGTCGTACAGCTGCACAGCCTTGCTTAATGGCTGACAGGGTATAGAAGTCAGTGTGTTCACTTGGTGCAAGTCGCAGAGTTGTGTAGTGGTGGACACTCATGTGGCCGTCTGACACCAGCTACCAGACGACCCTAGCAGCTGTTAGGCCTCACCAGGGTCATGTTCTCCGTCCAGAGGCACTTTGCACCATCACCTGTGCACACACTGCCGGTGCCCCACTGCCCAAGCATGAGCTCGCCGTCTGTGCCTTCTTTGTATATGTACAGCTGCGACCAGGCAACCGGGCTGGGGCACACTGAGCTGAGGCACACTGGCTAACCTCACAACCTGGACGACTTTAAGGCCACGAGAGAGAGCCAACCCAGTATGCCTGGACACTGCGCTGCACTGCCAACCCTACCCCTTGTGCTGGGCAGCACAGGTTGCCGTGGACCCTAACAACGGAGGCCTTAGGCCGCAGGATGCATTCTCTTAGTCACTAGCTTTTCATGCAAGCCAGGGTTAGCATGCCACTGAACATTGACCCTGGGACTAATCCTTACCCAAACCGTAACCCTACCCTTACCCATGCTGTCATGTTGTGTTGTACCTTCTTGCCAGCTGGCTTGAAGTAGTAGAACTGAAATTCAAAGTGCGGCACCACTGCCATGCTGCGGGTCAGATATCCCGGCACGCCATCCTTGGCAACCTGCAGTGCAGCATGCCTTTTCAGTGCATCAGGCATTCAGTGCATCAGGCAAGAACTCAGCAGGTGCTACTGTTGACCTGCATCAGACCTCCAGGTGCATCAGACCTTATGTAAATGAATCCAGCAGTTGCTGCAGCACCTCTAATTGACAGACACATACTACTGTCATTGCAGGCATTGCAGGGAAGGTCGTGTCAAAAAGGCGGAAGCTGCATTCTCACGCCATGCTGGCCATGCTGGCAATGCTGGCCATGTCGTGGGGCCATGATTGCTGGCACTGGTCTGGGCTGTCTGGGGCACTGACCTTGAGGGCCACCTTGCCTTGCCACAGTGCTCTCTCACTCATCAGCTTTGCGCTATATGGATGGGGAGGGAGTTTGACCTGAAGTGGCATACATCGGCAGAGCACCCTCTATCCTTGTAACCTACTGCGTCACAGTGCTCAGGTTCAGGTGCTGAGCCGCTGCCAACACACTGCTACCCAGCTTCGTGGTAGCACACTGCGATGCAAGCACCCTCAACTGGCAGCTGCTGAGATGTGCCACCCCAATGGCTGTTGTCAATGTAACTGTTGCCAATGTAAGTCGCGAGAGTGAGTGTTGTGATAGTGGATAGTGTCGCCTTGTGTGCCTTGTGTGCCATGCAGTTGGAGGAGGAAGCAGCCAGCGTGTCCCAGCAGGAGTGGGGGACCCGCAAGCAGCTGGTGGTGTTCTTTGGCAACGCAGGCATTGGCACCCGGGGTGGGTGGGGGCCCAAGGCCGTGCTGCAGGCCTGCCGCATGGTGGTGGAGAGGCCCAACAGCGGCAAGCCAACCGACAGGGTGCCAGGCAGGGTGGTGACAGTGGATGAGCTCCGCACCAGCAGGGTCAGCTCAATCTTGAACAGCCCCCAACCCTGTGAGGAGGAGCTGCACAGCAGCAAGCCCACCAGGCCTGAGGACTGGAAGCCCAAGCCGGGTCAGGTGCAGGACCGCTTGTTGCGGTCAGCCTGGAGCAAGCGGTTTGAGGCGCCAGTGCGGGGGCTCATGTGGTGCCCTTGGCTGGCCCAGGCCACCCCTGGGGACCTTGGCAGATGGGTGGACAGGGACTGCAACGCAGCCCTCAACCTCCAGCGGGCAGGTGAGAGCAAGTGGCGCCCACTGGAGCTGTGCAGGTGGCCACACCGAGGAAGGCTTCCAGCCCAGGGCAAGGAGTACCAAGCACTGGGCTTCAAGAAGCTGCGAGAGCGAGCCCCCAAGGCCACAGCCCAGCAGCCTGTAGCACAGTAGCATGTGTGCACTAGGCAATGCTGAAGCTGTTGCTTACATCAGAGCATGTGTTTCATGCCAACATAGATTTCCCGGCCTTCGCAAGCGGGCTGGGGTAGTGAACCAGGTATTGGTACCGGGCTGTGGGTCGCAGTTACCCAGTTCGCACAACAGATGACACTTCCCCTGCCCATAAGAGTAGGGGAATGTGCTGAGATGTGCCCTCATGACAATGGCATGACAATGGCATGACAATGGCTTACTACCGACGGGCACTGCAGCAGGGTCGCTTATATTATGCTAGCAAAGGCAAGGAACTAGGTGGCATAGAAGAGATGTGACAATGATGCATACAAACACATGCCTACCTGCTGTAAACAAATGTCCTCTTCCTCTTCATCTCCCTTGTTTACTCTTGGGTACACAAAGCAATCCAGGGGAGTCCTCCCCTCAGCATTGCCAATGAAGGGGCTGGCACCGTGATTCAGCAGCAGCTCGACACACGACATATTGCGCCCCAATGCCGCTCCCTCAGCTGCCAAGTGAAGTGCAGTACCGTATTTCCAGGAGTGGACATCAGCACCGTTTCTCAACAACTGCGAGTGTACATGAGTGCAAAGTGACAATTGCACAGTGCGTAATGACAGTGTCAATGCGCGTGGTACCTGCACATGCGCACCATATCTGCGCAGCGCTTGTTGTCCTCTTCAATGTAAGCAAACAGTACGGCATTGTCAATCGCTTGCCACTCGCCCACATATTGCGCAACTGGTAGGCTGTGGAGTAGCACCCCCAGACCAGCAGCATCAGGGAGCTGAAAAGCATCGGCGGCGGTGGCAGCAGCAGCAGGGTTGTATAACCATGGCATGCATATGGACCCATTCTTGTGTGTATACCATCTTGCCAGCCATCCCCACTAGCACACTCGGCAATGACGGCAGCCAATGACTGAATGGCTCATATTCTTAGCCCGTCACCCAGTTCGCCCCATGCCTTGCAGCTTCCCACCTGGCAGTCACCCTTTGGCAGCTACCCCACGTTCAGCCACCCTCCTGCCAGCTACCCGGCAACAAGCTACCCTTATGCCAGCCACCCGGCAACGAGCTACCTTCATGCCAGCTACACTCCTGCTAGCTACCCACCAGATAGCTATCCGCCTTCTAGCTACCCTCCGGGCAGCTACCCGCCAGGCAGCTTCCCAGCACCAGCCAGCCAGGTGATTGAGCTGGCAGCGATGTTGTTTCATTCACATGCTTGTTCTCTCACCATTACCTCACCATAGTAGGACGTACTCGCCAGCTTTTGTCAGCAAGTTCCTGCAGCCGCAGCCACCACCCTGGCCTTGCATCCCAACACCCTGGATTGATCCCCAAGTGGCGCAACACCTACAAGGCTTTCATGCCCATGAGGCAGCTGGCAAGGCGCTGCCCATGAGGCTCTAGTATACAGAGCTCATGGTACATCTACATGTCTTCCGGTGTAACGGTAATGTAATGCAATGAATATGAATGCCATTTTCTGCACTCACTTTGATTTGACCTTGCACATTAGAAGCCACTTTGATTGACTTCAACACAGCTGCCAACACGTCACGGTTGTCTGATGGGGACGGACCGTCGAACCTCAGGCTGAACTTCGTTCTGCCAATCTCCTAGGGCATCAGAAGATATTGCATAGCATAGCCAAGAGCATAGCATTGAGATTGAAGCTCGCAGCCACGCAGCTAAACCAAGATGCGTTGCTGCCTGCTGCCTTGTACCTCACCAATTGCAGCTTGTCATAACTCGTTTGCTCCCACTTCCATGCGTCCCGTTCAAGCTCCAGCCTTCTCCCGACCATGTCTCGCTCATCCTTGTATGCCACCAGCTGCACCAGTTGAGCAGCGGTGGCCTAGTCAAAGATCATTAGCCATGTTTGGTGTGTGTGGGTGTTGGTGTGCGTAAGGAGCTTGTGAATGAGCACCTGGTAGTGGCCACCAACTGCGAAGCAAGAGTAGAATGAGGGCTCGAGCACCACCAGGCTGTTTGTCAACTCCTGAAGCACTTCTTTTTCTTCTTTTTCCTCTTCTTCTTTCAACCCATTCACAATGTGGACCTGTCAAATGACATTACGCATGCCACCAGGGATAACATGCATACCCACGAAGTAGTCCTGTGCATATATGTAATTGCCTGGTCTGAGCTGTATAGCTGGCGTATGATGCACGATACAAAGCTCATATGCATGGCAACCAAGCTAGTAGTTGGTGACGCTGGTAAATAGTCAGCATAGCTTCTTGCACAGCTCCAAGTGGCACTGCTAGCTGACAGGGCCTCTCACCGTGACGTCAGCTAAGCCTGACCATGGGACCATCTGGCGCATGATGTCCACTACATCGTACATGTGCTCAGCCATGGCTTCTTCTATTGGGGTGTTGCCCAAAAGATTTCCTACAAAGGGGTTAGCTGCGTTTGCTAGCAGCAGCTTGGATATGCTGGTATGGGAAGCACCCTTGCGTATGGCATAGTGCAGGGCAGTGCCATCCTCGCCCTGGCACGTCACGTCCGCCTTGCTCGCCAGCAGCTACGGCCGTCAAATAGGTATTGTCATCAGTTACATGTACATGTATGTCGCCCAGCAAGCAGCACCCACCATCTCGACACATTGCTCGTGGTTCTTGAGAGCTGCGATGATGAGAGGGGTGCGGCCTTCTTTGTCCCGCCACTCTAGTAACCGAGGTTCGCCGAGCTCTGCGCAGTTGCGCAGTAGACCCTGCACAGGAGGATAGGGGTACAGGGACACCTGTACAGGGTCGCGATACCGAAACCAAATCCAACATGCCAGGCGCTGCGACGCTGCGAGGCTACCTCAAGGGTCTCAGCATCTCCAGTGGCAGCTGCATCATAAACACGTTCCTGCAAACTAGCCTCCATCGCTGTTTCCTATGTTGGGGCGAGTTGGCAGTTTTGGCAACCTGGCAAACTTGGCAATGCATGATGCGCCGGCGCAGATGATATCTCCATGTTTGCAAATGTAACGGCTCCTTAATTCAGGTGGCTAGAGTTATCTGTAGACTGGCTGGGGACGTGTCAGGAGGGGAGACTGTCTTTGCACTTGTCGCTGCACACGTCCGTCACCGCCGTGCAAAATGGACTAGTGATCACGCATGTCTAGCGACGGCTGGATGGCATCGGGGTGAAACGAAGCCCTTGCGCTGGGATCGCCAGTTACTGCCTGCACTCTTCCACTAAATGTCCCGGCACCAGGGAAGTGACTAGCACAGTGTTTCTGCATATCAGTCATTGGTGGTGAGGCAGCGCGGCAGTATTCGGCTGCACATGCACCACGACCACCCCCTCATTGCCAGGCTCCACAAAGTGTCTGAACTTTGACGCTTTGAGCTCTGCCATGACTGCAGCGCGAATCTGTGCAACGTTGCCCACGCTGTGAGCGCCACGCCCAGTGATGATCTGCAGGGGCAGGCCAGGCACCGCCATCCATTGGCTGCTGCAGCACCACCTGTTGCATCCCCTGGTCACTGCAAATCAGTTCCTGCTTGCATACCCTCCTGGCCCTGCAGCCTGTCTGGCACCACTGCCCGCTGGCCGTACACCTGATGCTTCAGCTGTTTCAGTGAAAATATGCGCAGCCTAACCCCCTTGAGCCATGAGGCACCTTGAGCAGCACGCCCTCAGGGAAGACCAGGCGGGAGAGGGCGTCCAGCTGGCGGCCCACCAGGTCCAGGGCCTCGTCCACATGCATGCCGTGGAGGTCCATGGTGAAACTGTTGCGGATGCCCAGGTTGCTCGCCTTGTACGCCTGCGCACAGGCAGCAGGAGAAGCAGGAACATCTGGCATGCAGTACTAGCACCAACGCCAGAGTCAGCGGTGTGCAGCCACAGCAGCAAGTGCAGATAGCAAGTGAGGGGTTGAAGTTCGTCCACGCTGCATGCTGGCTGCGACAGAAGCTTAGCTGATGGCATGGAGTGTCTGCATAAGGAAGAAGTCGTGAAGGAAGTAGCAGTAGTAGCAGTGGGTGAGGCTGCCTTGCAGTGTGTAAAGGTGGGGCTGCTGCATTCTCCTGTTGTTTCTCCTGCACCCTCACCTGCTCATTTAACCCACCGTCACCAGGTCATTGATTACATCACCCACCTGATCGTTCACCACCTGGCGGTACTTCTTGGCCAGCTCACCAAACTCCCTGCCCTTGCGGGAGAACAGTGCAGCTGACTTGCCATCACCCGCATCATACGCCTGCAGGGAGGGGCGCAGGGTAGGGACGCCATGCAAAGGAGGTGGCACGGCCATGCAGGGTAGAGGGGCTGCGTCACAAGTGGGTTACATTGGCAATGATGGTGTTGTTCAAGACACTGTGGGCTTGGCAGTGCACTGCCATGGTCCCTTGCCTGCGCTGCCTGCTGGAAGAATAGGTTGCGCGCGTCGTAGTAGATCTGCGCGATGTTCCGCGCCTTGTCAGTCTCAAGCCTGGGCAGTGCAGCGGGCAGCAAGAAGGACACTGTAGGCAGCAGACAAGCTAGTGGTAGGGATTGGGTGGCACTGGTACAACCTGCCTGGAATGCCTGGGCACTTCTCCTGGTTGTTGCCCTGGTCTGCTGCCAAACTCACCTCCTCTTGAGCTTTGCAGCAGGGACGTCAAAGGGCTGCTGGGGCCCAGACGCTGGCTGCGCTGCTGCTGCTGTGGCACTAGGGGAAGGCACCGTCTGCCACTCCGCAACCTTTGCTCCTGCTGAGGCCGCAGCCGTGCCCTGCACACTGCCGCCAGCGCTACCCAGGGCCTGTCGTGGAGCTGCAGGAGGAGCTGAGACCAGGCCACTGAGGGCAGTGGAGGAGCGTGGCCTGCTGCGCAGCACCCTGATGCTCCCGCTGCCACTGGAGTCCTCATCGCTGCCGCCACCCAGCCTCACTGCGGCTGCTGCTGCATAGCCCGGGTTGGCCAGGGCGGCCAGGCGGGCAGCGTCTGCTGACTGGGCATCGCGGGCTGCGGTCACACTGTTGTGAGCAGACAAGCTGTCAGTGAGGAAGGTGATGGCGGCCTGAAGGTCTCCATTGCCAGCACTGAGAGCAAACTTTGCCATGTCCGCATCCAGGCCCTGAATGCCAGCAGCAGCACCACCAGCACCAGGTCCTGGCCACTGGCATGGCACAGCTTTTCGCACATTGGACATGTTGGCGCATCATGGAGCGTCACAGCAGGTGTTGCCCCCCTGGTGCTGTTGTGACAGGCAGTGTGAGGCCGTGCAGCCAGCTGTGCAGCATCCTTTGCAAGCTGTGCCCTGTCCCAGGCCTGACCGCACTTCAAACAGATCTCTCAAGTACGCCGCCTTGGCGGGCAAGGCTTGGGACGCATTCAGCATGCGCAGCTTGTCCTCCCTGTTAGCATTGCGCCTGGCCGCTGCAGCTTGCAGCCAGGCGGTGTGTGGCTTGATGGGCGTGAGCTGTAGCCCTTGGGGGGAGGGGGAGGTGGGCTGTGGCGGCGCTGCCCCACCCTCCACCCGCCCTGGTTCCTCAGCAGCTACTCTGTGGCGCGGCTCCCCTAGGCCAGTAGCAGCAGGCAAGGCACTGGTCTGCAGCCTGGAGGGATAGCTGGGGGCGGCATCTTGGTGGCTGCTGGGGGTGTGCAGGGGGCTGCTGCTGCGGCTGCTGTTAGCCGGCTGGGCAGCCAGGTAGCCCACGCTGGGGTCTCCTGCCCCTGCCCCGGACCCAGTGCCAGGGTCCGAGCTGGGGCCAGAAGGCGCTCCTGCCACTAGGAGGGACTCGATGGCTCCGGTCACATCTCCTGGGGCCAGGGGAAGGGGGCCAGGTAAGGGTGAGAGGGAGGGCTTTGGCTGGGGCTGAGAGCAGAAAGGCCACGTGTAGGCAGGTGGGGTGGGGAGGTGGGGAGGTGGGGAGGTGTGGAGGTGTGGTAAGGGCCTAGGTGGGGAGGTGAGGTGGGGAGGTGGGGTGGGGAGGTGGGGTGGGGAGGCCCTCCTATCCTCAGTATTGGTTGGCAGCAAGATGGCAGGAAGGAGGGTGTAAGGGTAGTGCGAGGTAGTAGGAAAGGAGTTGTGAGAATCAGGCGGAGCATAACAGGAGGCATGGTGGAGCAGGGAGGAGGGGGAGGCAAGAAGAGAAGGAAGCATGCAGAGAGGTGGGCTGGACCTAGTCAGGCATACTGGTCTGGGGCCATGTTGGGCTGTGTGCCACCTGATGCGAGCAGCAGGTGCTGCACCAGGGTGCGGTTGTCTACTGCAGGGAACAGCTGCTTGAGCGCCTCAGCGTCCCTGAGCAGGCAGGCAAAGCAGGCGGGCAGACAGAGGAGGGGGGTCAGGACCGGCTGGGTGGGGGAGCATGGGTGCTCTCGAGGGCAGAGAGGCCCAGCAAGGATGCAGCAGCAGCCAGGGTAAGTAATGTACCAGCCAAAGATGTGGAGTGCTTGTGTTAGCAAGTCTGTCACTGACTCTTGGCAAACTGACTGGCTGACTGTTTTGATTCAGCCCACACCGCACACCACACAATGGAATGCATCATCACCAAACCCACACCAGGCAATGGAACATATGTTACTGGCACCAGCTTATGACATGTCCAGGCACAGGTCATGCCAGTCTGACGGTGCTTCAAGCCAAGCACAGCCCAGCAGGTGATGCAAGCTCAGGTGTGTCAGGCAGCGCTCACTTCAGGTTCAGGCCAGCATTGCCTGCCAGGCTAGCCAGGCTGTCAGTGTTGCGCAGCAGCTTGAGCTTAGGCGGGGCGTTGCCCGCACCCCTGATGGGGCAGAAGGTTCCTTGGAAGGGGGTGCCTGCGGTCAGGAGGACACAGCCATAACCTCCTCCTGCACCTGCTCTGCCTCAACCTCGACGTGTGCGTTCGCCTCAACCTGTGCCTACCTGGTCTTGTCTTGTCTAAACACATGCACCACTGGATGGAAAGGACAAGCTGCTGCTGCTGCTCCCGCCGCCGCTTCTATTGCTGATTGTTGTTGCACATGTTGGCTGTCAGGCTGTCTGGCAGCAGGCCCTTGGCCAGGCTCATGGACTACAGATGCATGCACGGATATATCCTGGTGGCTGGCAGACAGCAGCACAGCCAAGCAGCAACAGGGAGGACATCACGAGGTGCAGTAGATGGCTGGGGCTGGCAAGCTGCCTATGGTGCCCACTCTACACGTGAACACACCTTCTTTTGGCGGCGCAGCATGTCCATTAGCAGGGCCCAAGGAGGGGAAGCTGGCGGGGTCGTCCTTGAGCCCACCCAGCCCTTGAGGACGGCCAGAGCTGCCTGCGAGCAGGCAGGGCACGGCGCTGAGCTGCAGCTTGCGTCAGATGGCCCACAGGCCCGCAGGCCCACACAAGTCACGCCCAGAAAGGAAAGAGAAGGTTGCAGGCAGGGGTCACACAGCAGGCTGGCAGGCTAGAGCCAGAGCCAGGGGCTTTGGTCAGGTCGTCGTCACAGCCAGGCAGGTTGCCTCTACAGGCAGGGCCAGTACCTGGCCTGGTGAAGGTGATATTGGTGCCGGGCCGTGCTCCCATGCCACTTGTGTTGCGGCGAGCCCTGCGCAGCCATGAGCAAGCACGGTCCACTCAGGCAGCCCTGCACCATGTTGACGGCCTGCTGCTACAGGGCACCCTGACTGGACACAAGCCTGGGCTGGGTCATCAGTCGATGAGACCAAAACTCACGCCCAGCCCTCTGACAGGCAGCAGGCTAGCAGCTTGATCACCACTCCTCAGCCCCTTCTCAGCCCCTGACCTAACCTGACCTGACCTAACCTGACCTAACCTGACTTGACTTAAAGTTACTCCGGCCATGCCTGGCCTGACCTGAAATGACTCTGACCCGGACCTGCCACTGCTGCGCAATGCCTTACACCAAGTAGCGTCCCTATCACCATCTCACCTGACCTTGCTGGCCACACCCTGACTCAACCTGCCACCAAAGACACCAAAGACCTCTTGCACCCTTCCAGATGCCACAGGTCACATTTCCGTGACCTGCTGTTCCCTTACTTTGCATGCAGCCTCCTTTCATATTTTTGCTGGCAACTCAGTACGTTTTAGGGCAGGGGTGGGCACTCACGCAGCCTGTGCAGCTCGCTCCTGCCGTGCACGCTCCTCCTCAGCAGCAGCGGCAGCAGCAGCAGCGGCGTTCGCTGCCTCCAGGCGCTCTATGCTGCGGTTGACGATGCTGGTCAGCAGGTCCGGCAGGTTGTCCACATCCTACAGCCAGCAAGCAGAGCGTGAGGGCTGCACACTAACTCGGGAAAAGATATTTTCACTTAGAATTCCTATGCTTGCAACCCATGGCATAAATGCACCCAAAGGACATCAGGCTGCTTTGCTGGCTTTCATGACACAGTCTCTCATTAGCTACATTCCCACCCAGGTTCAACTCCTGGTAATGTCCTACTCTTTCTCTTCTACTATCCTACTGACCTACATGTCCTTGGGTTCATTGCCTGGCATGCTGCTTGCTAGCCACCTAGTAGGCCTCAGGCTCTCTACAGCCTTCATGGCTACACCAGCCATTGGCATAGCCTGACCTGACCTGCTGCCCTAGCCTGACTTGACCTGCTGCCTGACTTGCTGCTTTCTGAGAGGTCTCAGCCTTTCTAGAGCCTCTTTTGCTACAACAGCCATCAGCAAAGCCTGACCTGCAGCCCTAGCCTGAGCTGACCTGCAGCACAGCAATGGCCCGGCTGAGGCATCCCCCGCAATCCTCCAGGATGGCGTGTGTGATGGACTCTCCGTACACGCGTTGCATGGACTGCCACAGCACCAGTTGGGCTGCGGCTGCAAAGGTAGGCGGCAGCAGCAGCAGCAACAGTGCCACCAGTATCAGGCAGGATGCCAGGCCATTGGTCACAGCAAGCACATGAGCATTTAGCAGAGCAGGGTTTAGGCAAAGGCGGATGCTGGGGGCCTGCATCCAGCGACTGTGCCTGCCCCAACCCTATAACCTTACATGACAGTCCTGCTGAAGCCAGCTCTGATCGCATATTGCTGTCCTGCTGATGACTGGGGTGCTCCAAGGAGGGGTGCAGTGAGGGGCCCTTAGCCGGCACCCGGACCAGCAGGGTTCCCAACATGACTGCCCACAGCAACTGTTGAGCTCAACACCACCACGCTCACCATCCTCCTCCTCTGCAGGCTGGCCCAGCTTGCTTCCTCTGCCTTTACCGCCAACGCCCTTCCCTTGCTTGGCCTTGACCTTTGGCACAGCTCCATCTTTTGTGGCCAGTCCCGCTGCCCTGATGACTTTGATGCCGCCAACAGCTTTAGAATCTGACCTGCCAGCTGCTGGTGCAACTGCTGCCGGCTCCTTTTGCCCTGAGGGAGCAGAAAGGCTGGCGGGAGTTGCCTTTTGCGTGCTAGCAGGTCGGGCAGCCGGGCTGGGAAGGCCCAAGGTGGGCCACGCCTGCTGATTCTGCCTATGCTGGGGGTTCACCACCCGCCTGCAGTGCATTGCGCAAGCAGGGCATGAAGGTGACATGCACCTATGACCATGTGCACGCCAGCTGAGTCCATGCGTGAACATGTCGTGATGCAAGGCTGCTGCAAGTGTGATGAGGGGGTCACACTCTGGTGAGCTGAAGTACAGCACACATGTGCTAAGAGTTCACCTTGTAAGAATGGCATGGACCTACCCTATCGAGAGTGAGATTGGGTCAATCCTAGCCCAGGCTGTAGCCACCACACCTGACGTGGCCTAAGGTGTTGTCCTCCAGCCGCACCAGCACCCCTTGCGGCTGAAACATGTCATCCACCACAAGCTCATCCACCACCCCCTGCAGTCAGAGACACCCCCAGCAGCTCACGCCAGGCTCCCTTGATGCCAGCTTTTAAGTCCTACCTTGGTGCACACCAGTGTTACTTTGTGGTTTGCTATGAAATGGCATATTTTGAAGGTGGCCTTGCACTGGAAAATGGCCACTTTGAGTAATCTTTGTTAAACTATTGACCTGAGCCAGGTGTGCCAGGAAGAGCTGCTAGAGGCCCCAGGGTCTGGGCAGTAGGGCAGCTGGTTGGCGCACACAGCGTGCACGGCAAACACAGCATCACACCGCTAGGGCTGGTTGAACCATGTCAAGTTTGTGCTTGATGAGGCACTGGGTTCTTAACTAGGCAAGGCGCGGCTGCAGGGTGGTTGACATGGCCTCAGGCTAACTCCGTCGTGGAGGAGGCTGGGCACTGACCTGCACACTGGTGTTGACGTCATCGCCACTGGAGCCAGCGGAGTTGGTTGAGCCAGTTGCCACAGCCAGCGGCAGCACCTCAGCCAGGTCACCCACAGCCACCTCTGACACCCATTGCACCACACCCGCCCGGGGTGGTGCTGCCGCTGGCTTACTGGCCAGGTTGCCTAACAAGGCAGCGGAAGGCAGTGCTGCTGCCTGCTTGCCTGCAGTTGTTTAGCCAGGGACCAGGCAGGAGGCTGAGAGGGCCCTCAGCAGATACCTGTCTCTTCTCTTTGTGCTCCTCCCTGCCACGATTGCCTGACTAAATGATTGCGTGAGTCATGAAAACTGAAGGTTACCCCTCACACGCTACCATTACCCTACCCCTACCCCAACCCCAGGTTACGCCTAAGGTTAAGATTATGCCCAAGGTTAAGGTTATGCGTAAGGTAAAGATCACATCTAAGGCTAAGGTTACGCCTATGGCTAAGGTTACGCCTACCACTCCTACACTGTCATGCTCACTGACCTGCTGCCACAGCCCGCAGATCTTCTTCGTGAGCCAAACGCTCGTCCTAATCAGGCACATAGGGAGAGCGACACAGCCAGCTCAGGCACACAAACAGGGAGGGCAGGATGCGCTTGGCAGCTACTGACAAGGACGTCTTTGGTGCCGCTAGGGCAACGGCTGCTTTGGAGGAGCTGGGGCTGTTGCTACCATACACACATGCTTGGCCTTCACTAGCCTTTCCCTAGCCACCTTTCCTGACCCTTTCCCGGCCTGACCCTGACCTGACCTCACCTGCTGCAGCCATAGCTCGAACTCCGCATCTGCCCCTGTGTTGGAGAGGGTCTGCGCTCCCATGGCTGCTGGGGGAGGAGCCTTGGGGCTGGGGGCAGGGGAAGGCTCACAAGACGGGGCACAGGACGAGGCAGCAGAGGCTCTGCTGCTGCCGGTTGTCGCCCCTGCATGCTGTGTTGTTGTCGATGGGGTCGGCATGCTCAGCTGCACCTCTGCCCTGCCTGGCTGCCCATGTCCTTGTAAGTCACCCCAAAGTGCGGCCTCTGGCTGCAATGCTTCATCCTGAGGCACCTGCTGCTGCTGCTGCTGGGCATATACAGTGGAAAATGAAGGCTCACTAGCAGCCACAGGCGGCCGTGTATCATGGTGCTCGCCAGTCCCTTCTGACTGATCTACTGAACCACAAAGTGCCTGGTCAGCTGTCTCTGCAGTGTCTGTCCATGCCACTGGCGGCGTTCCTTCAAGTGGTGGCAGGTCCTTGGGCAGGGCCATGAGACCGCATGCATGCAAGTCCATGCATGAGGTCACACAAGTCACACCGTCCAGGAGCTTCACTGCCAGCAGCCCCACCAACGGCAGGCCCTCTGACATTGCGTGGTAGCAGGAGTTAGTTCCCTGGACACCGCCATGCACTAAATGACCTGTGCACCACATGCAGGCACATGCAGATGGAGGTGCAGTGGACAGGCCGTGAAACATGAAGCCTTGAAACCTGCTGGGCTACTGTACTATCCTTCCTGACTCGCAAGGTCTAACAAACTGTTACTCATAACACTATTTGAAGACCCCAAAACGTATTGTACATAAGTTTTGTGTCATAACAACGAGTGTCAAAACCCACCTTCTAATCACCCTCACTAGGCAGAAAACCCAGGAAGTATAGTACAATACTTTGCTTCCTCTTGTTCCACGTGCTCTTGCATCTTCCCCCACCTGCATGGCCCACACTATAGCCATCCGCTGTAGAGATGGGTATGAAGAGCAGCGGCTTGCCCGCATGCAGCGCAGCAAGGTCCGCACACTGGGTGTTTATGAGCAGGGGCAGCATGTCACTCGCCACTGTGACAGCCACGCCCTGCAGCCACCACCACCAGGGGAGGCAGGAGGGTGGGTGTGGCACACGCACACACGCACACACACACACATCCCAGGCTCAGCCCACCCCAGCAGCCCATTGCAGCTCAAGCAAACTAGGGCAGCTTGCCCCTGCCACATCATTGCCATGATCATCATCATTACAGTGTATGACCACATAGCACACGTTGACATGTGGCATGAGCAAACACCACCAGTGCTGCTGCATACATGCTCCATGGATGAGTCTGCTCCCTTGGCAGGACTTAGCAGTATGGTAGCATGGCAGCATGGCAGCATGGCGTGTACCAGCATGCAAGCTCTGATGACTGTGGCCATGGGCCTGTGTGCAGCCCCCACACACCTGCACGCCACTGTCTACTGCCACCCCCACAACCTCCAGCTCCACCACACTCCCCAGGGGCAGCTGCAGCAGCTGGCGCATGGAGGGCTGCTGCTCCCAGCTTGGCAGCTGAGGCAGGGCCATGCTGGCATGCGTGTGAGGGTGCAGGGCGGGCATGAGGGCCAGCAGCAGCTGTTGAGAAGGTTCTGCATGACATAAATGGCAAAAAGCAGAACTAGTTCCAATAGTTAGGCTTGGCATCGCTGTGTCTAGCGATAGCTGCATGCTATGTCACCACAGGCAGGTCACACTCCCACCTGTGAGGAGCACTACAAGGGAGTGGATGTACTGCTGCTGCCAGCTCCACTCTTCTGGCTCCCTCATCTGTGCTGCTTCTACTGCTTGGCTTGCGTTAGGTGCGGTTGCAACTGGCTGTGGTGCCATTACTGCTGTCAGTTGTATGGGTTCTGAAACTGTTGCTACATCGGGTGAGGGGGGGGCAGTCATGGCCACAGAGGTGGTTGCTGGGCAGGTGGGCAGCAGCAAGGCTTCTAACTCTTGCACAAGGTCTGCTTGCTCGCCAGCATCATTCAAAATGTGTTGCTCTCCGTCTGCACACGAACATCAGTACAATGCAAATTCATCCACAGTGCCATGGTGGAGTTGCTGCCATATGAAAGCTGCTGTTGTATGGCTAACCCTACTGCAGTAGCCAAGGGCCCGTGATGTCTGTTGTCATTGTAACTGTAGCCAATGTCACTGTTTTCGAGTTGCACCGTCTCGGCCTACCAATGTTCGGCCACCATGCCCTATGTCGAGCGGCCATTGCGCAGAGCCACTTGGCGGGACAAGGATAAGTCTCGAGGACCCCACTTAAGTACCCAGTGGTTGAATCGGCTCTCCTTCACACGTCAGGTTAGGGCTGCAAAGAGAGGCGTGAAAACCTGAAGTCTTGGCAGCAGCGAACTGGGGCATTCTGGGTGCAGTTGGGTTCTCGCTTCAGAACTCTGCAGGTTACGTCGTGCGCAATCCTGTTGATTTGCGCCGTCGTGGTCAGCCAATGAGGTCACTGCCACGCCGAGAAATTGCAATTTTGCAGAAATTGTATCTCTAGCATCATGTCCGTGAACTGGGTTTTCAGGGTTTAATGACAGGCTTTTGGTAAGTATCTCCTAGCTGCATAACACCGGCCATTGCAAGACATATCACAGAACCGCCCTGGTGATGATGGCCCTGGTGTTCTCATCTTGCCTCCACCCCTACGCCTGCATTCACCTCAGCCTTTCGCACCTCCCACTACACGCACTATGGTAGAGGCACGTCCGCTGGGGCTTCCCAGACCCGATCCACCTTAATCAAAAATGTGTCTGCCGGTCCGGCAGCAAGAGTAGAGATCATTGTACCACCTCAAAGCGCATCCGCAGAATTCGCAGCGCGTTGCTGCACGGTGTAGCTACCGGCGGTTCTTGTTCACTCATCAGGCCACATGCCGGTGCGTGATCGGCAGTGTGGGGCGCGGAATGGGGCGCGGAGTGGGCCGGGGCATCCACGCATGGGGCATCCACGCCTGGACGGTGCGGTTTGTCGACTTGTGTCGGCTCATCATCCGACTCGACATCAATCGCCTCGCCCAAAAGGTAACGGCGCTGGCCTGCACACGGGGTACGCGGGGCAATTGTCGAGGACATGGGCTGCATCCCGGACAGCGAGGCACAAGGGGCTCACCGGTCGCGACAGCCAGCAAAGGGAGTGACGGATGGAAGGCGCAGCCGTTGACGGTATCGCTAGCCACTGGCAAAGTGTCGACCAGGCTGCCAGTTTGCAAGTCAAAGACCTGCAATATGACGCCCATTGCAATCTGGCTGTGCACAGCAAGCATGAGGGCATGACATGGGGAGCATGCACATAGCAGCAGCAGCACACCCCGAGCAAGCTCAGCCACAGCCGTGAGGTTTGGCAGGAGGCTGATGGGTGCAAGTGCCCCTGACTGGCTTACATTGAACACACACGACCCCAGCACCCACTCTGACGCTGCCATCACAGCCACCGGTGGCGACATGGCGGCCACACGGCTCCAGGGAGAAGGCAATACGCTGGTTGGTGGTGGCGGTGTCGCGAGGCAGTTGGTACAGGGCGGCCTGGGGCCCGTCCCCCCCAGCCAACCCCCCAGCCATGCGAAGGTCCCAGCACAGGAGGTGGGGATCCTGCCGGGCCCCACTCAGCAGGAAGTTGCTGTCATGGGTGTACAACAGCTGCAAGGGCACCAAGGGGCAGAGGGGCAGGGCGGCCATGGGCTGAGGTAGTAAACAGCCTGACACAAACCTCCCACCTCCAGGGCTCAGCCTGCTGGAAGCCTTGTTGCTATGCATGTCATAGGGGGGGTGGGCCTCGCTCCCTTCCTGCCCCTCCTCCTCCTCACTCCTTCGTCACGCTGTCACTCTCTTGTCACTCACCTGGGTGAGTCCGCCCTTGTGTCCCTGCAGCAGTAGCTGCAACTCTGGCAGCCGCGGGTCCCAGATGCCAATGGTGCCGGCATACGTCCCAACAGCCAGCGCGTTGCCATTTGGGGCGAAGGCCATGCAGGACACGATGCCTGCCAGCAGTGTGTCAGCCGCCACCAACCCCAGTGAGCATACGCACACCCACTATCCTTATGGAAGCTAGGTGGTGGCAGCAGGCGCCTCCTCAGGCGGAAGCTCCTCCCTTGACGCATGCCAGTTCTACCGGGATTCTTCTTCTTCTATTTCTTATGGGAGCAGGACGCCTTCCTGGCCCAGCTTGGCAACCGCATGGCTCCAAGCCAGTGCATGGCACTGTGTGTATCAGTGGTGCTTGGGAACTTCTCATTCATGCGGGATGCAGGTTCAGCAAGACACCTTCCTGGCACTGGGTTGCACTACCTCCTCTTGCAGCTATGCCTAGGGCCTTGCTCTAGGGCTGGTGCATCACCCGGACAGCCAGGCAGCGCAATGGCTGGGGGCTGCAGCAAAGTCCCACCCCGTTCACAACCCACAGCCAACACCACGCCCTGGCTGCCGGGCACCAGATGACACACTCTGAGGTTGTGTGCTCTCCTGCTGCTCCCAGCCCCCCGCAGAGCCTCAGGCACCTACCAGGCAGCCGGGCGGCCAGCCCTGCGGGCCCAGGCGCTGAGCACTTGACACGCCGGCTGTCCCGGCCGGGCCGACTGACGTCAAAGACCAGCATGTGCTTGGCATAGCCTGCCCACAGCTGCAGGTCACTGGGCCAGCAGGGGCACCAGGATCAGCAGCATGGCCAAGACCCAGGTCATCTGACCTCCACACCTTAATGATGAATAAAAAAGGGCAGGCTAGCCAGGCAAATGGAGCGATGCACCCATGTGAAGGGTGGGCAGGCATGTGTGTGGAAGGCGGTTGAAGCCAGTGTCAAACCAACATGGAGGCCGGTTGGACATGGGGTGTGGGGTCTGTCAACGTGAAGGGTGTGTGTTTGGTTTGATCTGTGGGTTTGGGCCGAACAAGGGTCCCATCAATGATAGTGGCTGTAGCGGTGATGTCTGTCACAGTGCTGTAACAGCAGCAGCAGCAGCAGCAGCAGCAGCAGCAGCAGCAGCAGCAGCAGCAGCGGCAGCAGCAGCAGCAGCGGCAGCAGCAGCAGCAGCAGCGGCAGAAGCAGCAGCAGCAGCAAAAGGGGATAACCAGTCACACCTGGAGGCCGTCAGGGGAGAAGGCCAGGCTGAAGGCAGGCGTGACCTCATCCACATCGTTGTAGCCGCGGTAGGTGGCCCGCAGGGTGCCGCTGGCTGCATCCCACAGGTGGACCGGGTGGCCCTGGCATGCAGCCAGGCTCAGCAGGGTAAGGGCAGGGCTACCCTGGCTGGCACAGTCTGCCCTGGCGGGTCACACATAACCCTAACCCCTGGGTGACCTAGCCCTAACCCTAACCCTAACACCACCTGCCTGCGCTGCATCCTGCTCATCCGCCTTAGCCCTGATGTGATCAGCAATGAGGAGCTGTACCAGCGCACCAAGCAATAGACTATCCATGCACTCTTGCTAGAGCACAGGCTGCGTTGCTTGGGCAATGTTGCTCGCATGGCTGGCCAGGCACTGGCACGGCTGGCCACTGGCTGGTGTAAGGCCTGGGATGCCCGCATTAAGCGAGCCCAACCTGGTAGAATCTTTAGTGTTTCATGTGCTGCAGCTTTCACCAGCGGAATTCAGCTGGACTGCATAACGGCGAATGCTCAGTGATTATGTTGGTGACAGCAATCAAGCAGACCAGAAGCAGAAGTGGCCAGAGTTTCCTCTCAGTAGCCGAGTAGGCGACCACTACCAAGACAACACATAGTCAATGCCATGCACACCTACTCTGCTGGTGGTGGCAAAGCAGCAGGTCTGCAGGTCAGTTGCCCTCATCCCGGGGTACCAGGCATAGTCATACACCGTCTCCCCCTCCTGCACCCTCAACGCTGGCCTCAACGAGTCTCCATGGTGACCCGGGCCTGAGTCTGCATGCAGCAGCACCATGCAGACCATGCCGATGGGGTTGGGGCGTAACAAGGGCTGGGTCCATGCGGCAATCTGGCAGCAGGTGAGAAGCCTACAGCCAATGGTGTGATTAGGCAGGGGCTGCTCAGAACGTTTGCATAACATCTGCTATAGTCACACCCATCATTGTCAGTCCATGCAAGCCCAGCAGCTGCCCACCTGCCAAAGCGTCCTGGCAGCCAGGCTGCTGGCTGGGGGTGCTGTCTGGGCATACTGGTGGGGGGTCCAGCAGCAGAGGTGCTGGGCAGGACAGCACGTCCTGGGGCAAGTCATACACGCGCATCCTGCATAGGTCGAGCCAGCCACCTCTTCATTGTAAGCGTGAATCACCATCAGCAGCAACCACGCAGTCTAGGCACCAAGCTGGCAAGTGAGCCAATGCTGTCACCATCAGGTTGTGAGTGCAGCGGCGCCCTCCAGGCACATGCATCGCCTCCATGCCTCTATATGGCATTTTATCTATGAACCAGTCCAGTTTCCACACCTAAGTGAACACCCCCTGATGCTAGCTCTGGACTTGTATCCTGAATGCTGGATCAGTGGGTCAGGTCACCGCCAGTCTGCTACCTGCCCAGCCTCTCACTTCACCTGAGCTGACCCCCAACATTACATGCTGAGCCCAGCCTCACTGCTTAGTGAGCCAACTTACCAGCCATCATCACTAGCTGTCAGGAGGCAGGACCCGTCTGGTGACCACTGAACACCCTTGAGGAAGTTGGAGTGAGCACAAGTGGTGGGTCCTCCCTCGGGGTGGCCTGGTGATGAGGGCAAGTGGAGGTGGCTACAGCTTGTAATCTGGTTGTAGCTTTCTGGCAGCACGCACAGGTGTACTCGTATACCGTTGTGTGCACAACTTCCGGGTTCTGGGGGAACAGCAGAGCGATGTACTGCTGGGCTGCTTCCGACTCCATCGTACAGGTAGGCTGCACATGCTTGACCCCGCCATGTCTAACGCGTCGAGGCAAGTCATAGTTGTCAAAGGAGTAACGCTTCAAATTGGGCAGGTCATTCGCGGAGGCCGCAGTTAGCGCATACTTGAGCTAACATGCTTACTATACTGCGAACAATAGCCAGATGCAACTGAGCCTCCCGTCTCTGGCTGTTGGCGGCGGCCGCCGAGCCACTGGTGTGCAAGGAGGGCGAACAGTACGTGTTTCTAAGAGCCTGCTCGCTTGCGTTAGAAGCAGGTCATTGCCTCCGTCGAGCTCATGTGAATGCTGCCTTAGCTTGTGCAATAGCTCGTCGTTAAGCTGCAAGGTTGACAGCTTGCCCACAGCTGCCTGATGCTGGGATTCATGTGTTGTGAGGTCACAGCCGTGGGCGCCTTGTCAAACATTCGTCACCTTTCACCCGTGGGTGGTGGATGCCGCGGGTTTGCCCATATCAATTGTTGCAATGCAAGACCATGGGCTGCTGCCAACCTTCAGCTTCCTATGATAATGGCATTGCCACAGCCTGCGTGCCTGCACCTATGTGACTGGAGCTGCTGCTGTGTGCTTGACTGCTGACCAACTGAGCTGCAACCTTGTGGTCCAGCCATGGTACAACGATGACAGGGTCCAAACCCCCAAGGCTATGCATCAAGACGTCTGTGCCTTTCCTAAGCAACATACTTGAGACGTTTGTGACTTTTCTAGGCGAGGGTTTTCACGGTTCACCTGGTCATGGCCTTCTCGCACGGCACGGTACAGCGTGGCTGGGCCACTGGCAAAGTTGCGCAAGGCGGCATTGCGCAAGCCATAGCTGAACTGTTCTGGATCCCTGGCTTCTTGACAAGGCTAACAACTCAACTACCTCCCTGGCCTGTATGCAATGGCACAGCGTAGGCCATCCTGGTATGGAGTTGTACGAAGTGTGCTAGCACATACCATGACCACGCCTACACGCTTCAAGAATTGAACTGTCTGTAAGTCTAGATAGATCTAAGCTCAGGCGCAAGTAGTGCGCCGGCAAGCAAGCATCCCCTCGCTGGCAGCTGCCATGGGTGCCCAGGGTCTGCTGTGTGTTTAGAAGGTGAGGCCTTTGAAGGCCAGCCGGGCATGCTCTGGTGCCTCCAAGGGCAGCAGCTGGAAATGGCCCTCTGCCACTGCTGGGAACCAGGTCAGGGGCGGGTGGGCGCTGCGCAGGGGGATGTGCTGCAGCTGGTCCACACTCACCCAGCAGGCCCCTGCAGCGACAAGGCGGGAGGTGGCAGCTGGGTGGCAGTTGGCTGTCGAGGCTAGGGCTAGACAATAGGCAGGGGAAGGGGGCAGGGGTTGAGCAGGCCTAGGCGTGGTGCATTGAAAGACCTCTCCCGGGCACCCAAGTTCCCCAAAGTCGCACAGAGTGATGGCCAGGCAGCAGTGCCCAGCAGGGCGGGCCAGGGCAGTGTTGTGCAGTTCAGAGCAGGGTCAACAGGCATCAGGGCAGGGCAGCAGAGCTACCATGCGCTGGGGGCCATGCACACGTGTTCAAGTGTCAAGTGGTGGGTGGTTACCTGCACTCTCAAAGTCTGGCACAGTCTTAGGCAGCGCTTGGTCCCCTGTGGCTTTAGGCACTGCATAGAAGGTGGCCAGCCGGTAGGGGAGCGGGCGATGGCTCAAATCAAAGTCCACCTGTGCATGAGCAGCAACCGCCTACAACTTGCCAATATTTCAGCTGTGGGCCGGGTAAGGCTGCTTGGCTGTGCCCCAGCTGCTAGTTTTGGTATCAAACCCGGAGAAATGGAGATACCGCTTAGTGGCCCTATGCCACCAACACACGAGCATCAACCGCCAACAACAACCCCTAGGCAGGAGGACATCTAACAAGGGCAGCACACACAAGCCCTAGGGCAGCCCTGAATGCAGGCCTTGGGACAGGAACACATCAGGCAAAGGAGGGTTAGCACAGGGCCCTATCTCCTCAGCAGGGCTGTTGAGACCCTGAGTGGCCAGGGAGGTTGCCAGGGGTGCAGCCAGGAGGGGTAGCAGCTATGGCTGGGTGTCACACCCGCTGTCAGCGCAGGATGCGCTGCAGGCACTGACCTGCAACAGGCCCTTGATCTCCACCTCCACCCCTGTCTCTTCCAGCACTTCACGCCTCTGCATGTTGGCCACCAGCCACCATGTCTAGTATGAATCTCAGCCTCTTATTACGCTGCTGCTGCCTTGCTCCCGCCTCTGCTGCATTGCTCCTGCTGCAATGCTGCTCCCTCTGCTGCATTGCTGCTAACTTTGCTGCTGCTGCCTTGCTCCTGCCCCTGCTGCTGCTGCGGTCAGCAACTGCACTTGTCGTGACTGCTGCAGCCATTGCTATGGGTCCTGGGGTGATGAGTCAGGGTTGTGTGATGAGTCAGGGTTCCTCACCGCTGCTTCAGTCAGGCGCTCGCCTGGATTGCTACCGCCGCCAGGGGTCCAATAACCCAGGCCAGCAAACTCCTGGCCGTGCAGGAGGCGGCAGAGGATGGGTCAGTAGGGATGGGGGACACCACGCCTGACACTTTTCTCAGTAGAGCATGCCTTCTCATGTGCCTTCTCATATCAATCTTATCACTGAGCTCAACTGCCCTCGTTTACAAAATGCCCCATGTGCATGCAACCCCATGCTGCTGCATGGCACCTGTACAGCTGCCCCCACCCAGCTGAATTGCCTGGCACCGACTGAAAGGATAGGACATGAAAACATGACGTTGACCTGCAGTGCATCGCATGGTGTGGCATGACACTGACCTGCACCATGAGGAACTTGTTGTCAGCGGGGCGGTGCACCACCACCAGCGCACCCACGCCTGTGCGTATCTGCAGTAGCAGTGCGTAGAGGTAAGCATGGCCCCTGTCGTCATCACTGTTATCATCATCGCATGGCATGGCACCTGTCGGCATTGCTGCAACACTCACACGCATGGCTCCTGTGCAAGGATCCTGTGGTAGGCTGCAAAGTGGCATGGCAGCACTTGAGCGGGTCAGTGCCCAGCGCGCCCTACCTGCGCTGCCACTGCATCAAAAGGCTGGCTGTGCCTACAGCCCTCCTCTCCCACTCTGCTTTGGCTTCGCAGGCAGCCCCCTTGCTACGCAGCCTGCCCTCACCTCTGGCTGCGGTGCCCCTGGGCAGTGCTGCTCATGCACATGCACAGCCAGGTTGGCCACATGGGCCTGGCAGACCTGGCACACCCCACGCTTATTAGGCTCGTTGATGTGGTACCTGCAGCCAGGAGTGCAGCACAGGGGCCGGGGAGCAACCAGGCTCAGGGACATAACCCAGCAGCAGGGTAGGTCCAGGGGCAGAGGGAGACACAGGAGGTGCCTGTGCCACACAGGGGTATACCTTGGCGCATTGTGGAAGGTGTGCACATGTTCTGGTGTGTGCTGCCACCTGCATGTACAATCTACTATCGAGAGTGGGTATAGTGGCAAGGCCATCTCTATCACAGCTGTCCCATCACAGCAGGGATGTCTAGCCCATAGCCCTGATCTCTCATGTAGGGTCTAGTGGGGCCGCGAGCCAGGTGCTATGTCACGTTGTGCTAGCAAGTCACTGTGGCGCCCCGGGTGTTGCAAACTGCTCAATGGAGCTTTTGATGATAGCAAGGCTGCGGATTGCCATTGTGATGTAGACTGTTTTGTGCATGCTGTGAAGGGGGGAGGGCAGCACACCATGGTAGCCACCTGTGCACTGATATGACCTGCCCCGCCTGCCTGCTGCCACCCGCTGCCGCACTCACAGGGGCAGGTGCATCCAGTAGTCCCTGGCTGTGAGGTGCTGCAGGCCACACCAGTCACACGTCACGCCTGGGCTGCCCTGCCCCGACTGCCCTAGGATGCGCGTCAGGGCCACCACCACAGATGTGTGGCTGCACGTCACCATGTTCGCGCCTGCAGCAAGCCAGGGGCAGGGCAGCCCCTTGGGTCAAGCCAGCTCTCTGGAAGCTGAGCCGGCGGCTGATGCCATGAAGCAGGTTAGTTATCCAGCCTGTGTGGAAGTACAGCCAAGTCTTTGCTGATCTTTGCTAACTATGCTGGATGGCTCAAGGAGCATGTTCGGCTGTGTACCCAGCTGTTCATTTGTGTGCACAACTGGCTGCTGATGTGCTGCCTTGCACCTGCCTGCCACGAAGAAGGCGTGGCGCAGGACAGCGTCCTCTGTGGCCAGAGGGTGACATGCGATGATGAACATGGTGGGCTCCACAGCCCGCAGCTGAGCCTGTGTGTAGGGGTGTGAGCAGTTAGGGATGCTGGGGTGCTGCTCCGTGCTTGGTGCTGGGGTGCTGGTGAGTGATGCTGATCTAGCCAACCTATGCAGCTCCTAGCACATGTGTCACTAACTGACTGCGCACATGACACAAGGGGCTCATGTCTGTGGCTGCATGGCATCCAGCTCATTCATGCAGCTCACAGCACGTGTGTCCGTGTGTAATGACTGCATACATGACGCAGGGGGCTCATGCCTATGACTGCATGGCAGCTCACCACAACTCCAAGGCTGGAGCTGAAGGCCTGCCGTACAGCAAACAAGCTGGAAGTCACAAGATTTGAGGATGTGCCCTCCACCTTCACTAGGCAACCATTGCCACAGCCGTGGCTCACTGCTGGTAGTGAAGGCACACATGCCTCATTCCCAGGGAATAGCTGCTCGGCTGCGGCAGTGGCTGCAGCGACTGCTTCTGGGTGTGAGTCATCAACAGAGGGACGCGGGGATGCAACACCGTCGTTGCCAAACAGGGTGCCACAACATGCGTGTAGCTCCTGCACGCTGACATCAAAGGCTGATACAATGGCTGTAGCGGTGTAGAGAGGGTGTCGCTTCTGCGTTCATCACAGCAGTGTAAAAGAACAGTGTAAAAGAACAGTGTAAATGAACACAGAGATGTCCCCATGTACGCATTCAACCTAGGTCCAGAGCCTGGCTGCTGACTAACCTGTTGGCTGCTGAGAGTATCTCGTACAACTCTCGCGGGGTCCGAGTGTGTGTTGGAGGTGCTGCGTTTAAGGAGCTGGTCAGCCGATGAGCCAGCAGGAGGAGATGAGCCACCGGGCGTTTGGCTAGTGCTGGGAGGCCGTGGGTTGCGGATGCGAGTAAACACAAACGACGAGAACGGTTCCTGGCCGACTGGCAGATGAAACCCTGGCCCAACGGCGAACAGGTGGTGATGGAAGCCCTGCTGCGGAGCGGCCTGGTGACGCGGAGCCTCCAAATGCAAGTCCGTGGCCGCCGGTTCACCGCCTTCTGCAATGTGCTGCGACATTGTCTTGAAGACGTCTGACAACACAGGCATGTGCCCGCTTTTAGACAGGCAGCTTGACTTCTGTCCCATTTTTGGAACCCAGCCCTGCTAGGGTTGCGGGCACTCCGTACGTATTCGCACTCAGCCCAGGCTGGATCGCACAGCTGCACTACCTGAGTTGCCATCGTGATGAGCGGGGTCGACCCCAAACTGGAAGGAATCTGGCATCTTTTTGGTTGCGATGGTTGTGGTCCTTCATCGCGTTTACGGTACTGGGAACTACCAGTTGTATAACATCGCTGGCCTCATCGCTAGGCATCGATGGACATGAAGCACTTCCGTCTTCCTATACCGCACTCCCGCACTCTCCCCTAGCACAGCACAACAAGGCACATGTGGAAGCTGTGGAGCAGTGACGAAGTCTTGGGGCGCCACATACCCATTGATATCACCAACAAGCAGAGGATGCCTCAGCCCACCAAAGCTACAGTGCCTGACCCTTCTTCCCGCCTTGCCTGCTGGGCACTCCCATGACACTGGCACCTGAAAGACGTGCACAGCATCCTAGCACCCGGCATGCTGCTGCTGCTGCAGGATGTCCAAGCGGTGCAGGCGGGCCCGCATGGCCGCCACCAGCTGCACCTCCTCCTCACTCAGCACCAGGGCCTGGAGAGACTGCACCCAGCTGTCAGGTGAACCTGCAGTGCAGCAGTGACAGTGATGGCCTTAGAAGCAGGAGCAGCAGCAGCTGTGACAGCAACCTGGCACCAGTACTGGTGCCAGCTGTCAGGCGAGTCTGCAGTGCAGCAGCATTGCTTGTTGAGCCCCTTGACACAAGATAACAAACCATTAGAATGCACCATCAGCAGCAGCAGCAGCAGTGACAGCAGCAGCAGCTGTGCCAACCTCAGCAGCAGCAGTCACGTCAATGGTAGCAGTGGCAGCAGCCCGTTGCTTCTCTTAGTGTGATGAACAGTTCAGCACTGACATCAGCGCATGCCCAATTACTGCCATGGTTGCACCATGTCATGCTGATGCCATCACTGCATGGAGCGCATGAGCTGCATGGCTCAGGAAGCAGCCTGCAGGTACCGTAGTCCAGCGGCCGCCAGTATTATGCTCAAGTTACTGATGGGCAAGGCAAGCAGCCCTACCAGGCTAGTGGGGACTGAAGTGTAAACCCACCATCACCAGGCACCACCTGCACCCCTTACCCGCACTGTGCTGCTGCTGCTGCCGTAAATGCAGGCGCTGGATGCGGGCTGCATACTCGGGCATCTTGGTCAGGCTCAGCCGCTGGCACCACGCTACATAGTCAACCTTGCCACCTGCCTGCCAACATGTACACACGGCCGAGCAGGCGCTGGTCAGGCAGGCTGCTACATGTACAGGCGACTGAACAGCCAACTGAACTCGACCCCAACGATTGAGGACGCAACCATGCAGGAGCAATAAGGACGAGCTGGTCATGCTGCTGCTGTTGCTGCTGTTGATGCTGAGCACTGTCACTAGCCTTACCTGGTTGCCCTGCAGCCAGCTGAACACCCGCTGCACCTCCTCTGTGTCGGTGTCTGGTAGCATCTCCATGTACGCTGCTTGAAACTCGGCCTGATCTATGCTACCGCTGCCATCTGCGTCAAAGCGGGCAAACAGGCCGCGCACCTGCATGGCATCACAGCCAGCCACATCACATTGTGATGCATGGACCTCCATGCAAGGTGTGCAAGCAGATGCCTGGTTAACAGCTTAGTTGTCATGGTGTCATGTGACGTGGCACATGCATGCGGCCAAGGCCAGCCCAAGGCTCGCCTCTCTTATGGCCAGGCTTATGCGCTGCAGCAGTGAAGGGTTGCCCAGGGCTGTCAGCTTCACAGCAGTGAAGCCCTGGCGGCTCAGCCCTGCTGCTGCGTGGATGGACTTCAAGAAAATGTCCACATGGGCGTCACACTGGACCTCACTGCAAGACAATGCCAACACAGTGTCTACCGCTGCTCACCAGTTATGGCATGCAATGAAGGCAAGTAGCGTCAGGGCTGACCAACATGCCCCATGGTGCTGTTTAGCTGCCGTGCCAGCTGCTGTGCCCTAGTGCCCAGTTCTGCCAAGGATGTCATCTGCATTGTGTGCCTTGTGTGCCTGTGTGCCATGCAGTTGGAGGAGGAAGCAGCCAGCGTGTCCCAGTAGGAGTGGGGGGCCCGCAAGCAGCTGGTGGTGTTCTTTGGCAACGCAGGCATTGGCACCCGGGGTGGGTGGGGGGCCAAGGCCGTGTTGCAGGCCTGCCGCAAGGTGGTGGAGAGGCCCAACAGCGGCAAGCCAGCCGACAGGGTGCCAGGCAGGGTGGTGACAGTGGATGAGTTCCGCACCAGCAGGGTCAGCTCAATCTTGAACAGCCCCCAGCCCTGTGAGGAGGAGCTGGACAGCAGCAAGCCCATCAGGCCTGAGGACTGGAAGCCCAAGCCGGGTTAGGTGCAGAACCGCTTGTTGCGGTCAGCCTGAAGCAAGCGGTTTGAGGCGCCAGTGCGGGGGCTCATGTGGTGCCCTTGGCTGGCCCAGGCCACCCCTGGGGACCTTGGCAAATGGGTGGACAGGGACTGCAACGCAGCCCTCAACCTCCAGCGGGCAGGGGAGAGCAAGTGGCGCCCACTGGAGCTGTGCAGGTGGCCACACCAAGGAAGACTTCCGGCCCAAGGCAAGGAGTACCCAGCATTGGGCTGCAAGAAGCTGCGAGAGCGAGCCCCCAAGGCCCAGCCCCAACAGCATGTAGCACAGTAGCATGTGTGCACTAGGCAATGCTGAAGCTGTTGCTTACATCAGAGCATGTGTTTCATGCCAACATAGGTTTCCTGGCCTTCGCAAGCGGGTTGGGGTAGTTAATCACGTATTGGTACTAGGGCGTGCCGGTATATTGCCCCAGACAGTGTGACGGTGGCCCTGCCACTGGTGCTGTAATGCCTCTCTCTCTATCTGCCTGATGTTTTGGGTACTACAGGCACTAGAGGTATGAATCCCTGGAAGTGGCATATATGCGAGAGGTCCCTAGATCGAATCCTGTTGGGGCTGGGTATTTTCACCATCGGAGTGATAGAAAGAAGGAATAGGCATAGGATCGCTAGTCGATTGGACCAGTCTGTTAGGGCTACAGGTTTACAACAGTGGCAGAGCCCGCAACGGCGGCTGGTGCAACATGCAACACACAATTAAACTGAAAACACCACGCCACACAGCCAGCCCCTATAGTTGATGCTCAATTCATGATGTCTGGCGTGTCATCATCACTGTCGGTTGTCGCCACGTTGGCTTTCAGGTACACTTCACGCTTTGCATTAGGCGGATGACGGCATCTAGCCTCCTCCACCATGATGCTACACATCATACATCATACATCATACATCTGATAAGCATGCCGCTGCCCGCCTGCTAGCTAATGCCACCCTCCTACTGCAGGTGCAGGGGGTGGAAGGGTAGCGCATTCGGCAAGGGGCAGGGGGTGGGAAGGGGCAAGGGGCTGGGCTGGGCTGGGCTGGGCTGGGCTGGGCTGGGCTGGGCTGGGCTGGGCTGGGCTGGGCTGGGCTGGGCTGGGCTGGGCTGGGCTGGGCTGGGCTGGGCTGGGCTGGGCTGGGCTGGGCTGGGCTGGGCTGGGCTGGGCTGGGCTGGGCTGGGCTGGGCTGGGCTGGGCTGGGCTGGGCTGGGCTGGGCTGGGCTGGGCTGGGCTGGGCTGGGCTGGGCTGGGCTGGGCTGGGCTGGGCTGGGCTGGGCTGGGCTGGGCTGGGCTGGGCTGGGCTGGGCTGGGCTGGGCTGGGCTGGGCTGGGCTGGGCTGGGCTGGGCTGGGCTGGGCTGGGCTGGGCTGGGCTGGGCTGGGCTGGGCTGGGCTGGGCTGGGCTGGGCTGGGCTGGGCTGGGCTGGGCTGGGCTGGGCTGGGCTGGGCTGGGCTGGGCTGGGCTGGGCTGGGCTGGGCTGGGCTGGGCTGGGCTGGGCTGGGCTGGGCTGGGCTGGGCTGGGCTGGGCTGGGCTGGGCTGGGCTGGGCTGGGCTGGGCTGGGCTGGGCTGGGCTGGGCTGGGCTGGGCTGGGCTGGGCTGGGCTGGGCTGGGCTGGGCTGGGCTGGGCTGGGCTGGGCTGGGCTGGGCTGGGCTGGGCTGGGCTGGGCTGGGCTGGGCTGGGCTGGGCTGGGCTGGGCTGGGCTGGGCTGGGCTGGGCTGGGCTGGGCTGGGCTGGGCTGGGCTGGGCTGGGCTGGGCTGGGCTGGGCTGGGCTGGGCTGGGCTGGGCTGGGCTGGGCTGGGCTGGGCTGGGCTGGGCTGGGCTGGGCTGGGCTGGGCTGGGCTGGGCTGGGCTGGGCTGGGCTGGGCTGGGCTGCATACTTGTCTAAGAGTTGTTGGTTATCTGGATGTACCTGCTTGCCTATGAGGCAGGCAAGACAACCATGTGTTTAGACAACCGTGTGTTTACATAGAGTAGAGCGGTGTAAGATAGAGCAGGCAACAACACAAGACTGACCTGTTGGGTTGGGAAGTGGTGGTGGTTGCTCGGCGGCTGGGCGCTGCTTGCAGTACTTGTCATGCTGAGATTGCGCGTGGCTGAGGTTGCAGCACGACAAATTCGCACTGCACAGGAGGCAGACGGTACGTGTCGCGCACGGCATTGCTCTGCTTAAGCTGGTTGTAGAGGTCGAGGACAGAGACTGTCTTTTTCTTCTTCAGCCACGAGCTTCGGCTGTGGGTCTTGGGTGTCGGGTGTAGGACTGACAGGCGTAGCCATAGCGCTAGTGGCGCTGATGGGTGCCGCCGGTGTGCCGGTGAGGTATTAATGGGGCTATTCGCGACTTTTTTGGTATTCTATTTTCTGTTTTCTCCCCAACCGCTGCACTTTTTGGCCGCCCCGCCGACTGGCTGCACCGATGCGAGTGTTAACCATACACGATTCTCCTGTGTACCAGCTTCTGCCCGGGGAGTGTCTCAACGTTGCAAATACACGCTGTTAGAAGCCGTCACTCGCGCCTTCAACCGCCCAACCGCGGGAAAAATTCAAATTTTGCTCAGGCCCCTAGAAAACGACCCGAGTAAACTTGAACTTGCTCGGGGGTTGGGTCGTTGAGATACTCTCGATGTCCCACCTCACGGAGCTGGCTGCACGAGCGCTCGCTTCAGTAGACTGTAATCTATCCACCGTTGGGGGCGAGGAGCAAGCCCGTTTAGTCGCCCTCTACGTCCAAGCGCTGCAAAGGCTGCCAACGGCACAGCATGTCTCAAGCGCAGCTATAGGCGCAGCTTCAAGCGCATGCACGGGCTCAAGCGCAAGCGCAGGCGCTGCGATCTCATTTGGCGATCTCAAGTGCAGCCCACATGCAGCCTGGTCCAGCCCCTAGGCTATGCCTTGGTTTGAGTGGGTGTCCTTGCGTGCTGATGCATGCACAGAGGGACATCATGGAGGACTACCAGCGTTCCATGGCCGGGCTGCTCTGTTGGAGCACATGAAGAGCGTCCGCGAGATTTGCAAGCAGGACCCTCTGTATGACGACGAGATGGATAAGATGCAGAAGACCTGGCAGAAACACAATCCCAAGCTAGAGCTTCCAGAGAAGCCTGTGGAGCCGCACATGCCAGATGTGCTTGAGGAGGCCCCCAAGCTTGACGTGCCTCGACGGGGTGCTGGCAGTTCCAGGGGGAAGCGGGAGCAGGGGGGGTTGGCAGTGACAGTGACGGTGAGCCCTTGGGGATCAAGAGGGGGCTAGACTACGGCCTGTCGTGATGGCCTAGCTGTTGTCCACCCGCAACCTATTCTGATCTCAGTGTGAACTACGCTTCCAGTGACGGTGTTCTTCAGTTGTGCCTTGGCCCAAGGCTTGGGCATTGAACCCCTTCACACGGACTAGTTGCATGGCTGCAGGGCATGACTGCATGACCTTGTATGCAGTGAAGAGTCGCCTTACAAAACAGCCACACAAAGCCACACGCAGGCCCAAGACCATCACCCTCCTCCCCACCACCCTCTTCCTCCCCACCACCACCACCCTCAAACATCGCATCATTAGCCCTCTTCAAAGCAAGGTACTCCGCATCCTCCTCATCGAGGGCGGGCTCTGCACGGAGCTCGACAATGTTGTGCAGCAAGCCATAATCTACCTTACACTAGCAAGCCATAATAACCTACCCTCCGCGGGCCTCCCCACCCTATTGGAGGATAAGGAAGGCTGCGTCCGCATCAGCAGCTTCGTCCTTCAGCCTACGCCGACGCCGACGTTGATACTCATCCTCGCTGTCCTCGCTGTCGCTTGCCAGAACAGGCGCAGGCGCAGTCGCAGCCGCAGTCGCAGGCACAGCAGGCCACGGGTGGTTGCCCCCAACCGCTCCAACCGCAGAGAATCCGAGAAAAATAGAATACCAAAAAAGTCGCGAATCGGGCCAATATCTCGTTCAAATTCCTCAGGGTATTAATACCTGGGTATTATTAATATCTGGCCGGGAACGCCCTAATTGGTACCGGCTGTAGGTCGCAGTTACCCAGTTCGGACAACAGATAACACTTCCCCTGCCCATAAGAGTAGGGGAATGTGCTGTCCAGGATGCCTTATGTAATTTGGATACAGTGAGGGTGGGGACCGACTGGAGCTGCCTGGCCAGGGTTTGTGGCAGTTGTAGGCTGGACAGTGGAAATATATTGCCCTCATGCCAAGTGCCGGCAAGATGTGTCTTGTGAACTGAGGATGAGTGTTGGTGTTGGGTGACCATTGAAGGGACCGTGTGTGAGCATTAAGCGTAGGTAGCCACAAACCTAGTTGTGGCCACCGCCCCTCACCAACCTACTTGAATGGTTCTAGTGGCGCAAGCATGAGCAACCAGACACTGAACAAGTTTTCATCCCACTTGTTACGTGACCATGCTGAGTAAGATCGCATGCGGCCGAATATCTGAAAGGTCTCAAGTGACATGACAAGTCCCCTGTGAGAAATGTGTGAGTGGTGAGGTGTTCTGAGGCTGGGTTCGATACCCAGGCAGATGGCCCTGATCTGTGTAGGCACACTTGGAACACCATTGCCACGAACGCAACAGTGGTTCCGGCCGATGGTGCCGAACCCGACTGGGTCCGTCTAGCGCGTTTCTGCCCGAGCCTAGCGTCAGAGGACGTCCGTGGTTATTGGTTGGCGTGTGGAAGTGCGGTCGAGTTCCCGCATTCGCCTCAGCAACACTTGGAATTGGGTGTAGTGCGCCAGCTGTGGAAAGAAGCGGAGGAGTTGTGCGCTAAGCTTGCGGGTAAAGCTTTGAGAAGCGACGGCGGTGTACGGTTGTGAGGAGAGGCTGCCGTGAGCCTGGGTACCCCTGTGCGGTACAGGTCTGACAATGACCCCATCGGGGGAGGTCGATTCTGCGCGAGTGGCAATGGAGACGGGAGGTTGTCCCGAGGACCTGCAAAAGACTGTGGAGGCGCTGCAAGCTCAGTTGGCCGCAAAAGAGCGGGAGCTGCGGGAGTCACGCGAGAGAGAGAAGCGTAGTGCTGGCCCAGGAAGCAATGGGCGTGAGGGCGGCGAGGCCCCTTCGAGAAGCGCGGCTGAGGCTGGTGCAAGCTTGCATGGAGCGTTTGCGAATCTTGGCGGAGCTGGCCTGGGAGAGGCAAGTGGTCGGTCGTTGCCAGGAGCACCAGCGGCATAGCATGTGGTCAGAACGAACGTGAGCCTACCTGAGGCTTGGAAGGTTGATGATGTGCTGCGTAGTCGAGACTTGAGTCTTACTTCTGGCTTGTGGGCCAATGGTGTCGTGCCACGCAGCAGCCCCTGGTGGCGGGAGTGCTGCAGGCGCTGAGTGGAGATCTGAAGGCTGCTGTGCTCCAGCTGGTGAGCAGCTACAGGCAGCAGGGTAAAGACCTCACAGATGCGGAGCTAGAGGCATGGCTGGCCAGACAGCATTGTGAGCGACAGAGGACCTAACCTGAACAACAACAAGTTCTTTGTTGAGCTGGCGGCGCTGCTCCAGGTGGACCTGGATTTGTCGAGTGCTTACTACCCCCAGACGGATGGTCAGACGGAACGCATGAACCGGGTGATAGAGGAGATGTTGCGGCACTACATCAGGCCCGACCAGAAGGACTGGGCTGAGCACTTACCCCTCGTCGAGTTCGCCATCAACAATGCCAAGCAGGAGTCCACCCGTTGCACGCCCTTCTACCTAAACTATGGCTACCATCCGCGAGTGGCTGAGCTGCTGGACCTGCCCCAGAGAGTACCGCAGGCGCACGAGTTCGTGGCCAATGCGAGGCAGGCGGTGGAGCAGGCCAGGCAATGCCTAGCCCGAGCGCAGAAGCGCATGAAGGCCTATCAGGATACTAAGCGGCGTGACGCGGTGTTTGAACCTGGCGACATGGTGTTGTTGAGCACACAAAACATGAGGGGCAGAGTGGGCCAGCCTGGTGCCAGAAAGCTGAAGCCACGCTATGTCGGTCCTTTCCGAGTTGAGTACATGGTGGGCAGAGCAGCAGTGAAGCTGGACCTGCCTGAGGAGTGGTCTCGGATCCATAACGTGTTCCATATGTCCCTGGTGAAGCCTTACAGGACCTACGATGCCTCTGACCGGATGCCTGGGCACGCAGGCCCACCCCCACTGCAGTGGCTAGATGGAGAGCCAGACTACCAGGTGGAGAAGGTGGTGGATCACCGGCTTGCCAAGAGCCAAGGCAATCGGGGTGGCAAGCCCAAGAAGAGGCAATTAAAGTTCCTAGTCAAGTGGCAGGGCCATGGGGATGAGCACAACACGTGGGAGTCCAGGTCACAGCTGCCAGGAGCTGCCAGGTGCCAGGAGCTGTTGACTGCCTATCTACAAAAGTTCGGCTTGGAGGCTGGTATGGCCGAGGCTGAGGCGGAGGGCTGATGTGAGAAGGCCATGAAAGAAACTCAGACACCTAGCGCTAGTGAGGGCGCGAGTGACGGCACAATGTGCCTGAGCGGGGCAGCACCACGGTGGTCAGCTGAGTGCAGCTGAGCCAGGTGGGGGGGAATGTGACGTGACCATGCTGAGTAAGATCGCATGCGGCCGAATATCTGAAAGGTCTCAAGTAGGGCGCGACCGTTAATGTTAACACCCTAGGCTTTCGACATTAACACATTGTTAACGCTACTTTAACACATTGTTAACACCTTCAGCCTCCACCCTGACGACCCGGTGTGCAAGGGGGGTTTGGTTGAGGTCTTTCGGTACATAATATACACGTTTCAATAACAAAGAACGCCTCCGATATCTACAGAGCCAGGGAGATAGCTTCATTGAGAACATTGGGGGTATACTGGGCTGGTATGAGCTGAGCGAGCCGCCGAGCAAGCCGAGCAGCCATTGTGCTCCTTTTGCTGCTGCGTGATGTTCGACACGGCTAGTCGCGCCTAGCATAGCAAGCACACAAGCTTGTTGCAGCCTGACTTGCAGCCTGACTTGCACGACGCACTTTTTGCATCTACGCTCGCGGGCTTACCGCCATCATCCCCGCCACTACCCCCAGCTAACGGGACAATAGCGTCCTTCTTGTCACCATCAGAAATTTGACCCCCAAAGCCACAGCTAGCCTTTCTTATCTAGCCTTCTCCCAGCAGAGTAACGTCGTAGTGAAATACCAGCCGAGCGCTGTAGCTTTGCGTATAGCTCTGCAACGACAAAAGCATCTTCGCGGTAGAACTGCGTTGTTGGCCCAGTCGGCGTCAGCATCGCAATCAGGAGCTGCTTCGCCATTTATTACGGCAGGAACGAGTGCAGAACGCGGCCGGGCGGCTGTGTTAATGTTTTTGTTAATGTTTTCCTCTTGTTAACAAAGTTAATGTAATATTAACCTAACACGGTCGCGCCCTAGTCTCAAGTGACATGACAAGTCCCCTGTGAGAAATGTGTGAGTGGTGAGGTGTTCTGAGGCTGGGTTCGATACCCAGGCAGATGGACTACGCCCTGATCTGTGTAGGCACACTTGGAACACCATTGCCACGAACGCAACACCACTGCACAGCGGCGACTGCACAGCGGCGAATGTTCAGAGCGGCTGACACGTCCCGGTCATTGAACCTGCAGGGGTGTCGGAGGTGCATGACGTCCACTCATGTGTCATGTCATGTGGGATATGCTCATGTCATGCACATTTGTAGGATTGGGTCTGTGCTTACCTGATGATGATGTTGTTGATGCTTGTTGATCACATCAGTCCCCGGACTTGGAATCGCTTCGCCATGTTTTCACTGGCCGCAGCCACCTGCATGGACACATGTGGGAATATTGCCGAACAGCCAGCAGTTAGGCGGTTGACATGTCTTTTGCCAGCTTCCGCAGCTTCGTGGCACTAGAACCTAGCTCTAAGAGCACACACCCAGCTGCACACTATGCTGGACCTTTTCGCTGTGTTTACGCGCGGGGGTGCTCTCCTGTGGACGCTGCAGTTCACCGCCTTGCGGCACAGCCCAGTTGAGGCTCTGAACAGCCTTATCCGTACCTGTTTGCTGGAGGAGCGGTCGGGCGTAAACACATTTACCTTCACACCGAAGGCGGGGGCCGCGCAGGCATTGAAGTGGTCATTCCACAATGTGAGAGCCTGCATCTGAGTCTGAGTAGCGACAGCTCCAAGGGCTTGCCCTGAAGCTGGTCCAAGCGTTGCGCGTGCAGTGTTAGCAGATCATCCTTATTCGTTCGCAGTCACGCGCTGTGCAGTTGCACTGCCTTGCGCTTCACAGTGTATTTGTCTGACAAGGGGGACACCTCATGCCTGGCCCTGAACATGCTGCAGGGCTTGGGCCTTGTGTTCGTGGCAGTGTACCAGAAGGCTTTGAGCCTGATGTATGTTGACGAGCTACTGGCAACAGCAAAGCTGGAGTTTGTGACGCACCACTACAAAGCCAATGTAGGTATCAGTATAGTCACTAGCCTATCCAGTTCCATGTCCATTGCTCTGTGGCATCTTATGCATGCATGCCCTGGGCTGCGAGCGCAGGCGTACAGCTTCCCAGAGTTTGAGGTCACCTTTCGGCACATGCTAAAAGATTGTGAGCAGCGCGCTGATGCTGCCAGAAAAGGGACCGCTGTTGCTCTCAAGGCTTCGCATGCAAAGCAGGTGAATCCACACCAGTGCATGCCTGCACAATAGCTGGGCTGCTGAAATGGCCTTCACAAGTACTGCAACATGACACCCAGTCCTGTGTGCTGTTTTGTCTGTGAACAATGCAGAGCAATGGCAAGCCCATCAAGGGGCAGAGCAGTGGACAGAAAGGCGGCAAGGGCATATCTACTTCAGGGACAGATGACAGCGAGGAGGGTGCTGAAGATGGCGATGCTGCTGGCAAGAAGGCTGTGTCTGTGCAGGCAGCCACCACAGGGCTGGTGACAAAGAGCACAAAGGGTGACACAGCTTTGGGGGATGTGGCAGGAGAGGAGCACAGGCTGGTGGGGGACAGTGCAAGCGAGGTGAGGGAACGAGTAGAGTGCAGAAGGTCGGCATGCTAGCAAGCACACATGCCTCACCGTCCTGCAGCCCTACTGTGGAAACCACGAGCATGATGAAAGCACTGCATCTCACCATAACAAGTATTTCACAACCTGACACGCAACAAGTCTGCCCTGTTCGAGCAGGATGCAGTGAATGGCACGGCTTTCAACCTCAGCAAGCTTGCCAAGGGAGGTGCCAGGGGCAAGGCAGCACCAGGGTTGAAGGCAGCGGGAGCACGCGGTGCTGCAGCCAACGAGAAGAAGAAGGAGAGCAGCAAGAAAATTGAGCCGGGAAAGAAGGTGTGTCAGTCAGTGGATAGCAGGCATACGTGTCTGCTCCATCCCTGCCATGCAATACCCACACAGATGATATGTGACAAGCATGGATCCTGCACAAGCGCATCAGCAGCATGCATGCCCTGCTACATGGTGCAGGCGCGCAACTGGGATGTGATGAAGGGTGGTAGGGGGTCTGGCCCAGACCTGGCCAACCTGGACTTCAGTGTCGATAGCCCTGCTGATGTCACAGTGGACAGCGGCAGCGACGCCACAGGTGCGCAGTCAGCCAGCACAGCTGGGTGTTTTGGCAAGCACAAGCAACCCCATGTGCTACCGTTGTTGTTAGCAGACAGATTACATGGTGTCGTGCAATGTGCATCAGTGTTTTTTTTTTCATTTGGCCTCTTTCCAATTTCATAGCACAAAGTGTCATGGCTCAGATTGGGACTGTCATGTTCATAGCGCGGCCCTATTGGGCCCCATAGCGCACAACAAAAATGTCAAATAAAGCAATAGGCCCAATCAAAGGCGGTAGCGCCCACGCACAGCAGCGTTATCCAGCCACTTGCTAATGGCGCGCTCATCTGGGAATGTGTCCTAATCAAATTGATTGTTGCTGAAGACATTCAAGTGGCACTCTTGCAGCCTGTTGCGGGTGTCATCTTTGAGGTAAGCCATGGCTGAGAACATGCGCTCCTCCTCCACTAAGCCTGGTGGCCAGCTTGATGTACTCCAAGATGTCAGCCTTGGTGATGGGTTGGCCAGCCAAGTAGCGGCACAGCTTGGTGGTCCATTGCTGGGTTGGCTGCTGCTCCACACGGTGTTCAGCTTGGCAGCGCATGACTTCCACAAATTGTTGGGATAGCAGATAGCTTTTGCTGCTCCAACAAGGCTGGCGCCAGTTGGCCGTTAGCCAGGGTCGTGTCCATGCAGTACCGGGCCTTGACAATGGCCAGGCGCTCAAGGAAGTCTTCATCGCTGGGCTGCTTGTCCCAGTAGTGGGCGTACACAATAGCCAGTCCTTTGGCATACTCCGGTGGGAGGAAGCGGCTGTGTAGGTCAAGTACCACAGCATCTGCTGTTGCTGCCAGCTCCTGCTTGGCACTGTCGACATGCTGCTGGAGTCACTGGCTGGCACTAAAGCAGCCCGGCGCCCTTTTGGGGGGATGGCGTACAGCTGCACCGGCTCACTGCCTAGCTCACTGCCTTCCTCCTCCTCCTCATTCTCACCAAACGTTGTCTCCATGTCTGCTGCTGCCTGCCTGCTGCCTACCTCCTCACTGTCACTGTCACTGTCAGCCTCATTTGATTGCACTGTCATACTGCCACTCCCATGCGGCTGCAATGCCAAATGGCCAGAGCCGTTGTACACCAGGCAGCTGCCAGGTCCTGCCACATTGGTGAAGGCTGTCAGCTCAGGAAAGTCCAGTGCAGAGAAGGGGAAGGGGCCTGAGTACATGGCAGTGATCTTGTTGGCCGTCAGGGCCACCTCCTGCATAAGGTCCTCGACAAAGATGGCACGGCTTTGGCACACAAGGTTGAGGCGGTTGAGTGAGCGGAGGATAAGCAAGAGCCCGCAGGCTGCCAAAAGAGTAGGGAGGTCTGTGAGGAGGACACCAAGGACCTGATGTCACGCACCAGCCGCTCTGCTGGCTTCCGCAAGCTCAGCCAACGGGTTGGCGCGGCCCGCCCTATCAGCTGACCCTTGAGCCCAAGGCTGTGGCAAAGCTGCTTGAACTTCTGGGTGCGGGCTGCAGAAATGCTGGTTGATGTTTTCCACAACTCTAGTAACCCTGGCTTGTAAGTTAATACCATCGCTATACCCTCGGCGGGCACGGCCCTCAGCCATCGGGACTGCGGCGCTTATCCAAATTGCGGCTCTAAGCCGAGCTGCGGCTGCAGTACAAAGTTCACTTTTTATAACGCGATGCGCTATAGCACAGTCCGCAAGGGGTCCAATCCATAGCGCACGGAGCCCTCTGAAATGTCGCTTTTTATAGCGATCGCTATATATAGCGTTAAAAAAAAAACACTGATGTGCATTACACACGGTTGAACAAGAGCTATGCAAGAGCCATCTACTTTTGCCCCTGCTCCTCTGCCCGCCTTGTGGTTCACTCGCAGGCACGTACAGTGAGTCCGATGGTGGGTTGGGTGCGAAGGCAGCTGGGGGTGCTCGCCTGGGCGTCAGCCGCATGGACGTGGAGGACGAGGACCAGGAGGGTGGTGTGGCAGCCTTGCTTGAGGGGCTTGACGAGGAGCAGGATGCACAGACAAAGGCCGGCAAGGCGGGCTCAGGAGCAGGTGTGGGACAAGCCTGGAAGCTGATTGACATCTCTACAATATGCTGCCGAGCCAAACCTGCTGCTGTGCAGCTCATGCACACACTGTGTAGGAGTTTTCAGATGATGAGAACCACAGGGCTGGTGCAGAATGGGATAATCAGGGGCGCATGGGCTCTGTAAAGAGAGCCTGGTGCACAGTGACCCACCTCCTACATCCAGAGCTGCTTACTACTCTCAAGTCTCTGTGTAGGCAGCAACAAGGGCCGCGGGCTGCTGGGCAGCTTCATGAGCAGCCTGGCCATGAGGGTGGTGGGCAAGCAGGCGTTGAGCATGGAGGACTTGCAGCCCGCCCTGGCAGACATGAAGCGCAAGCTCATGGAGCGCAATGTGGCAGAAGCTATCGCTCAGAACATCTGTGACTCAGTGAGCAGGTGGGTACAGCACAGGGAGGTATCAAGATGGGCTGGGTTTCAGTAGCATGGGCCAGCTGACGTGCCTGCCTTGTGTTGTCCTTCAGGTCGCTGGAAGGCCAGAAGCTTGCTAGCTTCACTGGTGTCGCCTCCTTTGTGGCCCGTGCATTCGAGGACGCCTTGTCTGGCATCCTGCACAAGCGCACCACTGACTTGCTGCTGGACATCAAGAAGGCTCAGGAGCGAGGTCGCCCGTATGTGGTGGTCTTCTGTGGTGTGAACGGTGTGGGCAAGTCCACAAACCTGGCGAAGATTGCGTACTGGCTGGGGCAGCACAATGTCAAGGTTGGTAGGACGGGAAACAGCTGGCATGCCATGATGTGGGGTAAGGAGCTCACTGAGGGTCTGGAGGTCAGCACTACCCTGCGCCAGCAGCTGTGTCAAGCCAAGGTGGTAATCAATGCTGCTGTTGTCAGGAGCTCGCTGGTGATGGTGCTCCATGTGCCACATGCCCTGCTCATGTGTTGACCCTGCTAGCAACGGCGTGTCCCTCTGTGCACTTGTCAGCAACAATACATGGCAATCGCCAACATGCAGTCCAACTGAATACTGCCGGCTAAGTAAAGTAGGCTCTATCAAAGACTGTACAAAACCAGCTTGCTGACCCGGTGTACCATGTGGCCAGCGCACCGCAACAACTTTCTGACCTCGCTATCCTCTGTGCACTGCTATGATTCATGGTGCTGCCTTGCTGGCCCTGTGGCTGCAGGTGCTCATTGCGGCTTGCGACACCTTCCGTGCGGGAGCTGTAGAGCAGCTGAAGACGCACTGCACTCGCCTGAAGGTGCCCTTGTACGAGCGGGGCTACGAGAAGGACCCTGCCAAGGTTGGTGGCTGGCTTGGGCTGCGACAGGGGCTGTGATGGTGCTTGGTGTCGGGGCTGTGTCAGTGCCTGGGTTTGACCTTAGTCTTAGTCTTGCTCTCAATGCTGCATGTTTTGTTCATGAAGCCTGCCCTGCATTGCTCTTGTGCCTGCAGGTTGCGGCTGAGGCCATCAAGCAAGCCGAGCGTGATGGGCAACATGTGGTGTTGGTGGATACTGCTGGCCGCATGCAGGTGGCTAAAAGATAGCTGACTGGGGTGTGCCTCTTGCTTACATGGTGCTTGGCGCATAGCCGACTTTATATTAGTAGTATACAACACTGGCATTGGGCACAATGACGGCTGCTTGATGTAGAATGGCGCGACTTGCTTGTGGCTGGCATGGAGCATTTGAGGAATGGCAGCAGGCCGACCAGGCAGGCAGGCCTTGATGAGGTATGCCCTGGGGTGTGTGTTGTGACCCTTACTGCCACCTTGACCATATCTTTTTGCAGGACAATGAGCCGCTGATGCGGGCTCTGTCCAGCCTCATCAACGTAAATAACCCAAATCTGGTGCTTTTTGTGGGGGAAGCACTGGTGGGCAATGATGCAGTGGATCAGCTGGTCAAGTTCAACAGGTATGTGTCGGGGAGGGCTGGGGAGGGGAGGTAAACAAGGAAGGACTGTTAGGAGCAGTCTCTAAAGTGGCCTGATAAGTATGCATTTCATTCCTTTCTATACCTTTGGGTTGTAGCTGAACAACCATGCTTAACCTCTAGTACGCCACACATGTGTCATTCTGTACCTGTTCGTAGGGCGCTGCATGACTTGGCCCCGCCCACAGCTACAACCCGGCATGCAATTGACGGCATCGTCCTGACCAAGTTTGACACAATTGACGACAAGGTACGCAGCAGTGCACTGGACTGCATTGCACACATCGTGCAGTGCATCCTGGAGTGCGAGAGGAAAGGCATTGTCCGCATATGCAACACATGTCGCTAATGTTCTGCATGACCCACACGCGTGAGTGCAGTAGTATGCACCTTCCTTTGTTTCCTTGTTCTCCCCATCGATTGCATTGCGAGTTGCGTATCACCCGTACTGCGCTGTTGTGTCACACGTAGGTCGGGGCGGCCGTGTCTATGGTGTACGCCAGTGGGGCGCCCATCATGTTCCTAGGCTGCGGCCAGACGTATGCGGATCTGAAGCGCCTCAATGTGAAGGCGGTGGTGAATGCTCTGTTAAAGTAGATCCTTTCGGTTGACATGTAGTGGCTCTGTGCCCATGATGCTGCCTAGCTTGCCCTTCATGGCTTGGCGCACAAATAAAGGTGCACATAATGGTCAGAAACCAAAGCGTGAAGGTTCTCACTAATGTTTCAGGCAAGGTGAATAGTCAAGGATTCATTGTCAGTTTCAACAGCGTGTAAAAGGACAGGGCGGGTATGTAGCTTTGTGATACACTAGGTTGCTTATTATGCATGCGAAGTTCGCATAGCGGACCTGTCGTTCACACAGTGTCAGCGATGAGGAATTCTTACAAAAACGTACAACACCCCCTTCCTCTGATCAACAACCTCATCTGATGTGATCCCATCGCTGTTATGCTCCTGGCATGCAATGTGAAACTTCATCCCTAAGCGGACCGTGCCAGTGCGCTGTGCGCCATGCCACTGTGGTTGTGGGAGGCTTCGCTGCCATGCAAGGCCGCATTTGCATGGCCCGTCATGCCAGCTGTGGCCGTGTTGGGCGCAGCATTGGTGGCAGGGGGGGTGGACATGGTGTTGGCTGTCACATTACTAGATGTGGCAGGGTGCAGTTGCTTGGCAGCGAAGGCTACACACGCTGCTCCAAAGTCGAGCAGGTCAGCTGCGCGATCCAGGCCCCACCTGCAAGGGCACGGTCGCTGAGGTCATATGCTGCACTGTGCATGGCTGTTTGCTGGCTGTACTGGCTGGTGCCGCCAAAACCCACCACAAATGCGCGGTGTAATAGGCAGTGTGATAGGCAGTGTGCAGGGCAGCGTGCAGGGCAGAGGCAAAGGCACTGTGCAGCAGCGTGCAGGGCAGTACGCAGGGCAGTGGCAGAGGCCAAGGCAGCGTGTGTGGGGCAGCGGCAGCATGCAGGGAAGCGTGCAGGGCAGCAGTGTGGCAGGCACAGTGTATCATGCGACGGCACCGCTGCATAGCTATCCTGCACGCTAGCCATGAGCACACAACCATGCTCAGCAATGGACAGCGACCATGCATGGTATGAATCACATGTGTTGCATGCCTTACTAGGCACTCACTTTGCGGCAGGCTGGATAACATTTCCATGCGTCCAGGTCCCCATGGGGCCAAACAGGGTGGCCAAGTAAGAGGTGCTGTAATGCTCGTCCAGCCTCTGCACAGGCAGTGAAGCTTGCAGTGATAAGCATCCATGCACCATTGACCACTGGCATCCAGTGCTGTCTTGCAGCCCAATGAGACAGCAGCATCAACCTCACACTTAACAAAAACTTGTGAGCCTCATTCATCAGGCAGCTGGCCTACGCCGCGCCACACACATCATGCTTCGCGCACATCACACTGCAATGAGACAGCTGCCTCACACTACCTGGCATAGAATCTGTACCATTAGCAGGTGTAACATCACACTCGGCAATCTCCGGCATGCAAGTGAATTTGGGTGCTGTGTTGCAGGTGGTGGCAGCCACTCACCACCACCATGAGGGTGCCGTCTGCCTGCCTGGCCCAGGTCATAACCATGAAGGTGGGGCACTTGGCTTCAGGGAAGATCCAGGACCTCAGCGGCACCCGAGGGCGCAGGTACTGCAGGCCAACAGCACAGCAGGGGCATCAGCATTAGACACTGGAGGCGGAAGCAGCAGCAGCAGCAGCAGCAGCACTGAGAGTGGCAGGGGGTGAAGGGCATGAGTATCTGGACCTGGGTAGGGCGGCAGCGGCAGCAGATCAGGAGTTAGCAGTGGTAGTTGTTCTAGGGCAATGAGGTGGCAGCGCTGAAGGCGGTAGCAGCAGCGGCTCAGCCAACGCACAGTCCAGCCCACCAGTCGCTGGCCCGCAGCCGCCTCACCACCTGTCCTCACCCCGTGAACCCCCCTGGCCCTCACCTGGTCAAACCACACCACTGTCTTGAGCTGCTCATGGTCCACCACTGCCTGCAGTCACACAATCACCCCAGCCATCACACTACATAGTGCACTTTGCTCATAAGTTGGCCGACCAGCCTGTGTGCACCATGCACTATGCGGAGGTGAGACCAGGCTGGCAGATTAGCAAGAGAAACCCACAACCTCCCATCCCCTTCCCTACCCTCCTCAGACCCCTAGTTTTGCTCACAGCCCATGACCCCAGGCCTAGCCATCGCCCTACCCCACCCACGCACCTCCAGCGGCACCACCTTGATGTCAAACAGAGCAATGTCAGCATGCAGCACCTTGAACAGGTTCCACCGCCCCTCCAGCTGCAGCACACAGCACAAACCAACAGCGTCAAGCTGAGCGCTGAGGCAGGGCGCCAAGACAGGCTACTCATGATGACAAAGGCAATCACAGTGCCAGTCACAGTAACGGGGCAACGGGTGCCCTCTCTGCCATGAATGATGGCGTGGGCCCTTGCATTCCTTGCAAGGGTTAAACAGATTCAACATCGGCTGTTGCTGGCTGAGGCTGCCTGCTCAACGTGCTGCAGCTGCTGGCTGGGGATGTATGCTGCGACAGCTGCTGACGGTGCTTCCACGTTTCCCCTACACGACCCTCGTGAGCAGACGCTCTGAAGGAGGGAATTCAGGCATGAGGCAGCGTGTAAAGGTTGCAACCTGCCTGAGAGATTTTAAGCCAAAACGTCATAACAAACAGTCTGATCTGGATTACCCGGCTGTGTGTTTGCTCCATGCATGTCCCCTCTTGATGCCTGTGGCTGTCTAACACCCGGCTGCATTCTGCCCTCCTGTTTGCAAGACATGGTGCATGGTACTCTTGTGCGGCCCTGCCCTCCACGCATGCTAGGCGCTCCCGCACCTTGAGCAAAGGGTTAGTGAATTGCACGGCCGGGTGCAGCACTCGTGCGACAGTGGTCCTTTGCGTCGCCAAGTCGAAGCTCAGAAGTCCCTCGGCGACCTGCGACGTCGCCAGAGCGTTGCGTCGTCATTTTGTGCTCAGTTGAATCAGCCTGTGCTGCAGAGACGCACCTCAAACAACAGCTCTTTGCTTAACGCAGTCGGGGGGGTGGGCTGCGGCTTCGGCGAGCGCATTCCGTGAGGCATTGTGGATAAAGCTGGTGAAACTAGAGTGTTCTGTGCACTGTGTGGGCTGTCCTGAATGGTGGTGCAGGCTGTCGAATTTGCGTCACTCCCGACCGGAAGCCGGTCGTGCTTTTTCCAGCCCGTGCATATACCGTGCCTTCCGCGCCTTTTTTGTCGCTAGCAAGATGCTACGTGTCAGGGCTTCTGCAGGAGCTACGTGTCCTCGCCATGCTTTTCCCAGGTTTCCCTGCTGGGGTCTCGGCGTGGCCTGCCGCGCAATCGGACAGGCGCCAGAAAGACCGCACCCAGTGACACCTGGGGCGGGAGTCGACGGCGACGGCGACGAGAGAGATAGCGCTCCCCCAGCCTTTCACCGAGACCCTAGCTGTGGGCCAGGAGCCGTTCAACCCCTGGAGCCCGAGCCTGAGCTGGGGACGCCTGATGAGCCAGGCAAGCGGTGCATGGCACTTACTGCCGCACTGATCAGGAAGCACTACTCACCGCCAGCCCCACTTCAGGTGCCAGCTGTCAGTCAGTCAACATGGAACAACGTGGAACAACATGTTCGACTGTGGGCAATCTCACTCAGCTGCTACAATCAAGATGAAGCATCCTCGCTCCCTTGATGACTAGAAACCCCACACCGATGGCACTGTCCCCCTAGGCCGCTGGGCACCCCACCAAAACTATCAGCTTGAAGCTGCGTGCAAATTGATGCTGCGTGTTACAGATAACACAGCCCCTGCCCATACTAGTAGGGGAATAGTGTGCTGTGTGTGTCGTTACCCCTAGTTTTTACCCCTCTCACCTCTTACCTCTTTCACAGTCCCTTTCTCAGTCTTTTACCTTGGGGGTTGGCTTGTATCCACCCAAGCCCTGCCTCCTTTGTGTAACAACTACTACTACCCCTGAATCCCACCATGGCGTGGCATGCATTGTGTTACGTGTTGCTCAGCGGCAATGACAGTTCTCCGCGGCAGACTAGGGGTAGTCAGAAGCCTGCCCCAGATCTCCCAGCCAGCATCAGCTCAGCCTTACATGATCACGTAACACATTGGCCACGGCATGCGAGGCCAACACACCTTCTGCGCCCGGCCTGTGTTTACTCAGGTCCTGAGCCCCCCTCAGACCCAACACAGGGCGGCACCCCAGGCCCCCTGCTGCCGGACGACCCCTGCAGCCAGCCCCCCGTGCCCAGCCCCACCTCCTCCTGGCGCCGGCACAGCCTGGGGCACGCAGCCGCTGCCTGGCGCTCAGGACAAGGACCAGCCTTAAGTAGCGGTCGTGGGGGCGGCAGCAGAGCATGGGTCCCTGCGGCAGGCTTGAAGATGCAGCTGGAGCTGCAACAGCCCGCCTACCTGCACCCCCTGGCAGGGCCGCTCAGGTCCACCTTGCTGGTGATGTGCGGCGTGCTGTGCCACACTATGCACACTGTCCCTGACCTGATGTCGGGCGCACACCAGGTGCCACTGGCCTCAGAGAGCGTGGCGCTCAGCTTTGCCAGCGCCGCCAGCCCTTTCCACCCCCTTGGCCCCACAGCTCCCCCTGCCAGCCCCCTCCCACAGCCCGGGCTCATGCCCCCAGACGGTGGCTCAGACACACTGCCACAGATCCCACCGACTTCCCCTGACTCGCCCCCCGCTGGGAATGACCCCAGCCTGCCGGGGGTCACACCGCCAGACCTCCTGCCGCCTGCAATGCCAGGCGATGATGGGGGCGCTACAATGGAGGGGCCGCAGCTCATTCCCTGCGACCCGCAATCGATGGCAGCGCCACTGCGCAGCTGTATGCCTTGACTCGAGGCTTGAATGACACGGAGCTTCAGTGGCTACATCACTGTTAGGGTTGGCAGTTGCAGTTGTGTTGAGGTGGATTTGACGTAGGTTGAACTGGAGGGTGTGGGACTAGGCACTCCATGCTGACGGACATGGTGGTAGTTTTCAGGGATGTGTGTCAGGAGGTGTTGGTTGTGGGAATGATGTGTGGGCAGGAGCTAGGTGTTTTCAAGGCCGCCCCTGGGCTATACCGCTGCAGCTTGTGTGGCCTGGTTCATTTGCAGTCAAAATGGAAGGTTGGAAGGCTAAAGTAACAATCATACAAATGAATAGCCGGTATCCAGCAAGGCAAAGCGGTCCGTCAGGGGCGCGATGTGCTCAACAAGCAGCAACATTAGATACCCACTGGCCTGACCCTCATCATGAGCATGGCCTGATCATATCCTACATGACCTGACACATGACCCCACCACACCCCTGCAGGTTCTATGACCGGAACGCGCTCAACATTCGTCACTGTGCAAGCAGCCCAAGGCCACTTCCCAACATTAGTTACTGAGCCCCGCACAAAGGGGATGTGTGGGAGCATGGGCGGAGCCACACTCCGATGCTTGCATTTCACGTAAGCACCGTGTGAGTATCCTCGTGCTATGTCTTCGCGCTATCGCAGAGTCCCAACAAAACATCTTGAATGAAAGCCTCCCGAAATGTCCGGGGCCTATGCTGGCCTAACCAAGTGTGCCGTGCCTGACACGTGCTACCGGACTGGAAAAAGCCTGGCACGCATCCCAGCGTGAAATGGAGGAGCTATATCGAAAACGCCCAGGTAAGTAGGCCTGTGTCCTAGCGGTGGGTAGCAGTTAATTGCCATAGCAGCTCCCTTGTCTGCCACATCAGATAAGCTAGCGTCAAGGGCTCCGGACGACATCATGTCTCGGAACATATTGGCGCAGATGCGCAAAGACCCACCTCCAGCGGTGCGCATCAAGCTCAATTAGTAGGATGCATGTTTGTGGGTTTAGCAATAAGGAATTGCACGCCTCGTAGGCAGGCTCATGACAACCCTGGGCGCAGTTGAAAAGCCCAGTCTTTGAACTGCACCTTTCAACCCACACACAAGCAGGTGAAGCTGGGTGCTGTAAAGGAGGCAGTGGACAGTGGCGACCTGGTTGCCTCCATGGCGAAGCGGCTGACCCTGCTGGAGAGCAGCTTGCGGCAGGCAAACACAGCTCTAGCCCACAGCAGGAAGGAGGTAGAACAGCTGACCACCAAGGTAATCCCAACAACCCCTCCTGCCACACTACACACCTCTCTGTAGGGCCAAAGTCTGCCTGGACCAGTGCATCAGGCAGGGCAACTGGTTCAATTCTGGACAGTGATGTTCAAACGCTGAGTCCACCCAGATTAGGGTTCAGGGAAGGCCTGGGCATACTTGCCTGACTGGCCTGCATGGCTAGCTCTATGGGACCTCACTGGCGCCAGATGTCAGGTTGCGTCCACTTGTGCTGCCACTGGCATTGCATGTGCAGTTGCATGCTGTGGAAGCGGAGCTAGCCTTGCACACACTTCAAAATCCCACCGCGGGGAATGCAAGCAGCAGCAGCAGCAACATCAAAGCAGAGGATGCCAGCACTGTGGCCCAGCTGCGGTTAGAGAGCCAGCAGCTGCAGGCGCAGGCTGCCTCAGCCTGGCAGCAGGTGGCTGACATGAAGGCATTCCTGCAGGATTACGGCATGGTGTGGGTGGGAGACTCAGAGCCAGGCTCTGCTACTGCTGCCCCTTCGGGCGCATGGTACCACGCCAGCAGCATGGAGCCGGTGCAGGGGCTAGGCGACCCAGGCGCTGCAGCAGGCAAGCACATCCCCATGCAGGGGCGCGGCTATCGCCTAGGCCATGGGCCCACCTTCTCCTCAGCAGCAGCAGGCTCCTCCCGCCCTGCCTCTGCCCATTCACAACAAGGCCAAACAACTGCAGCCACCCTGACCCCCCAGGGGGGGGACCCTGCCGCCAACGCTGCCGCCGCAGCAGCGGAGGGGAGCCCCAGGCCCACAGCCCCAGGCCCGGGCGCACCACAGCCGACGGCAGGCCTGAAGGCAGCTGGGCCAGGCCCACCCCTGGCACGGCGCAGCTGGGCTGCAGGGCTACCTCCCCTGGACCCCCACAGTGACCTGCTGGGCAGTGCTGCCCCACCCCTCCACACTCTGCTGCTGCCCCCCTGCTTGCCCCTAGCCCCCACTGCTGCTGCTGGGGGCCGTGTCAGCCAGCCAGGCACCCAAACCCCCATCACACCGGGGGTGCCTGATGGCAGTGAAAAGGCAGGAGCAGCAGCTGGGCTGTTGCTGGGGGGTAGGCCGCTCCGGGTATCCAACACAGGGCAGGCCCCCCCACCCAGTGGGTGTCTGGCAGGGCAGGGTAGCCCCCCTGCCCCCCACCCCCCCGCCAGCCCCCCCCAGGATCATGTGAGGGCAGCAGCAGGGCAGCCGCCTGGGGTGGGGGCTGGGCGGCGGCTGCGACCTCACTCTGGGCTACGCCGCAGTGTCACTCAGACTGAGGCACTGCAGGGGCCGGTAGATCCCTCCCCACCATCAACAGCGCCAGGGACCCCGCTGGCAGGCCCCCTCCCCCCCAGCGCACCCTGCCAGCCTGAGCAGCAGCAGCTGTCTCCCCCCCTGGGCACCCCTGTCAGCGCCTCCCACCCCCCAAGCCACCCCACCCCTCCCAAGCCCATGCAGCCACATGCGTGTCATGCAAGCCTGCCATTCCGCATGGCCGACCTCCTTGCCCGCGTGGAGGAGCTGAACTGCCTGGCAGGCGATGGGTGCGGGCAGCTGGTGCCAGGCGGAGGGGGAGGGGCACACGTGCTGCACACCCCTGAGGCCGTGCGCCTGGTGGTGTTCAGGGACGGGCTGCAGCTGCACAGGGGCCCCTGCCGGCCCTGGCAGCATGTGGGCACCGCTGCCATCCTGGCCGACCTGCTGGACGGCTACTTCCCTGGGCCCCTCAAGCAGGAGTACCCAGATGGGGTGCCCATCAAGGTAGAGGAGGGCGGGCGGGGTGGCCTTGCACGCAATGTGGGGGCGCCCCTCTCTGCATGCTCTATTTGAGGCTCAGCCACCAAAGCATGGGGAGTGAGAACAAATGGCACAAAATGCTAGAGAATGCATGGAGTCTTAGGTCTCGTCAGAAGTCGACTACTCTGAAGTGCAGTGTGACATTTGAGCACTGTGCAAGTGTGCACGCAGTGGAAGGCCACAGGGACAGGGCAGCAGCAGGAGCAAAGGGTGTGGGTCAGCAGTGTGGGTTAGCATGTGGTGTGGGAGGTGGCTGGGGAGGGGCTCTGGCAGGTAAGTCAGGTGTGGAGGCGCCAGGCGTCCCACTGCCAGCCATTGCCACACCCCAGCCACCTCCGCACACCACACAAGGTGTTTGCCTGTGCACTCCACACCCATGACACCCACCTCCACCCTCCACATGCCACATAAGGTATTTGCCTGCGGTAAGAGCAGGAGTGGTAGTCTGTGTTCAGGTGTGGTGGCAGCTGGCTGGCAGGCTGAGTGGCGCCCCTGCTGCCCTCTGCCTGCCAGGTGGTGGACCGCAGCACTGAGAGCTACCAGGAGGCATACCCCCCCAAGCAGCCCCAGGCCGGTGGCAGTGGGGCGCGGGGGGGCCAGGGCGGTGTGCACAGCTGGCAGGACCTGGAGGAGGCGCAGGGCCGCCCCCTCAGCCGCGACAAGTTCCTGGCCAAGCTGCCCCAGACCGTCATCAAGTGAGGGGGGAGGGGGGGGAGGGGTGGGGGAGCCAGCTAGGGGGGAAGGGGGCTCAGGCCTGGGGGGTGGCCAGGGGGGGGGGTGAGGCCAGGCCTCCCCCTCCATTTGTGATGTGCTTGGGTGTGCATGCACTTGTACCGCTGGGCCAGATCTGTGTGCCATCCCTAGCCTTGGCCTCAGCCAGGCAGTGGTGAGTGAGGGAGGAGGGGAGCGGGTGGGCAGCGGGCGCAGCTGGCCAAGAAGACCCAGCATTGGGCGCCCTCCACTGCCCCACCTTGACCAACACTACCAGCATCGCCTCCTCCATCCAGGGGTTGTGGAGAGAGGTTGGGATGCTGCACCCCACTGCACCCTACCGCATGCGCTGCTACCGCAGGAACGGTAAGGTGATGGACATTCGTGGGGGCGTGGGCCGCCTCCTCAATGGCCCCGCACCCGGCCCCAGCATCCAGGTTGCTGTGGTGCACACCGCCGCCGACGCCCTCCTCACCACCTCCCAGCGCAAACACTGCGGCCCAGTGCTGCCGCCCCCCTCACGCGACGGGGCCACCCGCCCCCCTCTGCCCCCAACCGACCTGGAGGGCGCTGCTGCTGCTGCTGGGGTCGCAGCCCCTGCAGCCCCACCAGGGTCAGGCCCTGCTGGCGCCCCTGAGGCCAAGGGGGGTGAGGTGGGGGCCAGCAGCAGCAAGGCCTCGGCGCCTGAGATCACCACACTTCAGGTGAAGAGTGAGGACGGGCAGCAGACCCTGATTGTGAAGGCCCAGTATGATGACACGGTGGGTGCGCTGCGTAGCTACATCGACGCGCACCGAGCCAAGCAGAAGGAGGGAGAGAGGTGAGGAGGTGTGGCTGGGCAGGGGTGGGCGAGACATGCCTTTCAAGGCTCTGACCTGGGCTGCGTGAACATGACTGCAGCAGTCTGTGAGGTGTACGACCTCACTCTGTTGAATTGTGCAGGTCCTGATGCTGACTGTGTCGTTTTTGCTGTTGCAGGACCACAAACTATGAGATTCGAACTGCCTTTCCACCGCGGGCTTACACAAACCCTCATGAGACGTTGCGGGCTGCCGGGCTTATTCCAAACGCCACCCTGTTCCTTAAGCAGCCATCCACTACCAGCTGATTGTCATTGTGCGTTGATTAGCATGAGTGGATTAGCTGCCATGGAGTAGTGTAAGTGTTGTCAGCGAAGGCTGACCAGCAGTAATGCATTATTCCCAGCCTGGTGGCGGGCAGTATGACATGTACAAGTTCAGTTTGCATAGTTTGGCTGTATCGACACTTCTCTTGTACAATTCATTTCCCTTCTTCCTGGTGAATACTTACACTGCGTGTCACATCTCTGTTTTAACACTCAACAGCACTACACGTTGCAACTCCTTTCCTTCCAGCTCAGCTACACTCAATATGAATGACAGCAAGCGCCCTCACCCCCTTCACACCTTCCTCTCCCAAGACCCTTCCTTACTGAGTCTCATACCAAGTAACAAATACACCTAGTGGACGCATGACACCGCGAGTCAGCATCCAACTCACCATCACGACAACCCTCACTCTATCTTTAAAACACCCAAAGTCTCACTCCCTCACTACCCTGCACCGAGTAACGCGCTGCCGTCGCTCATCGCCACACAAGCCTCACGCAACCTTCGCAGGCTGGAGGATGTCGGCCGGCACCTTGGTGAGCGCGGCGCTGTATTCCCACAGCCGCGCCGCCACACTGGCATCATGAGACGCACGGCTAGACGCCACCGCCTTGCAATCCACGAAGTACTGCAGCCAGCAGAGCAAGAAAGCCCCCTTTGCACAACTTCGTCGTGCAAGGGGCCAGGCGGCTAGCTCACCCTGTACCTCCACTGCCACGTCTGCCCCCGCTGCTGGGTGCCACTCATACTTTTCAATCATGTCCAGAGCTCAACTTCTTGTCTGCATAACCTTGGCCTTTGCTGTGAGACGTGCTTGACCGCTAGCTAGCTTGCTTGCCAGCAGCAAGGGGTGCTGGCTGATCTCACCTTGGACGTGGTGTTGGCCACGTCAGGGGATGAGGCGAGGTAGATGCTGGTCTGGGCCCCCTGCTGGGGAGTCTTGAAGAAAAAGCTGGCCAGGTAGATGGCAGGGCCCTGGGACCAAGCAAGGAGGGGTGGGACAAGGTCATACACTATCTCACACCTCCCTTGGACGCCTTATCAGCACTTCCAGCCGCCAGCACTCCAAGCCCATCTAAACCCTAAATGGACCCTCCAGCAGGGGAGGAGCAGTGGTGAGGTGGGACGGAAGCTCAGCAGCAGCTGGACTAAGCCATGATAGTCAGCAGGCATGACCATGCATTGGAAACAGTGCCAGGGCGCCTCATCATCATGCCACACAGGTCATATAACATTCACAAGGTGCCCACAACACGCTGAGACAACTGAACATGCCTGATGCTGCAGCGGTGTAGCAATGGGGCTACACGACACTTGCCTAATATCATAACCTATGTGTGACCAATGTGTGACCAGTGTCAGGTGCAGCTGAGGTACCCAGCACCACCATATGCCCTGCTGCGCTTTACAGTGGTGATGGGCAGTTGAGTGTGACACACCACTCACCATCCACATCTGGTTGCTGCTGTTGACCATGTAGCGGCCCAGCTCAGTGCGGACTACGCCGGGGTGAAGGCAGTTGACCTGGCAGGGGCAGGGGCAGGGCAGGGGACAGGGTCACGAAAACCAGGGGTGAGGTCAAGAGCCAGGGATAGGGGTAGGGGTCAGGGGCCAGGGATGGGGGACAGCGTCAGGGTCAGAATCAGGAGCTTCATGCTCAGGGCCAGGATTTGGTCTAGATAAGACCGACAGTGTGAAGACCTAGGCAGGAGGGTCAGGGGTCAGGGCAGCAGGGTCAGGGCAGGCAGGATGGGGTGAAGCTACTGACCGTGACCTGAGGGTAGTCTTTGAGGCGGCGTGCCAGCTCATAGGTGAACAGGATGTTGGCCAGCTTTGACTGACCATACGCCTCCCAGGGAGAGTAGGCACCTGCAGCAGTGCCAGGGTCCATGTATGCCCTGCAGTACTGTGCACTGCTGCTTACACAGAAAGGTTCATAGTTTGGATAGGCCTACAATGGCCGTTCTCCCACACAGATAAAAAGTGTAGAGAGACACGGTTCTGTGTGTACCAGTGGTGGATGCACTGCAGCGCACCTCGCGCAACACTGAGGCAGCACACAAGCCAGCCCACCCTATGCTTGTTGCCTGAGATAAAACCATGTACAACATGGGTGGACCCCATTGACCACAGCCATTCCTGGCTTGCAATTTGAGGCCAGTAGCTGGGATGGTGGGAGAGGTGCCCAGGTATGCGTAGGTCATGACGACCCTCACTGAATCACTTTACCAGAAGCACCTGGCCAGGCTGCTGCAGGCAACTGACGTGGTGGTATGGCCCACCTGGCTTGTCTCGGTTCAGATCATCAAACTTGATGCTGCCCATGGTGTGTGCGGCTGATGAGACGTTGATGATGCGCACGGGCCTGCATCAGCAGCAGCAGCAGCAGGCACTTGCAGGCGTGGGAATGACACCACTCAAGGCGGTGAAGATCCAGATGCCTAACCTCAATGCTGACTAGTGGGTGGTGCCAGGCTGGCTACCCCATGCTCAAATGGGTTAACGTGTGAGGAGCTTCCCTCCAAGAGCAGCCCCAGGAGCAGCAGCAGCTAGCCTCCTTAACTCACTGCAAGCACTGTCACCCACTTCTCAGCCTTGAGCATCGCGGGCAGCAGTAGCAGGGTCAAAGCGAAATGGCCCAGGTGGTTCACACCCAACTGTAGAGACAGCAGTGGCAGTAGCAGCCACAACAGCAAGGATTGAATGTTGGTTTTGCACAAAGCTAGCCTCTGGCATTATGACAAGTCACAATCAGCCGAGTGGATGGTAGAGGGACCAAGCAGTCATAGTGGGCATTGCAGTGCAGGCGATGGAGTTTTAGCCCAGCCCTATCATTACAGGGACGACAGCAACAGCTATGGCAGCGCTGCTAATTCTTTGTGCTCCTGACTGACAAACCTTGGCAGAGTTGGGGAAGGGGGCTGCTGCTGGACTGATGCTGGAGCAGGCAGACTCAGCTGGGCAGGTGTACTTGCACAGGTGCAGTTGTGGCAATGAGTGCAATGGTGTGGGACTCAAGCCCTGGCTCAGGCTCAGGCCATGGCTCTGCCTCAGACTCTGGCCTGTCTCCTGCATACATGCATGCACCCATCCCTTGCCTGGAAGTCAAAGCCGTCCTGCGTCTTCATCTTGGGCGTGGCCATGACCCCTGCAGCCAGGGCAGCAACCAGCCTTGACTTGGGCCTGAGGAGGTGAGGTGCATGCCCTCTAACAGGACATCACTCACTGCCCACTGCCACTGCTACGCACCCACTGATAACCAAGCTGGCTTGTCGCTGCATGTCAAAAAGGTGGGGCCAGACCCAGCAAGAGCAGTGTTGGCTACAACCTTCCTTGTTGTGATGCTAGTTGGTGACGCTAGCAGCAAAGAGAGTCAGTGCGGCAATGGCAATAGCAGCCACAGTAGCTGCAGTAGTGTCCAGGTCGCTGTCAGCAGTGAGGTGGGGTGGGGGGCAGGAGGGTGGTGGATGCCGGCCCACCTGCGTTGTTGAGCAGCACATCAAAATCGGCGCAGCCTGTGTCCACCAGGCTGGACGCCGCTGCCTTGACGCTGGCCAAGTTGGCGAGGTCCAGGTTCAGGCTGCTGACTTGGGCGCCTGGTTGCTGCTCCCTGCACCCAGGCAGCCAGTTGCAGGGTGATGGGCAGGGGCCAGTATTGGGATAATGGTACATGCGAATGCAACATGTGAAGGCAAAATGACGATGACTATGAGGATGATGATAGTAGTAGTCTGACAGCAAAGGGTGGGTGTTGGGGCTGACGAGGTACAAGGCATGGCCTACAGTGCTACACATATGCAGGGAGGGGAGGGGCATGCCAGCTGTGTAAAATAGACGAAAGGAGGATGGGCAGGGAAATGCATAAGAGTGACAAATGCCCGGTGTAGGCGGCCAGACAGAGGAATCCTTGACCTCCCCTCCACATTGCCGAGCCAGCATCAGCAACAGCTGCGCAGGCCGGTGTGGGAAGGGTCTGGGTGTGTGAAGGCAGGCTGTCAATGCTGGCTTGTTTGGCAGCAGCCTGCTACAAGCTTTGTAACTCTGCAGCGTTGTCCCAGAAAGACCCACTTGATGGATGCCACCGCCGCGGCAGCCCGTCCTTTGTCGCGGCATGCCAGGGTCACGTCCCAGCCCTTCGCGCACAGACTCTTGGCGGTCTCGAACCCGATACCTGAGTGCAGCGGCAGTCGCAGATGGGCACTTAGGAAAACAGCGACCACAAACCTGCCGCGCATCTAGTTTGTGGCCAGCAGTAAATGACCTTGGTGTTTAGCCCGGCTGGCGCGTAAGCATTAGCACGATGTGCGACGAAACCGTGCTCTGTCCGCACCTGTGTTTCCACCAGTAATCAGCACCCGCTTCACGCGTTCCGCGCCCGCCGCTTGTGCAACCATTGCAGCTTTGCACTGTGTCTGCAGTCGGTACATTGACACGCACGTCCTACCTGCTGGCCACGTCGCGAAAGCCAAAAATATCTGATAGCGTAATGCAACATCTGTCTCGGCCTTGTGGCTTGTGGCACGCCCCCTCGAGGTAGCCAGAGATGTCTTCCCTGGTCCCAAGACCGTCATTTCAGGTTCGTGAGCTGTACCTGGTCAGCTGCCAAACCTGGGCTTGTACTCATTAGAGGTCAAGAGGGAGGGAGTGGCCCACTCAGTGGGTGAGCATTGCTTGCACGCAGGCCACCCCTGCTTTGCAGACACACCCGGCTCAAAGGTTGGAACATCAATGTCCAGCCACAGCTAATTATATTGTTGAGTGCCGTGGTTTTGTGCCGCCGCTTGTGACCGGCATGGTCCTTCATGCTGCGCCGCTCTGCACGCTCCGAACCCGCGCAGTCCGCCGCCGACGCCTCCGCCGGTACTGATCTTCTGGCTTTCACTCACAAGCCGCATCACGACCGGCTTGTCCACCAGGCGGTCCGAGGGCGGCGTGCGCTCGTCCAGCTGGTAAATCTTCCGCTGCAGCCGATGCACCGCGGTGGCGGTGGTTTCGGCGTCCGGGATGTCCACCCACTGCCTGCGCCCGGTCCCCAGATTGGGCAAACGTAGTCAGCCAGGCCAGCGCGACAGCTCCAGCGGTCGGTACCAGCCAGCCAGGCACCGCCAGATCTGCAAAGACAGCAGCCACGTCTCGCGGAATTGAACTGCCTACTGCCTATGTTCGACAGGTTTACAGTCAGGTCCCACAAGGTCTGATAAAATGGCTTTTTTCTGTTTTCAATTCAACAGGTTTTCAGCACATTCTCCCCTACTATTACATGGGCAAGGGTTGTGCTATCTGTTGTGCGAACTGGGTAACTGCGACCTACAGCCGGTACCAATACCTGATTCACTACCCCAACCCGCTTGCGAAGGCCAGGAAACCTTTGTTGGCATGAAACACATGCTCTGATGTAAGCAACAGCTTCGGCATTGCCTAGTGCACACATGCTACTGTGTTACAGGCTGCTGGGCTTGGGCCTTGGGGGCTCGGTCTTGCAGCTTCTTGAAGCCCAATGCTGGGTACTCCTTGCCCTGGGCCGGAAGCCTTGCTGGGCGTGGCCACCTGCACAGCTCCAGTGGGCGCCACTTGCTCTCACCTGCCCGCTGGAGGTTGAGGGCTGCGTTGCAGTCCCTGTCCACCCACTTGCCAAGGTCCCCAGGGGTGGCCTGGGCCAGCCAAGGGCACCACACAAGCCCCCGCACTGGCGCCTCAAACCGCTTGCTCCAGGCTGACCGCAACAAGCGGTTCTGCACCTGACCCGGCTTGGGCTTCCAGTCCTCAGGCCTGGTGGGCTTGCTGCTGTCCAGCTCCTCCTCACAGGGCTGGGGGCTGTTCAAGATTGAGCTGACCCTGCTGGTGCGGAACTCATCCACTGTCAGCACCCTGCCTGGCACCCTGTCGGTCGGCTTGCCGCTGTTGGGCCTCTCCACCACCTTGCGGCAGGCCTGCAACACGGCCTTGGCCCCCCACCCACCCCGGGTGCCAATGCCTGCGTTGCCAAAGAACACCACCAGCTGCTTGCGGGTCCCCCACTCCTGCTGGGACACGCTGGCTGCCTCCTTCTCCAGCTGCATGGCACACACGGCACACAAGGCACACAATGCAGATGACATCCTTGGCAGAACTGGGGACATGGCACCTAGCACACATGTGGGGCAGTCATCAGCCTCTGGTCCTGCCCCTCCCCCCCTACCCTTGGCACTCCCACCTTTTTGAAGTAGCGCTCCAGAACCATCTCCTGCGCACCATGCAGCCTCATCCTTTGCTCAGCCCACTTGGGATGCAGGTACTCCCTCCACACTGCATCCCAAGTGGCCAGCGTGACGGCCACATGCCGCTGGATGGCCACCAGGGAGGTGCCTGCTGGGGTGGCTGCTGCCAGGTGCTGCAGCTCGAGCTTGACGTCCTCAATCCACCGCTGAGTGTTGCGGCGAGCCTGGATCAGGCCGCTGTCATGCTGCACCTGGCTCCTGGTCAGCTTGCTCCTGTAGAAGCCTTGCAAGCGGCCATCTGCACGCCACACCCCTGAAGCTGCGCTGACTGCCTGGATGGCCCCAGGGTCCAGCCCCATGCCCATCTGAGTGGCTGGGTCAAACAGGAACGCCCGCTCGGCAGCCAGGCCGCTTCCTATGTAAGCTCGAGTGCGTTTGTTGCTGCTGCTGCCGCCAGAGGGGTCTTCGGCTGCTGGGCTGCTGCCAGACGGGTCTTCAGCTGCTGGGCTGCTGGGCTGCTGCCAGAGGAACCAGCTGCTGGGCTGCTGCCAGAGGGGTCTGCTGCTGGGCCGGCTGCTGGCTACACGCAACAGCTTTTCAGCGGCAGCGGCACAATCGGCAGCAGGGGTGTCCCTGTTCGCCAAATGCTGAAGGGGGCTGTCACCTTGCTTGTCTAACCTGACTGTCAGGCAGCTGCCTAGGTGTTTGGTGCGTGACAAGGCCCTGCTGCGTAAGTGGCGGCGCAAGTGGCGGCGATAGCCAGCTACAGCAATACAACCCAAGAAAACAAGATACCAAACCCTTCACAAAGGGGATGTGTGTGAGTAAGAGCTATAGAGTAGGGTAGAGCTCTTGCTAGTAGTAGCCTGGAGGCACACACACCAGAAGGCTGAGCTGGAGTGGGCAGTAGGCACACCGTCAGTAGCCTTTACAATAATGATCTCGCAGCCTGTGTTTGATTACAACTCATGCTTTATTTTGGTGTTGCATGAGGGCTGTAGGGATTAAAACTTGTAATGGACTGTATTTACGGACCTGATGAATCCATGTACTTTCCATGTCGACCTCACTTTTCCCCCCGATCCCCTGTTGCCGGCACTCCGGCTAGATGGCGACCTGATGCACACCCCAGTACGGCCACTCTGCTTTAATAATGTTACTGAGTCCCTGAGATGCCGCTGAAGAAGAAACGCAAGCTGGGGGCATGCTACAGATACTACCTTACACCCGATCACCACTTGCGCACAGGGCAGTGGCACACACGGCAAATGGCAGGAGGCAGGGTTTAAACGCTCATCATGGTAGACTTGCTTTCAACCTTGGAACTGACTTGTGCATGCAGCTTACTCCAGCATTGCACAATGGCTGATGGGAGTGATGGCGTGATGGGAGCGGCTGGCTCTGAGTGGCTGTGCTGGCTGAGAGCACAGCAGCCGACAATGCTGCGTGCATGTGCTACGAGGTGAAGGGACATCAATGCAGGCACAACAGCTCATGCAGCTGGTCTGCAGGTGCCACGCGGCCACAATGAAGACCAAGCGGTGGCACTGAAGCTGCTACACGAGGGCGACACAACCGCAGGGGCTGTGAGTGGGTGTGGCTGCTGCAAAGGCTGAGGTTGTGGGTGTGAATAGCTGGGCTAGGGAGTGGGTCAGGAGTATACGGTGGTGTCTTTGCGGCGCAGCGCCATGACTTGTGCCTTTAGTCGGTCCAGCTCCTTAGCCTGCGCATTCACTAGCTGCACCAGCCCATCGCGCTCCTCCACCTCCTGCCGCCGTGCGACAATCTGCGACGTCATGCAATCGCACACCTCGCCGCTAGGGAGGCTGCTGGCCGCTGTGACGAAGCCTGCTCACGACCAACGTGACAAGTACTACTCCCCAGGAAGCTGGCTGGTGGCACCCTGGCAACCGCTAATGCAGGGCTGATCGTGGCCCTCGTGGTTACATGGCATGGCAGTTACATGGCATGGCATGGTGTCAGGTTGCCCATGTTAGGGTGCACGTGGCGCTGTGGTGTGGTGTGCCGGCCACACAGGTGCTGACTAAACTCACTGGGTCAGAGAACATGGTCTTGCGGGTGGCAGTGAGGCCAGCTTCCAGACCCCTTTGAGCCGCTGTCAGGCTACTGACTGCGTTCAGCGAGGCTGTGTTTTCACGGGTCAGGGCCATCTGCAGGGCGGGTAGGGTGGCAGGTCAGGGGTTAGCACTGGAATGAGCAGCAGTGGGTGAAGGCATAAAAGCAAGAGTGGACAGAGAACCAAATGAGAAAAGCAGCAGTTGTCCTAATCAGGCCAGGGGGTCAGGCCCTCCCAACATGGGGTTGGTAATATGCATGCAAGTACTCTCTCAATACTGCATCTTTTTCGATAGCGTTTGTCACATTGGTAGCTGCAAAGCAATGCGCGTCATCTGACCATCAGCGCAAGCCATTGGAGTCTTTGCTCGCGTACTGCCACATGTGCCCGCGAACAAATCACAGCGGCGAAACGGGTCTCCTTGAGGCGGTGAGCCGCATCGCTGCGGCCCCATCTACCTAGCGCAGTGAGCGGGTTGTGCACACATGGAATGTCCGGCAAACACCCATCGCGATGCCTGCCGGGCGTGCAGGGCACCTAGACGGGGTGTTTGGAACATATAAATGTACTCGCTTCCGCCAAATACACCATTTGGGTCGGCGCACACTAAGGTATCACCGGGTTACACCCCCCCTCCTCCACTGTGTCCTCCACTGTGTTACACCCGCTGCACCAACAAGAAAATGGCTACATTTTATTTGTTCTTGACCCATTGGCGCATTTATTAGAACAAACCGCACGTTAAACAGCCCAGGCCTCTATCAGTTTGACAGCTTTGAAGTTACATCATGTTTTCTAAACAGAATCAGGGCTACGGGGCTGTGGGGTGGCAGTTGAGCTATGAAACTTTGCACGCAGGTGGATGGCATGTAGGGGAGTGTAACTCTCAGAGGAACCGAGTCCTGATTCGGTCAAGGTGTGGAGTTGTGTGTCTGACTGCATGGCCCTGGTCCTGAGATCGGCTAAGGGAGTTGGGGGTCACAGACCAAAGTGAGCTTTTGCCTTATCTGAGTATGAGCGTTTGTAACACTGTCGTAGATGAGCTGAACCTAGTAAGTAGCATGTTGTAAGTCCAAATGGTCGAGCTGTGGCATTGCCCTCCAGGTATGGGGAAGAGGTGGGCTCAGTGCCACATTCCCGCAACCGCTTTCCGATCCGACTGCTGCCGCCGACGCGCATGCTCATGTTGAGCAGCCTAAGCGACGCGGGCGGTCGCAGCGATGACTGCATGCTCCCCTACGGCTCAAATTTGAATCACTAACTTTGACGCTTTGTTGTGCACGGCCTACTCAGTGTATATTTATTCTGGATGGGTGAAAGGTAGCTGGCTGGGTTGGCTACATTGTGAATCATCTAGCATAACATTTGGCGCAGTGAGTGCAGAGTTACAGCCGTCCTACTACCAGGGGTCGGTTTCCTGTCATTTTTAAACAGTTGGGAGCGCCTGACAGGGGGCCCTCCCACCAGTTCGTCCATGCGGGCCGCGATCTTCCGGTCCATCTCCGCTAACTCCCGCACCGCCGCCTTCTCCTGTCGTCGCACTTCCTCCTTCAGCTCCTCACTCCCGCGGCTGGCCCCCAACGCGTCTAACAACTCCATGTCGATCACCTGCGCCCCGGCCCGCGATGACAGGCACTGTTACGGTGATCAAGAAGCCAAGCGAGGCGGGGAGGAAGAGTCCTCAAGCACCTGCTACTGGCATCGTCCATTTGACGCCACAGCACCAGCCCACCTGCCCAGCCCTGCATGGCATCGGCTGGTCTTGCTCCGGTCTGGCCCAGTCCGCCCTGCCCTGCCTGGCCTGGCCTATGAGGTGAAGGGCTGCAGGACAGGCACCCGTGAGAACAAGGCCATGTGGTGGTGCTGTGGCTGCAGTGCCCCAGCAGGTGCTGCTGAGCTTAGCCTCGCCTGGCCAAACTTGAGCATCTGCACGTCATGGGCACGGCCTTCCAGCTCCTTCACCCTCGCCTCCTTCTCAGCCTTGTCCTGGAAGGGGGCCAGCCAGGGTGCCATTCAGAGGGGAGCAACAGGACAGGTGGCAGGAGGGCGACTCAGATGGCAAGAGCTGGAGGCTGGGCAGGATAGCAGAGCATGACGAGTGCATCAGCCGTGACAGGGGCTACCGGTCTCAGCACGCAGATGCATGCATGGCATGGGCTCAACATGCAGACGCAAGCCCGCCAGCAAGACCAGCAGATGCATGTGAAGGCAGGCAGGGGCCTACACAGGCTATAATCTTAGTGCCTGAGACCTGGGTATTAGTGTCACTGGGCCGGTGATGCAATCTCAGCACAGGTAAGGGCACAGCCACACCTTGTATAGGGGATGCATAGGACGATGCATAGGACGATGCATAGGACGATGCATAGGATAGGATGCATAGCTTAGGACTCGGGCACTCCTGGGGTCACACCTTGTTTTTGTATCACCAGCCACTTCCTGTTGTGGAGAAGTGTCGGGGCTCGCAAGGATAGGGATACTGGGTTTCTGGTTATACTCCTTAATGTTTGATCGGGCCAGGCTGCCGGTAGGGTCGCAGACAGCCCTCACTGCCAATGAGGCGCTATTTAGCTGGGCCAGCTGTCTTTCGCACGTAGAGTGCTCTTGGCGAGTTGCGCGAGCTATTGCGAGAAGATGTTAGCAATGGCACGCCGCTTTACAATGAGTACATCGAGCGATACAGCGAGAAGCTGGAGTTCGGCAATGAAGCCGCTCGGGACTTCCTGTTGGAGCTCGTCAGGTATAGCTTGCCAGGCCTCCACAGCCGCTGCTTGTCCGGAGAAACGTGAAGTCGTCCGAGGTATACGCGAATGCATCAGCTGTCGGAGCGTAGTTTCATATTGCCACAAAAAGGCACACACAGGCTATGACCAGCTATGGCAGTGTATTGGCGCAGTGTATTGGCAGTACATTCAGCACTATGCCCCTTCTGCGCGCACATCAACACCCTCACATCAACAGCTTTACTACGATGTTAAAGCTACAAGGCCGCAGGTAGTGGTGCGGGCTGCCAGGCTGGAATGGAGGGTGCTGCTTCTCAATCAGCTCCCTGGGCTGCTTCCATGCAGGCTGGCTTTGAATTGCTCAACTGACAGCTCAGACACATATGCTATCACCACCAACGCGCGGCGAGTCCTGTGTGAGGTGTCTGTCATGGATCTGGTAGACGTTGAGTCAGCTAAGCGGGTCCTCCCTATGCTGTCTGACTGTTGTCAGAAACACGCACCTGGGTCTCCCGGGTGCCACACTTGCGGCTTTGGCCTCAACGAACACCTGGGTTTGACAATACAAGCTCTCTTCACCCGTCTGGTGTCTCATCACCCGATGTGGCTGAAGCAAGCTCTGCGGGATGACACAACACAGATCAAGGCAAGTGAAGCAGTTAGCCATCGTGTAGGAGGGGAGGTAGGCAAGTAGGCTAGCTGGCGTGCTTTGTTTTAGCTGCACTCATCAAGTCCTGCTTTGCATGTGCCTGACTGGCCTCCAGACATTGGTGGCATTGGTCGGCCAGGCCCAGGGCATCACTGACCTAGTGACGCTGATGATGGGTGGCGTCTGCTCCAACGGCACGTCCTGGCCAAGTTACACCAAGACCGAGCTAGCTGAGCCATTGGCTGCTGCGGCAGTGCTTCCAGCGCTGGTGTCCCTCCTGCACCCAGACCGTGGCGGCCAGGCTAGCATTGGCGCTGCCACGGTGCTGCTTCAGGTGCAGTGTTGCTGAGTGTTGCCTGCACCCCCCAACCTGTGAGGTGCTCCTTATCTGCCCACCTCACTAGCAGCTTGCTTACGCATGCTGGAGCACTGATCCATCCCTACTGTTGCGCTGCTGGTGTCAAGCTATTGAAGCAAGACCATCAATCTCAGCTCTACGCCTTGCATAAAGGCTCCCGGTTGACCCTTCCTGCAGATATCAGATGCTGATGCCAATGGCCTGGCGCACAGCCTAGCATCACATACAACCTTGCTGGACGACATAGTCTGCAGCATGACAGTGAGTTTTGCATGACATATAGCGTGACAGAGAGAGCCACTCACAGCACCTCCCTCATCGGCCTGATGAGGCAAAACCAGGTCCCTCACTAGGGGTGGTGTCTTGTTCGTATGGAGTGATGTTCCCATGGCCATGGGCTGAGCGCCTTTCACCTACACTATTGCCTGACCCCTGTGACAGGGCTATAGCCTAGAGCTGGCAAGACAAACATGCACTGATGTAAGCTGATGGAAACAGCTCAAAAGAGGCATACACTACTGAGCCTCAAAAGGCTGCGGACACGCAAAACTTTGCGACCATTATTGCTGCCAAGCCTCTTAGCACTGACCTCTCACCACCCTGACCCCTCTTCACCAGTCTGTCATGTCCCTGAGGTCACGCCCGTGGGGCCTTGCTCCATGCCCCAATAGCATTAGGCCACCATACTACAACTTGTGATGTGTAACATGCAGGCTCATGCGCTCTGCTGCCAGCGCTTGCGCCAGTCGGCTTGCAGCCCTGACGCCATGCTGGTGCTTCGAAAGCTGCTGGCCATGGTGACAAATCTCCTTGGCAGCCAGCAGACAGGCGGTCGCAAAGTGCGATGGACCATGCAGTCAGGGGTGTGCCCCCCCGCATGGCCTGTTCTGCCCACAGCTCAGCACACAGCAGCAGCAGCCTTTGCAACTGCCTTGGCGCATCCAGGGCGAGCAGAAGCCCTCCTTGAGGCCTTGCCTGGTGCAGTCAACTGGGTGGCCACGCACAGCTGCAACAAACAGGTGAGCAGGCATGAAGGCAACCTCATGCGGCGACAGGCAGCGCCTCCCCTCTGCAATCATTGGTCAGCACCTGTACAATGATATGCAGCAAGATAACCTGCTGCTGTGCGCTGCCATGTGTAAACCATTTTTCCGCCTCCACCATCTCATCCTTGGTACACCACCTAGCATAAGCAAAGCATTGTAGATAGGCAAGCATCCAGTATGGCAAGTGCTTGACATAGTATTTTATGTTAAGCCATTTAGAAAGCAGCAGGTGCAAGGAGTCTGGTGTATGGCATGAGCAAGGCAGCTGAAGGTGGTCGCAAGCTGCCCTGCCCTGCAGGTGGATGTGGCAATGGCCCCGCAGGCCCATGGCGATGCCATGGACACAGCCAGTGGCCAAGTGGGCGCTGATCACCAATGCGCCTCCCAGCTAGGACCGCTGCCCGCCAGGACGGCAGGTGGTGTGGCCACTGACAGCAGTACAGCCACACTGGCCAGTGCAAGCTGGGCCAAGGACACGAAGCATGTGCCTGCAGACAAGATGCCTGCCAGCACGACCACCCACCTCAGCACCCTGAACACGTCCTATGGGCATTGCATCGTACCCCTTGGCACCGCCCTGCCCAGCCTCGTGCAGCTCGTCACCGCCATGGCCTACTGGCCCCAGCTGCAGCCCTGCCTCCAGGCCTCCAACGTATGTACTGGCCTGCTGCAGCTCATGAAGTGGCGGCCTTTCCACAGCCCGCTACACTCCGCAGTGGGTCAGCTGTTCTGCACCATCATCAGCCACGGCGCCCCTGCCCTGCTATCGGACCTGCTGATCCGCAACAACCTCCTGGGACAACTGGCCCAGCTGCCCACCACTGTACCATCCACCCAAGGGCGCATGCTTCGTGCGGGCTACATGGGCGTGCTTGCGCAAATCTTTGACTGTATGACAGCAACCATGCAGCGCGAAGAGGGGGAGCATGCCGACCTGGACTATCGCAGCACAGACAAGCAACACCAGCAGCAGCACCAGCAGCAGCTAGCGCAGCATGCAGAGGAGAGTATGGAAGATGCGTCTGCTATCACACGCCAGCTCTTCAACATTGAAGATGCCACAAGCATCTCAGGTAGGTGATGAGGGGCCAGCTCCAGACACGAGGTGCTTACACTTCATAGATGTCATCGGATGGTTTGACAAGCCATCTCGCCTGTTTCAGCCAAGGTTCAAGATGGGCTTCACCAAATGTTGCATAGCCATGATGTGTATGCCACCTGTACCCTCACTGTTTTGGACCACCTCTGCCCACTGCAGCTGTTGTCGCTGCTCTGTTGTCATCCCCTCTCTGCCCTGAGTGGCTGACACCCGTGGCCATAGTTTGCGTCATAGTGGTGGTGCTGCCTACCACCCCTACCTACGCCATGTTGTTCCCCATGCTGTGCAGGCCAGCAGGAGCAGCCTGTACACACTCCTCCTGCGGCAGCTGACAGGGCTGGCTCCCTGATTGAAGACACTACCAGCACCACACCCACCTGCGTTGCAGCAATGCCAACAGGCAAATGCAACGTGATGATGACAACTATGACAGCTTCCAACCCCCAAGCAGACCTCACACTACCCCTCACTCCCTCACCTGAGCCACCAGCTGTGGAGGCAGCAGGGGAGGATGACCAGCTGGTGCCTGCCAGGGTGACGATGCCCCTCCTGCTGCCGGAAGCAAGGAGCAGGGACGCCGAGCTCATGCCACACCTTCTCAGCCCCAGGCATGTGGACGAGCTTAGCCCAAGACCTGGCCGGGCTCCTGTCCTGAGCCTTGGGCTTTGCTGCAGCCAGCCTGAGCTGCTGCCAAGCCCCGACCAGGCAAGGCTATGACCCTCGCCGCTGCATGTGTCTAGGGACTGGGTCACTTGCATGACAGTGGCATGGTGGATTCTCATTCCACCACTCATGCATCAACATCTAAGTGATCTTGATCACACTGGTACCTGGCCATGATACGTGAAAAGCACCCACTACAAATGTGTGGTGTTTCAACTCGCCACAAGGGTCACTTCTATGCTGTCGCTCCAGCAGGTCCCACCAGCGCTACCCAACTCAAGTTGCATGGTGTTCCCAGCACATTATCCCCTACCATTATGTGGGCAGGGGCTGTGTTATCTGTAGTCCAAACTGGGTAACTGCGACCTACAGCCGGTACCAATACCTGATTCACTACCCCAACCCGCTTGCGAAGGCCAGGAAATCTATGTTGGCATGAAACACATGCTCTGATGTAAGCAACAGCTTCGGCATTGCCTAGTGCACACATGCTACTGTGCTACAGGCTGCTGGGCTTGGGCCTTGGGGGATCGGTCTCGCAGCTTCTTGAAGCCCAATGCTGGGTACTCCTTGCCCTGGGCCGGAAGCCTTCCTCAGTGTGGCCACCTGCACAGCTCCAGTGAGCGCCACTTGCTCTCCCCTGCCCGCTGGAGGTTGAGGGCTGCGTTGCAGTCCCTGTCCACCCATTTGCCAAGGTCCCCAGGGGTGGCCTGGGCCAGCCAAGGGCACCACATGAGCCCCCGCACTGGCGCCTCAAACCGCTTGCTCCAGGCTGACCACAACAAGCGGTTCTGCACCTGACCCGGCTTGGGCTTCCAGTTCTCAGGCCTGGTGGGCTTGCTGCTGTCCAGCTCCTCCTCACAGGGCTGGGGGCTGTTCAAGATTGAGCTGACCCTGCTGGTGCGGAACTCATCCACTGTCACCACCCTGCCTGGCACCCTGTCGGTTGGCTTGCCGCTGTTGGGTCTCTCCACCACCTTGCGGCAGGCCTGCAGCACGGCCTTGGCCCCCCACCCACCCCGGGTGCAAATGCCTGCGTTGCCAAAGAACACCACCTCTGTAGTAGATGGTACTTCGCGACTGTATCAACTCTCATGACCATCCCTCTCGCGACTTACATTGGCAACAGTTCCATTGACAACATTGCCGGAGTATCCAGGTGCTGGAGCAGGCAAAGGGCACAGCAGGTGTTCCCAGCAGCTCAACAGCAGTGCAGCTAGGCTGCCTAACCCAAGCCTAAGCCTAACCTGACCACTCTCTCAGCTCCTGTGACAAAGCAGGGGTGACTCGAAAGGTACATCACAGCTGTAGCGGCTTACGAAGGCAGTAAGGTTTCCTTCTGTCGCATTGTGTGGCTGCAGGTGTCGTCCAGCGACTTGAGCAGCAGCCCTCTCACCCCTCCGCCTTGCAGCCCCCGCCGCTCTCCCTGCGCCAAGGCCTTTTCCCCTCCCGGCCTCTGCTTCAGCCCCAGAGGGCCTTGTGGCCACTCAGCCCTCAGTCCCACCTCCAGCACGCCTACTGCCAAGACTGGCAGCCCTACCCTGACAGCCAGCTTGCGTGTCAGGCGCAACAGTCCACCATGCTACCCCAAGAACGACCACCCCTTGCTCAAGACATGCCTATGCGCCCAGACCCTTTCGGCTGCCTCCTGCCCCAGCTGGCTGCCCTACCAAGGCCCTGGTTCAATGCCACAGGCAGACGCCCCAGCACATCCTGCTGCATCTACTGACCAGGAGCACGACACAGCTGGTGATAAACACACTGCTACACATGTAAAAGAGCATTTGCACGGAAGCAGTAGGGATGACGCCAATGCTGACTTGGACCAGGACAGAGCGCACTGGAGCCCAAGGACCAAGCCTGATGCCAAGCCCGGCACCAGCTCCGCTGAGCGCCACTCAGGCAGCTCAAAGAACAGCCCAGGCCGCAGGCAGCAGCCATGTGACGGGGCACAGCCTGAGGGCAGTGACACCCAGCCAGTGCTGGACAGAGCCGCCAGGAATCCGCCTCAGGCGTGGTCATCCAGCGCGCCAGTGGCCAACACACCCTGCACCCATCTTGCTCATTCCAGCTCAGCTGCCACCTACAGCCCTCCCTACTCTGCATCGCCTGACACAGCCATCAGCCTGCCCATCAGCCCGCAGCTGGACACCGCCCCCTGCCCACTCGGCGGTGCAGCAACCTGCCTGCACCAATGCCCGGCCAGCCTCCCTGCGGCCCCCCCTTGCATCTCCCCACTGCCTGATGGCCACAAGCGCCTGGTGCTGCTGCGGCACGTGATGCGTCACTCTGCCGGCACCTGGGCGCACTGGCAGGAACAGGCGGCCAAGTGCCTGGGGTCACGCAGGGACTGGAGCTGCGGGCTCCCCAATGCGCCCAGCCCTGAAGTCACATGCAAGGAGCAGGTGACACAGCCTGGGCCCTTGCAAACAGAGCACTAGGGCTAGCACTAACACCACCAGCATCGGCATTGTTGCTTCTGCATTTGTGCATTTGTATACCACACTCACGCCAAGGAGCCCATGGTGCCAGTCAGTATCAATGAAAATGGGTTGGGTGTAGCTCTGCGTGCTTGTAACCTGGCAGCATTGCTGAACACCATGTGGCCAGGACACTATCATATAGAGACCCTTGCTTATTGCCCTGTGCCATCCTAAACTTCCAGTCCAACTCCATGCACTCAAACCATCCACCCAGCCTGCTGTAGCTGGCATGGCTTTCTGCCCTTTGCTGCAGATGATATTCATCGACCCACCGGGTCACACCCTGTCTCACACCTCACCTGTGGCCGCTGACTGTGACGTCATTGACAAGGCCCTGGCTGCTGAAGACACCATGACAGAGGAGGCCCCTTGCCCCAGCCAGGCTGGCAGCGACGAGGTGGCTGGCAGCGTGCAGCCCCTGTGGGAGACTGGGCTGCAGCACCTGGCAGGACTGAGCTCTGGCCCGGATGCGCTAGCACAGGAGGTGTTTGATGCCATGTGTGACGAAGAGCTGGACACGCACATGCAGCTGTACACAGACCTCACGCCGCCAGCCCTGCAGCAGGACTGGGCAGGCGATGCAACCACAGCTCATCAACTTTCTGAGGCAGAAGCCATGGAAGGCGTGGACGCTGACGGCCCTGCCAAAGAGCCCCCAGCTCAGCTCTCGCAGCCAGGCAGAGCGCGTGAAGGCGAGGCTGCTGACGCTGGCAGCTGCGCACAGCAGTCACCTCTGGCTGAGGGGGGGCAGGACCAACCACCCTGCTCAATTTCCGCTGGTGAGGTGTTTGGGTACAATTCCAGCATCCGGCCCTGCTGCCAGCTGCGCAATGTCCCCATGCTTATGACGTCCACCAACACCCTGGGTGGATGTTGCTATGACTTGTGCAAGCCTGCAAGTCTATGTCCATTACATGAATTGGGCATAGGCTGACAATATGGCACACATCATAGGCACGATTGGTTGACCTCTGTGTGAAAACACACCGCAGTGCTGGCATGTCCCTTGCAGGGATGCCTCCCACAGCAGGTCCTCTGCACCCACCAGCTGCATCACTACAGCCGCAGCTCCAGGGTGCCTCCAGCAGCATGGAGGCAGAGCTGCCAGCAGCCTCGCCTCCGGCCCTGACAAGCAGCACTGACAGCAGTACTCAATCGCCAGGGCCAGTGACTGTCACCCGCACACGCTCAGCAGAGGCGGTGCCACTGGCCGTCGCAGCCCCACACTATGGCCCACACACCAATGCCTGGCACCGATACCTTGCTTCTCTCCCATTGGAAAAGAACTCAGCCAACGGCCCTGGCCTGGCTGAACTTGGCTCCCACGCACAGCAGCCACACAATAATGGCCAAAGCCTGTTCAGGCGACGGCCACTGCCAGGCAAGCTAAAGCAGCCGCAGACACAGCTGTCGAGCTTGTTTCGCAGCCACACCTGGGACCTGTCCAGCTCCACAGCAGGGCTGCTGATGCCCAACACCCAGGGCTCAGGGGAGTCCTCGGCTGTGACCCCGCCTCCAGCTGCTCCCACTGCCAAGGGGGAGGCCCACACCTACCCCGCCGGCAGCAGAGGTCGCACTGTGTCGTTGCTGTCCCAGGGGCTGCAGGGGCCAGGCAGGCGCTGCAGTGACGGGTCTACCTCCCCAAAGGTGACTGCTCACATGCGATGCCGGGCGCGATGGTCAGGATGCTGGGTGGCCTTGGCATCCTGCTCAGTTAAAGAGGGAGTGCAGCACATGTGATTTCTACAAGCTAGCCAGCGCTGTGTTGTCTTAGCCTGGATAGTTCCCTGCCCCACCCCATCTTGGAGGAGGGGCGGTAGAAGTTGGCATGAACCATGCTCATGCATACAGCTGAAACAGCTGTCACAGCACCTACAGCACACTGCTAGGCTACTGGTTATCACGGCTGAGGGAAGGAGGGCAGTGGGCGGGGTGATATGTCTGTTTGTGTTTGTAAGGCGTGCTGACCTCACATCCAGTAGTGGATATGGGTGAGTGCTAGGAAGGAAAGGAAGCAGAAAACAAACCTGCTATCTTGCATATCACCCGTTGTGTGGGTGTCCATGCGGTTGCTGTCAAGCCAGAGCAGCCACCCAGTGACAAGCTACCCTATACTTGACGTCCAAGCATGTGTTCATGGCCGACCCTTTGTGCTGCAGCTGGGTGTGACACTCAAAAGCAGCCGCGGAGCAACCGCCAGCTCCAAGTGGATCCGCTTCTACCAAGACCGTGGCGCCTGCAGCAGTGATGATGAGGTGGAGGAGGGGCTGCAGGCTGGGGGTGCTGCTGCTGGCCACACCACTGCACCACAGGACAGGGTGATGCAACAGCTATGGCGCAGCAGTTCCGACCCCCTGCTGCACAGCCACGCCAGCCAACTGCCCTTACCCCTGACCCTCCCCCTTCAATGTGAGGTCGACAGCAGCACCAGCTCTGCAACCTATTGTGGTGAAGGCGTGTTGCATGCAGCTGCCACTGGATGCACCCCCCATGCTGCCGACATGGACATGCACTAGCCCTGTTGAGGGTGGAAAGATCGGTTTGTCTTCAGCTGAAATCTCCAGGCTATTAATCAGAATGGAAGGTGTAGTTTTGATGATAGAAAGTGATGTGGGGAGGGTGGCAAGGGCAATGCCACAGCATGTCACCGAGCTTACTTGTGAATCTGCTGCCCAGCAGCTGGGAGTGTGGGTGAGACATACCAGGCTTGAGGCTTTAATGTAGCATGATGAGAACGTATGTACAATGTGGAGAGTGAAAGCCATTGTAAGCACAATAGATGGAGAATATGATGCAGACTGTGTATATAAACAAGTATGATTGTCCGTCGGTGCGTCCACATTGAGCAGAAATGCTACATCTTTTGTAGACACGACTCGTGCATATAACCCCTTCACGCTTATTCACCCGGACCATGAAACAAGGTTTTTTATGATTCCCCTATGACCCAAGTACAGTAAAACTCCTGAAGTAACGCACTCACGAATAAGTTGATAAGCTAATAGGCCGTGTCAAGGGACTCAACGAGCACTGCTACATTCAAAACTATACTAAAGCTACATTCAACCAAATCAGCATGCATTTCCCTCCGCGGCCTGCTGCATCCGGCGGATTCGTTTTCATCTGAGCATGTATGCGAAACCCGCGAACCGCAAGAAAGGCAAAGTGCAAACTCAACATAGAGATTCTGCCGGTCGCGAACTTTGAACACAGCCTCGTACGCGATATGTATCAGCGGGCCGCACAGTGGGGGCGCACCGGCTTGCTGTTGTGCCACGCATTGGTTGACCCGCAGCAGAAATACGTGAGTCACCACGTGAGGTGGCAGAGAGGCGGGCGAGGTGGCATCCATCGTCGCTACGGCTCTGCACCTGCTCCCTGTGACGTGCTGCCGTTATGTGCTGACGCAGGCGGCTCTCGTGGTCCACTCCCACTCATTCAGTGTGCCCACTGTGCTGCAGCAGCCACAGGTTCAGGGGGCCTCCCTGCTCAGCGCCCAGCCCCATGTGCCGCCAAGCACTATCTACAGAGCCCACTCCACCGCAGCCTTCAGTGGGAGGAAGGTGTGTCGTTGCCACTGCAGCCCCAGCAGCCAGGGCGCTGCTCCCTCTCACTGCTGATGATGTTGCCCTGTCATCAACAGCCCATACACAACGCCATGTAGAAACATAGCCTGCCGTTGTGCCAGTCAATGTTGGGTGGTTAGCTCTAGAGAATGTACCCTAGCGGTTCTACCCCAATGGGACTAAGGTCAACCTCTTCTAAGCCACAGGGGACGATTGTAAATACCCAGGACTCCCCGCCATACTCACACAAGTGATAAGTGCAGTTGAACGCATCATGACAATCGGGGCATGGCCTAGCTCAGCTACCGCCTTGCTTCAGCTGCAGCCTGCCTTTGCTCCTCCCATGCCCGCTGCTCCCAAACCCACTGGTCCCGTACCCTCTGGCAAGCATCCCACCCTGCTGCCGGCTGCGCTGTAGGCCCCAGCACATGACATTTCTCCCCATGCAGTTCTCCCCAGCACATTATCCCCTACTATTATGTGGGCAGGGGCTGTGTTATCTGTAGTCCGAACTGGGTAACTGCGACCTACAGCCGGTACCAATACCTGATTCACTACCCCAACCCGCTTGCGAAGGCTGGGAAATTTATGTTGGCATGAAACACATGCTCTGATGTAAGCAACAGCTTTAGCATTGAGCGGTGCACACATGCTACTGTGCTACAGGCTGCTGGGGCTAGGCCTTGGGGGCTCGGTCTCGCAGCTTCTTGAAGCCCAATGCTGGGTACTCCTTGCCCTGGGCTGGAAGCCTTCCTCGGGCTGGCCACCTGCACAGCTCTAGTGGGCGCCACTTGCTCTCCCCTGCCCGCTGGAGGTTGAGGGCTGCGTTGCAGTCCCTGTCCACCCATTTGCCAAGGTCCCCAGGGGTGGCCTGGGCCAGCCAAGGGCACCACATGAGCCTCCGCACTGGCGCCTCAAACTGCTTGCTCCAGGCTGACCGCAACAAGCGGTCCTGCATCTGAACCGGCTTGGGCTTCCAGTTCTAAGGCCTGGTGGGCTTGCTGCTGTCCAGCTCCTCCTCACAGGGCTGGGGGCTGTTCAAGATTGAGCTGACCCTGCTGGTGCGGAACTCGTCCACTGTCACCACCCTGCCTGGCACCCTGTCGGTTGGCTTGCCGCTGTTGGGCCTCTCCACCACCTTGCGGCAGGCCTGCAACACGGCCTTGGCCCCCCACCCACCCCAGGTGCCAATCCCTGCGTTGCCAAAGAACACCACCAGCTGCTTGCGGGCCCCCCACTCCTGCTGGGACACGCTGGCTGCTTCCTCCTCCAACTGCATGGCACACAAGGCACACACTGCGCACAATGCAGATGACATCCTTGGCAGAACTGGGGACATGGCACCTAGCACACATGTGGGGCTGTCATCACCCTCTGGTCCTGCCCCTCCCCCCCTACCCTTGGCACTCCCACCTTCTTGAAGTAGCGCTCAAGGACCATCTCCTGCGCACCATGCAGCCTCATCTTCTGCTCAGCCCACTTGGGATGCAGGTACTCCTCCCACACTGCATCCCAAGTGGCCAGCGTGACGGCCACATGCCGCTGGATGGCCACCAGGGAGGTGCCTGCTGGGGTGGCTGCTGCCAGGTGCTGCAGCTCGAGCTTGACGTTCTCATTCCACTGCTGAGTGTTGTGGCGAGCCTGGATCAGGCCGCTGTCATGCTGCACTTGGCTCCTGGTCAGCTTGCTCCTGTAGAAGCCTTGCAAGGGGCCATCTGCACGCCACACCCCTGAAGCTGCGCTGACTGCCTGCACGCGCTACAGCATGTTAGCATGCATGCACTGTTTGTTCATCCCTCAGGTTCCACCCAAGCTGGATTTCAGTGACAACCGGGCTATCTTTCGCGGCCAGCCCACCAGTGCTGTGTTGCGCGCCCTGCTCGTCTTCCACGCCTGTGGCTGGAGCTGGTTTGTGGCGCATGCGGAGCAGCTGCTCAGTGCCAGCAAGCGGCTCCTAGGCACACGTCTCACGCTGCTGCTTGTCCGCAAGTCATTCTTTGACCACTTCTGTGGAGGTGGGGTGGGGCTCGAGGGGGGTGGGGCTGAGAGGGTACAGGGCTGCACCTAGGAGCAGGTTGTCTGCAGTAACCCCTCTGTGACAACGAGAAAACGTGAGTGTCTGTAATGTTATGTGTATGTATAGTACACGCCTCCTCCATACCTCCTGATAACCTAAGAGGGATGACTAGACACAGCGTGCATACAGCCACCACCTTGCCGACCGTCAGGGCCAGCTTCAGGCTAGGCTTGGGCAAGATGGGCCACGTGACACCCTGGCACAAGTATGGCCGTACAGTGTGACCTAAATGACCTGCATGTGTATTTAGGCCAAGCAGCACCATAGCAGGTGTGGTCGGTGGTGCAGGAGAGACCTCTGAGGAGGTGTGGCTGACCATGCGCAAGCTGGAGCAGCGGGGCATTGGCGCCATCCTTGACTTTGCAGCAGAGGATGACATGCAATCATCAGGCACCAACACCAGCAGCGGGAGCAATGCAGATGGCAGTACTGTACGTCAGGCTTCCCAAACCCTGGGCAGCGATGACAGCATCAGCACCAGCACCAGCAGCCCCCAGCCTAGCCTGGCCCAGGCAGAAGTTCAGCAACGACGTCCTCAAGGCCAGCAGCAGCACGCAGCAGGCCGGGAGCCCCACCAAATGTCGGCAAGAGTGGTGGCACGCCAGTACAGCTACAAGAGGTGGGAGGTGTGGACTGTGTGGCAAACCGATGGTGGGTTTGTGGTCATGGGGTGGTAGGAGGGGGCAGGAGCAATGTAGCGATGTGTGGAAGGAGGGAGGCTTGCATGCATTGGTGCTGGCTCTGGGTTGTTTGCTACTAAGCCCCTCCCCTAGTCTAGTTCAGCCAGCCAACCCATTCAAGCTCAACCACCCTACTAACTACCCAACCACCCACTCAAGCCCAACCACCCAGCTTGCCCAAAACAGCCTGGGAGGCTTAAACACGATAGTCAAAATAGGAGTGCATGGCTCCAACAGCTGCATTGCAAGTACGGCCAAGTCAAATACGGTCGTTGCCCAAACAAGGTTTGCAGCGTGATCCTTAACCTCGTGTGCCAACTCAGGCTTACCCTCACGCATGAGAAAGCACACACCGTACACTTTGGCCTCCATTGCTTCTAGGGCACAGCAGCTGGCACGGCAGCTAAACAGCACCTTGGGGCATGTTGGCCAGCCCTGATGCTACTTGCCTTCATTGCAAGCCATAACTGGTGAGCAGCGGTAGGCACTGTATTGGCATTGTCTTGCAGTGAGGTCCAGTGTGACGCCCATGTGGACATTTTCTTGAAGTCCATCCACGCAGCAGCAGGGCTGAGCCGCCAGGGCTTCACTGCTGTGAAGCTGACAGCCCTGGGCAACCCTTTACTGCTGCAGCGCATCAGCCTGGCCATAAGAGAGGTGAGCCTTACGCTCGCCTTGGCCGCATGCAGGTGCAACGTCACATGACACCATCACAACCAGGCTGTTAACTAGGCACTTGCTTGCACACCTTGCATGGAGGTCCATGCATCACAATGTGATGTGGCTGGCTGTGATGCCATGCAGGTGCGCGGCCTGTTTGCCCGCTTTGACGCAGATGGCAGCGGTAGCATAGATCAGGCCGAGTTTCAGGCAGCGTACAGGGAGATGCTACCAGATGCCGACACAGAGGAGGTGCAGCGGGTGTTCAGCTGGCTGCAGGGCAACCAGGTAAGGCTAGTGACGGTGCTCAGCAACAACAGCAGCACCACCACCACCACCAGTAGCAGCACCAGCACCAGCACCACCACCACCACCACCACCACCACCACCACCATCAGCAGCGGCAACAGCAGCAGCAGCAGCAGCAGCAGCAGCAGCATGACCAGCTCGTCCTTATTGCTCCTGCATGGTTGCGTCCTCAATCGTTGGGGTCGAGTTCAGTTGACTGTTCAGTCGCCTGTTTATGTGGCAGGCTGCCTGACCAGCGCCTGCTCGGTCCGTGTGTACATGTTGGCAGGCAGGTGGCAAGGTTGACTATGTAGCGTGGTGCCAGCGGCTGAGCCTGACCAAGATGCCCGAGTATGCAGCCCGCATCCAGCGCCTGCGCTTAGGGCAGCAGCAGCAGCACAGTGCGGGTAAGGGGTGCAGGTGGTGCCTGGTGATGGTGGGTTTACACTTCAATCCCTGCCAGCCTGATATGGCTGCTTGCCTTGCCCATCAGTAACTTGAGCATAATGCTGGCGGCCCGCTGGACTACGGTACCTGCAGGCTGCTTCCTGAGCCATGCAGCTCATGCGCTCCATGCAGTGATGGCATCGGCATGACATGGTGCAACCATGGCAGTAATTGGGCATGCGCTGATGTCAGTGCTGAACTGTTCATCACACTAAGAGAAGCAAGGGGCTGCTGCCACTGCTACCATTGACGTGACTGCTGCTGCTGCTGAGGTTGGCACAGCTGCTGCTGCTGTCACTGCTGCTGCTGATGGTTTGTTATCTGGTGTCAAGGGGCTCAACAAGCAATACTGCTGCACTGCAGACTCGCCTGACAGCTGGCACCAGTACTGGTGCCAGGTTGCTGTCACAGCTGCTGCTGCTCCTGCTGCTAAGGCCATCACTGTCACTGCTGCACTGCAGGTTCACCTGACAGCTGGGTGCAGTCTCTCCAGGCCCTGGTGCTGAGTGAGGAGGAGGTGCAGCTGGTGACGGCCATGCGGGCCCGCCTGCACCGCTTGGCCCAGGAGGCGGCAGGCAAGGGCGTGCGGCTGATGGTGGACGCAGAGCACACCTACTTCCAGCCGGTGAGTAGCTGCAGCTTGGCTCGCCCTCTCTGCAGCACATGTATCCCTTTTGACTTAGCCGAGGATGTGTTGTCTGGAAGTCTGACCCATTCCCTGGCTCTGCCGCCTGGCCGCTGCCACACATGCCCAGCACAGGTTAGGACTGGCCAAGATGCATCACCAATATGCACGACATAATTTGCATTGCTTGCATAACACGCTAGGCTGTGCAGGGCTGCATGCGCCAGCTAACACCGTCACACAGGGGCAAGCTGCACACAATACCATGATGCTATGGGCGCATGGAGGTACATGCATGCCGCCCTGAGCTCACCCTCTACAGCGTATGGGTCTATGTGAGCTGACCCTGAATAACTTATGTAGGTGACCAGGTTATGTACATAACCACCAGTGACCGGCACATTACCCTACTCTCATGGGCAGGGGTTGTGTTGTCTGTTGTCCGAACTGGGTAACTGCGACCTACAGCCGGTACCAATACCTGACTATCCCTCTCGCGACTTACATTGGCAACAGTTACATTGACAACATTGCCGGACTCATCTCATCACAGCACCTACAGCACACTGCTAGGCTACTGGTTACCACGATTGAGGGAGGAGAGCAGCGGGCGGGGTCACCAGTGACAAGCAGCATGTGTGGAGAAAAGAAAAGGGAGTTGCAGGCAGGTAGGTGGTAGGTCCTGTGATTTGGCCCTAGCTGGGGCCTACCCAGTTGTTGCCAGTCGACCTAGTGTCGGTACTGTTTACCTTTCATGACCTAAAGCGTGTTTGGGTTCCAGCAGTGTCAAATCATGGCTTTAGAAGGTACAACACTTCAGCCACAAGCTGTACAGGGGGACACCACAGAGCTGTCAGGCCCTACCTTGGGACTTTGGCAGGGCAATGTGCCTTCAATAAGAGCCCTCTGCAGCTCCCCATGCGACATGCAAGCTGCAAAGCACGCATGGTATGCAGAACTTGGGATATGAGGTCAGGTAGGTGGTTGATGGTGCATGCTAAGGAAGACGTGGGGCTGAAAAGGAAGCCTGGGGCGCCACTTCTAGAGCTAGTCTTCAACAGTTGATCAGGCGTAGACTGTCTTCCTGCATGACGTGGGGGTCTAGCCCATTTTGTGACCCTTGGTGTGGTCCTGGGTCTCCATACTTGCAATTCACATCACCATGCCTGTCATCCTGACCCGCCTACTCGCTAATCGTGAGAATCTTACAGTATGGTACACATCATGTTGATGTACATGTCCCTGCCAATACAGCACATTATCCCCCTACTATTATGGGCAGGGGCTGTGTTATCTGTAAATCCGAATTGTTTGCATGCAGCAAGCATCCAGCAAGCATTGGATGTCCTATTGCCAATACAGCACCTGCACAGCTGTTGCCACATTACAAGCTACACCACAGCCACTGCCACACCACTGGGTGATGGCAGCACCCTAAACCAGGGTTGGTCAAAGCTCATCTGGCAGCAACACTCGTAACCTCTGGTGGTAGCTGCTGGTGGACCCTCTTCGGTGACCCGTGTTCTGAGGGAAGCGGCCAGGTTGTGAACTGCCATGCCTGGATGAGGTGGGTCCGCCTTTGACCCAGTCTCCGTGCTCTTTATGGCTGGAAGCTGGGCATGACTGTGTGGGTGTGCCTTGGGAAGTGAGGTGTGCGCTGTTGTGGGTGAGGTCAGTGGCGTATGATGGGGGGGAGGAGCTGAGGGTGCCAGAAGAGACTGATGAAGAAGAGCTGCAAAGGTAGGAGGGCTGGCTAGGTGCAGCGCAACCCCAGTTGTTGGCAGTGCACAGCCAATCATGGTAGTCCTGTAGGGCAGAGTCATGCCCGGCACGTCACAATCATGAAGAAACCCTAGCGTAGCTGGCGTGCTCTGAACCTCACCTGCCCAGTGCTATCTGCTCGCAGCAATGCGTCCTGCCAAGCCCGGCAGTAAGCTTGGTACGCGATTTGCATTATTTGCAGCTCGACCGCAGCAGGGTCGCAGGAATCCATCCTGCAGGATGAACTACTAGGCGGGTGAGCGCCATGGCTCCGCGACTACAGTACAGTTTGAAATGAAAGCACAAGCGAGGCTCCTATGCGCAAGCTGGTAGTGCTCACAGGTCTTGCAGCGCGAAAAACGGAGCCCGAAAACTCAAGAGGCTTGCGCCCACCTTGCTTGCTCTCTTTTAGCTTTGACGAAATGCGGTCAATGCCGAAAACTGATTTACTGACACTATCGAGGACTCCGGGAGTTTGAACTTGGCCCCATTCACACCCAGTGACGATTGAATTAGCATGAAGGCGCGTCTCGAGTGCTACCTCGCCAGTCTCTCGGCGCACTTGAAGTCTGTACGTCGACGTATTCCTCCTGACATGCTCGACCGCATGGGCGCATCCTTTGAAGCACCGGGACATGCTGCTTTTGTGTTAAGATTCAACTGTGGACCTGTAGCACACTCACGGAAATGTATTTGCTGCGTGTGGGATAAACATGCACGCATTGGCTTGTCATATATGTGTGCTCCAGGCTATCGACCATCTGACTCTAGAGCTCATGCGCGACTACAACCGAGGTCCGGCGGGTGCTGTCATATTCAACACATACCAGGTACTGCACATCATGTTAGGCTTCAAATCCTTCACCAGTTTCAGCACATTAACCCCTTGCAAGTAAGCCAGGGCCGTGTTGTCTGGATGTCTGAGTAGAGTTTCCTAGCCTCTTGTGGAGGTGCAATAATCAGGGTGAGCATAGGACACATGGTCTTATGTAACCAACACGCTGAACAGTGTCTAGCACACACTTCTGCGCACACTCGCAGTCGCCTTTAGCTCACCTCTAGATACTCCTTGCCTAGGGTAGGAGCCACACTTGAGCTGAACCGGCTGGTGTAAAGCCCATCAACTGTCACCACCCTCCCTGCTGCCTGTCGCTCCCGAGCTGACCCATGCAGTGGAGTCTGGTCACTCCCGAGCTGGCCCCTGGTGTGCTGCCTGTGTGTGCTATGCTCAGGCTTACCTGACAGATTCACATGGGAGGCTGCAGGATGACCTGGAGAGGAGCAGGCGTGAAGGCTATGTACTGGGTGCAAAGCTAGTGAGTGGCCTTGCAGGCAGCTTGTGTGCAGCCATAGCAGGCTGACGGTCAAGACAGGTGTGACACCACCACTCAACTCTGTGCAGGAACAGCACCTCCCTCATCCGCCTAACAAGGCAGAGTCCCCTCACTAATGATTGTGCCTTGTCTGTACGGCATTATGTGCCTATGCACATGGCATGGGCGCCTTCCACTTACATTATTGCCCGACCCCTGTGACAGGGCTAAAGCCTAGAGTTGGCATGCAGGCACTGACATGAGCTGATGACGGCTCCAAGGGGGCACACACTACTGTGCCGCAGCAGGCTGCTACTGCTGCTGCTACTGCTGAACCTTGGGTGGGCGGTATCGCAGCCGCTTGTAGCCAAGTCAGATGTGCCAATCCAGGCGCCTCCTGCCCCAGGCACAGCCTTTGCTGCTGCTGCTGCTGCATCACGCAGGTGCAGGAACATCTGCAACAGTAGGGCATGCGAGGTAGGGTTAAGGTAGTAGGTTACAGGTGCATGGGATCCAGCCTTTGACTGCATGGATTCAGCTCAGAACCCTTCCTCAGCACATTATTCCCCTACTATTCTGGGCAGGGGCTGTGTTATCTGTAATCCGAACTGTTTGCATGCAGCAAGCACCCGGTACCAATACCTGATTCACTACCCCAACCCGCTTGCGAAGGCCGGGAAACCTATGTTGGCATGAACACATGCTCTGATGTAAGCAACAGCTTCAGCAGTACGCGGTGCACACATGCTACTGTGCTACAGGCTGCAAGGCTGTGGCCTTGGGGGCTCGGTCTCTCAGCTTCTTAAAGCCCAATGCTGGGTACTCCTTGCCCTGGGCAGGAAGTCTTCCTCGGTGTGGCCACCTGCACAGCTCCAGTGGGCGCCACTTGCTCTCCCCTGCCCGCTGGAGGTTGAGGGCTGCGTTGCAGTCCCTGTCCACCCATTTGCCAAGGTCCCCAGGGGTGGCCTGGGCCAGCCAAGGGCACCACATGAGCCCCCGCACTGGCGCCTCAAACCGCTTGCTCCAGGCTGACCGCAACAAGCGGTCCTGCACCTGACCCGGCTTCGGCTTCCAGTTCTCAGGCCTTGCTGCTGTCCAGCTCCTCCTCACAGGGCTGGGGGCTGTTGAAGATTGAGCTGACCCTGCTGGTGCGGAACTCATCCACTGTCACCACCCTGCCTGGCACCCTGTCGGTCAGCTTGCTGCTGTTGGGCCTCTCCACCACCTTGCGGCAGGCCTGCAACACGGCCTTGGCCCCCCACCCACCCCGGGTGCCAACCGCATATCAACTCTCATGTCTATCCCTCTCGCGAATTACATTGACAACAGTTACATTGCCAACATTGCCGGAGTATCCTGGTGCTGTAGCAGGCAAACACAGCACTGGCCCACAGCAGAACTTGCTAAACTGACAAGCATGGCTAGCTCTATGGGACCCCACTGGCGCCAGATGTCAGGTTGCGTCCTCTTGTGCCGCCCCCCATACACACAGCAGCAATCAAGCCCCAGCACACGACATGCAGTTCTCCCCAGCACCATGATGTATGGTGTACAAGGTGACGCAGAACCCTTCCTCAGCAACCTTCCATGCAACAACAAATGCAAATGACGAGCTGAGAAGCGGTCTTCCTTCATATGATGCATGGAGCTGAAACAGAGGGACTTTGCGTGTGATTGTGTGTGAACTCTGGTGTTGCATGCATGGTTCAGGCCATGCGACCATGTATCTTCAAACTCCATGCAGGTGAGAGGCGCATACCTGGATCTTGAGCGGCGCCATGCAGCAAAGCAGGGCCAGCCCAGCCCAGTGTGGACAAGTTTGCAAGCCACGCATGACAATTACCATGCATGCATGGAGCTGCTCCTGCAAGCTGTGGTGGAAGGCAGGGCTGAGGTGCTGCTAGGCACCCACAATCAGGTGAGGGACAGCTAGGCACTTGCTAGGCGACCGCTGCTGCTACTGCCTGCCCCAGCTCTGGCCCATGTCGAGCTGCAGGCCAGTGTTGAGCTGGCCGTGGCGCGGATGTCAGAGCTTGGACTGCAACCTCAAGGCAGCAACGTGTACTTTGGGCAGTTGCTGGGCATGAGCGACCACCTGACCCAGGTGAGTTACAAAACTGGTGTGGTTGGAGCAGCAGCAGCCAGCCACTTGCCACATGCAGTTCTCCCCAGCACATTATCCTCCTACTATTATGGGCAGGGGCTGTGTTATCTGTAATTCAAAATGTTTGCATGCAGCAAGCATCCGGCACCAATATGTGATTCACTACCCCAACCCGCTTGCGAAGGCTAGGAAATCTATGTTGGCATGAAACACATGCTCTGATGTAAGCAACAGCTTAGCATTGTGCGGTGCACACATGCTACTGTGCTACTGTGCAAGTGGTGGAGGCAGTACATGGCGTTCACCGGTTGTGTAGATAGAATTGAATTATCAAGAGGTCAGCATCACCGCGCATTTGAGGACACGTCCTTAGCTGCTAGTTAGGTCCTGAGAGTCCTCAGCGGAGACCTCAGCCGAGTAGACAGCCTACAGAGACAGTGCGGCGTAGCGGAGCGAGACAAATGGCGTTCAGTGGCGTAAAATTGCGTACTTAGCAGACTTGGTCCTTCAAACAGGTAGACATCTCCCTCATCAGGCCAGCGCTGCATTCCCTGTCGACTCATCTGCCCCACTTGGTAGAAGCTGAACAGGCCGGCGGTGTGTGTGCTAACAGACCCTGGGCGCTGCCGGGTACAAGTGCTTCAAGTACGTCCCTTACGGAGAGGTGGAGCAGGTGAGGGAAGGGGAGGGCGATGAGCGAAGGGAGGGCAATGAAAGGAGGAAGTGGAGGGCGATGAAAGAAGGAAGGGAAGGGAGGGAGAGTGCTTGCGGGATCAAAGAAGAAGGTACCTACACCGCTTGAGCCGTCAACCGCTATAGGCCTATTGGGTGCATTGGCCACCTACCTGCCTGGGTGCATTGGCCAGCACCTCCCTCATAGGCTAGGTAAGGCAGAACCAGGTCCCTCACTAGGGGTGGTGTCTTGTCTGTATGGAGTTTTGTTCCTATGCACATGGCTCCCAGGCATAGCCGCTTCTGCTGCTGCTGCTGCATGGCGCAGGTGCTGCCTTATCTATTGAGGCGGGCAGCAGAGAACTCAAACCTGTTGAAGGGGGCCAAGAGGGATATCCAGCTGCTGCGAGCCGAGCTCAGGGACCGGGTGTTCAAGCCCTGGACCCGGTTGGCGTGACCGACACCAGGGCATGGTGCAGTGTGAGCAGCGCTGGTGCCGCTCCCCAGGCGCTGCTCCGCTTATGGCTGGGATGTGGTTCATGGGCCACACGGGCTACCTGGGGCCTCCAGGTCTTTCTGCAGGAGATCAGGCTGGTCAACGACCGGCCGCCCAAGGCCAGGCAGTGGCTGGGCCTTGCAGCAAGTCTCAGGTTTCAGGTCTGGAGCAGAGCTGGAGGGCGGTGATGGGTGGCGACAGCTGCTCCAGGTCCTTCTACATCTCCACCTGGGCAGCTGGGCTTGGCGGGCCACTGGGCATGTGCGTCCCTATTTGCAACGCTTACCCAAGGTCCATCAACCGTCTTGCTGACCGTCATGGCTCCCCTCCAGCCAGCTGCTGTTTGAGGCGATCTTCTGCTGCACTTTCACCTGTGGGGTGCCGTCAGCCATCAGCTGAACTTTTTCCTATCGGTCCTCCAGCTGGACCTATGGGCTGGGAGCCAGGCAGGCAGCCATTCCCGTCCCCACCGCAGCACCTTGGGCTGGGAGGGATGGTGGCTGCGGGCAGTAGGCACTGCAGCCTGGAGCTGGCCCCACCGCTGAGCCTGGGCCTGCCCACTGGGAGCCCCGCATGGCATCTGCCCTTGTGCCTTTACCACAAGCCCCTCCTTGGGACAGGTATCTGGAATAGGACGTCTACCCATGTCATGCCCTGCAGCGCCAGGAGGAGAGTGCAGTGCCCCTGTCAGCGGCCCTGGCGCTGTGCTGCTGGCCTGACTGCAAGGATCTGCCTGCTAAGGGCAAGAAGTGCAAGGCGGGATCCCAGCTGGATGGCCATCATCCCAAGGCCAAGCAGCGGTTACACCTTGCAACGAATGTCAAGGGAGGCAATGACAACTGGGCCTGCGAGCTGGCATTGGGTTAAGCTGTCTATGGAGAGCGGTGGCCTGATGATGCCTCTGACAGCATGCATTTTGTTGCCAATCGTCCATAGCGTGGGGTAGCAGGAGCAATAGGGTGTTTACTAGATTAGGTTACTCAAAACAAGGTGAAAGTATAGCAGCGGTTACCTATGCGGTGCACATTGTATGCACCCAGCCTTGCTAGTGATGCCTAGTTTGACTCTTGTGGATCTTGTGGCACCTTGGAACCGGAAACAAGAGGAAACCGGGATCTTACTGTGGTAACAAAGCTTTACATTACAGTGCCTGATGCGATGCAATACAATGCGTCATACTGGTTGGGAGCAATAGCCATATGACACTTATGGTGCCGGCAGCCGCACATAACATTTTCTGTGAAAATTGAAGGAGGCGACCTTATAGACTGGGGTTAGATTTGAACAGCCGGCTAAGGTCAGGTACGAGCACTGGTGTGCTGGCCTTGTAAGCCTGATACTCGGCCTCACTGCCCCAGCGCTGATCTGCTTGTCGTTCCAAGATAGGCACGCCCGACACATACCTGCGATCAGATGCCAGCCTTGTTGGAAGTTAGGGTTGAAAAGTAGGTTTACAGTCAGGGTTAATTTTCGACGAACGTCCTAGGATGCTGCAACAAGGGATGCCCTAGGGTTCCATCACAACCTTTCCAAATGCCATGACTGCATGCATGCGCATGATTGCTGCACGCATGTGCATGATGGCTGCATGTAGGCGCAAGGCACTGGCACCCACCTGAGCAATAGCATCACAAACAAGGGCGATGCGACTGAAGCCAAGTGTTGCGGCTTGGAGAAGCCCGCCACGCACGTGAAGAACACTCCCCACCTGCGGGCAGCAGCCTGAGCAGCAGCCTGAGCAGCAGCCTGAGCAGCAGCCAGGGGTGGGGCGGCACCTGCCTGTCACCATACAGCGGCCTGTCTGCCCTTTTCAGGACTTAGGGCCTCTGATCAGCCAACTGTTGGCAGCCAGGGTTGACGAGGTAAAGGTCAGGGTCAGGGTTCCCATCTACGGTGCATGGATAACATGATGGCAGGAGCGGTGGCCATCAGACTTTAGTGCTGAATCCTTAAGCATACCCATGCAGCCTCAAGGTGACTACTGTGGCATTCAATGGGATGGGTTGTGCCAGGTCCTGAAGCCTGGTGTGCCCGCATCTAGAGAACCTGAACTGGTGGAGTTTTCAGTTTTTCATGTACTGCAGCAATGCCGGTGGTGTGCAGCTGGACCGCATATCAGCGAGTGAGATATCAACCTTGTGATGCATTCGTGATGTCCAGTGTGATCCAGGACCATTGGACCACCCTATCCAATATCTGGACCACATATCTTATAGTTGCAACCCATGTATGTGAATGCCATGTAATGCATGTATCTGTGGGCTGCTGCTCACCGGCATAGGCTAAGTGAGGCTGGTGCGTAGCCACACTGCCATCCACAGACACTGCACTCCGCAGACAACCATCAACAATGTCTGCCTGGCTGTCCGCTCCAGATATGCACCCCTTGCACCTGATCAACAGGCATCCCGCCTGCTCATTGGTGGTGGCAGTGGCAGTCAGGCACGCACCATAGCATCATCTCCCCTAGGTAGTTGGGGTGACGGCTGATGCCCCACAGCCCTGTGGTAATGAAGCGGCCTGCAGGCATGAGCCAGGAACCAGACACCGCACACCATGCCTCCATGTGGCAGCCCCCATGCAACATCTGGGCGGCGCATGGGTCAAGAGTGAGAGGAGCAGCATGGCCTTGTTGCGGGTTCCATGAAAGATGGGTTGGTCAATCGCTGCTGTGCTTGGCTGCGCTGTACAAACCGGGTTTGCTTGCAATGCCCAGTGGCCGACACATGATGGCTGGCAGCATGTGCTAGCCTTGGCGATGATGGGCGCAGGCCCTAACTCAGATTCTTCCACCCAACCACCCTCTCCCTGCTGCTCACCCTTGTTCTGCGGCTTGGCCCGCCACTGGTCCTTCTGCCAGTCCGCCACGGCTTCGAGCATCAAGCCAGAAGCCCACAGGCACACCCCTGCAGCCATGCCCAGCCACAATTGAGGCGTGGAGCTCACTCCGCATGTCCTTGCAACGCATGCGTCACACTCCAGCTGCTGAACACGGGTCAGCACCGCCGCTGGCATGCCATGTAGTCTTGTTCATTTGCTTGTAGACTAGACCTATCTGATGCAAAACGGTGCAGAGCTGCAATGCTCATGGCCAGCCCCTGATGGCCAGCTGGGCTACTGCTCACCAGGGGCATCAAACCAGCGGAGGGGCTTGGCCACTGTGGCTGTGTTGATGAGCAGGACAGGGGTCAGAGTGATGAAGACCCACAGCGCCTGCATGGTCCAGTAGCTGCAAAGGGGCACATGCAAGAGTTTGTGTGTGGCAAAGGTGGTGGGCAACACAGGGTTGATGTTAACAAAGACTGGATGGTGGCCCTGGTCTCTTCCAATAGACGGGAACAGAGCATGAGCTGCTACACGAAAAGCAAAAAGGCTACGCCGGTGTTCACTGGCGTGCATCAAGGGAGGAGACTCCGCCACTACATGACGTTGAGCAAAGATAGGGATGTCTTGTTTAGTGGGAGGGCAGAGCGCCTTGCTGTCTGTAGGGATCAAGATTGGAAGCAAAGCTTGCAGATGAAAGGCAAGACCCTATGTCACGTGCATGGCGCATGCACATACATGTATCTGGTGCTGGAGATGCATGACATGTGAGATGTGCAAACCTCTGCCATGTGTTTGTTTGTCGCCCACTTGGCCCCTTCCCCTGCCCTCCCGCTTGCCCTCCCACGTGCCCTCCCTGCTGCCTCCCATGTTGCTGCCTCTGAAGGTTTAGTGAGGGTCAGTGGGTTACTCGCACCACTAGTCCTTCCGGCCGGCTAGATCTGCCCCTACCTCTGCCCCTCGCCCTTACACGTCATTAGGGTGACAGCTGACGCTGGGTTGCATGACGCAGCCACAATCCCATCTACATGTGGGCTCCATTCTGAACGTCAGCTTGACTAGGGATGACACAGCTGGCAGTTTGCCGCCTGGCTGCTCTGTCCGCACCAAAGTGGAAGCTGGCGTGTAGAGCATGTCCGTCTTAGTCTGCGTCACCATATCCCGTGGTTGGCTCAACTCTGGAGGCCCTGAGATGTGATGACATACTTTCAACTTACGCCACAGCTCACTTTGCAACCTTGGCTATGCGTCAAGTACTTGTTGTGTTAGATTAGGAGCTCTCTTGCTGTGGCGGTCAATGGTGTGCACCTAAACCGCATAAAGCTGCCAAGAATTTGAGAAAGGTAGGTAGCCCAGTTCATGGTCCTAAGGTAGTGGGTGCTGTGTCAAGTTTGAAGGTGGGCTAGGTAGGATGGGTGGTGGTAAACACCACGTTGTCATCATCACCACCATCATGATTCTCACGCCATCTCCGTCACGCTTGATGCAGTATGCTAGCATTGAGCCCCTGCCAGGTCCCTGACCATGCTGCTGTGGTGCACTCACAATAGAAACATGGCCGGCTGGTGCTTGACCTCGTCAAAGCGCGAGTCCTTGCCCACCTTGTGCACGCGAGCTACAAGGTAGGAGCCCAGCCTGCCTGCCCAAAGCCCAACCATGCAGCTCACCAACAGCTGCAGTGACGGCAGGCAATGCTTGACTCAGGCAGGCAGGCAAGCAGGGAGAGAGGGAGGGAGGGAGCTGGGCAGGCTGATAGGGAGGAATAAAGGGAGGCAGGGAGGCAGGCAGGGAGGCAGGCAGACAGGAAGATAGGGGGGCAAAAGATCTTCGACCCCAAGCGCAGAAACATAACATCCTGGTAGGCGGTCGGGCGGATGGCGGACGGGGGGATGGCAGGCGGGGTATCTGAGGCAGTGATGCGGGGAGGGCACCCTGACAAGAGACACATCTGGCATTTTTCAGCCAGCGTTGCTGAAGGCAGTGTTGTGAGGGTGAGTGCAAGCCTACAGGGTCATGAAATCCCCACCCAACCCTAAAGCGACGCTCCTGGCAACAGCGCCAGTGGGTAGCACCCACACCTGCCCACTGGGCTGATGAGGGCCTTACCTTGCGGGCGGTAATGGGTCCAGCCAGGGTCAGTGACCCGATGGTCAGGGTCACAAAGCTGAGGCTCCCAACAAGGTCGTAGAAGCGCTCGGTCTGCAGCCATGCAGTGCCTATTGCTGCCTAATCAGGTAACAGTCACACCAGCCCCTAGCTCACCCTGCCCCGATGTGGTAGCAGCACACCGCCCACAGTGGTTGAGGAGGCTACTGTCAACAAAGAAACCAACTGTGGTCTAGAGTCGACAACCAAGTGTGTCGCTGCAGTGAGATCTGGCGGGGATCTTCCTGTGGAGCACGATGCGCGACGACAGAGCATGCAAGCACATCAGCCACCTGACACCCAACCTGAGACACTGGCAGGAAGAAGGGGCTGAAGGCAGCTCAGTGTTGATAGGCATGTCCTGACCCTGGCCAAAGTGGGTAGGGTGAGCTGGCAGAGGGGTATTGAGCGCTGCTTATGAATGTATAGGCTGGGATGCCTGGCTGCATGGGGCTGAGAGGCTTGCATGTGAGCAGCAGGGAACGCTTTATCAGGCCCCGCAAACAGCCTGCCAGACCTATAGCTGCAAGCTGGGCGCAGCCTTCCACTTGTTCATCTGCTTTTCAGGAGGGCCAAGCCCTGTGGGCACTGTACCCCAGGCCACAAGCTCCAGCATACCTCAGGCTGCAGGCTGAGCATTCTGTCTGCTGACCTGCTGGGCTGCCTACAGGGCTGACTGGAGTTCAGCCATTGCATGTCCTGGGCTGCTGACCGCTCATGGTTGACCTAGCTCAGCTAGCTCTGTGGTCATCCGCGATGCACACCTGCCTGTCTGGCTCTGAACAACTCAGCCATGGACCGCATCAGGTCCTGCTATCTGCATCCCTAAAGCAGCGCCTCAGCAGCAGCCTACCTGCCTACAGTGGCCTGTCTGACTGTTTGAGGCCTTGAGGGCCTGAAGAGCCAGCTGCTGGCAGCTAGGGCTCAAAATGCCTGGGTCCAAGTCAGAGTCGACATCTAAGGTGCATAGATGAGTTGATGGCAGGAGCGGTGGGAGGCGTGTATTCTGGACCTTAGCAGAGCAGACACACTGCTGCGCTGCAGGACAACAATGTATGTAGTGTGTAAGCCTGAACACTGAGTACTGAGTACTGAGCCTGAGTACTGAGCCTGAGTGCTCAGCACTGGGCCTGGGTGCTGAGCCTGGCCTGAGCACTGAACCTGAGCGTGAGCCTGGCGGCTGGGTTCCCACCTTGAGAGCTGCGGCCAGGGCCCAGCCACCCCAGTTTAAGGCCAGGTCCACAAGGACCCAGCCCCCTAGGCCCATGGCGTTGAACTGTGCCAGGGCACTGGCAGACCCTGCAGCATGCCCCATCACAGCCAGCACCACCCTCACGGCTTGCAGTGGCAAACATTTGCTTAGAGAGTGGCGGCCTTTTGTGCACACAGGAAAGTATGCACATGTCCAGACACTCCAATGGAGATCATATGGGGCGTGACAACGCACTGCTCTTTGGCCCACAATCCCTTGCCCCAGGCCATGGCGAACAAAATGTAGCCTGGCGAACAAAAATAAGGTAGGGCTAGGGCTGGGATTATAGTCATATGCTCAACTAAATGGCACGTCCTGCACTACAGTGTGCCAACACACATGTGAAGAACCACGTGGGCGCATATACAGGGTTAAGTGCAAGTTGCAGAATATGTACAAGTCCCTCTTGATCCTACTAGAAACTCTCTCACAAACGTATGGGACTGCCTGAGACGCGCCCACCTGTGCTGAGAGCACGAGGAATGTCTGCGCCTGCCGACAGGGCAGGCCACCAAGGTGAGGCCAGTGGGAGTTTGTTGGCTCGCGTGAAGCCTGTGCGACTGCAGGTGGGTTGCGTAGTTAGGCCAATGCTAGCTTTCGCTTGTAGGGTGTTTAGGAAAGGAAGTTGCTACCCCTCGGGTGCAAAGTGGAGCCCTCACCCCTGAAAGCGCTGTGACCAACCAAGGAGCCTGCTGGACGCGCGAAGCATCTAACGCAAATCTGTTGCAACGGATTTCCAGCCCATGCCAATGTCCCACCGAGCCATGATGACCTTGGAAGCTGGTACTGGCTTGAGGACCTATTGAGTGCGAGGCTGGTCCTCAAAGCGCCACGGTGCCTCCCTGCCCGCTGGAGGCTGCGGGCTAAAGTCCCGGCTGCAGTTCCGGTCGACTGCATGCAATGCAATGTGGGGTACAACCAGGCTTGTGAAAATTTCAGATTTTCATTCAGATTTTCAATGAAAATTTTCATCTGAAAATCTGAACGTTTTCACTGCACATCTGAAAGTGCCGGGTGCTGCCCCCGGTCAGATCGCAGATCGGGTCGTGCAGAGTGATTGGCTGTGCTGCGATTGGCTTGGCTAGCGCCAGCGCGCTACAGCCACAGCGGAAGAAGCGCAAGCCAGAAAACGCCACAGATGGCGGATCCACGGACAGCATGGACGGCTTGCATCTTTAAGAATGGCTTGCATGTCTGACCTTTGGCAAACTACGTGTTTCTGCATTTCAACCAGTGCAGGCCTACAAAGAAGCCGCGTCTAAAAGGATAGGCTGAGAAATAGCGGCATCCGCTCAATTTCACTGACGATGAAACTCTTTCATTGAATTTCATTTCATTTCATTGAAAATCTGAAAATTGAAAATCTGAAAATCTGAAGATTCACAAGCCTGGGTACAACAGCAGACCGGCTTGCGGCGGGCCTGCGATAAAGCTTTGGCTCCCAACCCAACCCGTGTGACAATGCCAGCGTTACTAAGGAGCACCACCAGCGTTTCGCGCGTCCTAGCACGACAGCAGCACGAGGCGGTGCACCCCAGTCCGTCTCACACTCGCGGGGCGGGGGTGACCAGCACAGGGCGACAAAGAACAAACAAGGGTTAGGGTTAGGGTTACAAAACAATCTACCAGCTCCTGAACCGTCGCGGTCAAATACGTCGGAGTCGGGGTCCTCCGGCACTGCTCTAGGCCCACCCACACCGGTTCGCCTTTTCTTCCTCGCCATAAGCAATAGCGACGCGAGGCAGCTACATATGCTAAGGGTTTTCGTGTTTGTCACACACATGTCTACACACATGTCCACACATACATTTTTAAACGATAGCCAGTGCGATGAACGCTACTGGAATCTCGACCAATCTCGGACGATTGCAGGGAGATATTGACGTCGTCGCTGTCGGCCATTGTCCAACCTACAAAACACTTGCCAAAACAATCTACCAACACATGATCAACCTACCATCCAAGCGAGTACCGTCCCAATCCATCTCTCCTTCCGTCACTCTTCCCCACCCAGTAGCACTGCTCGCTAGATCATACATTTGTTTCAGTACTTTGTGCCTTGTGCATCTTCGGCCCCATGCGTCCCAACACTCGTCTTCTCGCTGTCCCGGCTGATGTACCACACCAGCCCAAAGAATGCAAGCGATAAGGACAAGCTGCCAGACATAGATGCCACCTGACCACAGCAACAGAGTGCGGGACAGGCAATGCGTTTGCAGCTGCACCTCTCAAAATAGCCAGCATGCCAGCAAGCATCACGTGGTCAGGCGGTCTAGAGTGCATGTGCATGTGGCTGGCTGCTGGCCCCTGGCGGACATTGAGAATCATAGCATTTGCACACACAGCCAGAACAATGCATTGGCAACAGGCCCTGTCGTACCGGGCTTAGAGAGCAGCTCACCTTTGTTGCAGTGCCCCAGGAGCGGAAGGATCCCAGGTCAGGCCAAACTGCCTTGAACATGTCGCTTAGCATTTGCGCTTGCTGGCGTTGCTTTGCTGCTTCCACACGACCTCGCTGACTGCTCAGGGACTGACGCATTTGACAGACAAGCATGCAACCCCACATGCCTACTAGCATTGTGACAACCCAAGTCAATGATGCACATCCTTTGTTGTAAACTCAAACAGCACCAAGGTGTGTCCCCACATCTGCTCTTCTCTCACTATTAAACCCAGCTAGTCAGCAAGCGTTATGCTGCCAGATGTTAAGGAGGTCCAATTGGCAAGGACTTCTCACCTCAAGTGATCCCTTTACTTCTTCCTTCAGTTGGGAAGCGAGGCTGCTACTACCGTTACTGCCGGATTGACTGCCCAGCTTCTGCCCCGGGTTTCGGTATGGGTATGCATCTGGAGGCCCCTGAGCGCACACGGACTCTTTCGTGGCCTTCATAGCCAGCGCTAGCTGCGCTCTGCGAAGCCGCTCCTCGGCTGCGTGGCCCTGTTGGCGTTTGGACGAGGTTTGAACGTGTTGGTAAAGCCCATAATCATCCCCCATCGCGAAGTTACGTCTGGGCATGCTCTACACGCCTGCACTTTATAATGCATGTTACATTGCATGTAGGCAAACCCTGATTGTACTAAATACTACCGGCAGAGCGGCATCGCGGAACACGCCAAGGAGTCCAAGGCCTGGATGGCCGGCATCAAGCTTCGAGTCGGCACGTGAGGGCTGGCCAACTGGCCCGTCATGTGGGCCGAGCTGTCCAAGCCGCGCTGGGCGCACGCCAGGTTACGGCTGTATGGAGGCAAGCAGCGCTCGGTGGCCAAGTTCTGGGCTGGGGTGAGTAGGCCGTACCCAGCCAGTATGCGTGCTAGTATGTGTGCTCAATGTTTGTCTTTGCCATGGCTTGAACTCAGCTCACATTGTGTCTCTTCTTGTGTACCTTGGCTGCAGACTGTCAAGGGTGCCAGGGTGCGCTGCGGCACAGCCCACACAGGTTGCCCCCTGGCACTGGCCTACGGGGCAGCAGGCTTCAGCGGCCTGACAACATGCTTGGTTTGGCAAGGAATGTGCATCGATCTATGTACCAATGCAGGTGGCTGCACCCGGTGCGCAGCATGGCGACGCGGTCCCGGATCAGGGGCTTGATGTGCTTCACAAGCAAAGGCATCAGGTTCTACGATCGATACGTGTCAGCCGCGCTGAACATCCGCCGCATTACAGCCGGGCCGGGGCCGCGCCCACGCGAGCTCAACAGTTGGCTGGGCCGCCCAGCCATGCCTAACCCAGGCACTGCAGGCCAAGAGTGGGTGCTCGTGCGCGACAAGGGCCTGCTGCGGAAGTGACAGCGGCGGCACCAGCGACAGCTGTGTTTCATACCATGAACCGACCAAACAAACAATTATATTGCCCCTTACAAAGGGGATGTGTGTGCGCGAGAGTCATGCAGAGGGTAGGGCTCTAGCGACTCCTAGGGTCCTAGGTTAGGGATACACACCGGTCCCTATTGTGGAGAAGTGTAGGGGCTCCACAGGAGGTCACCCCCGCCCTTGGCTGCACCCCCTTGGCTCACGAGATAAAAACTTTCTCATTTCTGCACGGATGAGGCCGCCGATTGGTGCGATGAGCTACTACTGGCCCGACTAGAGTGCAGCCAGCCCCAGCGATTCGCCGGGTGGTTGGCCCTGAACATGCGACGTGTTCTGGAGCTCGCAGATACTCTTAGCGACTGTTATAGGCAGCCTGGACCCAGCGCGGCGTGAATCTCGTTTTTGACATCGCAACTTTTCTAGGATAGGGATATAGGAAACCTGTGGCAGGGCTAGAACAGGTCACTAAGCTCACCTCCCGCTCACCCCTACTCAATTACGACACCTTCTCGACAAGCCGCTGCGAACATCGCGAACGGCGGCAGAATCGCTCACTTTATCAAAAGTGTACGCGGCCTGCCGCTCCCTAGCTTTGGCGCTCGGTATCACTGACGAGGAAATTTCGGCGCACTGGGGCATGCCCGTCGTGCAGCTCCACGACATGTCCGCCGACGCTTGACGTCTTCGAATGTCCTTGTGAGCTCCTAAGCTTTCGTTGCGACGATGTGCATCATAATCTGACACCCGCCCAGCTGTAGTGGTCAACCTCTGTGATTATTCGTGTACCGCCGAAACAAGGGGCCTGCTTCGAGTAGCTCTTCTTAGTGCCCCACGTAAAGTATCGAAGCACGGACGCCCCAAGGAAAGCGTGTAGACGCCGATGAAACTTACAGCTTCGCCCGCACGCCGCTCAGCAGTTTCTACGCCCCGCTAGTCGGGCAGCCGCACATCGTATCCCGCCCTACGTCTCTGACCCTCGCAAGAACACGCACGCCCATCAACCTCTTATACTGTGTTGGCCAAAAAGGAAGCGTGCAAAAAGTAAAATATTTGGCTGGCTGCAGCTCATAGCGTATATGTTGCAATGCTATCTTGTCAGATGCCAAGGTATGTGGCTAGGCAATAAAAAGCATTCAAAATAATGTGTCAGCACAGCTAGTTGGTATGGGACACCAAGACTCTTGGCAAGAGGGGACTCATGGCCCTATTGTTCAGTCCATGAGATGCTGCCCCACCAGTGAGGTAGGCCTGCAGGCATGCAGCGGCAATTGCTGCTGGCCAAGGGCAGCCACACATTTAGTGCAGTGATGTACTACATCGCTGGCCCATGCCAATCATTCCTAAACTCCAGCAGCCGGTCTAGTGGTGGTTCACAGTAAGCCGCAGTACTAAGCGCGACAGACAGACAAGCAAGGTCCTCTCTGTCAGTGCCTGTTGCTGCCCATGCGCATGCTCTTCATGTGGGCACTCCTGCCCTTGCCCACCCCATTGTCAGGCCTTGGATGGCGCCCAGGACCTCTGGCCTTGGGACTTGCCCCGTTTTTGGCCCTGTGCAAAGCACCTGCTGCACTGGCTGGCCCCCTCTTGGCTGGCGGGCCCCTGTCACTCAAACGCTTGTGGCTGCCCTCATCCACACGAAGCTCGGCAGAAAAGTCGCTGTCTGCCTCTTTTTCACCAGCATCCGGCTCACTCTCAGATTCACTGCGTGCTGAGCTGATGCCCTCCTCACCAGCTGAACCCTCCTCATCTCCCTTGCCAGGGCTGTCCGCCTGTCTGCTGCGCTTGCTGCGGGCGGCAATGGCTGCATCAATGCCAAGGAGTGTGCTGGGTGCATGGGATGCACCATTGCCAGCGCCTGGCACGCCAGCCTTGCTGCTATCACCCTGTGCAGTTTGAGCAGGCAAGGCACTCCTTAGCTCAATGGCTTAGGACAGACAGAGCACCTCAGCACATGTTGGCTGCTATGGTGCTATGCATGCATTGAGCCTGAGTAGACAGTGCGTGTACTACCATTGTCACTCGCCTCAGCTTGTACTTGATGCTGCACGCTGCCTGCTGCAGAGAGGTCCACCAGCTTTCCCAGCTCTTCCCAGTCATCGTCAATGGTTTCCAGCTCCACAGGGCTGACAACCTCCCCATCCCGCCATTTCTGATGGGGCTTGATGAGGCGCCACATACCAGCTTCCAGTACACGAGCTCTTCTAATGTTGCATGCCTGCAGTACATGCCCAAGCCTGCATTAGTCACAAAGCTTCCTTCACCGCACACACGCCGGAGATAAACCCTCAACAATGCTGGATATACATTGACACAGCAACCAGCCATAGTGTGCCATCTGGACATCACTAGGAGATACTCAAGTTGAGCAGCCCAACTCTGAGCATCATCATGTTATACCTTGATTCGCTCAGGTCCAGTGTCATGAAAAGGGTACGTGACCTATGCACAGCGCAAAAAACATTATGGCTGGTGCGAACACCAGCACTTGCAACAAATGGTCAGTGTTGAAGAGGAGCCCACGCTGACTCCTTAACTTACCACATAATCACCATTGGCTAGTAACTTGGAGACTTTCCCAACCCAAGCGCATGGGTCAGAGTCACTGCCGTTGTGTATCTCGCAAAACTCTCCAGGCTGCAATGGGAACTCCTCCTTGCCAAACTCAACCGGCAAGTCAATGGACGACAAGGTGTGCTCCCGGACTTGCCCAGTTTCCTCTACAGCAATTTGAACAATTGTCAGATGCAAGCTCAGACACCTGTGCTGCTGCACCAAGAGCCCATGGTCCGTGTGATGCGGCAACCTCACCATTGTCGTAAATGACGACATATTTGCCTCCAGCTTTTGCTGCCATGACTGTCACTGCAGGTACAAGGATGCAACCTAGTCATTACGTCGGCTGCAACAACTTAGCCAGTGTGGCATCATCGTGGCGCCATACCCGGCCAATACGCTCCCGCGAACCCTGTCTTGTCCTCATCGTCGGTGGGTTCCCACCAGCATCGCTGCGTTTAGAAAGTCAACAGCGTATACCAATAATGAGTGCCGGTATTGCTATGTTCACGAGGCAGCTCCAAGCACACCCACCATTCTTTGGCCCACAATTCTAAGGTTCAGGGCACTGCTCTGGGCCTTCATAGCCGCTTGTTTCACATCCTTCGCAGGCATGGCGCGAGGAACCAAGCCCCGGCGACTGAGCCCCTTCCAGGCTATACGTTCGGGTCAAGGAGGCACGGAAAACGGCTCTTGGGTGGCAGGGCGGCACGCCTGCGTCTGGAGTTGCAATTCTTGCTCTCAAGAAATAATAGTTTGTTCAACAAATTACAACATTTAACCGTATACCGGTCAAGCGCCAGCTATAGTCCATCGCTATAGTCCCCAGAAATGTAACGCAATAGCGAGTGGCCCCCAGCGCCTGCCTCGCAAGGAATTCGACCAAGACTCGCGGCCGCTTATCTAAACATTAAGTCTCACGCGTGCAGGCGGCCAGCGTAGGCTAGGGCCTATATGTCCGTTTGAAGGCCGGCAGACGGAAGCAGTGACACTGACACGGAAGTAGGGCCATTCCGCTTCAAACCCCAGTCAGGACAAGTAAGCGCTGCGCAAACAGGACCTTATACTAGCTCAGTTGCGCCCCGGGAACGATCCGCATCGAGTGCGCCTGCCTCGACGGGTTTCGCCGGTCCAGCACAAGATAAAAACCAACCTGACAGCATCGCACACACCTCAATTTTGCGACGCGCCACCCAAGCAATCGTTATGCTATGTGTCGATGGCAAGTTGTACGTGTCGCAGACCCTCCGCCTCCGCACATTGCCATCCAAGCGTGCCATTGCAAACGTGGTCCGGGTGAATGGTCCGGGTGACAAACAAAACCGATAATTCCTAGTATTTGTGATGGCTTCACGTTGCTGTTTTCTATGGCTAAGAGAAAAAGACGAACCGTGCCTAGACTAGTGCCGGAGGACCCGGACAGTGACATTGAGGACCGCGACGAGGCACTACAGCCGGACCTCACCGAGGCGCAGCGAAATAGAAAGGTTTCCGGAGAGGCCCGTGCTGCCCGCGATAGGGACAACACATACCACGGCAGGAAATGCAAGTTAGCCCACCTCACCGACCACTTGCCGCAAGAACTTTGGGATGCCTTTCTGGACGACGCGGTGCAGCCACGAGTGGAGGCCATCAGCGAGCGGGCGGTACTCGCCAGCCTGCTGTTTGGCTTACTCGTGCGCGGCTTGTTTACCATTCACGTAGCCGACCCGCTCGGCCTGCACGACCAGCCCGTGTACACAGACATCCCAGTCTCCCAGGCAGCCATCCCGGACCTGAGCTGCAAGAACCTGTTCCTGCAGCTGGTCCGCGGCCTGCCCGGAAACGGCGCAAACACTCGGCCCAACGCGGCAGTGGCTGCCGTGTTGGCAGCGCACCCCGACCTCCGCGCCCGCCTCGCAGCAATCCCTCGCCACCCCTCAGACACTTGACACATGACTTGACTCCCACACCATGTGCAGGTTCTACGACCGGGACGTGTCAGCCGCGCTGAACATCCGCCGCTGTGCAGTCGGCCCAGGCCCACGCCCCACTGAGCTGTGCTACTGGGATGGCCGCCCAGCCATGCCAAAGCCAGGCAGGCCAGGCCAGGAGTGGGTGTACTTGCGTGACAAGGCCCTGCTGCGTAAGTGGCGGCGCAAGTGGCGGCGATAGCCAGCTACAGCAATACAACCCATGAAAACAAGATACCAAACCCCTCACAAAGGGGATGTGTGTGAGCAAGAGCTATAGAGTAGGGTAGAGCTCTTGCTAGTAGTAGCCTGGAGGCACACACACCAGAAGGCTGAGCTGGAGTGGGCATTAGGCACACCGTCAGTAGCCTTTACAATAATGATCTCGCAGCCTGTGTTTGATTACAACTCATGCTTTATTTTGGTGTTGCATGAGGGCTGTAGGGATTAAAACTTGCAAATGGCGCTGGATGGGCTGGATGGGCTGGATGGGCTGTAGGGATTAAAACTAGATGGGCTGGATGGGCTGTATGGGCTGGATGGGCTGTAGGGAGCTAGATGGGCTGGATGGGATGTAGGGATTAAAACTTGCAAGTGACGCTGGATGGGCGCTAAGTAGTACTGCCTTCATCCGGAGCATTACTTGCTTTGCCTTTCTTTTACGTGCAGTATGGGGCCCAATAAAATCACGATATCAAGTACGGTCAGGACGGGTAAGCAATTGGGCGCAGTTTACACGCTGGCCCAACTCGACGCGGAGTGGCTTGGCGTGGAACCCGGCTAGACGAAGATGGTCACGATGGCGCACGATGAGCGCACCTCTTATGGCCCCGAGTGGTCCGAGTGGCACATGTCGCTGCCAGCGGGGCAGTACTAAGGGGACAGCGGCATCACCCGGCAGGCCCAAACTTGCTTGACCACGTGCAGCCACAGCTTAAAGCTTAAAGCCCTGTCGCAAGTCAGCAGCAAGCCTAGCTCGCTGGCCTCGTATCAGCTATTTGCTAGCACCGTCCCGGCCACATACGGTGCACAGTGGTGGCAAGGTTCTAGTCTAGCATGGCAAGGCCTAGTGGCAGCTGTAGGGAGTAAAGCTGTAGCCAACCGTAGTCAGCTCATGCTCCTATACCTGGCCCGCCGCTTAGGGCCGGAGGACAGGAACGCGTCGTCGCCCATTGCACGTAGCCATTGACGTAGGCATGAACCAGATGCTAATGAACCGGACCTGCCATCTGTCTTACTACATGTGACTGCAAACCATCAAGGAGGCCAAGCGGCTATGGCTAGACCGTGTCTAAGCAGTGGCCTATGGGGCAGGCTTTAATGGTAGAGGCACCATGGGTTGCAGGGGTATCCCCGCCAGGCAGATGCTAAAGGAGACAATGAGTCAGTGCCCAGGACGGCAAGCGCTGATGTTCGACGAGTCTGCATCACCCGGTCAGCTCAAGCTCCAACAACCCCATAGAGGCCCCTGCTAAAAACCTTGGCCTGACCTTCAACAATGTCCCTCCACTTAGAGCGCGTTTCCAATGCACGGAGAAAAGAGAAAAGAGATCGGAGAGAAAGAGAAGAGAAAGAGAGAAAGAGACAGAGAGAAAGAGATCGCCGCCAGCCCATGTCCCTCTAACTGCCGCCAACGGTCCGGATCTCTTCTCTCCCGTTTCCAATGCGCGGAGATAGAGACGAATAACTCTCCTAGAGTGAGCTCCATTTCATCTCTTTGTCTCCGCGAGCGTCCTCCCGGCCGACCCCCCCAGGAGAAAAAGAGATGTGACCGAGAGATGTGACCTTTTGCACCGGAGCCGCAGCGAGAGCTGGGTTAGGCTGGGCGACAGCATGTTTCTCCAGGGCATCGCTGTGACGCCCCAAGGTCCCGTTGCCGCTTCTGCGTCGCCACCTAAGCCGCAGGAGCTGATGAAGAGGACAGATGCCCATGAGATGGTCCTCGTCCGTATTGTTGCTTAGGGCGCATCAGCTGAGGGCGCATCAGCTGTTTGACGAGCACCGCAATTTCAACGCGGAGCAGTGCCATAGAGTGTAGCCCCCCGGAGCATACTTAGCTAGTCCCGCTAGTGCGGAGAGTGCTTGACTAGTTAGCCTGATAAGCCCCGCAGCCTGACTTGCCCAACTGCACTGACTTGCACGACTGACTTGCACGGCGCACTTTGTGCACTTGCGCCTTCGATGCTTGACGCCATCATACCTGCCACCATCCCAGCTAACGGGACAATTGCGTCCTTATTCCCATACCATATGAAAAGATCGCCCCCAGAGCTACAGCCAACCCCCAAAGCTACAGCCGACCAGCCATGGCCTGCTCCAAGCACATTTACATCATAGTGAAACACCAGCCGAGCACTGTAGCTCTGCGTGTAGCTTTGGTTCGCGGGAAGGCTGCGTGTGTGCATTGGTTCGAACATTGGGGTCGCGGTTGCTTCGCCTTCCATCGCGACTTTGTTTAACTTGTTAAACTTGTTTAACAAACCGGGTCATGCTCTACTGCTGCCGCTACTTCCGCTGTAACCGCTGCTGCTACTGCTATCCATGTTGCTGGGCAGCTCGTGTGTAGATCAATGAAGGCGTAGGCGGCGGCTGGAAAGTGGACTTCCATGCATCTCTTATCTCTTTTCTCCGTCCATTGGAAACGCGTTTGAATTCATGCACATGGGCGATCTCTTTTCTCTTTTCTCCGTCCATTGGAAACGCGCCCTTAAATTGCAATTTCATCCACTACATGCAAGAATGAAAGAAGGCAAAGGTGAAAGAAGGCAAACTCACAACCCTGCCATTGGCAGGCTGCCATCCTCCCACACTCAGGCGTCCCGAACTAACAGAAGAGCTACCCCTGGTAATGAAAAAGACGCCGCCGCGGTTAAGCGCAATGGCGGTTCATATCTTGGCTTTCAATTTCATTCGGGCCTCGCCGCGACTGACCGCCGCGACCTACCTGGCCCAGCAGCACCTGCACACAGTCAGGGACAGTCGCCGTGATACAAACGATTCACATGGCTTGCAAAACCGATGTAACGGCACGGTACGGTACGGCACGGTGATGCACGGCAACACGCAGGGCTGCATCCGTTGCTGGCCCTGCAGCTGCATCTGATGATACCGGCATACCAGCTGCCACTCTGATGACGAGCACCTTGCCATGCTTCTTGTATGTGCAGCCATAGAACTGCGCGTGAATTTCACTGTCACCACCTCCTCCCCATCTCTACACCCGCCCCGCCCCGCCCCGCCCCGCGCCGCCCCGCCCCGCCCCGCCCCGCCCCGCCCCGCGCCGCGCCGCCCCGCCCCGCCCCGCCCCGCCCCGCCCCGCCCCGCCCCGCCCCGCCCCGCCCCGCCCCGCCCCGCCCCGCCCCGCCCCGCCCCGCCCCGCCCCGCCCCGCCCCGCCCCGCCCCGCCCCGCCCCGCCCCGCCCCGCCCCGCCCCGCCCCGCCCCGCCCCGCCCCGCCCCGCCCCGCCCCGCCCCGCCCCGCCCCGCCCCGCCCCGCCCCGCCCCGCCCCGCCCCGCCCCGCCCCGCCCCGCCCCGCCCCGCCCCGCCCCGCCCCGCCCCGCCCCGCCCCGCCCCGCCCCGCCCCGCCCCGCCCCGCCCCGCCCCGCCCCGCCCCGCCCCGCCCCGCCCCGCCCCGCCCCGCCCCGCCCCGCCCCGCCCCGCCCCGCCCCGCCCCGCCCCGCCCCGCCCCGCCCCGCCCCGCCCCGCCCCGCCCCGCCCCGCCCCGCCCCGCCCCGCCCCGCCCCGCCCCGCCCCGCCCCGCCCCGCCCCGCCCCGCCCCGCCCCGCCCCGCCCCGCCCCGCCCCGCCCCGCCCCGCCCCGCCCCGCCCCGCCCCGCCCCGCCCCGCCCCGCCCCGCCCCGCCCCGCCCCGCCCCGCCCCGCCCCGCCCCGCCCCGCCCCGCCCCGCCCCGCCCCGCCCCGCCCCGCCCCGCCCCGCCCCGCCCCGCCCCGCCCCGCCCCGCCCCGCCCCGCCCCGCCCCGCCCCGCCCCGCCCCGCCCCGCCCCGCCCCGCCCCGCCCCGCCCCGCCCCGCCCCGCCCCGCCCCGCCCAGCCCAGCCCAGCCCAGCCCAGCCCAGCCCAGCCGGCCCAGGCCCCAGGCCCCAGGCCCCGGGCCACGCCACGCCACGCTGTGCAAATGAAATAGCCGTCCAACGATGCCAAAACCAGGCACGCCAGGCCAGCAGTCGGTGAACGTGCCTGACGAGGCCCTGTTGCGCAAATGGCAATGTTGCAAGCGGTTGCAAGCTACATAATCCTAACGTAACCACAATCCTAACGTAACAAAACATCGATCGCAAAAGAGATGTGTGTGAGTTGAGCTATAGGAACTTGAGCTAGGAGCATACACACCAGTTGGGCTGGGCTGAAGTGGGTACAACGGGTACTTTGATTACAACTCTTGGAGGAGCTGTAGGGATGTAAATTGTCACAATACCTTTCGAAATACCTGTGAAATCCTATATCTTGTCTCAGTACCTGTGCTTGAGACAAATCGGAGGCTGGCATTGTTGTTTCGAACTTTTGGATTGTCGCATTGTACGTGCATTCGTAAGAGCTGCAGTCATAGCAGCGTCGAATTGCTTGGGAATGGTGGCTCCTGTCGTGAAGCTTACGGAGCTGACACGCACACTCCGCTGCAAAGTCGCTGTCTGCGGTGCGCGCGCCGAGCAGATGTAAGTGCGTTGGGTCATCACCCTACTCCCAGCCTGTCGCATGTCCGATTTTGTGTGTTCACAGGCGACCCCACGGTGGGTAAGTCGGCTTTGGTAAACATGTTCATCAGCAGAGGCCAGAAGTTCCCTAAGGAGTATCTCATGGTACGTGGGGAGCTGTTTGCATAACTCCTTCAGTCTATGCACCGAGCTCTTCAACCGTTGCAGACAAGCGGCATCAATGTTGTTGTGGGGTCTGTGCAAGTACCAGAGACCAAAACACTTGTGGAGATGTTTCTCTATGATACAGCAGGCAGCAGCTTAACATTCCTAGCTGGCGCTGACTCCTCAAAGGTAGGTTGTCTAGGCCCCTGTCTAGGCAAATGTTGTTTTGTCAATGCCACACACAAATCTTAAAAGTGTTGCATTATTGAGCACCATTACCATTTTTCACCAATTAGTCACAGACATACTCAGCTGCTGCTTAGGCTTGCTTGATCTACGCTTGCTCCACATACTGGTTGTGGCACGCCCTTGATAACGCACCCACAGCATGGGCCGCTACCCCAGCCACACAGATTGAGGTCATGTGCAGACCACCTGCAGGCCAGTGCGGCACGCTGTCTGCCTGCCCTCCCTGCCCTGGCACAACAGGTTGCATGTGCTCCTGTCAATGCACATGATTAGCTGAGCGTCAGAAGCAATCACACAGCTCCGTTGAGCTGGTCATGTCAAGGCCTTGTCATAGTGTGTTGCGGAGGCACCACTTGCAATACGATACCAAATGATGTGCACGCTGTATGCATCCCTGGGCTTTGATGTTAAGCTGTAGCATACAACATTGTGCTCAACCACCATGACACACACAGCAGCACCTTCCCTACCAGCTAGCCTATTTGTCTCAGGCACACGCACAACACAAGCTGCCTGGCCACAACCTAGCCACCTGTATGTGTTATGTTGTGCAGGATTCTCTAGCCGCTCTGTGGAATGGCGTGTACTACGCTGTGCTGGTCTACGACGTCAGCAGCCAGGACTCGTTTGAGTCATGCAAGCTGTGGCTGGACGAGCTGAAGAAAGCCAGGTGCGTGCCTCACTACAGGGTGCCTGGCTGAGCCTGCTCACACCACCTCACCTCACCTCCGCTCACCACCTCACCTCCGCTCAGTACCTCACCTCATGCCAACACATCACCCAGCATCTCACGGCTCTCTAGCTGGATGTCAGCTTGGCGTATCATCCCTTTGAAGCATATCATGTACTCTACAGGCAAAGCTACCAAGGGGTCCTGGCCTGGCTGCCCTGCGGTGTCTAGCTACCTCAGTGTAAGATGTCAGCAGTTGCTTAACTGTGCTAGTGTTGGACATGGGGCTGCTGGCCTGGCTAGGGTGCTCTTGTGACAAGTGTATAGCTGGCTGACTGTTGTGATGCATTTGTGTAGCTTGCATTACTGCTTACAACAAGGTTTGCCATCATTCTTATCCCATTCTCATTACATGGTATTGGCTCGTTGGCATTGCTGCCATTTCTGTATGAGCTGGCTCCTTGCAAATGACAGGTTGGACAAGGAAAGGCCTCTAAAAGCGGTGCTGGTGGCAGCAAAGAGTGACCTACCCAACCAGCGGCATCGAGTGGCAGCGGACGTGGCAGAAGTGTGGGCAACGGCTAATGGCTTGGATTTCTTTGCAGTTTCTTCGGTGAGTGGCACATAATGGATACCCGGCACATGGTATCATGGAAAGGTGGATAGATAATCTATTGTGTAGATCATCTGCCTGCACTAGCATGCAATGCTTCTACCTCATTGTAGGGTGTGCAATGGCATGCATGCAGGTTCCTCCTGGCAGTAATGTTGATGCGCCATTCCTGGCAATCGCCAAGGCTTGCTTGAAGAGCTATGATGAGCGAGTCACAGCCTTCCAGGACGCATGCCGAAACTACTGAGCCTCGCCTACTCATTTTCCACATTATACTAACTGAGCTTGCTCTCAAGGTGGTGCGCGCGTGTGATATTGCTGGCTACAGGGGCCGGATCGGCGTTGCCAGCTTTGTTGCTAGTGCTGGCTGTGTCGCACTGCGTAGCGTATGCACTGTGTCGCATTGCTTAGCATATGCATCCCACCACAACAAGTGTACGCTACATAGTGCATTCCATGCCGTGCTACATGTTGCATTTCATGTCGCATGCAAGCACCAAGCACAGTCACGGCCAGTCAGGCTGCGTAAACGCACAGCAAGGCAGGACTTGCTATACAGCGGGGGACTCAGCGGCGAGGATGCCCCTAGCTATAACTATAGCTGCCTTGCCTGTTAGCAACTTGAGCGTGAAGAGAAGCACCCCTATCCATGGCAGCGTGCACATGAAGAGGTGCACTTTGCACATGAACGGCCTCATGTCCCTGCTTTTAAGGCCTCCTATAAGCCGTCTCTCAGGGCTGGGGGCAGGGCCATAGCCTTCACAGTTGCATTAACATTGCAGCATGCACATAACGAGGTGCACACAACTCAATTACGAACCGCCTCCATTTTCTGCTTTGTCGGCACGGGTACGGTGTGATATCCAAAGTGAGCACAGGCTTGCACATGCCTCCTCACCCCATTAGAGACCTGCCACTCATCTGCCGCAATATTGCCAGCGCTCAACACAGTGCGAGCGCGCGGTTTGTGAGTGTCGACATTTCATTCTCGGCGAAGGTAAGCCCTGCAAGACGCGTGGCATCAGGCAACGGAGGCTAGCAAGGGCTACAACGTTTGCATCTGCCAAATGAGAGCTCTTACTTTTGCAGAGCCCTCGTGACGCATGGCCTGGCTCGTGAAGCGCATTCCGCCGACCAGTGCTGCAGTGTTGCCACGACGCCCGACGCTACATCGGCCAGTTGTGAGAGCGCGCTCAGGACCAAGCGGCGGCTTGGGTTCCACCATGCCAGACGCCGCAGAGGGTGCAGGGGTGACAGAAATAGAGGAGGGGGGCCGAGGGGCTGCCGCAGCACCAGTGCAACCCGCTAGCAGCGCCGCGCAGACGCGCGGCCCAGATGCAATGCGTGAGGCCAGTGCAAGCGCATGTGAGGGCGCGAACGTCGAAGACGACGACGGGGAGGGCGAACGCAAGGTCGTCTACAACACCGCGGGCACTAAAGTGATTGGCGTTGTGGGCGACATCCAGCCTGATGCTGAAGCCGGCGAGGCGAGCGAGACCAGTGCTGATGCATATGCGGAGGAGATTAGCAGTGGTGGCGTGCGGAGCGATCGCACCTCAGCCTCTTATGAAGGTACCATTTAAGCAAGCCATGTAGAAAGAAAGAAGCTTTGAACTGATTGCACTGTGCATTGCTGCAGCCAATTGAGCGAAGATGCTAGATGGGATAGGGGACGCCTGCAACCAAATGTATAATGTTGAGGTTTTTTGTAACATAACGTCTCTTCACTTCCCTATGCTGCTTGGCCGCAGAAGCTGTAAGCATACAAGCGAGTCAGATAGGTAAGCAGGTTGAAGCGGATGGGTTCCACTATGCTGGAAGTTTGTTATGAGCAGGATGTGAAAGGGAGGGCAAAGGGCGCAGTGGGTGTCCTGCACTGGGAGGGCGGATGAGGGCGAGTTGGGAACTTCAGCACAAAAACAGGGGCCAGCAGACAGGGGCCAACGGGCAGTGGACAACAGGCAGGGGGTGGGAGCGGGGGATAGGGGTGATGCTGATTGTGAGGTTATTTTTGTCGAAACATTGTGAGATGATGGTGATGGCGGTGATAATGGTGGTGACGTTGATGACGATGGTAGCAGCGGCGATGGTGGTGGCGATGGTGGCGGTGGTGACGTTGGTGTTGATAGGGGGCGGGGGCGGGGGCGGGGGCGGGGGCGGGGGCGGGGGCGGGGGCGGGGGCGGGGGCGGGGGCGGGGGCGGGGGCGGGGGCGGGGGCGGGGGCGGGGGCGGGGGCGGGGGCGGGGGCGGGGGCGGGGGCGGGGGCGGGGGCGGGGGCGGGGGCGGGGGCGGGGGGCGGGGGCGGGGGCGGGGGCGGGGGCGGGGGCGGGGGCGGGGGCGGGGGCGGGGGCGGGGGCGGGGGCGGGGGCGGGGGCGGGGGCGGGGGCGGGGGCGGGGGCGGGGGCGGGGGCGGGGGCGGGGGCGGGGGCGGGGGCGGGGGCGGGGGCGGGGGCGGGGGCGGGGGCGGGGGCGGGGGCGGGGGCGGGGGCGGGGGCGGGGGCGGGGGCGGGGGCGGGGGCGGGGGCGGGGGCGGGGGCGGGGGCGGGGGCGGGGGCGGGGGCGGGGGCGGGGGCGGGGGCGGGGGCGGGGGCGGGGTGGGGGGCGGGGGCGGGGGCGGGGGCGGGGGCGGGGGCGGGGGCGGGGGCGGGGGCGGGGGCGGGGGCGGGGGCGGGGGCGGGGGCGGGGGGCAGGCGGCACAGAGTCACAGAGGACAAGTTCAGGAATGGTGTCGCAACGAGGGTGGCAAACTTGTCTACTGTAGCTGAGTGAGATTACCCACAGGCCGACATGTTATACCTTGTTGAATGAGTTTTGTTGGCCTGGTCTCCTGTCTCAAGATTCGGTATTAAGACTCGGTGTCAAGACTCTTGTGTTGTGCAAGGCTGGCTATCCGCATGGACTACGCAAACAAAACAGCTGCACTCTCACAGCAGCACCAAGTCGCGGCAGTCCGCTGACGGGTACGGTCGGGTAGGGCGAGCGCAGCAAACATTGGAGGAGATGGATCTCCACTATGCATAGATAAGCCGGAATCCCTGCCGCACCCTTCAAGATGGCCAGCTGCACGTCTCAAACACCTGATCAGGCGGTATCGCCCTCGAGACAAAGGGATCACGCAACCGTGTTGACCGTACTCACGCTGAACACATGGGGCCTGTGGCTGGTGTCCAAGGTCAGGAAACAGCGCATGCAGCAGCTGTGCCGCTGGCTGGAACAGGCAGCAGAGGTACGCACCCAAACATTGCCATCCATCAACCTCTCACCTGAGTATGTGTGTTGCAGCAATGCCGCAAGGCGAATGCCATGTAACAACTCTCTAACCTGCACCCTTACCTACACCATTCATGGCTAACATGCACGGGGCAACCGCCACACCAGGCTGGTTGCCGGCATGCCATCCACCAGCGCATGCCGTTCCACAGCGCAGCACGCCCCAGAGCTACAGGGGCAGCACCAGTGTGGGCAGCATCTCTGTGAATGCCATGAACTGATGACGATGAATGACCACTAGTGTTGTCCATGCAAGTGTGTGTAGGACGTTGTGCTCCTTCAAGAGGTGTGGGTAGACTCAGATGCTGAGCAGCTGATGTCCAGGGCCCGGGGCTCAGGCTTGGCCCACAGCATTCACTTCAAGAGCGGCATGTTTGGGTCAGGGCTGGTGACGCTGTCCAGGTGAGGCTGGCTAAGGTCCAGGGAGAGTTGGCAGAAGGTGTGCGAAGGTGTGCAAGGGCAGTGCTGATGAGGAGGGCTGGGAAGGAGGGGAGGGGTAGAGCAGGATCCTCCTTGTGGTCATCTTCAGGGCAGATAGCATTGGGATGGGTGGTGGGTAGGAGCCTGGACTGCGCAGGAGTGAGCTAGGTGTCAGGCAGGCTAACAAGATGGGAGGGTCTTGGGCCTCGGCATTTGGGGCTGGACCCGGATCAGCACTGGCAGTCCCCTTGTGATCTCACAAGCCAGGGGTTCCTAACTAGGCATGCATACACTCCCATCACACTCGTCTTCAACTTGCTGAGGCACACCTTAAGCCGCAACAGGGCCATCAGCGCTCCTTCTCCTGCAAGACCTCTCCTGCCTCCCTCCACCAAAACCACTGCTGGTGCTCCCAGCCAGCCAGGGGCAGGCAGCGCCTCCAGGCCCTCCCCGATGGCACATCTCCAGTGGGTGTTGCACGCCCTCCCTAGTGCCTATCGGCTGCAACCCATGCGGCGGCACCAGCTCTTATGTGTTCCTTGCTCGAGGACATCAATCAGCATGCTAACCCTATTGACGCAAGACATTCGAGGGTGTTAGCCTAGCCATCCGACCAGCAAGCTTTCCCCTCTGGCTCAGGAGTTGGGACTACTTTGGGGGAGCTTGGGCCAGCACCAGGGTGAAGGAGTAGAAGGCTGTGCAAGCGTGCTGGGTGCAGGCACCCCATCCTGGCCTGGGGCTTCCAGCGCTACGCTGCCTCAGGCGACCCCGCGGCCCTTCTGTGCGGGGACTTCTACGCTGCCAAAGGTGGCCGTGCTGGCAGTCAGCGGCGGCAGGGCAGGGGCAGGAGGGGTGTGGGGCGGGTTTGGTATATGTCAGCAGAGCTCCATGCATCCAGTGGGGGATGGTCCATGCAAACACTAGTCTGTGTAAAGGGGTGGGACGCGGTAGGCAAGGGACGGGGTACTAGCAGGTGGTCTGAAGAGTGTGGTCGGAGGGTGAGAGAGAAAAGGGTGGCATGATGTGGTGTCGGCCACCCTAATGACACAAACAGCCTTGTGGCTGGCACTGCTCCTATAGCATGTGTGTGAGAGTGTGTGTGGGCATGGCTTGCAGGAGTGGGGTGGGTCTTGCTCTCCACCCCTGGAGGCCCCATGGCAGTTTTCAACACCCACCTGCATGCAAACTACTCGCACAAAGTCAGGCCCCATCCAGGCCTGCCAGAACCCACGCTGACCACTCAGGGGCAAAAGCCTCAGACTCAGATGCAAGCAGCAGCAGCAGCAGCAGCAGCAGCAGCAGTGGGCACAGCTGTATCAGGAGCAGCAGGGACAGCAGCAGGAGCAGCAGCAGCAGGAGCAGCAGGAGCAGCAGCAGCAGGGCCAGCAAGAGCGGCTGCGGCAGGGGCTCCCAGTGCTGAGCTGACCTGGGCCACACTGCAGCGCCTTGGAGTCAGTGTGCCACACGACAGCTTTGCGGCCTTCCGCCTGTCACAGGTGCTGCAGCTGGCCCAGGTGAGCACCTGGCGGGGCAGGGGTCAGGGTTACCTAACCCTAACCCCAACCCTAACCCTAACCCTAACCCTAACCCTAACCCTAACCCTGACCCTAACCTGACCCAGCCTGCCTGCTCAGCGCCACCAGCTCCCTGTCATCTGCCCCCACACCTTCAGCACCAGCCACCTGTAGCAACAGCAACAGTCCCTCACCATGCCGCAACCCACCATTGCCCCTCCTCACCCATGTGCTTTGCCATCTCCCTCGTTTCTTAAGCATGTCCTCCCTACCCCTTCACCCTACCCCTCGTCAATTGGGTTGGTTGGATCTCCTCCCTTTCAGCAATCCTTCTTCCTTACCTTTCCACCATTTCCCCCCCTTCACCCTACCCCTCTGGATGCATGCCGCGTGATCTCCATGCTGGCTGCCTTCCCCGCCTGCCCCTGTGTCCCCACAGTTGGTCAGGCAGGTGCATGCGGCGGCTGGATGCCCAGCACTGGTGCTTGGTGGGGACTTGAACACCAAACCACATCATTTGGAGATGGCGCTGCTCAAGTGGGTTGGTGCGGGGTCGGGAGCGGGAACCAATGTGCAGGCAATGGTAGGGGCAGGTGTGGATGCATTCATGCTGTTACAGCCTTCAAGCTGTCCTACAGCGGGCGAACCAGCAACAAGCCGGCAAGTATCTTGGCATGAGTGCGGCAATGTGCGCCGGGCCAGCAGCAGCCATGACCGCTGCCGCCCTTCCCACATGCGTGCAAGGCCCATCTATATGGTGCTTGCATGGCTGCAGGTGCCTTTTGCCAGAGCTGACTGACAGCTGGCTGGCAGTGCATGGGCAGGAGTCAGCAGCTGGGTTCACATGCGATGCCCCGGGGTGCACCTTCAAAAGCACACGGCAGGTAGGCCCTGGCTGCAGGCTTGCGCTGAGGGCTGAGGGCTGAAGGGTGAAGGCTGGGTGGGGCCGAGGAGGTGAAGCCTGTGAGGAGGCTGGGGCAAGGCGCCAGTTGCTCGGTGTCTGGTAAGAGGGAGGGAGCCAGCTGAAGTTGGACCCTGCAGAAGCAGCAGGGTATGCTGGTACTGCCTGGTGGAACATTTGCTTCCATTCCAACGGCTTTGGCAGTTCATATACATCACAAGCGAAGCATTGAAGCCAGATTCATGCAGCTAAGCAACTGTACTGCCCATGCAACGAACTTCTCAAGCGACAGAGTCAGCCTAATGTAAAATTAGTACGGCATCAAAACTTAGTGTGAGATGAGGGGAGACGGTGATGAAGAGTCTGTGGCAACTTCTGCTTCACACAAGAGCATTGCTTGCCCTGCAGGTTCCAGAGCGCATTGACTACATTTTCGTGAGTGGCATGGAGCCCATGGCTGTTTGTGTGACCCTGCATGCCACGTCCCTTGGCATCAGCTACAGCGACCACCTGGCTGTGCAGGTAAGCATGCACCTTCGCTTTGAATGGAAACACTCCTTTTGGGTTTACTGTCTGACGGGACAGTCCGTTTTGGGGACCGTTACCTGCTAGGCTCAAGTCCCTGCACATTACTGCTCTTCTGGTACAGTCTTTGCCTTGTTGGGGCTTGGTTGCAGGCACGGCTACGGTTTCCCATGCCCTCCTTGCCCAACCCTGACGTACCAGCCTTGGCTGCTGCGGACGCTGTGTCGGCGGCACACAGCACCTTGGCCACGGATCGCGCGGACAAGGCGAAGTGTGCCACCGACGTTGCACAGTTCGAGCGAGCAGTGTTGCACGCGACGAGGGAACTGTTGGCACGAGGCTGCGACTTGGCCGCCAAGTATGCCAAGCACCGCTGCGGGCTTGCAGTGTTGATGGCTATCCTGGCGGCTGGTTGCGCCGCTTCCTCCGCGCGCGCGTTGTGGAGTCGTCTCATGCCGTTCAGCCAAATCTGCTCAGAGGCAGAGGCGCCGTACTACACGTTGGCATTTGCAGCGAATCTTGTGGAACTCATTAGTGCACCCATTCTGGCGGGTTGCGCCGTCATCATGTTAGTGATGGGAGCCGTCGGGGATACAACTCAACGGCGAGTGCTTGCCATGGACATTCGTGCAATGGATGATGTGTTGGCGAATGGTCGCAGATAGCCGGGTAGCGGACTGAACGGTGATGAACCGCTGGACACACCGGCAATGTGACAACTATGACATGATTGTTTCAACAAACCAACCACGTGTCGTCAGTTAGCTGTCAGGGGTAGCCTTTCATCAAGGAACCCTCACGACGCGGAGTGGCCATGTCAGGGCTCAAGACTATACATCACATCGCCGTTGGGACCTGTCTTACACCCGACAAGAGACGTAGTTACCAACTATCAGGTGCAAACTCTCTCAATGACAGGCGTTTCAACTGCCCTGCTTGCATTGCAGTCAACTATGATAGGAAAAGACCCGGTCAAGCAGCGGTCGCAAAACCCAGCCGCGATTGTCCTACGTCGAAGACCGTGTGGTAAGCGCCCAACACGATGTCGCCAAGAATCCACAACGGGCCCGATGGCACGTCCAAGCCCATGAAGCCGCTGATGCACTGCGTATCGGCGCCGGGGGCCTCCACCTGCGTGCGCCAACAACCACATCATGAAGCACCGTAAACCCGAAACCACAGTCAAGCGGCGGATCACCATGACATGACTCTAGCAACCCGAGGCTAGGATTGTGCATTGCGTATACTACAGCACTATCGAGTCAAACACAACAGCCACATCTACGGCCCCGCTCACCTGCAGGATGTACTGCTGAGCTGTCAACGGGAACTCTTTGCCACCAATCTTCAGTGTGATGTCTGGTAGCATGTGAATCTTTTTGCACTCCACCTGCATGCACCAGACACGGGTCCTCCGTCAAAACATCACATGCATGCTTGCTTGTGCTAGCTGCGTCACACCACACCAGTGCATGCCCAAATTTTTGTCGTTCGCCCACTTCAGTGTGACACGGAGAGCATGGATCACACCTTCCACCACACTCATCCCACTGGCAGCAGTAGTGGTGCACTGCCCCTGTCACCACATGTTACTGTCACTGCTGCTGCCACAGTGCTGCTGAAGTTAGCATAACTCCAGCGTCACTGCTGCCACCTGCTGCAGCCAGCTGCTCGCGCCCACAAAAGCCCAGCACTGGCATCGCTGCACCTCACCTGTGCTGGTCCAGAATCCAGGCCTGACAGCGCTGAGTCGCACAGCTGGCCCATGGCATCAGCAATCTGGTCCACTGTGGTATTGCTGGCCAGGGCGATCTTCACGTATTGCACCGCCGCCATGCAGAAGTCACACATTACACCGGTCTGCAGCAGCAGGGGGGAGAGAAGGGGAGCTGGTAAAAGGGCGCAGGTGATGGCAGCAGCAGGAGCTGGGAGCCAGGGGTAGGGCCACAAGCAGGGGGAATGGCTTTGAGAAGAAGAGCAGAGACAGGTAGCACCAGGAGCGCTCATCAGAAGTGCTCCTGCAACCGACTGCAGAGTCCGATTTCATTTGTCCAGCCACTGAACGACCACTCGCTGACATACCGACAAGCTCTTGGTGCCATCACAATCTGAAGCCCCTTCACCCTCCGCAACCATGTCACTCCAAGACAATCCACAACTAAATCCCTCATGGTCTACCTACAGTCCTGATCACAGCACCCTGGAGCACCCCAGGGCAGCACACACCTCTACCCCAAAGCCTTACCTGGAGCCCAGCCTGCTGCGCCCCAGCCTTGACCATCTGGGCCCAGGCGGGGGTCTGGCTGTACCGTGCGCTTTGGGTGTGGGGCAGGGGCTGGGCCAGCAGGCGGCGCTGCACTGCCTGCTGCACGCGCTGCAGGCGGGAGGGGGCTGGGGAGCACAGCCCAATGGTGCCGCAAATCTGCAAGGCGGGCAGCAGGGTGGCAGGGTATGGGAGGTTTTAGAAGGCTTACTGAAGGGGTCAGCCCAGCAAGGCCCAGCAAGGCAGCCCAGTAGTAGGGTCTGGCGAAAATGATTCTCAAATGGACACCCCTGATCCTCATCTCATTTTCACCCCCTTTGCATGTCCCAATTGGCTGTTTAGACTGGCTTTGCAAACAGGCGGAAAAAGGAGGCTACCTGAGGACAAGGAAAAGGGATTGGCTTAAGAAGCTGCATTTGCTGGGTGCAACAGCGTGCTTGCACTCAGCTTGTAGCGCCCAAGTCTGCGGCGACACCATGTCTGGCTACAGCCATGCGCTGATGATGACTTGCCCCAGCCCCCGCCTGCCCCTTCCTCCCTATCTTGACCCACCGCGTCCAGGGGCAGGTCCTGCACTGCCTGGATAATCTCGGGCAAGTACTCTTTCACAATGGCCTTGCACTGCATGGCGATGGCTGAAGACGCGCCGATGGCACGGTTGATCACCGACACCTGTTGTAAGCAAAGGCCAGGCCAGGAACAGTTCAGCACTCAAGGGGCAGAGGATGGACCTGAAGCTAGAGCCATGATCACCACACCTACCCAGGGCAAGGGTGGGGCCCAGACAGGGTAGAGCCTCAACAACAGGTAGGGGTAGAGGCAGGGTCAGGGGCCAGCAACGTGGGTGCACCACGGTGGGAGGTTAAGCTTGTTATCCCTCTTCAATGCTCCATGGCCTACCTCACACCCCTCCTCACACCTGAGCCAGACGCTAGCTCGGTGTGAGTGCATCCCATGCATAGTATTAGGAGCTGCCTGCCTGCCTGCCAGGCCCTGCCCAGTCCTTGACTTCAGCTCACCTCACTGGCTGGGCCTGCGATCAGGGAGGTGCCGGTGTCAGCAATGGCGGCACAGCCGTTAGGGCACATCAGCTGGTCCCCCACCTGCAGGGCCACACCACCACCAACATCAACATCATCACCATCACGTGGCCTTACCTTGTACCGGGTGAACCCTGGGCCTGCTGCTGACAACAGCAACTGGCTGTCTGTGAGGCAAACAGAGGTGCCCGAAAGTGGCAGGAAAGGTAGAGGTAGAGGTAGAGGTAGAGGTAGAAATGGAGGTGGAAGCTGTTAGGAGAAGGGAGCAGACGATGCTGTGGAGAGAGGGTGGCAGCGCACAGCATGTGGCTGCACTGAAGCTCAATCTCTGTTGATTTGGCTGTGAGTGGAAGCTGTCGCTGGAGAGCAGCTGGTACGTGGTAACGGAGCAGCAGCAGGAGCAGCAGCAGCAAGGGGCAGCCAGTGACTGAAGTAGCGCAGGGTGAGGAGGAGGGGGGCCTATGAGGGGGGTGAATTGTTTCGTTAGCCTCCCGTGTTCGGCTGGAAGAGAGGCTGGACACAAGTGGGTGTGGAAGCGCAACGGCAGCAGCCACATTGACAGCCACCTTGGCAGGCAGGCAGGCAGGCAGGTGGGTGGGTGGGCAAGAAATCAGCAACGATGGGCGCTACGCACCTTCAAGCTATCCATCTTGAACTGCCAGTAGCCCTCCCTTGTCACTGGGACCCTGCAGGTGCAGGCAACAAGGCCACATGGAGCGTGGTGCATGGGGCACGGCACACCCCTACCTCTACCTCATCCTGCGCATTAACAGCAACATGCATGTTTCGGCCTGCATTGTCAGAGTGTGCCAGCACTGCCAGGTTAGGCTACATATGTGCCTATGTGATTGCAGTGCCTTACCAGGTGTGGTCGCCCACAAAGTGTGAGGGGTCCATGCCACCAAGCACCAGCTCACCCCCATTGTGTGACGCAGGGTCCCTGCAGCCAACATCACACCCGCAGCCAACATCACACCCGCAACACACTGCATCACAGCATGACATGCGCATTGCTAATGAAAGACTTTGACTAAAAAACGGTTACATATGCACCACATGCTCAATTGAAGCTACACATTGGCACATGGACCACATGCATGGAGTGCATGCAGTGCAGCCACCTGTTCAGCCAGAATGAGAACACGGGCTCCTCCACCAGGCCCTGAGCCAGCATGTTGTGGAAGGGTGGAACCACGTGCTGCACGCTGATGGCTGGGAAGCCCATGCCCTGCACACAGTTAGCCAGCCAGCCAGGCAGCAGTGCCGCTGTAAGCCATTGCCCAGTGCCGGTTCAGGGTAGGGAGGCATGCCGGCAGCATTGCATTGGTGCACACCAAGCTGCGTGCCCCCGCTGCTGGTGCCACCACTGTCGCTGAGAGCTATTGCACTGAGGCTGGCAAAGCTGGAAGGATCCAGGCCAGCTCTTCCACTGGGCCTCAGCTATGGTCTTGTCCACTGCCTGCCAGTCTCAACACCCTCTCATGACATCTTCTCAAGCCCTGTCGTAAAGGCTATCCCAACCGGCACGCTTACAATGACAACGACCAGCAACAGTGTCACCACCATCACCCACCAGTGCCTGCGTGCATGCAACCAGGCAGTCGTGGTGGGTAGGGTGGTGGGTTGCTTACCAGGATGCCATCAAACTTTGCAGCCACAAAAGTCAGGCCCGGCTCGTTGATGGCCTCAGCAAAGCCCTGGCTAGCTACCTGCAACCGCCAGAGCACAGCAGCAACCTCCAAGTTACCATCAGGTCACACATGGGGAGGAGTGACTATGCATCTACAAGACAGAGGAAGGGAGCTCAGAGGTCAAGGCTGGCAATCTGGAGCCTGGCAGTCATGAGTCATGCGCCTCCAGCCAGTCATGGAGACAGCTGTTGTGGCAGGGGCAGCAAACGGCACTTGAAGAGCAGCAGCAGCATCAGCAGCCTGGTCACGGACGGTGGCAGGAGCAGCAGCACTATCCGTCCCAGCGCACCCGTGCGCCTCCCCATGTCAAGGTGTCAGTGGAGATGTAGCCGTCCAGGGACCCGGTGCCGTACTGGATCTCAAACTTAGTGCCATTGACCTGCAGCATGCATCGCCAGGCAGCCTGCCTGTAGTGCATCCCTTACATGCCAGCTGCTGCTGGTATTGCTACTGCTGCTGCTGATGTTGGTGATCAAGTAGACGCAATGCAATGACTGCTCCTCTTGATGCCCAACATCAGGGGCTCACCCAAACCTACCACCCCAGTCAGGAGGAGCACTCTCTTAATTGTGGCGAAGCACTGGCCCCCGTGTGCCTGACCAAGCCTGCCTCCTGCACCCTCGTCCACATGAAGACAGGCGCAGCCCTCCACCTGAGCTTACCTTGTAGGTAGAGGACTTGGTGCTATAGTACTTGCGGTGCAAGCGGCACGCAAGGTTCAGCAGGGCGCAATTGGAAGAGGGGACCCACAGGTTGCTGCTCCCCGTGTCAAAGATCACAGAAAACTTCTGCTCTGGGGTGCCCAGGCTGATCTCGCCATAATACTGCGGGCAGGTGCATCACGAGAGGAGCGAAGGTACATGGGGGGCTGCAAGCGCCGCACTGTGATTCTGTCCGATATGTCGCGTCCCAGTTGCATGCTTTACGCGCAGGAAGCCATCGATCACAACCCTAGCTTACCTGGGCGTCCAAAAAGTTGGACAGGGGCACCACGCCGTTGCTAAGCGGTGCCTCGCGGACGAGGTAGGGTCGTGTCGCAGTGCTGCGCAGATCTTTGTTGCGTTTCAGCGAAACGCGGTGCAGGTCTGCTGCGCTGGCAGTCGTGAACGCCAGCGTGGCCGCGAACAAGAAGAGGAGAAGCTTAGTCATAGCGCACAGGTGACACACACACGCAATGATCAAACACAGGTGCCGACAGAAGCAGGCCCCATGTGCAGGTGTGACATCTGGCCACTGGAAAGGCAACACGCTCCACACATCACAACCTCCGCATACTTATTACTCTCACTATACTAAGTCCATCAACCAAGAGGCTGCGTTCAGAGTAACGAGCGAAAAACATGCCTGGCCAGTAAAGGTGGCTGTCAGCTTCAGAAGATGTCTTTCCTGTAAAAGCTGTTGAGGGCATGCACGATACGAACACCTACTTTATGATTGATTCGTAATCCATGGACCTTCCGCTTGCACAAGCATGCTGCAGTAGTTACATCGCGTGCACCTTGCCTCACCATCGCCCAGCATGAATTGCGTTCAATCGGCACGTGGCTGCGCGCCCTGTAAGGATATGCCGGGCAGTTCGGCGGTGGCGCTGCCTCCCCGTTGCTACTGCGTTGCATGGGGAACGACGCAGCGTGGCTCCCATTGCATCGCGCATGCTTGGCCTGGTACGCTTGGCAACTGTGTTTGTTTGACGACACACTTCACAATAGACAGAGCGCCTGGCCTGCCACCAACAGGTGTAGCCACCGCAGCTGGGGTATCCAAGACGCCGCGGCGGAAGGTCGCATTTGACGAGCCGGTACAAAGTAAGCATGCCACTTGGTAGGGCTCCTGTTTTCTGTACAAAGAGCAATGCAAGGATACGTTGACACATGGCTGCTCCTCTCCATGCAGGCAAGGGTGCTGAAGAAGCTCACAAGATCTTTGACGAGGTCGTAATTATTGTCAAGTCAGTGTTCTCAATGCCTAGAGTTCAGGAGCCGGCAGCATCTGCCTCCTGGACTGCATCACGGTCCAGCCTGCCAGGCAGCCGCCAGTGCGAGTTGTACGGCCCCGACTATTATACTGAGACAGCCTCTCTCTTCTGGGCTTGGTGGAAAGCTTAACCCACACCTCACACCTCATGATTCCCAGCATGGCAATGGCAAGGACTGCAGCTGCAGCTAGCAAAGATGCAGAGTGAGCAGCAAGGCAGGGAGAGCCAGGGAGCAGCAAACAGTTACAAATTGTGCACAGAGCACGCACACCGTAGCAGTGAAACAGGCACATGGACTAGGCATTTGCTGCAAACACACAGATGCCTACTTGCAAGCCAGAATTGCAAGCCAGCGGCACCCTATGGTTGCCCGCGCTTCTACACAGGTCAGGGGATGGTGGCCAGGGGGAGATAGTGGAAGCAGGCAAGGGCAAGACCGTGAACAACTTCAAGTACCAGCCCGGCGGTAACACGCCTAAGAAGCTGTTTCTGCCAGCAAGTGAGTGAGTACATGTGGCTGAGGGTGGGGGACGTGGCAGCATCAGCCATGCCACCACCACTGGCAGGGGATGGTAATAAGTCCGACAGTTTCACCCTGCAAGCCCTGTCTGGTGGCCACTGGCACAAGGGGGAAGGCCGCGGTTCAGCACTCAGCCCGGTACCACCACAAACACCAATAGCGGCAGCAGCAGCATGTACAAGTCTGGCAGCACACACAGCAGTTGCACCAGCCGCAGCAGCAGAGGCGGTAGTAGCAACAGCAGCAGCAGCCTCATCACCGCAAGGGTCAACAATGCAAGCAGCAGCATCAGGAGCAGCAGGGGCTGCTGAGTGATGCGTTCATGCGTGCCATGCGCTGTCAGGCACACCCTCTGATGGGGCGGATGGGGCGGATGTGCTGCTGGTGTGCGACCCCAAGTTCGACACCCTGTTGCACCTGCACAAGCGCAAGAACATCACGGCGCAGAGGGGGAGCAATGGCAACCCGCAAGTGGGAAGTGCAGGGCCACGCAACAACAGGTGCGCAGTGAGCCAGAGTCGCATGCGCATCTGCACCAACTGCTAGCGACGAGCAGCAGCGGCGGTGGCAGCGGTAGCAGGAGGGGAGAGCGATGAGGTTGGTAGCATGGCAAGCTTCAACCACTGGGTGGCCTTGCCTTTGCAACGGATGATTAGCCAGCATGTAGCTGCCAACCAGGCGCCCCTCCAGGCCCTGTCGCCGTGAGTTCAGCAGCTTGCATGCAAGGTCTAGGTCACCCACAGCACATGATGTGAGCGGGGCTGGGACAGTGGGTGAGACAGCGACTGGCTGCCCTACACCTACCTGTCAGGGCCTGGGCTCGTCAGCGTCTGATCCTGGGACAGCAGCACAGCTTGCACATGGACTGGGCACACTCTGCCGCATGTGTTGGATGTCTGTGCTGGGTAGGGGGCTTCGTGCTGCCCTGGCGGCTATCATGCCCAGGGGCTCAACCACCTGCTGCTCTCCACATCATCCTCCATGTGATGCCAATGTCAGTGCCAGTCACAGCAGCAGGAGGAGCAGCAGCAGTAGCATCAGCATGTCAGCTGCATGGGTGTCATTCTTGGCTGATCTGTCACAGTCCAATCATTTGAAACCCTCCCCAGGCAACCCAGTCAGTCCCAGACCTTGCCATGAAGCTGGCCCTGCCTCTGACTCCTAATCTGACCCCTACTTTGACCAGTCCTGAGCCTGATCCCAGCCTAAGACCCTCATCCCTGACCCTGACCCTGACCCTGACCCTGACCCTGACCCTGACCCTGACCCTGACCCTGACCCTGACCCTGACCCTGACCCTGACCCTGACCCTGACCCTGACCCGTGACCCTGACCCTGGTCTTGCCTGTGGCCCTGGTGCCTCAGTGAGATGCGCAAGGCGCTGACAGCCCCCCTGGAGGTGCCGGTCCCCCCGGGCACTGTGGTGAAGCGCAAGGCCACAGGGGCGCTGCTGGGGGAGCTGCTGCGGCCAGGGGACAAGCTGCTGGTGGCCAAGGGGGGGCGGGGCGGGCAGGGCGTGGTGGCGCCGTCTCGCAGACAGAAGGTGGTGAGGCGGCAGGCGGAGACGCAGCGAGCCATGGTGAGGGGTGGGGTGGGGTGGGTGGGGTGGGGGGGGGGATGGGGGGGGGTGGGGTGTGGGGGTGGGGTGTGGGGGAAGTGGCAGGGGAGGCGGGCCAGGGAGCGGTAAGGGGCGTTGGGTGTGGTGCAAGCGTGCTCATGCTGGGCAAGCTGCATGCCAAGGAGCGTAGCTTTGGGGCGGGAAGGCTGGTCACGAGGCAGGTGGGGCGCTCTTGATTCTTATCATATCATATATACCATATAGAGATCATGTATGATCATCAGACAAAGACAAAGCAACAACTGCACTGGAGAGTTGATGTGGAAGGACGTTCTCCCCGAGGCAATGTCACTGGCCAACAGGCTGACGCGAACGGGAGTGTCTGAAGGGCTGGCAGCTCTCACTCTTATCATCACACAGAAGTAGCCAGTCTGCGGTCTAGCTGGTACGCGCTACCTGCGTTGTTGCAGCCCCTAAGCTCAACCATACAGCACACGGCCCTTCCCATGGTACAGCGCTGCCCCTGCTGTCTCGCTGCAGGGTTCAAGCTGAGTCTCACTGCTGCTGTGGCAACCCACTGCTTGCTGCTGCCCCAACCCTACCCCTAACCCCAACCCTGCTGGCTGCTGCACGACTGCTGCTGCTGTGGGCCCAGGGGCCGACTGTGGTGGTGCTGTGCAGGCCAAGGGCACCGAGGTAGTGTCAGTGGAGGACGACAACTGGAAGCAGGACGCGCTGGGTCTGCCTGGCCAGCAGCTGTCACTCCACCTGCTGCTGCGGGTGGTGGCAGATGTGGGCATCGTGGGCTTACCCAATGCAGGTGGGAAGGAGGCTGACCCTGGCTGGGACCTGGCACAGCGTGCATGCGTGTAGTTCAACTACTCCCTTTGGGCACGATGGCTCCTACGCTACATGCTTGACTAGGAGGGGCACCTGCTTTCAGGCCTGCCTGCCTGCCTGCCTGCCTGCCTGCCTGCCTGCCTGCCTGCCTGCCTGCCTGCCTGCCTGCCTGCCTGCCTGCCTGCCTGCCTGCCTGCCTGCCTGCCTGCCTGCCTGCCTGCCTGCCTGCCTGCCTGCCTGCCTGCCTGCCTGCCTGCCTGCCTGCCTGCCTGCCTGCCTGCCTGCCTGCCTGCCTGCCTGCCTGCCTGCCTGCCTGCCTGCCTGCCTGCCTGCCTGCCTGCCTGCCTGCCCGCCCGCCCGCCCGCCCCGCCCGCCCGCCCGCCCGCCCGCCACAGTGCATTTGAGGGGGCTGGCCCCAGCCACAAAGACCTGCAGAAGTAGTGCATGACAGCAGGGGCTTGTTGGTGGCCACCCTGGGGAGCAGCTAGGGGAGCAGGCTGAGGTGCAGCCCCACACGCAGCCTGCCAGTGCAGAGTACAGGGGAGGCCTGCGCCCTGGAGCTGGTGCTGACACTGGCCCCGCCCGCCGACACGTGCACCGCTGCCCCCCACACACCCCTGCCAGTGTCCAGCCCCGTCCCTCGTGCATGCTGACTCCCTCACTGCCGTGCTTGAGGACGAGCGTGGAGTGGACAGGCCCTGCCTTGCACCCTGTGTCAGGGGTTGCCCCTCACGCCAATGACAGCCAGGGTTGTTCATGTAACCTTGCTGACCTCTCATCTAGTAGCTGGCCACCACTGCCTGTGCAGCCTGGGGGTTAGGGTTAGGGTTAGTGCAGCAGCAAGCACCAAGGCCCTAACTCTAACCCACACAGCACCATGCCGCGTTCCCTGCTTGCCTCCATGCCTTCCTGTCTGCCCAGCATGGGTGGGCATTCCCCTGCCTGCACCCTGTCCCCATGGCTGCTCTCCCACGCCACCCTACCGGCATGCCCGGCCTGCCCTGCCTGCATACTGCTCGCCGCCGGCCCACCTGTCCACCCACCGCGTTGTATGTCTACCCGCCCGCCTGCCTGCCCCAGGCAAGTCTTCCCTGCTGGCCGGCCTGACCCGGGCCGTGCCTGAGATCGCTCCCTACCCCTTCACCACCCTGATGCCCAACCTAGGGGTCACGGCACTGGCTGGCAACACCAGGCGCAAGGCAGTGCTGGCGGACCTACCTGGCCTCATTGAAGGTGAGCGGGCTGGGGTGAGCTGGCTGTGAGCGGCCTGGCGGTGTGGGGCCAAGGCCAGTGGGAAAGGCCAGGGGCAGGGCCAGGGAGCAGGGCCAGGGAGCAGGGCCAAGGAGCAGGGCCAAAGGGCAGGGCCAGGGGGCAGGGCTAGAGGGCAGGCACACGGCAGGGTCCGACAGCTGACCTTGACCTGGAAAGGCCCCGAACTTAATCTGCCACCATCCTCGACGATGCGTTCATTCCCCATTGTGAGGTTGGCACAGGTGGGCGCCTCAAACTTGTTAGCAATCGTCGCATGTGTACAAGCCAGACTTGACAGCTGTTGTGCATATGTGCATGCCAGACGTGTTCAGGGTATGCCACTGGCCTCTGGAGCAGCCCTAGGCCACCACATGAGCTCCAGGGCCAAGCACACCTAGCTTGCCCCATGCAGCCATCCGGGTCCGTTATCTCCCCATGCACCTCTGGCCAGCCCTTGATCTCAACCTGACCTAAACTGCCTCCCCTACCCTTCCCTGGGCCCCCTCTGCTCCTCTGCCCTGGCCTGCTGTGAATGCCTCATTGTGCCTGGCCCCTGACCTGGCCCCCTGCGCGGGTGCCGACAGCAGTGGGGCCTGTGTTGCTGTCACAGGAGCCCACGAGGGCAAGGGCCTGGGCCGCATGTTCCTGCGCCACCTGCGCCGCACCCGCATCCTGCTGCATGTGCTGGACGCAAGCAACCCCCAGCCGGGCCTGGACTACTACACGGTCAGTCTCACTCGCGCCTGCATCCTCACTTGATGCAGGCCGGGTGCGGGGAGGGTGGTGAGGGCAGAGGGTGGGCAGGAGGGCAAGGGCACGGGGTGGGGGGGGCATAGGGGCGGTAGGGTGGGTAGGGCTGGCAAGGCACAGGGTGGGGGGGGCGTAGGGGCGGTAGGGTGGGCAGGGTAGGCAAGGCACAGGGTGGGGGGGGCGTAGGGGCGGTAGGGTGGGCAGGGTAGTTAGGGATGTCAAGGCACAGGGTACAGGGAGGGCAGGGCAAGGGGCAACCAGGGTCATTAGGGCGCAGGGAGGGGAGTGCATAGGGTGGGCAGTCCTGTATTCATCAGCTTCGAGGTGGGCGTTGATGGGCCCTTTTTGTAACATATCATGCGGTCTTTTTGTCATGTCTTACTGTGCTGGGCGGCAGGGCTGCAGGGGTAAATAGGGTGGATAGGGTGGGTAGGAAGGGCAGGGCAGGGCAGCCTGGAAGCAGTTCAGCGGGCCTCCAGCCAACACCCAAGATGTCCTTGGGGCACGGGTCTGTCCCACATGATGCACCCTCCCTGCCACACCCTCCCCTGCTCGTCCTACCTGTCCTGACTGACACAGCGTCCTTGTGTCATCCTGTGAGCATCCTAGCCCACCTCCCCACTCCCTCCATGCCCACACCCGGCCCAAACCCTGCCTGGCACCCCCTCTCAGCTGCAACTGCTGCCCGGCCCTAACCCCCCCCCGAATGGTGCCTAGTCTGTGGCCTGTCCCGTTGGCTGAGATGCTCCGGGTGCTGCTGTGGTGGCCGCCTGTGGCGTGACCTTCCTGCTGCCGTGACTGCTGTAGGTGCGGGAGGAGCTGCGCATGTACAACCCAGAGTACTGCGCCCGCCCGCATGTGGTGGTGCTGAACAAGATGGACACAGAGGTCAGTCTGTCTAGCCAGGCTGCAGCCACAGCAGACGGCGGCCGGCCTCTACCCTGCCACTCCCTCGGGCCTTGCCTTCGCCAGTATGAGTAATGACCCCTCCCCTCCCCCTCCCCCTCCCCCCCTCCCCCTCCCCCTCCCCCTCCCCCTCCCCCTCCCCCTCCCCCTCCCCCTCCCCCTCCCCCTCCCCCTCCCCCTCCCCCTCCCCCTCCCCCTCCCCCTCCCCCTCCCCCTCCCCCTCCCCCTCCCCCTCCCCCTCCCCCTCCCCCTCCCCCTCCCCCTCCCCCTCCCCCTCCCCCTCCCCCTCCCCCTCCCCCTCCCCCTCCCCCTCCCCCTCCCCCTCCCCCTCCCCCTCCCCCTCCCCCTCCCCCTCCCCCTCCCCCTCCCCCTCCCAGCTCCCCCCCTGTGCTGCAGGGCGCAATGGAGCGTCAGGACGAGCTGGTGGCCAGCGTGCTGCAGCAGGCTGAGCGGCACTGTGCAGAGTCAGTGAGCCAGGACGTGCAGCCCCTGGTGCCCTGGGCTGTGGTGCTGGCAAGCGCTGCTTCAGGTGCGCAGCAGGCTGCAGGCAGGTCCATTGCCCTGTCCATTGCAATGCGGTTACCCATCATCCTCCTCCTCAGCCTCATCATCATCATCATCATCATCACCACTCTCATTGTCATTTTACATCATGGTACATGATGGCATTGCAGCAGCATGTATCTCATCACACTGTTGCACGCTGTGCTGCGCTGCAGGGTGGGGTCTGCAGGAGGTGAATACAGCCATTGCAGGGGCGCTTGCGCCCTCAGCGGGCTCCACCCTCAGGCAGCTCAGCAGCAAGGCCACCAAGGTGCGAGTGGGGAGCAGGGGAGCAGCCACTGGCCTGGGAACCACGAACCACCAGGACCCTGGCTCTGGGTCAGGGGTAGGGTTAGGGTTATGTACCTAACGTCACCCCCTCACCCCTAACCTGACCCACCAGGACCCTGGCTCTGGGTCAGGTGCAAAGTTGGATACCTAACGTCAGCCCTGATGGCCACAGCCTTGATAGCCCTGACCCCCTGACCCCTCACCTGACCCACCAGAACCTTCGCCTTGGCAGCAGGCAATGGTTGAGGGCAAGGTGGAGGGTGCCAGGGGCAGGGCCAGTGAAGCCGTGGAGATCTAGTGTCCTATAGCAGGCTATGTGCCGTACGTGTGCTGAGGAAGCCAGATGCAACCAGACCGCCTGGGTTGGGCAGCAGCTGGCTAGCAGCCGAGTAGCAGCAGCCAGCTGCAACTGGGGAGGGAGTTGGGGAGGGAAGGGTGACACACCTGTAGTACCTGGGGGTTAGTGTCAAGGGGGCCTGTGGCTGCTGTCTGAGCCTGCTCCTGTGCTGACCCTGCCTGCCTCAGGTCATCAAACCTGCAGCCAACAGCCTCTCCACCCCCTCGCGGTTTGCTTCGGGCGCCATTGGCACCAACGTGTTCCTGAACAGCACCAGCAGCAGCCAGCAAGACAGTGACGCAACACACGGCCTGGCAGGCGGGTCGAGCACAGCAAGTGAGGCGGTCCTGGAGGAACAGCAGGCCGAGCCACTCCATCCTGTGCCTGCTCAGCTAGACTCACAGCCCCTGCCTCTCCCGCCTCTACCTCCCTCCGCCTCCGCCTCCCCCTCTCCCCTCACTGACGACACAGCAGCAGCTGAGGCGGGGCTGCAGGGGCAGCAGAGGCACGGGGGCTGGTTGGACGGGACCCAGGATCAGGTGGATGATGGTCAGGTGCAGGAGGTGGGAAGTGGGGCGGAGGTGGTGGAAGCAGTGCGGGATGAGCAGGAGGAGGAGGAGGAGGAGGAGGAGGAGGAAGGGGCGCAGGACGAGGACGCGTGGCTCTTGGAGCTGACCGATGCACAGCTGCAGAAGCTGTTGCAACAGGACGAAGCTCGCCAGGCGGCAAGGCTACAAGCTATGCGCGCTGCTGGGCGCGACCCGTACGAGGAGTGCCGCGAGCCCCAGCCACCGTCAACAGCAACCCAGCAGACGACAGCCCGCAGTCAGAAATCCGAGCCGCGAGCTGCGGGCCGTGGGCTGTCGGCTAAGTCGCAGCCTGCGGGCGAAGTCAGAGAGGGCAAGGCAGGCCAAGGGAGCGCTGGGGCGGATCGCAGTCTTTCCGGGGTTCCGTCATGGCCGCTGCCTTCGTCACGCGGCACGGAGCAGAATGGCGGGAGCTCAGAAGCTGACGACGAAGAGCTTTTGGAACTCAGCGATGAGGAGCTGCTGCAGCTGGCGGATGCGGCCGAGCAGCGTTGGGCTGCTGAATGAAGAGCGCTAGAAACATAGGGAGGCCGGTCGCGGTGCAGGAGCACGGCGCCTTTTAGGTTCTTTTTGTTGTTAGTAATGAGCTGTGTTGCGATTCAATCGTTGATATGCGAGCTGTAGTGAATACCTGACGGGCACAAGTTGGCAGCGAACACCGGCCCGTGAAGCCAACTCACATTGGCAACTTCACGTTGTTTTCTATGGCTAAGAAAAAAAGACGAATCGTGTCTAAGCCAGTGCCGGAGGACCCAAACAGTGACATTTGGGACCGCGACGAGGCACTACAGCCAGACCTCACCGAGGCGCAGCGAAAATAAAGGCTTCCGCAGAGGCCCGCGCTGCCCGCGATAGGGACAACACATACCACGGCAGGAAATGCAAGTTAGCCCACCTCATCGACCACTTGCCGCAAGAACTTTGGGATGCCTTTCTGGCCGACGCTGCGCTGCCACGAGTGAAGGCCTGCAGCGAGCGGGCGGTGCTCGCCAGCCTGCTGCTGGGCTTCCTCGTGCGCGGCTTGTTTACCATTCACGTTGCCGACCCGCTAGGCCTGCACGGCCAGCCCGTGTACACAGACATCCCAGTTTCCCAGGCAGCCATCCCGGACCTAAGCTGCCGGAACCTGTACCTGCACCTGTGCCGCGGCCTGCCCCGAGACGGCGAGAACACTCGGCCAAGCGCAGCAGTCGCTGCCGTGCTGGCCGCGCACCCCGACCTTCGCGCCCGCCTCGAAGCAATCCCACGATACCTCTCTGACTCCAACATGGTGGACCACGTCGGCCAGCAGCTGCAGACCGCATTCAGCAACATGCTTACGCTGCTCTTCGCTGGTTTTCTTTAGGTTTAGAGTGACGTCTATTTCGGAACGTGCGCGCAGCATTCGGAAGACCGTGTAGAACAACAAGCCCTCGCGGCAGCAATCCATCAGCGCAACACCCTTTTTATTGGCCTGCCAAGTTTGCTCGGCCAGAGGAGCGCGGAGCTGTGATGACCTTGACCCCTGTGGCGGCCAGGCGCATCCAGGTTTCTTCACAGCTTTCCCCATAGCAGTTTAGTCAGGTCTGCACCTACATGCGTGCATGTTGTTGACCTTGCTGCCATCTGTAGTCTGAGTTGAAGGACTGGCAGCGGCTGGCACCTGAGGGCTGTGCACTGGAGAGCTGTGAGCCCATCACCACCTGGTGCATCCTGTGAGCCATTGACCTGCAGCAGCACATGGAGCCAAACAAGTGATGCACTGAAGGCCACAGCAGCAGCAGCAGCAGCAGCAGCAGCAGCAGCAGCAGCAGCAGCAGCAGCAGCAGCAGCAGCAGCAGCAGCAGCAGCAGCAGCAGCCACAGCAGAAGCAGCAGTAGCAAGAGTAGCAGCAGCTTGAACAGCAGCAGTAGCAGCCGCAGCCGCAGCCGCAGCCAACAGCAGCTTCTAAAGGGCTCCTGTGTAACAGCGCAGCACAGAGCATGGTGGGGAGATGAGGTTGGGTCTCATTGTTGTCTAGACCTGCTGTCCAGCTGGCAGGGGGGCAGGGCAGCAGGCCAGGGCTGGGGCTTAGGGCAGGGGAGAGGGCAGGGGGGAGGAGAAATGTGAGGGGCAGGGTGGCTATGAGGCAATGGGACAGGGAAGGCGCTGGGAGGGCAATTGAGGCAGGAAGGAGTCATGGGGCAAGGAGCCTGGTCCAGCTTGCACCAGCCTCCCTGCGACGAGGTCAGTGTCCCTGCTGGTGGTGGTGCAGGATGCAAGGCCCTGAGGGGTCAGCAGGCATGCCCCGCCTGTATGAGGGCCAGGTTTTCCGTCTCAAGGTCAGCTTCCCTGACAGGTGGGCAGAAGCTGGACAGAAGCTGCAGTGCCCTGCAAACTCTAGTGTGGTGTGGAAAGGTTTAGGAGGTGTGGAAAGGTGTGGACTGGTGTGGGAAGGTTTAGGAGGTGTGACCTATGCCGGGTGTCGATGAGGTGTTTTGAGGAGGGGTGTGCCATGAGCCAGGATCTACATGCACTGGCATGCAGCCTGCTAGCGTGCCATCAGTGATGCTCCTAGTCCTGGCTCATCTGGGAAGCACTGGCTCATCACCTGTAGCACACATTGGTATGCAAGGTTAGGTTGAGGTCGCACCACCTTGTGGAGAGTGATGATGTTCAGCGTGGCTCCCTGTGCCCCCTGTAGTGAAGGTGCTACGTTAGGAAGCTCCAGCAGGGGAGGGCATTCCCATGTCACACTCTCACTTGCACCATGGTCGCCTGGGTTGCATGCATGACGGTTGTGGTGTGCATGCGGACATGCAGGTATCCTTTGGAGCCCCCAGAGGTGCGTTCCACTGCCTAGGGGCAGGGGCAGGGGCAGGGGCAGGGGCAGGGGCAGGGGCAGGGGCAGCGACGGTAATGACAGCCACAACCGTGCCAATGCCAGCCACCAGTAAGAGCCTCAGCTGCGGGACTGATGATGGCGTATGCCCTGGGAGCTGGACAGCTCTAGTCATAGCTCAGCCCCTGGCAATCATCACCATGTGGCTAGGCATACGCCCCTCCCAACATCGATGATAGTGATGGTGGTGTGTTCACTGGAAGCTAGACGTCCTGCACCCCTGGCTGCCCTGCTCAGGTCATCTTCCTGCCAGACTCCCCCATCCACCCTCACATCTACACCAACGGCCACATCTGCCTGGACATCTTGTGAGTGGCCCCCTCCCCGAACACCCCGCTGCCAGACCAGCTAGGGGCATCTGACCCCAATCACACAGCAGCTGTGTGTCGGGTGTGATGTGAGCACGGCAGCCACATGTCAGCAGCTAGCAGTGCCCACCACCCCTCCTCGCTGGGACCTGTTGGGGCAGCACAGCGTGTGCAGCATGCTGGGCGCAGTGGGTCAGGCACAAACAGTCAGGTGCTGGGCAAGTGGACCTCCACCCACGCTTAGCATCCCACGCATCCTCGCCGGCACGACCAACACAGCTCTAAACACACTCGGCTCGATCATAGGCACAGTCACCAACAACTAGCAACACCCATAGCCCGCCTGATATCACCTGGGCGGCATGGGCTCGCTCAGCAGCTGAAAGGGGAGGGAGGGGTCCAAGGACAAGCCATGTGCTGTCTGCATGGTGTTCACACAGTGTCTAACCCTGCCACACACCAAGTTGCTCAGCCCAACACCACATGGCTAGTTGCTGAGCATGTTAGCCTTCACAATGACTGGCATGAGCTCCCTGGTGTGGAGGGCGGTATAGGGTGTGCAAGACAGGGGCGCCTGAGCCTGTGCACCCAACAGGGTTGCCTGGGTTAGGGGTCAAGGGTGCCTGCAGCTGAAATGCCCTAAGAAAAATGGTGAGTTTGGGGCAGCAGGAGCAGCAGCAGCGGCACAGTGCGGATGAGGGGTGCAGGTGATGACAGGTGATGGTGGGTTTACACCGTTGTTCAGCTAGGTACGGCTGCTCGGCTTTGCCAGCAGCAGCTGGGGTAAAAACCCCACTAGGGATGAGGAAAGTGCCAGCGATGGCTGCAGACATGGTGGGTGGGGTGGCATGATGACTCACAGCACATACGCATTATGTGTGACATTCTGCCCACAGGTATGACGGGGCCAACGGTGGCTGGTCCCCTGCCCTGACCATCAGCAAGGTAGCGCTGTCCCTGCGGTCCATGCTGGCCAGCAACACGGAGTACAGCCGGCCCGCAGGGGACCGGGACTACTGCATGTCTGTGGGCTCCCGCAGCCCCAAGTAAGCCGCGCTGCAGGGGGCAGGGGTGAGGCCAGCCTGGCTCCTTCATTGCAACAATACAGCTGCTGTTCCAGGCAGTGGAGGGTGGCAGCCTGGCACCCCCTGACCCTGACCCTGACCCTGACCCTGACCCTGACCCTGACCCTGACCCTGACCCTGACCCTGACCCTGACCCTGACCCTGACCCTGACCCTGACCCTGACCCTGACCCTGACCCTGACCCTGATCCTGATCCTGCTCCTGACCCTGATCCTGATCCTGACCCTGACCTTGCCCCACTTTGCCATGTGCTGGCTGAACCACCTGCATGCAACCTATAGTCATCCTGTGCCAAACATTGATGGCTGATAAATGTCAGTAAGGTGAGGATGCTGCCTAATGCATGTTTGTGAGACAACAGTCCTCTCCTTAGAGTGTATCGCTTTATCTTACATCTGCCCCTCTCATCGCCACCTTTGCTGGCCTTCTTGCACGCAGGCTAACAAAGTGGGTTTTTGAGGATGACAAGGTTTGAAAGCTGCCATCTTGAACGATGCATGGCGCTGGTAATGAGGATGGTTCAGAAGCGGACTTGGCAACGACAGCGACGGGGCTAGGCCCCAATGTATATGTTATGGCATCGACTATAACGCACATGCTTGCATATCTTGTGCGGGAGGACTTGGAGTTTGCCCACTCTGCACCAGGACACAGGACAGCCGAGTGGGATAGCCGCACTGTCTCTCCCAGGCATTGTGAGCGTAGGAGGGGCTGGGGATCATGTCAGTTATCCATGTCACGGGGTTTTGTACACAACGGGGAGCAGCGCTGTGGACACACGAAGCAGCGCTGTGGACACACTGTGTAAGTTCAACTCAGGCGCTCCCAACATGGGGTTGGTAATATGCATGCAAGTACTCTCTCAATACTGCATCTTTTTCGATAAAAAAATGAGCATAAAAGCAGATAAAAAAAACACTCGACTCACAGTTGGGGTACAGCGACGCTAACACCGTCCCGTGCTGTCCGACTTGCAACGTGATGAAGGGCCCCCGGCCGTTGGATGAGTTCCTGCAGAAAGTGCGCAGAATAGCGATGTTCCTGGAGCTTGGCGTGCCAATGGCCGGTCCTCGGAGCCCCCTCCCAATGGCGATCGACAAAAACGCGCGGATGACTTCCTTACGGTCGTCCAGAAGGTGGGTCGCAGTGTATGTGCGGATGACGGTGCGTGGCCTATGCTTGTGCTCCAACTTGTGCACGTGTTTGCTTGCAAGGTGGACCTGTGGGCATCCAACTGCTACCTGTGCGGCCAATCCCCCGCGTTCGGCCTCGACCGGGTTGATGCGAGCTCAGCCTACACGCCGGAGAACACCAAGTCTTGCTGCTACACCTGCAACATGATGAAGTGCACCTGGACCCTTCCCGGGTTCCTGGAACACATCCAATTCATCCAGGCGCACACGCGGCATTGGCTGCTACGCGACGACAAAGACTTGCCGATGACAAGCTTTGGGGGGCTGAGGGTGCCGGTGCGGGTGACGGTCGGCGGGCAGTCGCTGATCTTCCCCAGAGCAAATGCAGTACGCACAATGACAGGGAAGACAGCAAAGACCGTGAATGCGGCCGAGGCGCCCGTCCGAGCTTACAGAGAGCAGCGGGTGGTGCTAGAGGTCGCACGCCAGGTCATCATTGCGCTCACAAGCATAAGTGATTGAAGACGACGGACTCTTGAAGACGACGGACTCTTGTGTACTCTTGTTGTTGTTGTTCTTGTCGGTTCAACCTCACAGATCACTGTTTTGCATGGAGCTCCTGACATGTAGGCAAAACACCGGCCTCCAGATGGCTCGCTCCCTCTGCTTACATTGACATAGTCATCAAATGTATAGCTTGTAACAGAACAGGTTCAGCGTGGCTGCCCAGTTGACACCTTTGCTCTTGATGGCGCACCAACATACAGCCAAACTCCATGCAACCCCGTACGCTTCGCACTAAACGCGGGCTGTCACATTGCCTGCCACCAGATGGAGGACAATCAGCGGCAGCGCGCCATCGCGCAAATAGCGCAGGTCGTGGGGGTCGACCTACATCATGCCGAGTTCCTCTTCGACGCAGCAGGAGGGCAGGAGGACGGTGCAATCCAAATGTTTTACGGTGAGAAACCCTTCTTGCCGCTCTTCCGTTGTAGTCCCCCCGCGCGTGGTTGCTTGTGCATCGCAAACCCAGTTGGCACTTGGTGAAGGGTGCAGATCACGGCGTGCCTGCACAACCAGCATCAGCGGGGCCAGGCCCACGCTCTCAAACGCCAGTGCCTCCCCGACCTGGGCCCCCTTCCTTGCATCGCTCGCAAGCGCAGCGAAGCAGCCCCGTATCCCAAGTGCCTCTATTGTTGCGACTCCCGGTACACGTCCTGGGGGCTGGCCTGGCGATAGTGGGGGCTACTCTGAAGACCAGCTTCAGGCTAGCTGGCTTCCTTGGTGATAGGCTGCTCCCCAGAGGAGTGATGCGCAGCGTGAGAGGTAGGGAGCTTGTCAAGCACAGCAACACATGAGCATGGGTACCCGCTGACCCGCTGTGGCACCTGTCACGTGTGGGCAGCCCGGCCCCACACTGGCATGAAGTTGCAAGAAAGTAGCAGAAGTGCATGAGACACATGCAGGAGAAACCTGCAGCAGGCACACAGCCTGCCCTCCCAGTCAGGTCTGGCCAGGTGTTGTGCCCTACACACACTCTTCTGTGACATCACCAGCCCTCCTCCTTGAGGCACAGGCTTTCAGGCATGTGTTGAGGGTGCCTATACAGGCACACTGGCCGTGGTGCTGGGCACTGCCCCTGAGCTGGAGCCCGCTGCCCAAGCAGCTGAATTCATCCAGCAGTTCCAGGTGTGTCACAGCGGCCAGTCACACCTGTTGCAGCAAGTCAAGCAGGGCTGGGAAGCTAGGCAGCGCGAGCAGCAAGTCAGCCAGCTGCTGACTGGTTGTGAATGAACAGGGCTAGCAGAGCCGGTGGTCTGCAGTCCAGGACAGGGCCAGGGCTGGGAAGCTAGGCACCTACCTATGAACAGGGCTAGCAGTTAAGGTAGTCTGTGTTGGCCAGGACAGGCAGTCTGGTCAAGGCGTGAGGCAGGGCAGTCTGGTGAGGCGCATCCTAAACAGGCAAGGCGGGCAGTGGCGTTGCCAGTAGTGCTGCTTAAACCCTCCAGCAGAACACGGCTGAGCACCTACCATGACATACTCAGCTGCCTGCAAGCATGGCCAACTGTCACAGCTGCCACAGCTAGGTGGCCAAGCTTGCCTTGGTCTTGCGCCTATGCCCAAGGGTCCCCTCTCTCCCCACCCCATCCCTCCTGGCCCACCTGGGCTGGTCAGGCCCAGCCTGCTTGTCTTCCACATAGTTCAGGTCTGGCACCAGGCTGAGCCCTGCCCTGGCTGCAGGCCAGGTACGGGGATCGACACCCCGTGTTTGAGGTGGCAGGGGTGCAGCAGGCGCTGCAGACAGCCCGTGCCGCTCACAAGTTCCTGATGGTGTACCTTCACTCCCCACTACATGAGGTCAGCTGGCAGCAGGCAGCAGCAGGCAGCAGCAGGATGCCAGCAGGCAGCAGAAGGCAGCCGTATAGCAGCCGCTTAGCCCGCAGCAGGAGGCTAGCAGCCCCTGAGCCTTAGTGCGGTCGGGTGCAAAGGCGGTCTCCATTGTTGTCTCTGATGCCTAGCAGCACACCAGACAGGCTGGCCAGCAGCAGTGCCTAGTGCGCAGTGTAGAGGGCAGACAGGGCGGGCACATGGCAGGCAGCCAAACTGGCAGGTGGGCGGGCAGGCAGGCAGGGGCGCATGGAGGGGCGCATGAGGAGCAGAGCCCTGTCGTGAGTGCCGGTGCGAAGGAGCAGCATAGCTACATTCACACAGCCAGGTGTTGAATGGGACGTAGAGGTAGGGCAGCCTTCAAGCTGTGAGCCACCAGGATGGACCTCAGCCCTGGCCCAGACCCTAACCCGGGCTCGATCTCCACCCCTGCCCCAGCCCTCTGCCTTGTTCCCAGGCCCGATTTGGATCTCAACCTGATTCTGGCTCTGACCCTGGCCTGGGCCTGTTCCTGGGTTGAGCACTCTGCTAGGGCAGGCCACCCTGTGCAGCAACATGTCCTCACAGCGCAATCTATAGCGTTTGCTATAGAATGCCACATCTCAGAGCTCGCTTGCGCTACGAAATGGTGGTGAACCAGGAAACAAGGAAAAGAACCTGCCATGCAGCCCCTGGACCTGTCTGCCATCCAGTGTGGCTGTGTGGTGCTCGATGTGGCTGACTGTCTCCTGTTGTCCGGTGTGGTGTGCCACCCTGCAGGACACGGACCTCTTCTGCCACCGCGTGCTGTGCAGCCCAGCAGTGGTCGACAGCACCTCACAGCATGTGGTGTGCTGGGGTGGGGATGTACGCAAGCCAGATGCCCATGCAGTGAGTAGAGACACAAGCTCAGTTTAATAAGCTGGAACTCCATGTGGGACTGACGTTTGGGGTGACTGACTTCTGAGGTGCAAACATCGCCATGTGCAGGTGCATGGGTGTATTTTGTTAAGCTGAGCGCATGCAATGTGTGTGCATGCATCCATGCATGCAGCTTACCTACCGGCTGGGCGCCACCACCTACCCCTTTGTGGCGCTGCTGACCCTGGGCACAGACAACCAGGTTGGACCCTGCAGCTCTTGCACATATTGATAGCAACACAGCAACCACCCTGCAGCGCTTGCACGTTTCGATAGCAACACAGCAACCACCCTGCTGCCGCACCTCAACTGCTGTGCATCAGTGTGGAGCTCACTGGCGGGATTGGCAGCTGGGCCCGCAGCAATGTCTCCTGAAACACCACAGCCATAGCAGCAGCGGCAGCAGCAGCAGGAATAGCAGCAGGTGCGGCAAGCAGCCAGCTGTCGCTCCTGAAGCAGCCTGGCTCCCTATACACAGAGCATACTGTTGGCACAGCCGGCTGGGCCAACAGCAGAGTACCTCACTCCATGTGCTCATCCATCACAGCAGCAGCAGCAGCAGCAGCAGCAGCAGCGGCAGAGCCCCTGGTCGCAAGCCTGGCTTACAGCACTCATTCAGTGTGTGGCTACTCCCCCTTGCAGCTTAGCCAGGGCTGTTGTATGACAAAAGTGGCTCCTCCCACTGCTCCTCATCGCCCTTGTGATCATGGGCATGGTGAGATGGCATTGACCAGTGTGGCATCACTAAACCCTGGAAGCACCGCTCCAGAACATGACGCCAGAATCACTAGCTGCAAAAGTAAAAACTGCAGAGCATACCACGCCTCGTGGTTCTTGAAGAGCTCTTCCTTTCCAGTGCTACGGCTGCCTTGTCGACGTTCTCCTCTTTACCTCATTTGACGCAAAAGCTAAAGAATTAGTGGGAGCTGCCAGGTCACCACTCAAAGCATGGTGGTTGAAGTGGTTATTGTGGTGATGCCCATGCAGGTGCGCATGGTGAGCGCCTGCCAGGGTTGTGGTTTGCTGCCGGAGGGTGCTCTGCTGGCTCTGCTGACTCGCACTGTGGCAGACCAAGGAGCCATGCTGGTGGCGCAGAGGGCGGAGCTGCAAGAGAGGGTGCGCACACCAACCAACAAAACACCCAACCACAACCACCAAGTCACTAGGGCTATCTGGCACCTGCCATGTGTGTCCTACAGCATAAGGAAGCAAAGCAGGCTTGTGGCCACCCTTGCTTGTGTTGACAGCCCTGGACAGCTCAGATGCTTCAACACCGCAAGAAAGGAGAGCAAGAGGAGGCAGCTGAGTCAGTGGCTGTAAACACCTCATGTCAGCTGCCTGCTGAGCTCCTGAGCTGCTCAGCTGCTTAACCTCCCGCCTAACTCTCTAGCTGCTTACCCGCTCAGCTTCGAGCTTGTCAAGCAGTGTGTGTGGGTTGGCTGCAGGAGATGGCACGCCGCATCATGAGTGAGCAGAATGCAGAGTATGAGGCATCGCTGGCGGCTGACCGGCAGCGGGAAGCCGCCAGGCAGCAGGAGCTGCAGGAGCAGGAGGCAGCGGCACGCAGGGCGGCAGAAGCGGAAGCGGAAGCCAGGTGCGCAAGGGCGACGAGGGGGGATGGGTTGGGTGGGTTCAAGTAGGGTGGTTGGGGTCAGGGCAAGCTGGGGTGTGGGCCAGGGCGTGGTGGGCTGGGTTGGCGTGGGGGTGAGGCGGTGACTGGAGCAGTGTGGTGTGGCAGATAGTGCTGCCCGGCAGCTGCAGCTGGACAATGAAACAGAAAGGAGAGGACCACACAGAGAGGATGAAAGGACAAACAGACTTACAAGCAGTACGGAGTACGGAGAAACGAGACGGATTAAAGGAAAGGAGTGGTGAGCCTGGCCCTGGGTCACACTGAATCTCGCAGGGCAGCGGTCGAAGCGGAAGCAGCTCGCCTGGAAGCCTTAGCCAGCACTATCCAACAACGGCGACGAGACAAGCGAGCAGCATTAGCGCCGGAACCTGCACCTGGCACAGCCGGTGTCGCACTCATCCGCGTCCGGCTACCAGACGGCGTCAATGCTGTCCGCAGCTTCCTGCCTGACGCCACAGTGGGACACGTGTTTGACTTCGTCGACAGCTTGGACTCAACCAACTACCTTAACTATAACCTGGTGAGTCCGACAGGTGGCTGCTTCAGCACTGCGAGATAGATGTCAAGATAAAATATTCAACCAACATACGATGTGATGTGCAGCTTTGGCTTGTTGTCCCGCCGTGCCACATTCAGGCAACTATCACTTTGTGCGTCGCGCAATGCTGGGGGCATTGCTTGCGTGTTGCGCTGCCGCAGGTCAGTAACTACCCACGCAAGGTGTTTGAGAGGGACGGCGCGATGGCCGCTGCCAGTCTTCGGGAGGAGGGCTTAGCGCCGCAAGCCGCTTTGTTTGTCCAGCCACAGGATGCTTGACACAGGATGCGGCACAGTGCACTTGTGCATGACGCAGTGTTGGCTTGTCTAAGGCTATAGACCTGGAAAGTCATTACCGTTCAATGCAGAGCTTTTGTACACAGCATCCTTATGTACTGAGAAATAAAAAATCGCCCATCGCCGCATGAGCTAATTTGTGAATACCGATATTTAAGAAGGGCTGTGTGCTCCTAGCATTGTTTCCTCAGTGTTACTGTACCCGCACCCGTCATCTCACCCGCTGTCCACGCTCGCCTCACCGCCGAGGCCCCCGCTCCCCCCGCTCAGGTTCCCCCTCCCTCTGGCAACCCCAAGCAGAAGTGTGGCTATACCGGGACACCCACCCCTGCCTCAACTCCTAGCGCTTTGGCGTGAGCGTGCAACGCCCCCTGGAGATGTGCCGTTGGAAGGGCCTGGAGTCCGCGCCGCCCATCAGGTCGCCATCCAACCGGAGTGCCGGCAACCGGAGTGGGGCGGAAGTGATGTCCATTACATGATTTACACACCAAAGCCATCTGTTCATTTGAACAGCGTGGGGGCCTTTTTGTGCCACAGCGCGGCAGATCAGCGTCGTGGCACACAATGGTATGTAGCAGCATCCATTGCCAGCTGCCACGTGGAGCATGAGAGGGAGAGCCTGGTGTTGACGCATCAGAAGAAGAAGAAGAAGAAGAAGAAGAAGAAGAGAACAGTAGGGTGGTGATGGCAGCAACCATTGCAGCAGGGATAGCCCATGCTGCCATCCGACCGCCACCCTCACAGTTGCCCTGTAGGACCAATGCAGCTGTTTCCTTCACACGCCAACCTACCCCTCCCTCAGGAGCTGCCCCTATGACTGCTGCGGGCCAGAAGGCGCAGCTGCTGTTAATGGAGCTGGGCGCTGCAGGGCGTCATGCACCGGTGACCACTCTGGTGGTTTCACATCGGGCCAGTCGCCTCTGCAGCCATAGGCAACGTACTTCAACTTGTTCTGCACGATCTCTGGGTTGGCGTTCAGGTATTGGACCTGCAACAGCACCATCCCACCAGGTTCATCACTCCATGGACTGCATCCATGCGCATGCATGGAAGACGGCGTCATTAATTCAGAAGCTGAGACAGTGGGCACTGTCCATTCCTGTTGGGCTTTGGACCCAGCTTGCAGAAGTCCACGGATGTAGCCCCTGAGCTCAGCCTGATCTATACAAGCCTGGCACGCTATACCAAGTACACCTGTGAGACGCCTGACGCCACTAAAACATCAGCTCTGGACTTGCAGCTTGTGCAAGATGTGCAACCTGCCAGGTGCCCCTGCTGCTGCTGCTGATGTTGACGATGCCACTGCCACTGCTGCTGCTGCTGACCGCCCTCCTGATGACCCACCAGCTGCTTCATCAGAGTGTCCAGCATTGTCCTGGCCTTGTCCGCTGTGCTGGCCTGCCTGCTACCAAAGCCCCGTGACTTGTGAAAGGTCAGAGCCATCTCAGCGTGTTGGGCCACCACACCCCGAGCAGGCGTCTCTGGCTTGGGCAGCCGGCTGTCCTCCTCATCTACAGCCACATGCAGGCAGCAGCAGCAGCAGCAGCAGCAGCAGCAGGAGTGATGAAGTGGTGTCAACCGCATCAGCAATGGCAGCAGCAGCAGCAGCAGGAGTGATGAAGTGTGAAGGAGAAAGAGGCCCTCACTAGGAGGCAGCGCTTCACCGGACAAACACAGTAAAGAACCGGTGTCAACCGCATCAGCAATAGCAGCAATAGGAACAGCAGGGGTGATGAAGTGGTATCGTCAGCATCAGCGTCAGCAGTGGCAGCATCAGCAGAGGCACTGCAATGCTGCTCAAGCAGGAGCCGTGTTTCATAACCTTTCGTAAGCACCCCCACAGCAGCAACACTGCCTGGCCCCCAGCCAGTCATATGTACAGCCATCTGCTCTGCTGGCTAGCAACAGGGTCATGCCGCGAGGCCCCGCTTACCAACCCACACAATGAAGGAGCCCCACAGGTCGCGGTAGGTGCTGGGGTCAGCGGCTGCGCCCTGCGCCAAGGTGCTGGTGATGACGCGCTTCTGACTGCGCAGCCCTTGCAGCACCGCAAGCTCCTGGGCAGCTGCAGCCAGCAGGCAGTGTAGGGCCGCCTGGGGCTCCTGGGCAGCCAGGACAGATAGTTGGGAGTAGGAAACGCCAGCAGCCAGGTTCGCTGTGGGCCAGACTAGTACAGGAAGCAAGTCCTGCCAAGAGAGCTGCTGCCTCCCGCCCCTCTACCAACATCACCGCTTGCGCCGCCATCTCCAGTGCAGCTGCGCTGATCTTGCCACAGCTGTCAGCGCCACACCCTACCGCATCACCCACTCCCGAGCCAGCTGGCACCCCTCATACCCAGCCAGCGTGTGCCAGGCTGGGTGCGCACTGCTGCTCAGTATGCCCCAGCTGTTCAATGGCTGTTGCCAATGTAACTGTTGCCAATGTAACTGTTGTCAATGTAACTGTTGCCGATGTAAGTCGCGAGAGCGAGATTGAGAATCGTGAGAGTGGATAGAGTGGATAGAGTGGATAGAGCTAGTCAGTCAGTCAGTCAGTCAATCAGCCAGGCAGGCCCCTCACCGAGTGCCATCCTGTCTCCCCCCAGCTTGGCCAGCAAGGCTGCTTGCCTGGCGCTGTTCACGTAGTCTGCCTCGCTGCCTGACCGCGGCCCTGCTGTTGCCAATGCTACGGGCTTGCTACCACTGCCCATGTCTGCGTCCACCATGCTTGCTGTCACGTGAGCTGCTGCTCCTAAGGGAGCTCCTGCTGGTGATGGGGCGGAGTCACCTGGTTGACCTGCATGTGCTGGTCTGTGTGCCTGGCTGAGTCCCATGGAGCCCGTGCCATCCGCTGCTCCTGTTGCTGCCACCGGGGTGTGGGCCTGCACGGCAGCATGCAGCATTGTGCATGCAGCAGTGAAACAGCAGCCTTGAAATCACCCCTCAGCCAACAGTGTTGCAGTCAACAGAGTCATGGGAACTTGTGGGTTGCGGGGTGAGGGTTAGGTTTAGACCTGCATGCGGCGACAACAAAGACGGCTGATATGTACATAGGTATGTATGTACTGTACCTGTAGGTTCAGAGGGCGAATTGTATCTGCAAGGTCGTCAGTTTGCAAAAGTAAGGATGCAGGTACAACAATATAAAACTTACACTATGGGTAGGCATACGAATACTGTGTACATAACATGTCAGTGGTGTATACAGTGGCATGGTGGGCAGGCAGGCCAGCTGTGTCCTAACCAAAAGTAAAACCCTCAATGTCTTTGTCAGCCAAGATGGTTGATCGTTGTGCTAGATGCTGGTAGAGTTTTGACATCAAACTTACGGTCAAGCCTACGATATCTGACAGTCAACATATCGTACTGATATGCCTTGTTCACACCAAATCATTTCGTCACCAAATTTATATTGTTTGAGCATGAGATCTAGGATTTCACCAAATAAGCGTATCACCAAATAAGCGTATGAGTACGGTATGTATCGAAGGCTGCCTACGTATGTACACCAACGTATATGCACGGACTTGGCCAAACCTAGTCATATGGTCAAGGGTGCAAGAGTGCGTTCTGGTATTGCTGTCACAACTGTTGGCAACCACACAGTTTCCCCACAAGCCCACATGGCCTCATTCTGATCTGCACTAGCTGTGCGGATGACAGCACGTATCTGGTTAGGCCAAGCTAAGCTTCTCCCTCATCAAGTCCTGATCCACCTGCCCTCCTGCCCTCCTGCCCTCCTGCCCTCCTGCCCTCCTGCCCTCTGGCCCCACCTGAGCTGCATCAGGGAGTTCAGCAGGGGCAGCAGGGGCCGGGCTGCCAGCGTCCACCTCCACCTTGTGCATACCTGCCAGGATGGAGGCCGTGCTGACAGCAAACCAGCCGATGCGCTTGGAAAGCCCCTGGTCAGCCAGCAGGCATGGCAGGGCCAACCATCAGATCATGGCATACTCACCAAGGATTGGCATGGCAGCCATGACATGATGCCTCCATGTGTGCAAAGCTTTCCATGTGCAGCAGCAAGGGGGTTGCCACAGCCCAGTGTCCTCTCTGCTGCGCTGGTGTGTTGCGCCGCTGCTGTTAAGATGGCTGTTGTCAATGTAACTACAACCCCCCCGGCCCCTCTGGCAGCAGCCCAGCAGCCGGCCCAGCAGCAGACCCCTCTGACAGAAGCCCAGCAGCTGAAGACTCTTCTGGCAGCAGCCCAGCAGTTGAAGACCCCTCTGACAGCAGCAGCAGCAACAAATGCCAACCAGCTGACATAGGTAGAGGCCTGGCTGACGACCGGGCGTTCCTGTTTGACCCAGCCACTCAGATGGGCACGGGGCTGGACCCTGGGGCCATCCAGGCAGTCAGCGCAGCTTCAGGGGTGTGGCGTGCGCATGGCTGCTTGCAAGGCATCTACAGGAGCAAGCTGACCAGGAGCCAGGTGCAGCATGACAGCGGCCTGATCCAGGCTCGCCGCAACACTCAGCGGTGGAATGAGAACGTCAAGCTTGAGTTGCAGCACCTGGCAGCAGCCACCCCAGCAGGCACCTCCCTGGTGGCCATCCAGCGGCATGTGGCCGTCACGCTGGCCACTTGGGATGCAGTGTGGGGGGAGTACCTGCATCCCAAGTGGGCTGAGCAAAGGATGAGGCTGCATGGTGCGCAGGAGATGGTTCTGGAGCGCTACTTCGAGAAGGTGGGAGTGCCAAGGGTAGGGGGGGAGGGGCAGGACCAGAGGCTGATGACTGCCCCACATGTGACCTGCTAGGTGCCATGTCCCCAGTTCTGCCAAGAATGTCATCTGCATTGTGTGCCTTGTGTGCCTTGTGTGCCATGCAGTTGGAGGAGGAGGCAGCCAGCGTGTCCCAGCAGGAGTGGGGGGCCCGCAAGCAGCTGGTGGTGTTCTTTGGCAACGTAGGCATTGGCACCCGGGGTGGGTGGGGGGCCAAGGCCGTGCTGCAGGCCTGCCGCAAGGTGGTGGAGAGGGCCAACAGCGGCAAGCCAACCGACAGGGTGCCAGGCAGGGTGGTGACAGTGGATGAGTTCCGCACCAGCAGGGTCAGCTCAATCTTGAACAGCCCCCAGCCCTGTGAGGAGGAGCTGGACAGCAGCAAGCCCACCAGGCCTGAGGACTGGAAGCCCAAGCCGAGTCAGGTGCAGAACCGCTTGTTGCGGTCAGCCTGGAGCAAGCGGTTTGAGGCGCCAGTGCGGGGGCTCATGTGGTGCCCTTGGCTGGCCCAGGCCACCCCTGGGGACCTTGGCAAATGGGTGGACAGGGACTGCAACGCAGCCCTCAACCTCCAGCGGGCAGGGGAGAGCAAGTGGCGCCCACTGGAGCTGTGCAGGTGGCCACACCGAGGAAGACTTCCTGCCCAGGGCAAGGAGTACCCAGCATTGGGCTTCAAGAAGCTGCGAGACCGAGCCCCCAAGGCCCAAGCCCAGCAGCCTGTAGCACAGTAGCATGTGTGCACTGCGTACTGCTAAAGCTGTTGCTTACATCAGAGCATGTGTTTCATGCCAACATAGGTTTCCTGGCCTTCGCATGCGGGTTGGGCTAGTGAATCATGTATTGGTACCGGATGCTTGCTGCATGCAAACAGTTCGGATCACAGATAACACAGCCCCTGCCCATAATAGTAGGGGAATCATGTGCTGCGATGGTGTGTGTGAAAAACGAGCTGTTTCAGCTGTATGCATTAGCATGGTTCATGCCAGTGGGGGGGGATGAAGGGGGGGGAATGGTGGGGGGAATGAAGGGGGGGGGGGGGGGGAGCAAGAATGACGCCAGAGGTGGCTACCCAGGGGCTGACCTGAGCCACTGCCCAGTTCAAGTCTGTGTCGTCGCCCACAATCGTGAAGCTGACGCTGTTCAGGGTGTCAATCACTGCTTGGTTGGCCCCTGTCTGCTGTAATTGGCACAACCAGGCAGGCAGGCCTGAACCGCTGAGTGTAAGCAATACCCTGGGCGGCAAGTTGTGCACAGACCTGCGCAATCCCTTTGGCCTTGCTCAGAGTCTTCTGCGCCTTAGGGTGTGGCTTAGGCAGGCTGTCTATAGGAACGGTGGTGTAGCCTGCGGGAGGATCACTGCTGACCGCTGCCGGCGGGAGGCCGCCTCTGCTCTTGCACTCTGTCGATTGTCGGCTACACTGACAGTTTGGATTCACCCTACTTAGTTGCGGAGCGGGCGCCCTAGGTGTCAATTGCCCTGCCTGCAGTAGCATGCTGGGCTATCCGGGAGAGCCTCAATTGTGTTCAGGGATATGAACAAATTTGCAGCTTCGATGTGTGAAGCCTCTGCGAAACAGAGTGCATCGCACCGATGACCTTCATTCGGCTTTTCGCGCCTAGAGATGCGGGGCAATGGCGCAGTCGGCGCAAAAGTGCAGCTAGCAGATTTTTCTGACCCTGCCTTCTGGCGGGCTGTGTGCCCTGAGCTGAGCGTCACTGACGTCTCCGATCAATGCGACCTTTCGAGCCTGCCCCAGCCGATGAGGCTGCCGGGGGGGGTGTCCGACTCCATCCGCCAGCAGATCGACCGAGAAGGGGCCTGCGTGGTCACCCCCGAGCAGCTACCTTGGCAGCATGTCCACTGGAGCAGGCTCGCCTCAGCTGTTGAGCAGCTCATGCAAAAAGGCTGGCCACCTACCTTCCTTTTGGTGAGCCATGGGTAGAAGGAGCGAGTAGGAGTGGTAGGAGGTGAGGTGGTGTGGTGCTGTGAGGGGCTGTGAGTGGCTAAGCCACCCAGTCTTCGAGTACAACTAAGGTAAATGTCCCAAAGCGGCAGAGAAATTGTGCCCAGTGACGGTGAGAGCGATGCTGACACTACCCTTGCAAACCCCAATGCCAGACTCACATGAACCCCTTGTCTCAATTTGCATCAGGCCAAGCTCCAGCTTGGGTTCATCCGCTGCTGCTGTCTATGCTCTACCTCATGCCTGACTTGTGGCCTGCAGATGTACGACGAAGTGTGGCACATCATTCATCAGCTGGACGCAGTCATGCAGGCAACAACTGGAAACACCTGCAACTTTGACATCTTAGCCTGGTGGGTAGCTGCCAGCATGCCGCCCATCGCACCCATGTCATAAGCTATAAGTGACACTTGTGTGATGTTCATGCACCTCCCTTCAATAGGGCATTGACTTGTGTGATGGGTGACGTATGCCTTTACCCACACCCCTGTCAACCACACTGACAGCACGCAGCCCTACCGGCTGGTCAGGTACACCCTTGCCGCCATTTCCCCGCTGCAATCCATGATGGTGTTGGGCGATGTGGTTCACAATAGGCACAACAACAATAATAATATGTCATGTAATACATGCTAGAGCATTCACAACAATACACATTTATAACAATGGGCATGCGCTGATGCCGAGGGCTGGGAGCCTGGCAGAGGTAGTTTGACGCCCCACTACACTGCCGCCCTCCCTGTTAAGGTGGCTCTGTTGGGGCAAGCTAGCCACGAGCCACGGCTTGAGTCACATCATGGGTCAGGAGGAGTAGCAGCAGAGGCAGCAGGAGCAGCAGCCAGGGCAGGGGCACGGGCAGCAGAAGCAGCAGGAGCAGCAGGGGAGGGGACAGGGACAGCAGCAGCAGCAGCTGAATGACCAGCTGTGTGCTTCACATTAAGGCAATGCACAATGCGCCCATTACATCTCTTGCCCATGTGAGCAGCTGCTGTGCTGCCTCCACCAGGGGGCCTGCTCCCAGCACCTCAGCCTGACTAGCAGGCACCCCCACACTCTGACCCATGGCCCACAGCACGCCTAGGTACTGTGAGCTTGCGAGCAGACCTACATCACTTGCAAACTCAATCTGAGCCACACTCGCAGCGTGCTGGCCCTGGCTGCAGGCACATAGACCCCCGGCTGGGCGGCGCTGGCTTCTCACCCCACCGTGACCGGCAGCCCGACTCAGCGCCTGACACCTTCAGGCCTGATGGCAGCGCCATGTGAGGCCCAGCTGCCTGCACATCCCTGCCCCGCCGCCCTCACCTGGCCTGCACCATCCCACTGCCAACCATCCCACGCCCACCTCATCTGTTGCTGGGCCCCTCTCATTATCAAGTAGCAGTAACCCCGACCGCTACTCACACTCCAGCTCTGTCCCTGACCTGACCTGCTCTAATGGTTGAGACGAAACCCCTCCACGCATTAACCTTGGCCTTTGACCTGGGACCTGGGACGTTGAACTTGACCTGGCTACTATACCCTCCGTCGCTCGTTGTGCCCTCCACTGACTGTTGAACCCTCCACTCATTGCACCCTCCACCGCTGTCATGCAGAGCAACAGGCTTCACACACATCCATGCGCACAGTCATGCCCCTACCAAATTTTCCACCCTGCTTGCCCCAGCCAGCCTACTGCGCGCAGGGTGTGTGTGTATGAGGGTGTGAGGGGCACAGTGTGTGTCTGCAGGTACACCACCGCCTGGCTGCCCCTGGTGCCAGCCACCCCGGACAACTCCTGCCTGTATGTCATCCCCAGGTTGGTGGGAGAGGGGTGGGTGGATAATGTCCTGCCAGGGCCTGGGCAGCTGGAAGATGACATGGCAAGCAGGCTGGGTGGGCTTCAGTGGGGCTGGGTGGGGTGAAAGGCTGGCTAGTGCGGAGCGGGTGCCCCCCACTGCTGGATGGCTTTGTTGCTGTGCTTGGCTGCTGTGCTTGATGGCGTCATGACTGTCGTGATGGGTGCGGTGAGCAGGGAGTGACAGTGCAGCTCAAAGTGACATGGCTCATACCCTTGACTTTTAGCGACCTTACTTAGAAACAACGCTCAGGTGAAAAATCAGCGAACTTTGTGCTGATACACGCAAACCGCAGGTTAAAGGTCCTCTTATCATAGCGCGATGCGCAGTAGTGCAGCTCACAAAGCGACCATTTCATAGCGCAAAACGACCTCTAGAACATGGCATTTCATAGCAAAAACTGGAGGGTTGGGGCAGGAGATGTAGCAGTGTACAACGGCTGTCTTTAGTAAGTGTCGGGTACATGCACCCCTGCCTGCCTATAATGGTCGCTGTCATGGCCTTGGGACTCTGAGTCTCACCATACTAGGAGCTGCATGTCGAGGGTGTGCCCTTTCCAAGGTATCAGCCGAGGTCTGACCCGTGGCGGGAGATAGACGTGATGCATGCTGTCAACCAAGTGCTGCTGGGCGCATGGCTGCATGGTGGCGGCGGCTGCAGCAGGGAGGCCACTGAGGGGCACCTCCATACCCAGACCTCCATACCCTGACTGGGGGGTTGACAGACAGGGACAGCCCTACCACCTGCACTGACCCAATGGCAAGGGTTTCATTCTGCGGCTGCCTTCTGCCTGGCTGCTGGCTGCCTGCCTCCCCTTGGCCACTGCTGCTGCTGCTGCTGCTGCAGCTCGGCCCCTGCCTGGCTGCCTGCTCTCCCAGGTGGGCTGACCCTGGCTACTTTGAGGGCGATGATGACCAGGGGCCAGGACCGCTGGCAGCAGCGCTGCGGGACAAGGAGGCGTACCAGAGCATACGGGCCCTGCCGGCTGACCCGGGTGCCGCTGTCATATTCACACACAGGTGCAGCTGATGCCACCAGCTGCCCACACCTCAGCTGCCACCCTGCTGGCCATGCTCAGTGCAGAAGGCCTATCTGCTGCATTGGTGTAAGTGTGTTTGTGTGTGTGTGTGTGTGTGTGTGTGTGTGTAAGCAAGAATGATGCCATAGGTGGCTGCCCAGAGGCAACTATGCACCTCAGACTTGGCTAATATGCACGGCTGGACCGCCGGCCCTGCTGCTGCTGCTGCTGATGATGATGGTGGTGGTGGTGGTGTCAATCATAATGGTGCTGTCGCTTTTGTAGGACCATCCACTGGGGCAGCAAGGGCAGGCCAGGCCACCCCCATCCCCGCATCTCCCTGTCCTTTGGCTGCTCGGGGCCAGAGTACGAGCCCCCCTACTTTGAGCGCTGCCACCTGCCACTGCCACCGCTGGGCCTCAGGGCAGCTCTGGCTTGCGGTCAGATGATTGTGAGTGAGGGTGGTTGGAGGCTGCGGGGCAAGGGCAGGGGCAGGGGCAGGGGCAGGGGCAGGGGCAGGGGCAGGGGCAGGGGCAGGGGCAGGGGCAGGGGCAGGGGCAGGGGCAGGGGCAGGGGCAGGGGCAGGGGCAGGGGCCAGCGGGAGCGTGGCCTTGTCCCCAGGCTGTTGTCCCCCGCTGCCCCCAGGTGTATCACGAGCGCTTCCACTTCTCCCGGCGCCAGCTGCTGCAATTCCACAGGTGGGGCCGCCAGTCACACAGCTTGGAGCAGCTGAGGTCAGGCCGGGGAAGTGCAGGCTTACAGGCGAGGCTTGAGTACATGCACTTCAGTGCCCTGGCGTGTGCCAGCACATTAAACATGTCAAGTGTGAGGTCACAGGGTCCCACAGGAGGGCTGCAGTGTGGACCAGTGGTCGGGTCAGGGATCAGGGGTCAGGGGTCAGGGTCAGGGTCAGGGGTCAGAGGTCAGAGTGCAGGCCAGGCCAATCCGCCTCTCAGTGTCCCTAGCCTGAACATTTGGCCCCAGCAGCTTCACGCAGCTTCTCGGCAGATTCATGGCAGCTTCACGGCAGCTCCACCTACTCTCCTACCTCTCCTACAATCAGGCCTTGCAACCCTGCTCGTCCTATCCCCTGGCTAAAGCCACAGCACTTACTGACGCCTTGTGTGCTGCAGCAATCCAAGCCGGGGTTCAGCAGTGATGAGGGCAGGCCATGTGACCATGCACTCTGTGGTTGCCGTCTCTGGGGCCATGCCTGTGCAGCGTGTTCAAATCCCACATCTCCCAGTTTCACCCCACCTACCAGGCCTCCGTGTTGAAGGAGTTTGTGGCTGCCTGCAAAGAGCTGGAGGCGGGAGCAGCAGCAGCAGCAGCAGCAGCAGCCGGACCAGCAGCAAGCACCCAGGCAACTAGCACCGCGCAACTGACAGCCGCAGCAGCCTCTCCCAACCCCCCCGGGGCCCCCCCAGGCCCTGCAGCCGCCTTGCAGGCAGCGGCCGCAGTTGCCAGGCCAGTGGCTGGGCAGCTGACAGAGGCGCTCGCAGACAGCATTCAGACAGTGTCAAGCTGGGCAGCGGGGCTGAGGGCCGGGGCGCAGGGGCTGCAGGGGCTGCCGGCCTGCCTCGTCACACTCGCTAGCCTCGCAGGGCGAGCAGCTTCAGCTGCGGCTGTACCTGGCCACACAGCAGAACAGGGGCTGGCCCTCCGGGACACCAGGCAGGCAGGCCAGGCAGGTGTGAGTGATGCATGGTCACACCTTGCACAGGAGCTGGAGGTAGCTGCCCAGCAGCTGCGTGGCAAGGCAGGCGCTGGGAAGAAAGCAAGGGGGTCGGGAATCAAGGCAGCAAGCGGGAGGGGAGGGGAGACTCAGGCTCCAGCAGCAGCAAGCAGTGAAGCCACCGTCACAACCTCAGTGCTGGACAGGGTCGCCAAATCATGTGTGAAGGGGAGCAGCGGTGTGGGGAACGCAAAGCAGTTGGCATCTCAGGTTGTAATGCAAGGGGAGAGAGGGAAGCAAAAGAAGGGGAGAGGAGAAGGTAGCCAGAGGGGGCAGCTGGTGGAGAAGGGTGGTGACTTAAGCTGGGGCAAGGAGGAAGGGGAGGAGGGGGAGGAGGGGGAGGGCGATTTGGTGGACGCTGCCATGGAGGCAATGTTGGATGCGGAGATGCTTCGGCAGCAGCAGAAGCAGTCCACCGGCACCCGTGCGCGGCGGCGTGAAGACGACGACAACGAAAACCAGGACGACGACGACGATGATTTCCCCATGTTCATGGACTTCCAAGATGACTTTGACACGGCGGAGTACGTGGCGACTGACGAAGCTGCGGCAGCACCTGTAAAAACGGCCACGGGGCCAAAGAACGACGGGGGTGGTGAACAAGAGGAGGAAGAGGATGAGGAGGACAAGGACGAGGAGTATGGCTTCCTGCATCCCCCTGGTGGGTCGCAGCAGCTTATCACCTTTCCGATCACCCCTCGCGAAGCTACACGCCGATAGGAACGCGCTTATTGCCACGCCTTGTTCGTCCCTCGCCACCTTATGCAACTGGCTATCTGCCGACGGCCCCTTGCCCTTGCCCGCGACATACACTATCTTATCCCTGATACAAAACGCGCTGCAGGTGATGGTGATGCGCGGGACCGTGGTGACGGGTCTGGGGAGACCGGCAGCGACGATGCGTTCAGCGACGAAAACAGCGACGCTGGTGGGGAGCGGGTGATGGAGGACAGCGACAGCGGCCCTTTGGGCCGCGGCCTCACACTACTGTACGGCGACGCCACAGAAACCAAGGTGGCAGCGGTCAGCTTGCGACTGGAAGATAAGTTCAGCTCGGTGGCGGATGCACGCCGCGAAGTACCGAGCCGGCAGCCCACGGGCAGTCATCGCAGCGGCCTGGTCGAGCGCCCCCGTCAGCAGGTTGGGAAGCAGGCCCCTGCAAGATTGCACCAGCAAGCTCCGGCGCAGCAGAGCCCCGCAGCCAAGCTGAAGCCCATAGCTGGCCGGGGACTAGCGCCGGGGAAGCGGACGGTCGAGTTGCCGGGGCCCGTAGCAGCCCCAACCAGCAAAAAGCGGGCCCGAGCCACGACAAAGTCGTCTGGGGAGGCCACGAAGGTGAGGAACGAGCAAGGCTGGTTGCACCCCCTGTGCACGCACTTCGAGGCCGGGGACTTGCACGCTGCCGTTCAAGCTGTGTCCACTGCTACTGTTGCGCTGCTGATGTCGTGCTGCACTGATCTGGGGCACATGCTGGGGACGGCAGTCGTGCTGTGGCAAAAGGAACTGCCACAAGAGGTTCGGACAAATGGACGAAGTCCAGTGTTTGGCATGCATGCACCCACTTACGGCCCCACCTTGCCGCCCGACGGCTTCCGGGCGCTCCTCGGCTGTTTCATGCAGATGACGCGAGCGGGGCGACAAGAAGAGGCACCGCAGACAAAGCGTGCACGTGCACGAGGGCCTGACTCGGCACAGCTGCACACGACGCGCCCAGCGCCGCAGACGGCGAGGCCGGGCGAGAAAGCGCGGACACACACCGCACAGGACCTCAGTGGCGCCAATGCGCAGAGGGTTCAGAAACACATCAGCGCGAGTTCAGAGTGTCAGAAACCTGCGGAGCGGGCAGGGTCCGGGCCCAAACCACGGGCCCAGTCTGTCGCAGATCTCCCGGCTCGTCCGGTAACAGCGCGACCAAGGTCAACCAAGGCAAGGCATGGTCCAGGAAATACATCAGGGAAAGCCCGAGGCGGGCCGGAGTAGGCTACCGCTGGCTGGAGAAGTTGCGCAGGCGTGAGGCTGGCGAAGATCAAGTCACTCGGCATTGTGGTGCGTTAGCTATGTGGTGCCGAGCAATGCAGGGAGCCCCAGGTCCCTTCGAAAGTATTAGGGCGCGGGTGGCACCTGCAAGTGTCCATGCTGTGGCTGGGGCCAGGCCTGCTCAATAGCAGCAGGCCGTCGAAACTTCCTTGCCCAGATGCCAGCTGCCTCACGCCAGAGCGCTGCAGTAGATCAGAGATTGCGCGTATGTTAGGTAGCTCACCTCCTTGACATTCCCAGCCCGCATGTTCTTGGTCTATAACTTTACACGATGTCCATCATTAACAACGCTTGAGCCATCCATGCATCACGATGTACTACGGTTTTAATGCTCAAATCCAGAGTGGACAAACACCGTCAGCAACCAACAACATGCATAACACAAGTCAACTTGAAGAACCTCAACGAGGCGGCCCAGTCATCGCCCATGAATAGAAGGCATCATGAGATTGTCAAGGTGTGACCCAGTCAAGCTTGACGACAGGCAATCCGATGTGTCGAGAACAAATACCGACAGCCATCACCATGCGTGCGGAGAACACCTGCCAACCAGCCAGCCAACCATTGCCGGACCAGTGGTTTGGAGCTGAGGTGGAACCCTCAGTCTGCATGATACATGCTGGTCACACATGGGATTTTGGTGCAAGTGTGCACTTGCATCGTGATGGCATCCCAGGCTTCCACACTCCCACAGGTGGCATACCCCCATACTACACGTAGGCATACACATGGGAGTACCGCCCATGCATAGCACGCTCAAGCCCATGCCCATGCCTAGTGCTTGCACACTATCGGCGCTCCTTGCGAGAGACCAGAACCAGCGCTAGGTAGGTGAGGATGTGCATGACCAGCAAGTAGCCAAGCATGATGCCCAGCGTGGCGGCGAAGGGGCGGGTCAGGTTGAAGTACTGCAGCCAGGCGCGAAACAAAGCATGCACAGGACAGTTGGGTTTGTTAAGTTCAGTTTGTTGGGTCAGGGTCAGGTTGAAGTATTGCAGCCAGGCGCGAAACAGAGCATGCACAGAGCAGTTGCACATCACGTCCCAAGTGCATGCAAGCCTTGTCCCACTATGTCACTACCAAGGTTGAGCAGGGAAGGACAGGAAGCGCGGGATGAAGGCCACCGGGGACAAGATGAGCATTGGGAGGGTGCTTGTAGGCAGGCAGACCAGCAAGCGTGACCACACGGCAAGTGGGACCGTGCGGCAAGTGTGACCACGCGGCAAGTGTGACCACGCGGCAAGTGTGACCACGCGGCAAGTGTGACCACGCGGCAAGTGAGACCATGCGGGGACAGGGGTTAGGAAGAAGGGTGGAACAGGTCCCAGTGGCTAGGTAGGACGGGTGCACAAGCAGGCAGGCAAGGAGTGCAGGGAGGGCAGGGAGGGCAGGGGACAGGAGGGGAGAGGCAGACGAGGGTGTTGTCTAGCATCCAGCCCCCCTTTGGCTTGAGTAGCTGCGTCACTTCAATCCCAGGCCTGTTTCTGTTTCTGTAATGCAAGGCCTAAGCTGTGCAACAGAGGTAGGTGCAGAATAGAGGGAGTAGGGCGGAGTAGGGCATTCAGGCAGTGGGGTGCTGCACGGTGCGCTGACCTGCAGCAAGGCATCACCCCGCAGCTCGCAGCTTGCCCCTGGGTTGTTCAGGCTCTGGCTGACCAGTGGGCTGCTGAGGGCTGGCGTGTTGGGCAGCAGGCGCGGCAGCAGAGACACAATGCCAGGGGCGATACCCTGCAGCAGGCGCAGGGGACAAGGCGCAGTTGGGGTCAGGACTGGGGTGCTGGTGGGGCTGGGGTTGAGCAGGGAGGGTCCAGCTGAGCCCTGCCTGCTCCAGCCCCGGTGTCCATCCTGGACTTCATACCCAGCAGACCAAAAACCTTGGCAGCTCCACCACCGTGGCAGCCCTGAGCTGCACCTCAGTCTGACACAGCCAACCCAGCACACATCACACCGGCGTGTTCAGGAGGCAGTGGCACCATTAGCAGCAGCAGCAGCAGCAGCAGCAGCAGCAGCAGCAGCAGCAGCAGCAGCAGCAGCCGCAGCAGCCGCAGCAGCCGCCGCCGCAGCAGCAGCAGCAGCAGCAGCAGCAGCAGCAGCAGCAGCCGCAGCAGCAGCAGCAGCCGCAGCCGCAACCGCAGCAGCAGCAGCAGCAACCGCAGCAACCGCAGCAGTCGCAGCAGTCGCAGGAGGCACCACCCTTACTTGGGAGCAGTTGTAGGCGGCATGCCGCAGCTCCTCCTGAGCCAGGCCCCCAAATGCATAGCCCATGGCAGATATCCAGCGCAGCTGAGACAGCCAGTTGAAGGCCATCTGGCTGTACATGATGAAGAAGTTGGACATGAGCAGGTTCACTGCGGTCCAGGCAATCGCCATCATGAACGCCATGTCCTGATTAGGCGCAAGGATGGCAGCGCAGTGAAGCACCTGGCGGGACAAGGAACAACACTTCAGGCTGAGTGGCAGCAACGGCAGCAGGAGCAGCTGTAGCAGCAGGACGAGCAGCAGCAGCAGCCTTTGCATCAACAGTGGGTGTAGCAGCAGCAGCAGCAGCAGCAGCAGCAACCATGGCAGCAGGAGGAGCAGGAGGAGCAGCAGCAGGAGTGGCAAAGCATATCGCTCAACATGTTGCAGCAATCCTGTGGAGGGTGTGGTGGGAGTAGGGTGAAGAGGAGTCCCTATGTGTGATCAGGTCACACTGCCCTGCTCAGCCCTGTCACACATACATCACACACCTGTACTGCGATGAGTGATAGGATTGACAGGATGGTTGTCACCCGCACACAGGCTAGGGCCGAGTGCCTGAGGCCAGCCATGCCGTAGGTGATGAGGCTGAAGATGATGGCGGACAGCAGGTTGGCCGGCAGCGTGGCGCACACCTGCAGGGAGGGGGCCAGGTGGCAGGGCAGACTGCGTCGCTGCGCACAGCTGGGGGTGGATGGGGTGGGCAGGAGGAGGGTAGCTGGGGGGAAGGTGGGAGCACTGGGGGTAAGGGGGTAGGAGGGAGGAGGGGGTGGCTGGGGGAGGGGAGGGGGGAGGGAAGGGGAGGGGAGGGGAGGGGGGAGATTAGGGGTAAGCAGCATGGCTGGCTTGGCTGCTGTTTGTAGCTCTGCGATGCCACAAGCTGGTGTTAGAAGCTGTTAGAAGCTGGTAGAAGCTGGTAGAAGCTGGTGTTTGAAGCTGGCTTGCCTTTGCAATGTAGTAGATGATGGGGCGGTACAGGCTAGAGCTGATGTCTGCCAGGTAGTACTGGCGGTCGCTGGTGTATAGGCTCATGCTGATGTAGGGCCTGCAGGCAGCAGCAGGAGGCAGGGGGCAAGAGGCAGGCAGCAGGTGGAGGGAGGCAGGTACTCAGGACCACCAGGAGCACCGGCTGTACAATAAGAGCTCAGCTCATCTCAACGGCTGGATCTCAGCTAAAATGCATCCCGGGTGCTGGGTAGTGCTGGATGGTAATCAGGCAGGGGGCGGTGAGGTGAGGTGCATGCAGGGGTTGACGTGCGGCAGAGCCTGACCTCTTAGCTGCTGCTGTGGTCTATCTCCAATACCAAGCCATGACTATCACACCGCTCTGCCTCTCCTTGCTGCCACTGCTGCTGCCACTGCTGCTGCTGTTGCTGCTACTGCTGCCACCGCTGCTGCTGCTGCTGCCACCGCTGCTGCTGGTCCTGCCAAGGTGATGTCAGGGTGGTAAGGCTCACATGAGCAGGAAGAAGGAGGTGTTTGAGTAGTGCAGGTTGAGGCGCAGCTGCACGGCCTCAGGGGTGGCTGGCAGGTTGTAGAAGATGAGGCCCTGGGGCGGGTAGGCAGGCAGGTAGGCAGGCAGGCAGGCGGAGGAGGGAGGGAGGGCTGAACAAACAGGGTCTTGGCAGAGGGGGTAGACCCAACAGGGAAGAGGGGTGGGAAAAGACAGCCACAGAGCACCAGCTCACCGCATGTACTTCCCTACTTAGTCAAAGTTAGTCAAAAGTTAGTCAAAAGCTGGTTAGGGAAAAATGAGGAGGGGTAGGTGGCTGAGGCTAAGGCAGGCGAGGGAGGGAGGGAGGGGGGGCTGGTGAGGAGGAGGTTGGCTGGGGGCAAGGCAGGCAGGGAGAGAGGAGCGGATTCAGCTTTGCTGTAAGGTTGGGTTGGGCCTGGCAGGTGAAGGGGGAGGGGGTGTGGGTGGGCTGCCCTAGCGTACACTCACAATGAAGAAAGCAATCCAGGCAAAAGTCAGCATGCGGCCTGCAGGCAGGAGCAGCGGCAAGAGCAACAGCACACCTGTACCACACAATCCAAGTCAGGAGCTGGTACTACACCCCGTCCTGTCCCGCCGCTGCCCCTGCACCCCACCCCGCCCCGCCCCCCAGCAGGTTTGCCAACTGCCTGACCCAGAGCCACACCCAGGCCAGAGCCAAGCACAGGGCCACGCCACTGGCCTGAGCGCCCAGCCGGCCACTGTCCCTTAACCCACCCCTGCAGCCACCCACCCCACCCCGTCCCGCACACCACACCCCTGCCCGCCCTGCCCGCCCTGCCTAAGAGCCTCTGAGGCACGCACAGGGAGCGCCGCCTGGCCCACAGCCAGCTGGCCACCTACCTGCCACGTCCGCAGGGTTGCGGGTCACTGTGGTCAGCTCCCTCCCCAGCAGCGCCCGCAGGTGCAGGCCAAGCCGCAATAGGGGCGCAGGCAGCGCAGCCCGCAGCCGCCAGCAGCCCTGACCACCCCCCCGGGCGCCCAGCAGCCGGGACTGCTCCACCCCCAGGCCTCCCACCTGCCCCCTGGCTGCCTGGGTGTGACCAAGGTGTGACCCTGGTTGAGGGGCGGAGTGAGAGGAGTGGGCGCGGGCGATGGGGGCAGAAAGCCCAGGTCCAGCAAGGGTGAGGGGCAGGGAGGGGGAGAGGTCTTGGCGGGTGAAGCCAGATAGGGCAGCGGCTTGGCGGCGGGCTGCGGCCTGACGCTTCCCAGCCTGCTCAACAACCTGCAGCGGTGAAGGGCCAGCAGGAGGGGCAGGGGGGCTGGGGGAGGTCGGTTATGGGGTGGGGTGGGGAGGGGGTGGAGGGGAATGGGTCCAGGGAGGCTGGGTGGGCAGAGAAGCTGGGGGGAGGGGGAGGGAGGGGGAGGGGGGGCAGGAAGGGTGGGCGGGTCCAGGGGCAGGGGCACGGTAGCAGCCAGCAACAGCACCTGCCTTGTGGGCCGGCTAGTCAGCCATCAAGCATCCAACACTGCTCATGGCAGTGCATAGCAAGGGAGGTCTAGCCTCCCGGCCCCTGCCCCTCAACTGCTGCCCCTGACCACACCTTAACTCTAACCCTCACCCTTAGCCCGACCATCCCTCACCCCTGCCCCCTCACCCCTGCCCCCCCACCCCTGGTCCTCCCTCCCTCACTCCCTTCCTTCCTCCGTTGCCTACCTTGTTAAGCTTGGAAATGTCCAGAGCGGGGCTGGTGGGGCTGCTGCTGCCGCCCGACCCTGCAGGGGCAGCAGCCAGGCCAGCCAGGGGAGAGCGAGGCGAGGAGGGGGCCGCCAGGCGCCTGCCGCCAGGCCCCGCCCCATCCTCAATGTCAGGGCCCCCAGGGGAGGGGAGGCCTGCCTGGCTGCTGCTGCTGGTGGTGGGGTCCCCATACACCTGCAGCGCCCAGGCAGCAGCGGGTAAGGGTGAGGGCCACCTAGCGCCTAACCATTACCCAGCAACCCCAGGCCCAGGCATGCCCCAAGCTGCAGCTCGGAGTTGAGGGCAGCAGCGGCGCACAGGGTGGCGTCAGGTCACCTGGTCAGTCGAGTCAGGGCAGTTGAGGGCAGCAACCTGGCCACCCCCTCAAGGCCATGCCTCCCCCCCTCCCCCCCCCCTGCCCCCCTGCCCCCTCACCTGTTCAAACTGGTCCATCAGCTCATCCTCCTGCTGCTGCTCCACCGCACCTCCATCCCCCTCCTGCCCACCCTCTGACCCCGGCCCCACCCCCTGCGCCCTCCACGGCTGCTGCTGAGTTGGCAAGGCCTGTGCCCCCCCTGCCCTGACCCCCCTGCCAGGTCCCACAGCAACTGCCACGTGCCCCGCTTGGCGGCTGGGCGTGCTGCTGTTGACAAAGGCAGCGGGCAGCTGCGGCAGGGGCACTGAGGGGCTGGGTCGCGCCTTCTTGTCTGCCAGGTAGCGGGTGGTGAAGGCGTGTGAGGCCTGGCGCAGGTCTGACAGCGAGCTCAAGGTGCTGCCAAAATACTCCTGAAGGGGCAAGGGGGCAGCAAGGGGGTGGGGGGGAGGGAGTCAGGTGCAAGGGGGTGGAGGACAGGAGGCAGGGGGCAAGGGGGGTGGGGGCGAGCATGAACTGAGCATGACCACTCTGTCAACTGCATGCTGTGTAGTGCAAACTTGCACAATCACCCAGTGCACAGCACAGCCCCGTTGCACACGCAGTCCACCCCCTTACTCAGTGTACCCGAGCTGAGCATGGGCTGGTCACGACTGGGGAGCACATGCCTGTGTCAACAGCCAGGGCCTCACCCCTCCCGCCTCACCCCTCCCCGCACCCCTACCACCGCCACGCACCGCAGGCTTAGCAAAGCCGACTGACACCAGGTCCATGACCCAGTCTGAGGCCACACCGTGCAGGTCAGGGCTGTAGAAGAACTGCCACTTGCGCGCACGCGCCTTGTCCACCGCCCCTGCGCCTTGACTCACTGCACCAGGCACCTCTGCCCCTGACCCCACCCCCATGCCCCCCACACACCCCTGCTGCTGCTGCTGCTGCTGCCGAGCAGCTGGGCCTAAGGGTCCGGCTCCGTTGCCGTTGTCGGCTCCGTTCATCGCGCTGGTTTCTGACAAGACGACTGCCATCAGGTCTGTGGCTGAGGCAGGGGCATCAGTCGGGCCCATGCTGCTGCTGGTGTGGGAGTGGGTAGGTGGGGGGGAGCAGGCGGCCAGGGCATCAGAGCCGGGCTGCATGAGGGCGGGCAGCTGCTGGGTGAACCAGGGCACCATGTCGTCCCGGCGACCCGTATACAGCAGCATGCCACGGCTCAAAACAGTTACCTGGCGCGCAGGGCAGGGCAGGGCAAGGCAGGGCAGGGCAGAGCAGGGCAGGGCAAGGCAGGGTGGGCAAGGGCAGGGCAGGGCAGGGTGTAAAAGGGTGGGGACAGAGCAGGGCAGGGCAGGATAGGGCAAAGTAGGGACAGGGTCGTGCGCCTTTGACAGTAGTCAAGGGAGTAGCAGGAAGGCTGGAGCAACAGCAGCAGCAGCGCCCCCACCCCCCACCCCACTGCCCTCACCGAATCAAACATGGCCCAGATGGCTGAGCGGGGCTGGTGGATGGAGGCGATGATGATGTGGCCCGCCTCCTTGGCCATGCTGCTCAGGTACCTGTCGCAGCAGGGGTGGGTACAGGGGCAGGGTAGTCAGGGGAGTGGGGGAGGGGGTTTAAAGGGTAACCTGCCAGGCGCCTGCTGCTCCATCAACAAGGTCATGGAGACAGGAGGAAGGTAGGGTAGGGATGACTAAAGTGAGAGAATGAGGAATTGAAAGCCCAGGCAAGGTTGCTGTTCAGCCAAGGGCAGGCAGTGGGCTGGTATTTGGTGGGGTGGGTGGCATAAGAGGTGCTGAGCCTGAGCCTGTAAAGCATGCATGAGCCTGTAAAGCATGCATGGTCAGGGAAGTTCGGGGAGTGAGAGAAGTGAGAGCCTGTGGAGTGAGAGGTCTGGCTCACCTCATCACAGTCAGCGCTGCAAAGCTGTCCAGACCTGCACCATGTGGGGCAGGGTAGGGCACAGCCGGGTCACACAGCAGCAAGGTGCAACACCCGGCAACATCCAGCAAATAGCTTCCCTCGCTGGCTGCTGCGGCCACTGGCCTGACCTCGTTGCTGACCTGACCTGGTTGCTGACCTGACCTGGTTGCTGACCTGACCTGGTTGCTGACCTGACCTGACCTGATCGACCTGACCTGACCTGACCTGACCTGACCTGACCTGACCTGACCTGACCTGACCTGACCTGACCTGACCTGACCTGACCTGACCTGACCTGACCTGACCTGACCTGACCTGACCTGACCTGACCTGACCTGACCTGACCTGACCTGACCTGACCTGACCTGACCTGACCTGACCTGACCTGACCTGACCTGACCTGACCTGACCTGACCTGACCTGACCTGACCTGACCTGACCTGACCTGACCTGACCTGACCTGACCTGACCTGACCTGACCTGACCTGACCTGACCTGACCTGACCTGACCTGACCTGACCTGACCTGACCTGACCTGACCTGACCTGACCTGACCTGACCTGACCTGACCTGACCTGACCTGACCTGACCTGACCTGACCTGACCTGACCTGACCTGACCTGACCTGACCTGACCTGACCTGACCTGACCTGACCTGACCTGACCTGACCTGACCTGACCTGACCTGACCTGACCTGACCTGACCTGACCTGACCTGACCTGACCTGACCTGACCTGACCTGACCTGACCTGAGGTGGGCTCGTCCAGGAAGAGGATGGAGGGCGCTGCCAGGATGCCCACTGCCAGGCTCAGGCGCTTGCGCTCCCCGCCCGACAGCCCACGCAGGGTCAGCCCACCAGGCAGCTGACCGCCCACCTGCACGACTCACACAGGTCACACCAGCTGGACATGGAGGTCACACCTTGTGTGGGGGTGGCGCTGCAAAGGAGGTAGGCCATGCCAGACCAGGATCTCTGGGCAGCCAGGCTCACTGCCTAGGGTCACACTGCCTTCGGTCACACTTCCTAGGGTCACACTGCCCATGCTCCCCTTTTCGAGCACCGCCTGGTCCCCCACCCCTCCCTCCCCACTGCCCGGTCAAGGTCTCCTGGCCAGCCGCCCTCCGCCCTCCGCCCTCCTGCCTAGGACCAAACCCCTTCCTGGCCCATCCTCTTGACCCTGACCCCCTCCCCTCCCCTCCCCTCCCCTAACCACCAGCGCGGCTGCCCCAGTCTGCTGCCACTGACCATTGTGTTGTAGCAGTGCGCCAGGCCCACCATGGCCAGCACCTCTGCAGCGCGCGCCTCCCTAGCCTTGCTGCTCAGCCGGGGCGGCAGCCGCATGTCAGCAAAGAAGCGCAGCGTCTCACCCGCCGTCATCACTGGCACGAAGTTGTCCTCCTGCAGCCCCCACCGCCCCCACACACACTGCTGATCTTCCACACCTTTCCCTGGTGGCAGGGGAGCAGGGGGCTACTCTCCTCCCCTGATGCACACCCGGCAGCGAGGGCGTGGCCTTTCTTTCTTCCTTTCTTTCCGTCTTTCTTTCAAACTGCTGCTGGACCTGGCCCCCACTCGCGGCCTGGAAGCCCGGTGCGGTGGTGTTTGTGCGCCATGTGGCAGCGACGAGGTGCTGGTCATGCTGCCTTAGACCAGGCAGCTGGTGGGACAGGGCTGCCTGGACCTGCCCCTCCCATAGCACTCCCATAGCATACTCAGCCAAGAGGGGCTGTGTGGCCCTTGAGCTCCTACAACGCCCTTACCCTCAGTGGAACAGGCAAGGGCAGATGTAGAAACTTTGCAAGCTAAGCCAGGCTGAAGGCACCATCACCTACAGCCTAGGAACCCTCCACCAGCCTCCTGTGTGGCTGGGCGTTTGGCCTCATGGCTTGATGCAGCACCTAGCCTGATTAGGCGCACGGCATGGGTCAGCTGGTCAGCTGCCCTTAACTCCAGGCTCGTCAGGAAGAGCAGCCTTCAACAGGGCAGCCCACCAGTCTTATGCTGTCTATGGCGCGTTGATGCGTGATGCTGAAGGGGAGGGGCAGGGATCGTAGGAAGGGCAGGAGGGGAGAGGAGGCACGGCAGTAGCGATCCTGACCTATCCTGCTCGCTTATGGGAGAGTAAGCAGCGAGGCAGGGGGAGGGGGCTGGCTGGCTGGCCGCTGATTACCCACCTGGGGCACGTAGGCTGAGCGGTGAACCAACGCCCGGGGGCCAGCGGGTCGGCCGTTGAGCAGCAGCTGACCGCTGAGGTCCCCTACCTGCAGAGGCAGGCCAGAGGGCTGACGGTGCTGTTGACCTGCGACACAACTACATAGCTGCTGCCCTGCTGCTGCTGCTGCTGCTGCTGCTGAGTGTAGGCAGTCCTCATATGTGCGGATGTCGGATGTCAGGTGTCAGGCGTGGGGCAGGCAGGCTACGGGCGTGCCAGCGTGGGCAACTGGGCAGCTAGACTAGACAGCCTTTAAAGAGGCAGCTGCATCAGTGGTGTCTGGCAGCTTGAGCGTGCCCGTGTGCCCCTCTGCTGCTGCTGCTGCTGCTGGTGCTGGTGCTGGTGCTGCTGGTGCTGCTGCTGCTGCTGCTGCTGCTGCTGCTGCTGCTGCTGCTGCTCTGGAGAGACTGTGTGGGCAGCCGCCCTGACCCACTGTGAGGCCAACTGCTACTGCCAGGGCCCTCTGGTGATCATGCAAGCACACAAGGCTGCCTGCATGACCACACACCTGCTTGCGCTGTGTCAGCATGTCCATCAGCGTTGACTTGCCTGCAATACAGCCAGCCAGGCAGGGCTGCCGGCATGGCATCGCTACCATGCAGTTCTATACCAGGACCATGCATTGCACGACCCATGTGCAAGGGTGGAAGATGGTAGCAAGGCAGGGAGGGTGAGGGAGGGAGGGGCAGCAGCAGGGCAATGGCAGGGGAGGCGCAGGGCAGGGCAGGCCAGAGCGCAGTACAGCAGCCATACGGCAGCTTAACTGCATGGCGGCATTGCATGATGGTGCGAGGGTCAGGAACAGCAGGTAGGAGCCTGAACCCTCACCTGCTCCTGAAGGGCCCAGCAGCGCGTGCATCTCCCCATGACGCACCTCCCCCCATACACCCTGCAGCACCACCTTCACGCCGCTGGCTGACCTGCACGCCGCAGCGTAGACAGCAGCCAAGACTGAGGGTGCAGCAACAACACCAAATGCAGCAGCAGCAGGGGCCGCAGGGGCAGCAGCAGCAGGGGCAGCAGCAGGGGCAGCAGCAGCGGCAGTGCGTGGCGGAGAACAGAATGTGTGGAGCGTCAGCAGTATAGCAAGATCAGTGCAGCAATGGGTGGTGGGCCTGCAAGTATGAGCTACCAGGTAACCAATGATGAGCAGCAGGGACCATTTGATTAGGTTGGGCAACTGGACGCCACAGTGATGTGATGCCTGCTCCATGCTACTGGCCAGGTTGTAAGCTACCTGGCACATAGGCAGATTCTGTAACCATGGTAGCTGCCATCAGCACTGCACGTCAACATGCGAGGAAGCCCACCTGTAGCTGCAGCCCAGGCCAGCCCACTGCAGGGTGACGAGGTTGATCATAGAGCTGGCACGCCGAATAACACTCGCGTCTGGGTTGGGTGCGAGCTCTTGATGCTGCCCGTGTGTGGGAGCAGCCATGGCAGGCGGGCCGTCATCAACCGCTCCGCCTTGCGAGCTGGTGGGGGTGCCACCTTGCGGCGCTGTTTGACAGCTCAAATCACCAGCGTTACCAAGGTTCGGCCCAACTGTGGCGCAGGCCTGCTTCGGGGCTGAACTGCTGTGCTTGATGCCTGCCGAGGTTGTCGCGTTGTCACGGCCTTGTTGCGACGCGCTGATACCTCGAGTGGGTACACAGCAGCACAACTGCTTAGCCAATCGCTGCAGCAGCCCGGGGTGCGTAAGGAAAAACAAGCGGACGAGGAAGAAGAAGGCGAACGCATTCCCGACGACCAAAGCGGGGACCCATAGCTCTGGCAATTGGCCCCCAGCCACCATCTCGATGCCTGTTGCATTGCTTGACATACCGAAAGTATCGCCGGGGCTCCTTCAAGCCAGGCCCCCTGCGGACGTTGATCCAGCAAAACTTCTAAAACGGTTTGCATATTTGCGCACGAGCGATGGACGAGCGGACGGAGCGGGTGGCATGGAGCAGTTCCCCCCCCCCCCCCCCCTGGGCTTTAACGTGCACCCACTTGCGCTGCGCCGAACCACTATGCCGACCTGCCGAGAAGCCGAGATGCAACACAATGCGCTGAACGCGGTTTCCGCTGTATTTAGGTGGCCGACTACGATGGCTTGAGCTGCGGGGCACGGAGGCGTGGTATCCTGCACGCGACGCTTGGTGGGCGCAAATGCCGCGCGCAAATTGAGCAATATGAGGTGTGACGAGGCAGGTTCCGCTTGGGACTCCGCTCCCGCTAACCCTAACCGTGCAGGATCATCATGTGCAAATGCTCCGTAATGTTGTCTAGGACCCAGCAAATGCCCAATGTATGGTAGTGTGCACTATATGGTAGTGTGCAAATGTGCATGACATGAGCATATCTCACATGACAAGACACATATGGGGGGGGTAAAGGGGGTTCAGGGGGGATGTGTGTGGGTTGGAGCTACTAGGGGAGCTCTAGCTACAGGCACACAAACCAGAATGGCTGAGCTGAAGTGGGCATTAGGCCCTCTAGCAGCAGCCTTTACAACAGCGATCTCGCAGCCTGTGTTTGATTACAATTCATGCAGGACCATGCATTTCAATGCTATTCAATTCAGCCGCAGGGGTTTGGGACCAGAAGCGATAAACAGATCAGCTAGCCTAATGGAAGCTGACCCAGGGCCAGGTGCGGCAGGCTAGTGGCCTGAATAATGCCCGCCGCAACACTGAGCGGTGGCTAGCACTAATCCAGCCCCACCTCCAACACCTGGCAGCAGCCAGCTCAGCTGGCACCTCCCTGGAGGCCAACCTGAAGCACATCACCGTCACCCTGGCCACCTGGGATGCGGTGTGGGAGGTGTACCTGGACCCCAAGTGGGCAAGGCAGCGGCTCAGGTTGTATTGGGGCCAAGAAGGTGAGGGTGGGTGGTTTGGTTGTGTATTGAGAGGTGGTGGAATGGTATGAAATGAATCAGCAGTTTACTGTGTCATGCCTAACTTTGTGCCACCATGTCAGCCACCATGTGTGCCTTGTGTGCACGACTGCAGCTGGAGGAGGAGATGGCGGAGGTGTCCATGGAGGGCGTGCTGACGTGGTGCTGCAAGCATGCTGCAAGGCGATGTGCAGGCCCAAGGGCACAGATGAGCGGCGGGGCAGGGTGGTGCTAGAGTGCTGAGTCCTGTGTCAGCCGGGTCAGCGCAGCAGTGATCGGCCAGTAGCCTTGTCGGGAGTAGATGGACAAACGCAAGCCGAACCAGACTGCATGCTGGACCCCCCCAGCAAGGCAGGTGCACCACCGCCTGCTGTGGCCAGCATGGAGCCAGCAGCGTGAGCAGCCAGTACGGGGCCTGATGTGGTGCCCGGTAGTGGCTTCACGCCAGCCCCCACAGGCCCCCCACATCCAGGCAGTCACACAAGCAGCAGCCTCAGAGACAGGGCCCAATGCTTCCCTGCAAGCCAAGCGCACCAAAGCTTGGCAGGCAGCTGAGCCTCCCCAGCCCAGCAAGGCAAGGCAAGGCAACCTAAACCAGCTCAGTAGCACCGCAACCAGGCAGGTGGGTAGACAGGGACCACACTTTGGGGAGAGCAGGTGGCGCCAACTGGAGCTGTGCTGGTGGCCTGGGCTGCCTGAGCCGTCAGCCGCCAGCCAAGTCCAAGCAGCAGCAGCAGCAGCAGTAGCGGCTCAGGCTGTATGGAGGCTGTGCCAGCTGCTGTGCCCTAGTGTTGCAGACAAGCCCAGCTGTGTTTGCCTGCTCCAGCACCTGGATACCAGCACTTGAATTCGGCAATGTTGTCAATGTAACTGTTGCCAATGTAAGTCGCGAGAGTGTATGCATGCATGCAAACAGATAACACAGCCCCTGCCCATTACAGTAGGGGTCATCAGCCTGCAACCAGTGCATGCATGTCATGCTAACTCTAGGGCACAGGGGTCAGGCAATAGTGTAGATGGTAGGCGCCCATGCCATGTGTGTGGGAGGCACTCTTTACAAACTAAACTCCTGGCGAGGGGCCTGTGCTGGGTATGCATCGTGGGTTCGTTTGGCGCTATGTATAGCGTCTACTATGAAATGGTATCTTTACAGCTCTGCCATACAACTACCTGTATGACAGTAGATATATCTGAATGGATATATCAACAATGCTGTATCCCTATCCTCCTGTGGAGCCCCCTACACTTCTCCACAGCAGTCACTCACTGAGTGAGAGACCGGTGTGTGTCCCTAACCTAGGAGTCGGGACTGTGTCCCTAACCTATTCGCTAGAGCCCTACTATATAGGCATCGCGCTATAAAATGCGACCTTTGACCTGGAGTTTTGCGTGAACGTCGCTGTATATTTGACCTGAGCAACGTATCCAAGTAAGGTCGAACTAAACAATTACGGGTATTTGGTCAAACTGCCTTTGGACAAACTAGAAAAGAAACAGTGAAATGCATAATGTTTTGGACCTTCACGAAACCTCCATTTCAGCATCATCGGCATGCCTCTCGGGCCTCAACATTGGTGTAAAGACTGCACTACTACAAAGACCCTGACAACCTTCTTTGTCACCAGGATGGCACTCTTCTGCTCAGGATGTCCCAACATGGGGTTGGTAATCTTCATGCAACTACTCTTTCAATACTGAACCGTTCTCGATAGCGTTTATCACACTGGCAGATGCGAATTATTGCGCATCTACTGGCAAGCAGCGCGTTAACTCTTGCGAGTGAGGCCATGCCGGCGCAAGCGAGCGCGGATACACCTCAGCTGCTCACCATCGATTGTTCTAGTGGTATGTAGCGGCATCAGCGATTGAATTGCGCCTTGCATCTGGCAGAAGTTCTGCTCCTGCTGGCGGTGCTCCATGGCCGTACCAGGCTGACGGTTACCCTCCTGCTCGGATCAGGGTCCCAGGGGAAGGGTGTGACGGGCAATTGCCCCATTTACACCATTGTTACTGTCATGAGTCATGATCGTGTTGATCATCATCATCACCATCACTACTACTATGGTCATCTTCATCCGCAGCGGCAGCAGCTAGGTTCCGGGCTCCAGGGAAGTAGCCAGCGTCTGTATTCACTGCCTCCAACCAGCAGACTGGAACAGGAAGGCAGCAAGTGCCCCAGCAGCAGCTGCCCCAGCAGCACCCCCTGCACAGCTACAATCACACATGGTGGGGTTGAACAAGCATTGACAGCTCACGAGGACCGACCGGCTACGCGGCGGGTTGGTCATTGCGCTTTGCGGTGGGGCCTGAGCATTTTGCCATGCCTGGGCGGTCGACATGTGCGAGCGCGCGCGGAGTTCCCGGCCGCGACAGTTCAGCGGTTGAGCGCACCTGCCACCACCAACATTCTATTTAACCCCCGCCTACTACTAATCGTTACATCTCCGCCGTTACTACTCCTGCCGCAAAGAAGCTCGGTCCAGCCCAGCCTTCAGCAGCTTGTGTCAGCGCCAGGTGCGACGTCCGTCCCCGTACAACGCAGCGCAGCAGCAGCAGTCTGACTAGGAGTGAGGTCCAGTGAGGTCTGTCCGACCCAGCCCTTGCACCCCCGCAAACTGCAGACGTGCGCATCACATACCCACATCTCCACACTCAGCTCGCCGACATGTCGCACGGCCTGTACCTGCTGGACCACTGCTGCTACCAGCCTCCTGAGGAGTGCCGTGTGGTGCTGAAGGAATGCGAGGAGCATGGCAAAGACTGGCCGGTGAGCGCCTGGGCGCTGCGGCCGTGAGATAAGCTCGTGTGGCACCTCGGCGACTGAACGTCAGCCCATGGGCTGTCCAGCATGAGCAGATGCAGCCAGCAATCATCTCTGCAGCCGCAGCACCTTCTGTCATCGTCTCTGTGTGCCGGACTGTCCGCTATGTCGGGCGCCAAGCATTTCACTAAACCTGCCTCGGCGCCTGCTGCTTCGCATCGATGCGGCGGGCGATGCAGCAACGATGCGGTGTAGGACCTACATCCCCACAGCAATCTCCCAAAGGGTTTACTAATTGATGCCGCCCCACCTTCCCCCCGCCCCGGTTCTCGCTCCCGCCCTCGCAGATGTACTCCGAGGACATGAAGGACTTCATGCTCAAGGTTCGTGTGCCTGACTGCTGTGCTGCCAAGCTGTGATGCAGCAGCCAACTTAGGTCCAAGTGCTAGTAGGTGCCCTGCTACATACTTGCCAGCCACCACTCTCCTACTTCCCAGTCACCTCCCACCTATCCACACCAGGCCTGTCACACTGCACTTTGACCCAGCAGCATCAGTGACAGCCACAGTAGGGCTTGTGCTCTACCTGTGACATCCACACACACACACATGCGTGTGAGGTGTCTTGGCTCAGTGGGGCTCATGGTTTGCATGGTACCACATGCATGGCGCTTGCATGCCAGCCTTGCACGGCATTACACATCCCCTCAACCTTATATTTCATCAGACCACCTGACTGCAGCACCAGATCAGGCTCTTGCCTCACGGCAGTGCCGGCTGCAGCAGAAGCAGGAGCTCTAGTGAGATGCACACATTGCCATGACTGGACATGCGGCAGCAGCAGGAAGGGTCCAGGCTGACTAAGATGTATATGATGGCTAGGTAGGAGCAATAAGCACAGAGGGGGAGGCTCTGGGGCAACCCAGCCAGCCTACCTTGCCTTAGGCACCCTGGCAGGCTCCATGCCCAGCGATCAGCCACCTCCCCCTGGGGCACTGACCTAGCCATGTCTCCTGGCAGCAGCCTGGCACCCTGCCCTGCCTCTGCACACACAACCCAGCCCTGCAGCCACCCAGCCTCGCTGCTGAACCAAGCGGTGGAGTGCAGCTGCACCACAGCTCCATACGTTGATAGTCTTGATTACTCCAGGTTGCAGGACCCCACTCACTGTCCTGGGCGCCTGCCCTCAGCTCGCTCAGCTGGCTCGGGTTAGGGTTGGGGGTTTTGTCAGCCCTAGCCCTAGCTCTAGCCCTAGCTCTCGCTCTAGCTCACCCCTTTCACCCTAAGCTCACACATCAGGCTCTCTCTGTTGCCCAGCCTGCTACCTTAATGGGGTGAGCGTGGAGGACAAGGGTACCACCCGGTGGCTGTGCCTCACTCCTTCACTCCCTCCCCCTCCCTCCAGGTGTTTGTAAAGAGCGGGATCGGCATGGAGAGCACCTTCCTGCCCAAGGCCATCCACCCCAAGCACACCTCTGAGCCCACCAACGACATGACCTCCGCCATGAAAGAGGCGGAGATGGTGATGGGCGGAGCCTTCTCTGACCTGCTGCAGCGCACGGGTGAGTGAGGAGGTCCCTCCATTGCTGCTGCTGCTTCTGCTGCTGCTGTCACCTGCCCCAACCCTGACCCTGGCCGCTGCATGTTGTGTACCAGGCTGGGGCCATCCAGCGCTGACCCTTTGAAGCCCCTTCATAACAGAGCTGCCCATCATGCCCTGCCCTGCAGGACTGCGGCCCAACGACATTGACATCCTTGTCACCTGCTCCTCCATCTTCTGCCCCACCCCCTCCCTGGCCTCGATGCTCGTCAACAAGTTCAAGCTGCGCACTGACATCCAGGTCAGTGGCTGATGATGCTGTTGGTCTGCTTCTGGTACGGGTGCTGCTGCTGCAGTGCTGCTGCCACTGCCTCTACTGCAATGCTGATGGCAGTCTTGCTGCCGCAGTCTTCGCTGCTTTTGTCGTGCTGCTGCTATTGCAAGTGTGACAGCAATGCAGGTGGTGCTGCTGGTGCTGCTGTTGATGGTGATGCTGCTGCTGATGCAACGACCATTGCAAGGCAACCATTGCAAGGGAAGGGAAGCGATCCGCTGGCTGTGATGCTGGCTGTAAGCGTGGTGGTGGTGATGGTGGTGGTGGTGAGTCAGGGGTCTTGCCGCTGCTGCTGCTGCTGTTGCCCCGCAGAGCTACCACCTGGGCGGCATGGGGTGTGGCACAGGCGTGGTGGGCATGAACCTGATCCGTGACCTGCTGAAGGCCCGCCCCAACTCAGTGGCCGTGTTTGTCCCGGCAGAGATTACGGTGGGGCTGGGGGAAGTGGGGTGGGATGGGGTGAGAGGTGTGGGGTAGCAGTGGGAACTGGAAGACGTGGGCATGAGAGCATCCAGAACACTGTTTCCCATTCTTCGACGGCATTGCCTCAAAGCAAAGTGTCTCTTCACCATGCGTGACATTGTCTTGACCTGTTAGATGAGTTTGCTATAGCCCCCACCTACCTGGTGCCTGCCCTGCGTGCATCACTCTGCTCTGCTGATCTGCCCTGCTGCTGCTGCTGCTGCAGACCTACTGCTTTTACCCCGGAAAGGAGAAGAGCCGCATGGTGGCGAATGTGATCTTCAGGTGCGGACCGAACGAGCGACTCGTGATCCTCGCAATGTGCGCAACTCGACCCATTGACGCACACGACGCTCACGGTTGCGCTGCAAATGATGCGCACACACAGGATGGGCGGCGCCGCGATTGCGCTGACCAACAAGCCGTCGCTGCGTTCGCGCGCCAAGTACGAGTTGGTAGCGGCCTCGCGCGTGCACACTGGCGCGGACGACGACGCGTATGGCTGTATGAGCTGGGGACCTGACAAGGGTGCGTCGCTGCCCCGCCACCCCGCGGCCTGTGCATGACAGCCGCCTTGCACTGCCCATTTGCTCAGGTACCCCATGTCGCCCTCCATGTTGTAAACCCCCCATGTCTCTATGTTTTGCCTTCATGTCCTTCATAGCCCTACACTGCCTCTCCCCCTACACCTGTGCAGCTGGCATCAACGGGGTGTACCTGGGCTTCAACGTGGTTGACGCTGCTGGCAAAGCTATCAAGGCGGTGATGACGGACATTGCGCCGCGCATCATGACCTGGGGCCAGTACGGGGCAGCAGCCTCGAACATCATCCAGCGCAAGTGAGTGGCCCAGCCGCCCCGCACACCCAGGGCCTGACTGTGTTCCCACCCCCTGGGGGCAACCCTGGGGCCAGCCCCCTCACCTGGGCTGCACTGCAGTTGGATACCCATCATGGTCTTAGCCATGGAACTGGGTTCAGATACTACTACATCAACCTGCTTCTCACAAGTCACGTTTACACCTCACAGCTGAGCCTGAACCAAAGGAGTCATGTCTGCGTCCCGTGCACTGAGACATCACAACTGCCGGTGCCACTGGTCGTTACCCTAACTCACTAACCCACACGCATGCCTGAGGGTTCAGCGTGTACAGCCTCACCTGGTCTGCTTGCCGCACCTGCCCTGCCCTCACCCTCACCCTCACCCTAACCATAACCCTAACCTACATGCACGCCTGAGGATGCAGCGTGTACAGCCTCGCCCTTCCTGACCTGCCTGCCCTGCCCGCCTGTCTGCAGCGTGCTGGGCAAGGAGGTGGCCCCCTACGCCCCTGACTGGACCAAGTCAGTGGATCACTTTGCGCTGCATGCCGGCGGCTATGCTGTGCTGAAGGGCCTGCAGGCGGGCCTCAGCCTGCCCTCAGCCGCCATGCTGCCGTCCTTTGCTGGGCTGAGGGAGTACGGCAACACCAGGTAGGCTAACACCGGGGTGGCCTGCCTGGAGCAGAAGTGGAGTGGCGAGGCGGCTGGAATGCCTTGTGTCAGCTTGTACTGCCCCCTTGTGCTGCCACCGCTGCTGTTGGCACAGCCCCCTGCTGCTGCTGCCTCCAATCCTGCGGCTGCCTGCTGTCTCCTGTGCTGACTCCTGCCGTCTTGTGCTGCAGCCGCTGCTGTGGCTGTTGTTGGCACTGCCTGTGGCCTTGTAACTGCCCCCTGCTGCTGCAGCTGCTCCACCACCTGGTACTCAATGGCCTACATCGAGACCTGCCAGGGTGTGCTGAAGAACCAGGTGGGTCCGGTGCAAGGCAGGCAGGCAGGTAGGCGCACCTGCGCCAGCCCGCTGCTGCTGCAGAGCCACAGGACACGACCAAGAGCTGCATGTATGCAAGCTGGCGAACAGGCAGGCACACAGGGGCAGGGACGGACAGGACTTGAGCTCGACTGCAGCTACAGTGGATGCTGTTCTCTCCCTAGCCCCCTCCCTCACACCTCACACCTCACACCTGTACCCACGGCCTGACTCTTCACCGCCCCCCACACCTCCCTTCTCTGTGGCCCCTCCCTCCCTGCACGCCCCTGACCTCCCTGCCTCTCTTCCTCCAGCGCTGTTGGCTGCATGGTGCTGGTGGTGGTTGTGTCCGCAGCGTGTGCTGCAGCTGGGTGTGGGAGGCGGCATGAAGGCGGGAGTGAACGTGTGGCGGGCGCTGCGGGACATCCGCCAGGAGCACCCCGTGTGGCAGCACCTGAAGGACTCGCCCCTCACAGGTGCCGGCCCTCGGCACAGGGGCCTGCTAGCCGCTCTACAGTAGCAACTCCCACCGCTGCTTGCCTGCTGTCATGCTCCCGCCGCCTCAGCGCTGCTGTACTGCCTGCCTCACACCTGTTGGCTGATGCTGCGGTGTCCGCTCCTATGCACTGCCTGCTCGAGTGCCACTGCTGCCTCTGGACTGCTGCTGCTGTCTCTAGACCACAGCTGCTGCTGCCTGCCTGCTGCTGCCTGCCTGCCTGCCTGACTGACTGACTGCCGCTTTCTGCTGCTGCTGACTGACTGCTGCTGCTTCCTGACTGCAGAGGCTGATCTGCCCCGTGGGGTGGAGGAGGGTGAGATCCGTGACCCACGTTTGGCTCAGATTGCCCGGGACGCTGCCGCCGCTGCTGCCAAGAGCCGTCAGGCCCAGCTGGAGGAGCAGATGGCTGATTCGGGCCACTGAGGATTTGCTGCCTGCTTGCTGCCAGCTGTCAGTTCTGGCTGCCACGCATGGCCTGCTGACCTGCTGTCTCACCATGCTGGGGGTTACAGGTCGTACGGGGGAAGGGGTTGTGCTGAAGCAACGCGTGCTGGGTCCAGGAGCTGGATGATGGTAACCTTGACATGAACCGTGTTGGAGGCACGACATAAACCGGAGTGCTCTGTTGTATCTTTGTAGCCGTTCATAGTGGGTGATCACATGTGCTTCCATTTGCATGGCCCATGTGGAACCCAGTACGAGGGTGTGGGAGGTGATTCAAACTTGGAGAGTTGCATGCATACTTGAGGTTGATACCATGCATTGTGAGTTTTACGACTCATTTGTTGTTTTGCTGTTGGCCGGTGCATTGTGTAGCGCCATACTGTGTAGCGCCAGCATTGTTAAATACCACTTCTAAAGGCCCAGCGCACCCATGTGACAGGGACCCGAATCCAAAGGTATGGCTGAATCTGCACTAAATGTGAATGCCCAGCACTAGTCGGCAACATGTGGCTGCCAGCCGTTCGTTTCGTCACCTTGTGCACCTTGGCTTGTGCACCTGACCATAAGGTACACTGCAGATTCCCGAACCCTGTCAAGCAGCGTAATGGCTGCCGGCTTTAGTTCTTCTTCTTCTTCAACGAAGTGTACTCTCTTCCACCTTCTGGCTTGCCATGCAGCCTACTGGCCACCCCCTGAGGTACTTTTCCCCAATGTGTTCGTAACCTCCCTCACACATCTCACTACTTTTCGGAGTCATGGACAAAGGATGCTTAAGCACTGTTGTCCACAAGATGTGGCGCTGCAGGACATGGGCAAGGACATCGACATGGATAACCTCACTCAGCTACTCCAAAAAAGTTGAATCATCCTCGGTCGCACCCTTGATGACTGCCAACCCCACACCGATGGCACGTTCCCCCTAGACCATTGGGCACCTCACCAAAAACAACAGCTTAATGCCAAAAGGCTTACAACCTGTTGAAAACAGGCAAACCAACCCTGGACTCTAGGTCCTCTTTGCTTCCAGGCTACACAAGGTACAGGAGCTCAGTCGTAGAGAGCTTAGTCCTACCTGCCCTCCTGCCCTCCTGCCCTCCTGCCCTCTGGCCCCACCTGAGCGCTTTAGGGAGTTCAGCAAGGGCAGCAGGGGCCGGGCTGGAAGCGCCCACCGTGCCTGTGCATACCTGCCAGGATGGAGGCCGTGCTGACAGCAAACCAGCCTCTCCACGCAGCCTCCCCGCCTGCTGCACCCCCCCACACTGCCCCTCACCTGCTCCCCCACCTGCTGTGGACGGTGTCAGCTCCCTGCTTGCTGCCAAGCTGACCTGGGGCCTCAGCGCCAGTCTCATGGACGATATGATATACCTGATATACCTGATATGAGCTAACCGGGAGTTGATATGTGCTAATACGAGCTAATATTAGCTAATCGGGGGCTATCATGAGCTAGTATGAGCTAATATGAGAACTGATATTGGTTTGGGAGGAACCGCCCTAGTTGGTCACCCCCGCCATTGGCTGCACCCCCATGGCTTTAGAGATAACATCTAACTCTTTTTTGCACGGATGAAGCCGCCGACTGGTGCGATGAGCTGGCGATGGTCTAACTAGAGTGCAGCCAGCCCCAGCGGTTTGCCGGGTGGCTGGCCCCCAACACGCGACGTGTCTGGCGCCACGCAGACACTCTTAGCAACCGCTGTAGGCAGCTTCGACCCAGCGCGGCGTGAACGGCGCATCCAAACTAAATTCAAACCAGCATGCAACAGCGCTTTAAATCGCATTCTTCAACACAGGTTCAGTTCACATGTGACAGCAATGTCAAGGTGGTCTCCAGATCGTTGTCTGTAGTTCTTTTGCAGCCAAACGCAGCTAAAATCAGTCAAAAAGATGCATAAACTGAGCTGATATGAGTGTTCCCCCCCCCACATGAAACGGCCCACACATCAAGACAACGCGTTTTTGTTCTCCAGTCACGTTAGGTGACCACACAAGGAGCCGCGTTGCATTTTCTGACGCGTCCTTAGCTGCTGGTTAGCTGCCGACAGATGAGACCTGCAGGGGAGACGTCAGATGAGACCTGCAGCGGAGACCGCAGCGGAGACCTCAGCGGAGACCTCAGCGGAGACAGCTCATCTTACAGCGTGCTTACTTAGTGCTATCTTATCAAGAGAAGATGTTAGCAACCTCCAGGCAGTGCAGATGAGGGCAGCGCAGCAGACAAGGCAATCACCCTGCCCCAGCCCCAGCCCCAGCCCCGGTCCCTGCCCCAGCCCCAGCCCCAGCCCCAGGGGTTCAGCTGCTGCTTAGAGTGGGCCACACCTCCTGCCAGCGTGTGGTGACTGGTGACTATGGTGTGGTGGTGACTATGCCCACTTCAGCTCCGCCTATCTAGTGTGTGCGTCGCCATCATCACAGGCTGCTGGCTTACATGCTCACAGGCGGCCACTAAGTTAGGGCCTAACCCATCCAGCATCTTCGCTTATGTGGCTGCAGGAATGTTCAGTGCAATGAGTTCAAAGCTCGGGCCTTCGCAAATGGTTCCTCGTAGAAAGCTGAGGTGCGATCGCTGCGCACGCCACCACTGTTCAACTCATCTGCATCTGCATCAGCGTTGGTCTCGCTCGCCTCGCCGGCTTCAACATCTGGCTAGTTGTCGCCCACAACGCCAATTACTTCAGTGCCCGCGGTGTTGTACACGACCTTGCGTTCGCCCGCCCCGTCGTCGTCTTCCACGTCCGCGCCCTCGCACGCGCTTGCACTGGCCTCACGCATTGCATCCGGGCCGCGCGTCTGCGCGGCGCTGCTAGCGGGTTGCACTGGTGCTGCGGCAGCCCCTCGTCCTCCCTCCTCCACTTCTGTCACCCCTGCACCCTCTGCGGCGTCTGGCATGGTGGAACCCAAGCCGCCGCTTGGTCCTGTGCGCGCTCTCACAACTGGCCGATGTAGCGTCGGGCGTCCTGGCAACACTGCAGCACGGACCGACGGAATGCGCTTCACGTGTCAGGCCATGCGTCACGAGGGCACTGCAAAAGATCTAGCCCATACATCCATCACAGCACTCGCCAGCCTCCGCTGCCTTACACCACGCGCCTTGACAGGGCTTACCTTCGCCAAGGATGAAACGTCGACACTCCCAACTGCGCGCTTGCGGTAGAATCAGCGCTGAAACGCCGTGGCACTATGCATGTTGATGGATGGCAGGAGGTTGGGGCTTTTGAAGGCCTGTGGAAGCTCGTGCTCACTTCGGATATTACACCCTACCCAGCAGGTGTATTTCAGAATATGAGGATGTAGGTTTTGAAAGCAGGGACATGAGGCAGTTCTCGTGGTTGAGTTGTGTGCACCTCTTTATGTGCATGCTGTCATGATAAGTGAACGGCCAGCACCCTTGTCAGATGCAGCTGGACAAACGCAAGCCGAAGCCTAACGGCTGGGCCATTGCCCTTACAGTAGTTATCCATTGCCCTGATCATGACAGCACATTATTCCCTTACTATTATGGGTGTAGGGGATCAGTAGGGCTGATCCCCGTGTTTGAATAAGAGTGAGGATAAGGTTTAGTCAGCAACTTAGGTTGCATTAGGGGCTTTCCTCGGGACTCGAGGAGTGAACCAGCAGATATCACGAGTGTAAGAACCAATGCACCGTGTCCCGTTACAATGATGCCTACTCAATCGGGAGGCAGCCGCTTTTCGGCCGCCTCCGCCAGAACCAGCAAGAACCAGCGTGCTTCTTGGCACGCTTCTCAGCGTAACCGTGTTGCTCAACACGCCTGGAGTTAACTACTCGTCGTCGAGACCTTTTTGTACTGCAAGCTCGTCGACTTGCACATCTCCTCTGCCTTCCGCGGCGTCCGTCTCAGCAAGCAGCCAGCTGGAGCCAGCCTACGCCGCAATCCCTCCATGCTGCCGCAAGTCTTCGCAGTTCACTGCCTCCGGAGCTGGAGCTCCTCTTCCTCGCTCTTGACCGCTCGCCCCATGTCCTTCCAAGCTCGAGAGCCTTTGAAGACTTCCCAAGTACAGGTTGCATAGTGCTCAGTGCTGAGGCAAGCCTTAGTCATTTTCTTGCCTCTTCCTTCTGCTTTGCAACAGCTCAGCATCAGCCGCATGTAGGTGTTGCCCTCATGGCTGATTAGTTCGTTGTGCGCATGTTTCTTCAGCAACTTCCCTGCCATGCCTTGCTATGTTTCCACACATGTGCAACATGAGCCTATACTCTTGTGCCAGCTGCATGTAGGTGTTTACCTCATGGCTGTCCTGCTCCTTGTACACGTGTCTCCTAGCCACCGACCTAGCCATCCCCTCACCTCCTTGTGATCCGTTTCCAGTTGCATGTAGGTGTTTACCTCATGGCTGTCCTGCTCCTTGTACACGTGTCTCCTAGCCACCGACCTAGCCATCCCCTCACCTCCTTGTGATCCGTTTCCAGTTGCATGTAGGTGTTTACCTCATGGCTGTCCTGCTCCTTGTACACGTGTCTCCTAGCCACCGACCTAGCCATCCCCTCACCTCCTTGTGATCCGTTTCCAGTTGCATGTAGGTGTTCACCTTATGGCTGGCCTGCTCCTTGTACACGTGTCTCCTAGCCACCGACCTAGCCATCCCCTCACCTCCTTGTGATCCGTTTCCAGTTGCATGTAGGTGTGTGATAGCCCAGCAGATATCACGAGTGTAAGAACCAATGCACCGTGTCCCGTTACAATGGGCAGGGTCTGTGTTATCTGTAATTCGAACTGTTTGCATGCAGCAAGCATCCGGTACCAATACCTGGTTCACTACCCCAACCCGCTTGCGAAGGCCAGGAAACCTATGTTGGCATGAAACACATGCTCTGATGTAAGCAACAGCTTCAGCATTGCGCGGTGCACACATGCTACTGTGCTACAGGCTGCTGGGCTGTGGCCTTGGGGGCTCGGTCTCGCAGCTTCTTGAAGCCAAACGCTGGGTACTCCTTGCCCTAAGCAGGAAGTATTTCTCGGTGTGGCCACCTGCACAGCTCCAGTGGGCGCCACTTGCTCTCCCCTGCCCGCTGGATGTTGAGGGCTGCGTTGCAGTCCCTGTCCACCCATTTGCCAAGGTCCCCAGGGGTGGCCTGGGCCAGCCAAGGGCACCACATGAGCCCCCGCACTGGCGCCTCAAACCGCTTGCTCCAGGCTGACCGCAACAAGCGGTTCTGCACCTGACCCGGCTTGGGCTTCCAGTCCTCAGGCCTGGTGGGCTTGCTGCTGTCCAGCTCCTCCTCACAGGGCTGGGGGCTGTTCAAGATTGAGCTGACCCTGCTGGTGCAGAACTCATCCGCTGTCACCACCCTGCCTGACACCCTGTCGGTTGGCTTGCCGCTGTTGGGCTTCTCCACCACCTTGCGGCAGGCCTGCAGCACGGCCTTGGCCACCCACCCACCCCGGGTGCCAATGCCTGCGTTGCCAAAGAACACCACCAGCTGCTTGCGGGTCCCCCACTCCTGCTGGGACACGCTGGCTGCCTCCTCCTTCAGCTGCATGGCACACAAGGCACACAATGCAGATGACATCCTTGGCAGAACTGGGGACATGGGCACCTAGCAGGTCACATGTGGGGCAGTCATCAGCCTCTGGTCCTGCCCCTCCCCCCCTACCCTTGGCACTCCCACCTTCTTGAAGTAGCGCTCCAGAACCATCTCCTGCGCACCATGCAGCCTCATCCTTTGCTCAGCCCACTTGGGATGCAGGTACTCCCCCCACACTGCATCCATAGTTATACTGATGGTTTGCGGCCGAGTGTGAGGGGAGTGAGGGAGTTTGCGCCTGACGCTTTGACGCCCGTTCTTTGCAGGGCAGGCATCAGCGCGCTGCGCTGAGTAGGATGGGCGTCACAGCTCACATCGGGGCCGAGTTTGCGGCCTGGTCACTCGTAACCTGTGAGAGCAGCAGCTGTGAATGCGGCCATGATACATGGGCACTGTAAGCCTCCTCACATTATAAGCCGCATCCCGGACGCTTCGGCTTGGTTGCGATGTTTCCGATGGGATGCCCTGCCGATGGTAGCGATGGCACACAGGCACACTGAAACTCGGTTACATCCGGCATATTCCACTGTACTCTATTCGTTGATACAGACTTTCGGGGACACGGTTGACAAGTCGACAGGGGCCTGTAAGAAGCAAATAGTCGTACGCAGCACAATGCGCAGCTGTCAGACAACATGTTGCTCTTGCAAGGAAAACAAGTGCTTGGAAGGGCTTTGCTATTTGCAAGAGGGGTGATGGTGGCATGGCTACAACTGGCATGGCTACAGGGGTGGTGGCAGGGCAGCTGCCCCTGCTGGTGGTACTGGTAGTGGTGGCAGCAGGAGGGGTGATGGTGTCATGGCTACATCTGTTGGTAGGTTGTGGCAGGGCAGCTGCCCCAGCTGCTGGTGGTGGTGGTGGAAGCAAGAGGGGTGATAGTGGCATGGCTACAACTGCTGGCAGGTGGTGGCAGGGCAGCTGCCCCTGCTGCTGGTGGTGGTGGCAGCAAGAGGGGTGATGGTGCCATGGCTACAACTGCTGGTAGGTGGTGGCAGGGCAGCTGCCCCTTCTGCTGCTGGTGGTGGTGGTGGAAGCAAGAGGGGTATAGTGGCATGGCTACAGCTGCTGGCAGGTGGTGGCAGGGCAGCTGCCCCTACTGGTGGTGGTGATGGTGGTGGTAGCAGGGTGGTTGTGGTGGTGGTGGTGGTGGTGGCAGGGCTGGGCCTGGTTGGAAGGGGGTGGGGCAGGGCTGGGAGGGGCAGGGCTGGGAGGGGCAGGGCATGGCTGGGAGGGGAGGGGCATGGCTAGTTGGGGGTGGGGCATGGCTGGGAGGGGAGGGGCAGGGCAGGGCTGGGAAGGGGTGGGGCATGGCTGGGAGGGGAGGGGCAGGGCTGGGCTGGGAGGGGGTGGGGCAGGGCTGGGAGGGGTGGGGCAGGGCTGGGAGGGGAGGGGCAGGGCAGGGCTGGGATTGGTGGGGCAGGGCTGGGAGGGGAGGGGCAGGGCAGGGCAGGGCTGGGAGGGGGTGGGGCAGGGCAAGGCTGGGAGGGGTAGGGCAGGGCTGGGAGGGGAGGGGCAGGGCAGGGCTGGGAGGGGGTGGGGCAGGGCTGGGAGGGGAGGGGCAGGGCAGGGCTGGGATTGGTGGGGCAGGGCAGGGCAGGGCTGGGAGGGGGTGGGGCAGGGCTGGGAGGAGAGGGGCAGGGCAAGGCTGGGAGGGGTGGGGCAGGGCAAGGCTGGGAGGGGTAGGGCAGGGCTGGGAGGGGAGGGGCAGGGCAGGGCTGGGAGGGGTAGGGCAGGGCTGGGAGGGGAGGGGCAGGGCAGGGCTGGGAGGGGGTGGGGCAGGGATGGGAGGGGGTGGGGCAGGGCTGGGAGGGGAGGGGCAGGGTTGGGAGGGGTAGGGCAGGGCTGGGAGGGGAGGGGCAGGGCAGGGCTGGGAGGGGGTGGGGCAGGGGTGGGAGGGAAGGGGCGCGGCAAGGCTGGGAGGGGTGGGGCAAGGCTGCGAGGGGAGGGGCAGGGCAGGGCTGGGAGGGGCAGGGCAGGGCTGGGAGGGGTGGGGCTGGGCTGGGAGGGGTGGGGCGGGGCTGGGAGGGGTGGGGCAGGGCTGGTGGTGGCAGCATGAGGTGTGATGGTGTCATGGCTGCAGCTGCTGGTAGGTGGTGGTAGGGCAGCTGCCCCTGCTAGTGGTGGTGGTGGTGGTGGTAGCAAGAGGGGTGATGGTGTCTTGGCTGCAGCTGCTGGTGGGTGGTGGTAGGGCAGTTGCCCCAGCTGGTGGTGATGGTGATCGTGCAGCAGGGCACATGCAGCAAGGCTGGCACCTGTGCTGGGTTGGTGCAATGCGCATTGCAATCCTCATCTGGGTTGACCGTATTAGGCTGAATCGGAGTTGCACGACCTGTTGATTGTACCTGCTCTGCTGATAGGTCCATTGCAACGCTGCAACGCATCGCTGCATTGCGACGCTATAATGCACATCCGCTGCTCGCATCCGCTGCTCGCATCGCCTTGTTTGGTCTGGAGTGGTGCTTGTCTTGGTCTCTACGTTGGCCTTGCGCTTGCGGCCGCTGCCTTGCCCGCCCATCCACTGAGAGCCCAAAATAACCGGGCCCTTTTTTAGGTTATTCAATGTTTTGCACGCCGGCGTGCAAAGTGGCGTGCAAACTGTCTCTGTGACGTCTCACTCTCCGTGCAAACCATCGTGTTATTGCCCAGTTATACATCGTGTTATCATGACAGCACATTATTCCCCTACCATTTATGGGCAGGGTCTGTGTTATCTGTAATTCGAACTGTTTGCATGCAGCAAGCATCCGGTACCAATACGTGATTCACTACCCCAACCCGCTTGCGAAGGCCGGGAAACCTATGTTAGCATAAAGCACGTGCTCTGATGTAAGCAACAGCTTCAGCATTGCGCGGTGCACACATGCTACTGTGCTACAGGCTGCTGGGCTGTGGCCTTGGGAGCTCGGTCTCGCAGCTTCTTGAAGCCCAATGCTGGGTACTCCTTGCCCTGGGCAGGAAGTCTTCCTCGGTGTGGCCACCTGCACAGCTCCAGTGGGCGCCACTTGGTCTCCCCTGCCCGCTGGAGGTTGAGGGCTGCGTTGCAGTCCCTGTCCACCCACTTGCCAAGGTCCCCAGGGGTGGCCTGGGCCAGCCAAGGGCACCACATGAGCCCCCGCACTGGCGCCTCAAACCGCTTGCTCCAGGCTGACCGCAACAAGCGGTTCTGCACCTGACCCGGCTTGGGCTTCCAGTCCTCAGGCCTGGTGGGCTTGCTGCTGTCCAGCTCCTCCTCACAGGGCTGGGGGCTGTTCAAGATTGAGCTGACCCTGCTGGTGCAGAACTCATCCGCTGTCACCACCCTGCCTGACACCCTGTCGGTTGGCTTGCCGCTGTTGGGCTTCTCCACCACCTTGCGGCAGGCCTGCAGCACGGCCTTGGCCACCCACCCACCCCGGGTGCCAATGCCTGCGTTGCCAAAGAACACCACCAGCTGCTTGCGGGTCCCCCACTCCTGCTGGGACACGCTGGCTGCCTCCTCCAACTGCATGGCATACAAGGCACACAATGCAGATGACATCCTTGGCAGAACTGGGGACATGGCACCTAGCAGGTCACATGTGGGGCAGTCATCAGCCTCTGGTCCTGCCCCTCCCCCCCTACCCTTGGCACTCCCACCTTCTTGAAGTAGCGCTCCAGGACCTTCTCCTGCGCACCATGCAGCCTCATCTTCTGCTCAGCCCACTTGGGATGCAGGTACTCCCCCCACACTGCATCCCGAGTGGCCAGCCTGACGGCCACATGCCGCTGGATGGCCACCAGGGAGGTGCCTGCTGGGGTGGCTGCTGCCAGGTGCTGCAGCTCGAGCTTGACGTTCTCATTCCACCGCTGAGTGTTGTGGCGAGCCTGGATCAGGCCGCTGTCATGCTGCACCTGGCTCCTGGTCAGCTTGCACCTGTAGAAGCCTTGCAAGCGGCCATCTGCACGCCACACCCCTGAAGCTGCGCTGACTGCCTGGATGGCCCCAGAGTCCAGCCCCATGCCCATCTGAGTGGCTGGGTCAAACAGGAACGCCCGGTCGTCAGCCAGGCCGCTACCCAGCCCTCTGTGTCAGGCTGTCCCTTGGGCTTTGGCTTGGGGACCTTGGGATTGGGCTGTTTGGGCTCATCCGCTCCCTTGCGCTTCTTGCCCTTCATCGCGCTCTGTAGTATATGGTACTTCGAGACTCTATCCACTCTCACGACTCTCACTCTCGCGACTTACATTGACAACAGTTACATTGGCAACAGTTACATTGACAACAGACATCACCCCTTCTGTGGTGCCACTTAAACTCCCAGCAGCGCCATTGCTATCAAGATGCAGGCAGCACGCAGGGTTGTGTAAGGAAGTGAAGTTGCAGCCCAAGCGGTTCCACAACAAGCCAATCATCTTGCCACACTCAGGTACACGATGATTGGACTGCCAGGTTTGTACATGTAACTTTTGAAACCCTGACCAGCCGTCACACCCTGCACATGCATCCATCCTGCCCCACAATGGCAGCTGAACCTGGCAGCCAGACATTTGAAGCTAGTCCTTGCTACCTCCTTGCACCAGCATCTCATTTTGCACCAAGCTACCCTACAGGCAAAGCTGCAGTCATCGTACTCCTTCCACCCTCCCTCCTCTTTCCTGGTGGGAGGGAAGCAAGGGCATGCCTGGGGGCTACTCTCCTCCCTTGATGCACACCCAACGGCGAGGGCGAAGCCTTTGTTTCTTTCTTTCCCCCCTTCCTACTCTTCCTTCTTCCCCCCTTCTGTTGCAACTGCCAGTATCTCGTCTTTTCTTCATCCTTTGCTGGAACTTGCTGCAGCTTAGGCCTTATTGCAATAACCGCCATGCACCAATCCTGCTCCAACAACCCACAGCCAATACCCGCGTGGGCGCAACTTGCCATGCACACAACGAACTGACATGCACGCTACACAACTAACAACTGCCCATTGCTCGCCAACTGTAAAACTCAACCAATGTTTGCAACCTGCAGTTCTGAGCAGCGCTGCCTGTGGCTCTAGCCGGTGAGGAGGCCACTAGCAGTAGGGTGAGCTGCTCCACCCACCACCTCACCCTGACACCATGCGGGCTCTAAACATCGGCATGCAGGTGACGGCGAGGAGTGAAAGAACAAAGACTGCACTCTCACCAGCAAGGGTGCAGAAAGGGAGCAGGGTGCCCCTTCTGTGGTAGCCACCTAAGGGTGGTAGCCACCTTAGGTGGTATGGCCCCCTGGGGTGGTATGGGCCCCTGGGATTGCAACCTCCGCACACTCATGCACTGCGGTGCGCTTGCATCCTCCCAGCCCACCTGACTACTCGCCCTCCCTGTGGTGCCTCAAGCGCTCCATCGCAATGTCCAGGGTCAGCAGCCTGGGTGTCGCCAGCCTGCTGGGCCAACCTAGCGCTGCGGCCTGTAGGGCGGTGAGGTGGCGCTGCGCTCCACACACCTGGGCAACAGCGACAGCCACAGGGAGCAGGCTTGGTGGTCAGCAAGCAGCGGGCAGGCAGTGCGGAAGAGGAGCTGGCATGCAAGGCACCATCCAAGACCAAGGACCATAGCTGCAAAGGCAATGTGATGGGAAACACAAAGTCATAGAAAGGCGATTATGATGGTGAGTATGATGATGCTGATGATGGTGTGGCTAGAAGATTAGCACCAGGAAAGATATCTCAAAGAGTTTCAATGTTGTTTCATTGGAAAAATGACACTGTCCCTCATGTACTGTTGAGGCCCAAGGTTGCAGCACGGTGCTCCCAGCATGCACATTTGATGGGTTAGCACCCGCCTCTCTGATGCGGTGCGCACCTGCCTAGCATGGCTGCAGTCACATGTGAGAGGCACAGGCCATCAGGGGCGGGGCAAGCAGGCAAGTTTTAGTGTGGGGGGTGGGGTGGCAGGTGGACTCCTAGACACCTGGCAGGCCATGATGCGTGCGACGGCCTGGGCAACCACACATGCCACTGCACCTGCTGCAGGCCCTACACCACAAGGGAGGCGGGATCTAGGCTGCTCCCTGGCACTCAGCTTGGACCCGGCCCCTCCCAGAAGAAGAAAGAGAAGAGAAGAAAGCTACTCCGGCATTAAAGCAGTGTGCATTAAGGGAGGAGCTGCCGCCCGGCATGTGGCCTGCTCCCACCACCTACTTTAGATGCCCCTCCCAGATTCCACATCCCCTCCCCTGCCCTGCCCCCATCCCTGCCTCACCATAGCATTCTCATCCCCACCTCACTCACCCAATCAATCGTCACACAGCTCCCACCCATCGCCATCTGGCGCTGCAGGCCCCAAGCAGCCCGAGTCCTCCTGCCCCGCCACTGGCCCTGTGCGCTTGAACAGGGCCAGCAAGCTGCTGATGAGGCTGGAGTACTTTGCCGCAGGAGGCCCAGGCGCTGCAGCAGCTGCCATCACACACGCACGTGCCCCGGCCGCGGTGGCCGACACAGCCGCCGCATGGTCGGGAGGGAGCTCATTGAAGGCGGTGATGAAGGCAGCCCCCCGCTGTGCCACCGCCTCTGCAGCCGCCAGGGATGCCGCAGCAGCTGCCAGGGCGGCGGCGGCGGCGACCTCGTCTGGGTGCTGGCGGCTGAGGGCGAGAAGCTCTGGAGGCAGGCTGCGGGTCTGTGGCTCAGGGATCACGCAGATGGTGGGCGGGCTGGTGGGCGAGAGGCTGCTGAGCAGGCTGTGCGTTGCAGGGCTGCAGGCGCTGCAGCGGGAGGGGGAGGCAGAGCCTGAGGGGCTGGGCACAGGGGCTAGGTCTGCCCAGGCCTCCGGGTAGGACCATGGGTTGATGGAGGGTGGCGACATGGAGAAGGGGTTGATGCCGGACATCACCTGCTGCACTTGCAGGTCGGGCATGAGGTCAGTGATGGGTTGTCTGTCGGCTGGCAGGTCGGCTAGCTTGGCCCAGCGCAACAGTGTTTGGTTGGCTGGGCTGCGAACACGAGCGGCACTGGCCAGGACCACCTGCCCCTGCTGGTTGGCGAAGTAGCGGTGGCCACGGGGGCAAGGGTGGCTGTCTAAGAAGTCCGCTGTCTCTGGGCAGTGCAGCACAGGCCAGAGGATGCCCTGGGCACCTGCAGCTACAGGCAGTCCGCCTAGGCTGCTGCGCCCTGAACACCTGCGGCGCTGCCTGGCCTGGCTGCAGCCAGATGTTTCCAGATCACTCAGGCTCCGGGTGTGACTGCGCTTGCCTCGATCGGTGTGTAGGTGGCTTACTGAAGCCCAGCATGGGCTATGACTGGACTCTGCTGATGCACGGCACTCCATGACGACGTCAATGGCTGCATGGCGGTGGGGTTGAGGTGGAGGCAGGGTTGGGGAGGTGTGAAGGCCAGGTGAGGGGAAGCAAACGTCCTGAGCAAACGTTAAGCAGGTACTTGTGTCGGCCACAAGGGTTTCTATGTCCAGCTTCCTGTGTGACACAATAGCGAACATGGCATGAGAAGAAGAGATGCCACAGCTCAATGTTAAGGTAGGCATTTGTGAAACGTGGCACTGCAAATATGGACCCACAGACCCACAGGCCCACCCACAGGCCGACATGTCGTTCCTTGTTGAATGAGTTTTGTTGGCACTGCAAATATGGGTACATGCCAACAGGTATAATGGCATCTCTACGCTCACCCGCGAAGCACAGCTTCCAGATGCTGACCCGGCTGGCGTGTTCCAGGTGTCTCAGGTCGGCCGCGCGGGAAAGAAAGAACATCGCCCACAGCAACCATTTGCGGTGTGGCCGCCTGGCGCGAAGCCTCCTCGTTTAAAGCTGTGCACTTATAGCTCCTTATGTTATGATGGTGGCAGCCTACTGATTTTCAAAACGCCGCAAGCTCCGCACTGCGCATGACTCAATCGGTCAAACCTAATTCGGGAAGAGCTGTATGGCTGTAGCCCAAGTTAGGCGATAACAGCTCCTAGTATATGTCTAGTCCGCGAGAGGAGAACACAAAACTGTGGTTTACACTTTTCATTCTTGGACTAGCAAGTTTTGAGGGTCAAGCAATCATACTGCGCCCCTGCAGTGTGTTCCCCATAACATGTTTTAATCCCTACAGCCCTCATGCTACACCAAAATAAAGCACGAATTGTAATCAAACACAGGCTGCGAGATCGCTGTTGTAAAGGCTACTGCTAGAGGGCCTAATATCCACTTCAGCTCAGCCATTCTGGTGTGTGTGCCTGTAGCTAGAGCTCCCCTAGTAGCTCCAACCCACACACATCCCTCCTGACCCCCCTTGGACCCCCCCTTGCCAGCCCCTGCCATGTATCGACGACAGCACGACTGTATCGACGACAGCACAGATGCAGGTACCCATGTGAAGAGGTGGCCTTGCACCGGCGACGCTTGCATGGTGCCACCGTTGCATGGAATCATTGTTTTTGTGAAGCCCGGGGTCTGCCACTGGCCGTGCCAGTCTGCCACTGGCAGTGCCAGTCTGCCTGTTCCATAACAAACACCACCATCATGGTCATGCCATATTTTTGTTCCTTTGCATGGCTTTTGGTCAGGTTAGACAAGCAAGCCAAAAAAGGCCCATTTTTCGGACGGACCTAACTAACTCTATACACCGCCTCACGATGTAAGAATGGCACGCCTTGACGCAGCGCCGCGCACGTTAGCGTTAGCAAAAGTTTTGGGCTGGTGAGTAGCAATCGGCTGATGCACGTACACGTACGTACACATGTATGTTACATATGCGGTGTGTGTTGCCATTGAATGATGAGGGGGGTGATGTGTAGCTGTTCAGAACATTATTCCCCTACTATTATGGGCAGGGTCTGTGTTATCTGTAATCCGAACTGTTTGCATGCAGCAAGCACCCGGTACCAATACGTGATTCACTACCCCAACCCGCTTGCGAAGGCCAGGAAACCTATGTTGGCATGGAACACATGCTCTGATGTAAGCAACAGCTTCAGCATTGCGCGGTGCACACATGCTACTGTGCTACAGGCTGCTGGGCTTGGGCCTTGGGGGCTCGGTCTCGCAGCTTCTTGAAGCCCAATGCTGGGTACTCCTTGCCCTGTGAAGCTGTTGAGCACCGGTCGGACTGTGCCTCTTAATCCCCTCAGTGTATTTGTGAACCGACTCTAAAATGAGATTGACTAGGCACAAGCTCAGACAGACGAAGCACAAACAGGCAACATAGCTAACACAATATGGAACAAGATGAAAATGGAACAGCCTGACACAAGCTTCGACAAACAAACGCTGTTACAAAGCCATGCACATCATGGCTATTCTATAAACCACGCATCAACATGTGAGAAACTCCACCATGGACTGAGACAACGAAACAACAAGAAAGTACATCACCTTTCCCGCACTGTTATGAATGCCAAGGCCATGCAACCTGCACCCATGCAACATGATCACGATCTGCATGCATGGCCCCGACCTTGATCACGAGCCCCCAAGCCCCTTGGAGAAAGCGACACATTGCCTAATCAGGATCTCGGCAGCCACTTGGTAGGAAGCAAGCAATGATATGGCATGCCAAGAGGAGTCCTGTTGACTGGCATCCTGCTCAGCAAGGTCGTCAAGTGTAAGTCCCACATGATGAGGTATGCTGGGGCATTTGTCACCGCCCTGACTAAACAGCACTCTGACTGGCATGCCCTCAAGCAAGGTTGTGTAGTGTAGCCTGGCTGCCAACTGGCTCTACCTCGAAGTAGCTCTGGAGCCAATTGCAGGGACCCAGTGGCGGAGAGGTAAGGATGGGGAGGAGGGTGGGGACTGGCAAGGCGGGGTGGGCATTCGTTCCTTCCTGCTTACTGGCCCGTCCATACACCTGACCACCTTGTAACCTTGTGCACACACTTATATGCATGCTGCCATGGAGCTGGTCACGGGTATTCATGCCCAAGCTGTTGATTGGGCGAGGCCAAACCGCCATACCAGGTTGACGGCCACACTTCATGCACCTGCCCAGCTCGATCATTTCCCGGTGTCAGGCACAGCACTGCGCAAGGCTGCCTGGGCCATGTCAGGGGCGGAGGCGGGGCCCATGCCCAGCAGGGAGCTGACGCCGTCCATGAGACCGGCGCTGAGGCCCCAGGTCAGGGGTGAGAAGACGGCAGACACGGAGGTATCGCAGGCACAGGCCTGGCTGCACCACTGGGTCACCTGCACGGGGTGCGGGAGGAGGACAGCACGAGGGAGCGGGAGGGGGAGGGTGAAAGTCAGCACCAGGGTCGGGTCTGGGATTATGCTGTGGATGTGAGTTGATAGGGCTTACATTGAACCCCCCCGGCCCCCGCCCCCGCCCCCGCCCCCGCCCCCGCCCCCGCCCCCGCCCCCGCCCCCGCCCCCCCCCGCCCCCACCCCACCTTCTTTTCCCCGTAGGACAGGTCGTACATGCCCGGCCCCTTGCAGCCGCCCCTGCTAGCAGTCCCTGAGCAGCCCAGTAGGCTGCACATGCTCACGGTGTTGGGTCGGCAGCCAGGCATAGGGTTGCAGCTCCACCCATTCCTGCTCAGGTGGTCAAGGCAACCAGGGCCAGGTGGCCAAGGCGATGCAGGCAGGGCCAGGGGCGAAAGGAGCAGGAGGCGCAGGAGAAGCAGGTGCAGCAGCCGCAGCAGCAGCAGGGCCAGCAGCAGTGGCAGCAGCAGCAGCAGCAGCAGCAGCAGCAGCAGTCCTTACATGGAGGCCACTGCGGCGCCTACGTAGGCGGTGGTTGATGCGGTTGGGCTTTGGCCGTTGGCCTTGCTGACGGCCACCACGTTGAAGGTGTACTGCACACCATCCTGCAGGAATACACACACAGCTGCAGGTATTGGGGTGACTTGGCAAGGAGGCGAGGAGGGCACGCACTGGTGTTCGTGAGCTGCAGGATGACTGCCACTATATGGACACTTCATCGCACTCTAACAGGCCAGGACTACGCGGCATCACTCGTCGCCTGCCCAGGTTTGGCGCTAGTCTATGATATTGTGATGGCCGCAAGGGCTGATGAAAGGTGGTTGGAGTGGTTGGGGGTGATGGCGGTTGCTATGGACCGCACCGTGAGCCCACTGATGTTGGCGCAGCCGCCTTTGCTGACGGGCTGACTACCAAACCCACTTCGGAAGTTCGCCTCGTCCTTCTTCACCGCGCTGACCCTGCAGAATCACCCAACCAGCGACGAGCCTCCGCAGGCAGGGTCTGAGGTGTCAAGACCATGCAGCAGCTTTGCCGAGGGCTGAAGCGCAGTGACCAGCCTGACCCATTTCCAGGCACCCTTTCTCTCCTAGGTACCCTCTCATTCCCTTTCTCTCTGTTCTCTCCTTAGTCTTTTACCTTTGGAGGTTGGCTTCGATCCACCCAAGCCCTACCTCCTTAGTGTAACAACTACTACTACCAAGACGGAGGATCAAGGTGATCAAGATGGTGGAGGTGCAGCGACAACACAATACACGCTTGACAAGGTAAGTGGAGTGCGCCTGGCTCCCCTACCCCCGCCTCACCCCAACCATCACCTGTACTGGTCCACACAAGCGTTGTTGTCAACACCGCTCCAGCACAGCTGCGCCATGCCAGCACCTGGCGTGACCCGCAGGTTGGTAGGCTTGCCTGGCGTCTGGTTCAGGCACCTGCAGCCGCCAGCCGCCGGCCCCCTCACACTGAGTGGGGCGACATGGCTTGCCATGCGCTGCGAGTGCTGCGCTGTTGCAAGTGCCTGGCTGAGGCTTTTGAAAGCAGGGCACCAGGCAACCAGGGGGCAGGGGGCAGGGGGCAGGGGGCAGGGGGCGGCTCCTGAAAGTGGCCCCTGCCTGCGCCCCCAAGGGCTGCTGAGCGCCTCTAGTGCCCTGCCTGCTTTATCTGCAGACGCAGTGCTCATCACGCCCAGCCCCACTCTGAGCCACCTGCCTCCCTGGTTCAAGCCTGCGCTTGCCTTGTCCTACTGGCTGCTGTGGCTTGTCCTCGGTCTCTGAGCTATCTTCCTGCCTGCCTGCCTGCCTGCCCACCACCCAGTGATGCATGGCCTGGTGGCCTGGCCTGGCATGGTGATGCAGTCAGCCCCACTCTGGGCTAGGTGCCTGGACCACTGCCTGGACTACCTCCCCTGCCACCCAGGACATGGCTTGTTCCTCTCACAGGTTTGTGGGTGTGGCCTTGATGCTGGCCACGCCCGTGCCCCCTGTGGCGGCGTTGAAGGCCTGCACGCGGAACTGGTAGGGCCGCTCGTTCTGAAGACCGTCCAAGGCCAGGGTCTGGCCGTCAGTGCTGGCGCTCTGCAGGCACAGTTCAGTTGGTGGTGGTTGGGTTCTGGTGGGCCGCCGAGCAGTGAGTAGGCAGCTGGATGGCTGGCAAGGGAGGGTGGCCAGGCTAAGTCGGGCGGCCAGCGGGCAAGCCAACGGGATAGGCAGCGCAAACAGCCAGGCAGTGCAGATGAGGGGTGGAGGGGGTGGGAGGAGTGTGACACAAAAATGCGCCCCGCCCCCGCCCCCCGCCCCCGCCCCCGCCCCCGCCCCCGCCCCCGCCCCCGCCCCCGCCCCCGCCCCCGCCCCCGCCCCCGCCCCCGCCCCCGCCCCCGCCCCCGCCCCCGCCCCCGCCCCCGCTTTACCTGTACAGGCTCTGAGCTGCGCAGGCCCAGGTCGTACACATCCACGATGTAGGTGGCCACGCATGCACCATCCTCAGGTGGCGACCAGCTGAGCCGCACCGCACCATCCTGCCGCCAGCACAGCCAGCACGTCTGTATACTCACACTCACAAGAGCCATGGCGAACTCTAGGGCTGGTTGTTTCTGAAGGACAGGCTGTTAGCCTTAGAACAGCCTTAGCCAGGCCACCCAACCCATACATGCTGGTCAAAGCCAGAGACTGAGCCAGGGCCAGGGCAAGGCTGCGTCACACATGCCCATTTTTCACGGGAAACCCAAGTTGCTCGAAGACGCCACCGCCCGTCGCACTGCGCATCGCGTGATGGCTAAGAAGAAGCGGAAGGGTAGCGACAAGAAACGTAAAGGTGCGTGTCCCCAGCCGTGACGTGAGCCCTAGACGTGAGTTACGCGCTGTGTGTTAACCCGTCGCTCCCGTTGGTTCCATCGCAGCGTCTCGTTCCGCCCAAGGCAAGCAACGACAGGCGCGCCGCGATGGCTGGGCCACGCGTCAACGTCAGGTGTGGGTCTGCTCCCGCCTTATGTGTATCCGCACTGTTTGTGTTGACCTGTTGTTGTTTGTGGTGGCTGGACAGGGACTGCAATGCAGCGCTGAACATGCAGCGCATTGGGGAGAGCAGGTGGCGGCCGCTGGAGCTGTGCTTCTGGCCAGACCAGGGAGCTCTGCCAGCCAAGGGCAAGGAGTACCCTGGCCTGGGCTACAAGCGGCTGCGAGACAAGCCCCCCAAGGCCCAGGAGCAGCAGCAGCAGCCTGCTGAGGCACAGTAGTGTGTGCCCCCACTTGAAGCTGTCATCAGCTTACAATTAGTGCATGTTTTGTCATGCCAACTCTACTGCATAGCCCTCGGGTCAGGCAATCATGTAGGTGGTAGGCGGCTCATGTGCCATTAGTGCACTGGGTTTACTCCACACAGCCCAATAACACTATTTTAGCCGGAGCTAGTTAGTGGCTGCTAGTGGCTGCTAGTTCCGGCTAAAATGGAGGCCCTAGTGAGGGACAAGGGAGCTGTTAGCCTTAGAAGTAGGACGGGCCGTTGGCTTTGTTGGCTGTTAGTTTTGATGGGGTGCCCAGTGGTCTAGGGAGAAAGTGCCACCGGTGTGGGGTTTGTGGTCATCGAGGGTGCGACCGAGGACGAGGAACAGTCAAACAGGTTGCTCCATGTTGAATGAGTTATGTTTGCCTGTATACCCACATGCCTGCCTATCTGCATGTCGTCCTAAGAGATCAGCTGCGCATATATGTCAGGCGGTCAGGATGTGGCTGGCTGTTCTTGAGTTTGCAACCACTGAGCGGTGGTGGATACGATAAGGTTGCCAAGGCCTCCTGCCTCTTACAGCAACCCCTTCTCTGTCTGTCAGCTGTAGGGCCTACTGTGAGGCCCACTGCACTAGTGGTCCGTCATGTGCAGTCTGGTGTGCCCGGCACCTGCTCCCCTGCACTGATGCCGGCCCTGCTGCTACCCTGATGTTGGTGGTGGTGATGCATTAGCCTGAGGTGGAGGCTGGTGGGAGGCTGGTGGTGGGAGGGGTTGAGCTGCTGCTTAGAGTGGGTCACAACCACCAGCTGTGGTGACTGGTGTGCATAACCCCTGAGGTGGCGGTTGGTGGGAGGGGGGCCAGTTGCTGCTTGGAGTGGGTGCAACCACCACCCTCTGCCAGCCTGTGGTGGAAGGTGCGCCTGCCAGCCTGGAGACTCACCTTCACTTCTGCTTGGATGTTGGTAGGGGGCGAGGGCACCTTCTGCAGGCAGCCGTCCGAACCGCTGTCCAGGGCAATGGGCTGCAGGGGCAGGGCCGCAGGGGCAGCACACCATTTGGTGCCTGTGCTCAGGTCACGGGTTCGACTCCCACTGGCAGGTGGGGAGGTTTGAGCAGACAGGGTAAAGAAAGTAGGACATACAGGGCACAATCATCAGAGAAGCCCCATCAGAGTAGGTGAGTCTTCATGAGCTGGTGTCACCTCAATGAGATTGACCACTTACACCTTAAGTTAGCTGCAGTGAGGTCAGCTGAGATCCCAATGGCAGGTCAGGTCCAGCAACACCAGTGGCTGCACTCAATATGAAGCTAAACTCATGGGTGGTCAGTGCTGGGCCAGCTGGCTACGCCCGCCAGCCAAGCCTACCAAAGCTGGCTAGGTTGCTGGCCAGGCTACCAGTCCCTTCCATGCTGGGCAACACAAGCTTTTCCGTGACCAGGCAAGGCTGCCACCTCCCAAGGCACAGCACCAGCAGCCACAACCGTATGTACCAGGCTTCCTATCAAAGTGCATTGCGTTTCTGCGCTGCCTGGTGTACCTCTAGTGTCCCCAGGGGCGTGCAAATTGACACGAACGGCGTGCATGGGGCACGGTGATGAGTTACCAACAGTATACGCACCTGGGCTAGGAAGCTCGGGGTCATGGAGAGCAGCATCAACATCTGCAGCACCGCCGCGAGCACCAGTGCGCTGCGCATGCGCGAGATGCGGGCGCGCTGGTGCTGAACGCGTTCCGCGCCAGCCGCGGCCACAGAGGTTGAACAGCTCCGCGGCGGAGGGAAACGTAGCGGCGCCATGTGCCGTTAGTAGCGTTGCTCCTGCACTGTTATCGACCTCCCTGTGCTTTGGACCTCTGCTGCGCTGCAAATGAGAATGCGAGCGGGAAGGGGTCCAGCTGCTAACGATGAAGTTGTGTTGCTACTCGACTGAGACTTGGACAGGCGGCTTGGACAGGTGCAATGTATGGACCGAATGCGACGTGTGTCCTGTGCTCGCGGTATGCTCGCATGTGACAGGTGGAGTATCCAGCTTCCGATCAACTTCCCATAGCCAGCACTAGCACTTCAAAACTCCTTCAAATTGCTTTACTGTAGCCGTGCAGGGCCGGCGTGGTCCTTCAATGAGCGTGCGGCAGTGCGCGGGCCCTGACCATTGCGCAGTGCCGTCGCCGCCGACGGTACTGGTTGTCTTACTGGCGCTCTCTTCCAAGTTGCCTCGCGGCCGGCTACCGCGCCAAGCGACTTCAGCGCTGCATGCGCTCGTCCAGCTGGCCGATGCCCCTCTGCCGCCGCTGTATCCGGGATGTCCGCTACCCTGCAGGCTCATGCCATGCCATGGTCTGCAGAGATAACTTGAACACTATGACTCGAGATGAAGGGCGCGGGCCCTCAACACAGCGATACCTGTGAAAAAGAAACTAGCAACTGGAGCTCACAATACAGGGCTGCTTGTCTAGACAGATGGCTCTGTGTTAAGAGTGCCCCTGGAGACCTCGTGTGCCCTGTATGCAACCTCCTAGGCCCTCGCTAGGGCCTCCACTTGAGTCGGACCACTGGGGACCACTAGGGATCAATAGCGGGACTACTCGAATGGTGTTAAGGTGTTGTGTGGAGTAAACCCAATGCACATGGACATGGTGCATGAGTGCCTACCACCTACACTATTGCCTGACCCTAAGGGCTCTAGACTAGAGTTGGCATGACCTGCATGCACTAATTGTAAGCTGATGACAGCTCAAGAGGCTGCTGCTGCTGCTGCTGCTGCTGCTGCTGGGCCTTGGGTGGCTTGTCTCGCACCCGCTTGCAGCCCAGTTCAGGGTACTCCTTGCCCTTGGCTGGTAGAGCTGCCGGGTCTGGCCACCCGCACAGCTTCAGTGGGCGCCACCTGCTCTTCCCAATGCGCTGCATGTTCAGCGCTGCTTTGCAGTCCCTGTCTACCCACCTGCCTGGCTGTGGTGCTAGCTTGGCTTCGGTAGCCTTGCCCATCCTGTTGGTGGGTTGGGTGGGCTCAGCTGCCTGCTCAGCCTTGGTGCGCTTGCTGCGCTTGGCTGGCGGGGGAGTGCTAGGCCCAGGCTCTGAGGCTGCTGGCTGTGTGGCTGCCTGGCTGCTGCCTGGGGCCTATTGGGGCTTGCGTGGTGCGACTACCAGGCACCACATCATGCCCTGCACTGGCTAGTCACGCTGCTGGCTCTAGGCTGGGCACAACAGGCGGTGGTCCAGCTGCCCTGCTGGGGGCTTCCAGCCCGCCGGCCTGGTGGGCTTGCTGCTCCTCATCACAGGGCTGCTGGCCAATCACTGCTGATCTGACCCGGGTGGACCCACAAGCACCACCCTGCCCTGCCCCTAGTCTGTGCCCGCCACCTTGCAGCAGGCCCGCAACACCGCATCAGCACCCCACCCTCCCCCGGTGCCAGTGCCAGCTGCATCAAAGAACAACACCAGTTGCTTGACACAGCCATGTCGCTTCATGGACACCTCTGCCATCTCCTCCTCAAGCTGCAGTCATGCACACAAGGCACACACATCTCGACGTTCCTGTCGTTGCTTGCCTTGGGCGGAACGAGACGCTGCAATGGAACCAACAGGAGCGACGGGTTATCTCACAGCGCGTAACTCACGTCTAGGGCTCACGTCACGGCTGGGGACACGAACCTTTATGTTTCTTGTCGCTACCCTTCCGCTTCTTCTTAGCCATCACGCGATGCGCAGTGCGACGGGCGGTGGCGTCTTCGAGCAACTTGGGTTTCCCGTGAATAATGGGCATGTGTGACGCAGCCATACACAGAAAGGTTCCTAATTTGGCTAGGCCTATATTGGCCGTTCTCCCATTTCCGCTCATCAACACGCATGCCTCCTTTCATACACGGTCGTTAGAGGTTATGAGGACGTTGCGAGTCGGTTTGCGGAGGACTATCGCGTTTTGTCGGCTGAGATGAGGCTGCTGCCGGTTACGCCCGTTTGAACCCTACCGGCCGTTAAGGTCCCGCGTGCACTAGCGCGACGAAATACCCATGCGAGCGCGGCCCTTCTAGACACGTTGGTGGGTACCCAATGTAGCGCAGTTGGTGCGCTTTGGTTTGTTGCTGCCCTTTCTGTGTAGCAGTCATAGCATCATACATCAAGCAGAGCGTGACTAGCCAGTGCAGGGCATGATGTGGTGCCTGGTAGTCGCACCACGCACCACGCACAACAGGCCCCAGGCAGCAGCCAGGCAGCCACACAGCCAGCAGCCTCAGAGCCAGGGCCCAGCACACCCCAGCCAGCCAAGCGCAGCAAGCGCACCAAGGCTGAGCCAGGGGCAGCTGAGCCCACCAAGGGCAAGGGCAAGGCTGCCAAGGCCAAGATAGCACCACAGCCAGGCAGGTGGCTGGACAGGGACTGCAATGCAGCTCTGAACATGCAGCGCATTGGGGAGAGCAGGTGGCGCCCACTGGAGCTGTGCTTCTGGCCAGACCAGGGAGCTCTGCCAGCCAAGGGCAAGGAGTACCCTGGCCTAGGCTACAAGCGGCTGCGAGACAAGCCCCCCAAGGCCCAGGAGCAGCAGCCTGCTGAGGCACAGTAGTGTGTGCCCCCCTCCTCTTGAGCTGTCATCAGCTTACAATTAGTGCATGTTTTGTCATGCCAACTCTACTGCATAGCCCTCGGGTCAGGCAATCATGTAGGTGGTAGGCGGCTCATGTGCCATTAGTGCACTGGGTTTACTCCACACAGCCCAATAGCACTATTTTAGCCGGAGCTAGTTAGTGGCTGCTAGTGGCTGCTAGTTCCGGCTAAAATGGAGGCCCTAGTGAGGGACAAGGGGCTGCGTCACACATGCATCCCGGAAATTCAAGGAAGGAAGCTATGAAACAGTGCAGGAAGGAAGCTATGAAGCATCTGGAGCTCTCCTGCTCCTTCAGATATCCATCTTGAGAAGCTGATCAAGGCGAAGGTCTGTGCACAGCTTGCTGCCCAGTTTGTCGAAACCTGGAAGCTGGCACATTAAAAGTGGTACGACATGCCACGAATGACGGCCCGTGAGCGCTTCCCGGTAGCTGGCCCTTCTTGCAGAGGGCGGGGGGCCCGCAGCTACGTCGACCGAGGAGTGAGGAGTGAGCGAGACTGGTCAGCAAAAGTCGCAGCTGCTTCCCGTCGATTTAGTCTTGCACTGCGTGCTTTACTGCACCGAAGTAACCCTTTCCTCATCATGCCTCACTCGCACAGCCTGCCGTCCCTCATGTCGATAGCGGTTCTGGTTTGCGTGCTGGCCTGCGCAACTGCAAGTGGTAAGCGCCGAACAGCCCGCGATTGCCCTGTCTGCTGGCGAACCCAGGAGAACCTATCAAGCAGCAGACAGCCTGCAACTTGCTGTCCGGCGTCCGCTGAGCTCCATGCGACAGCAGCAGGCGCAGTATGGGGGAGAGCGTCCGAGGCTGGATGAAACTGCCGGGAAAGCGCCGAGATCCCTGCCGAAGCTGACTGCCACCTAGCTCGCTGACTGGTACCTGCAGGTCACCGCCATCAGAACCGCGGCCACATCGCGGGGAGCCGACGTTTGTCTCAAGCCGTGGCCATAGCCAACGCAGTCGCAAACTCCAACGGCGGGAACGCGGTGGTGAACTCAAATGCGGGTGCGAACTGCGAGCTGCGGTCGCGCCAGTCTTGTGCTGCTCGTTACTGCGCTTGATCGTCGTTGCGTGTCGGCTCGCTGACTTGTAGGAGCCGTATCCACTGGCGGAAAGCCGGCGCTCTCAGTATCTGATGGCCGTGCGACCGCTGGTCCTGGTCAGACTGTAAGGGTCGACTGCAACAGGTACTTGGACAGTTGCTAGTCAGATGCTAGGCCTCGATGAGGCCTCCCAAGAGCCCAAGTTGGAGCACTGCCATGTTGCAGCATCGTAGCCCACCTGCCAGCCCACCAGCCTGCCAGCCTGTCATGCAGCCACCTGTAGTCTTGCCTCATGGCCCAGCGCCATGGCATGATATGCTGCCACTAATCAACCTCTCGCCCCCACTTGCACCACTCTTGGCGCATGCAGTACACGTGAGCTGCCCATGCAAGAAGGTGCAAGAGGATGCAGAGTTGCTGCTGTTATTGACATCTGCTGTGTGATGTCAATGATGGTTGAGGTGGTGTGCCCACTTGTTGCTGCAGCTATGCGGTGAACAGCGTGGACTACAAGCGGTGTACGGAGGGAGGGCAAGCCCCCGCCTCCTCTCCCACCCCCACTGTGCCCGCCCCTGTTCAGCTTCCCCCCGGTGGTGGGTTGCTGTGCTGCCTTCCTGCTGCCTGCCCTAGCTGCCCCAGTCCAGCCGCCCCTGCCCCGCTGCCCCTGCCCCACTGCCCCTGCCCCAGCTGCCAGCATGGTGTATCATTAGGGTTGATCGTGTGAAGTGGGAGCGGCATTGCCTGCCTGCAGTGACCTGGGAGAACGCCCCTGCCTGCAATCCCTCTGCGCCTGGGGCCAGCTGCAGCAGCAAGGACCAGCTGGGGAGGTGCTGGGGCTTCCAGGTCAGTGGGAGGGCTGCTTCCTCCATCCCCCCTCAAGCGGGTGCTGCTAGTGCTGGGGTAGTGAGTAGAGGGGGTCGAGGAGGTTGCAGAGCTAAGGAAAGGCCAGACACCCTCCATCTCCTTCCCACCCACTCACTGGGGATCAAGTCCGTTCCGCACATGCCTCCGCCTGAACCTGCTACATGCCTTTGCCTGACCCATGCCTGACCCCCAGAACAACCGCTCGTGCGCGTACAAGGATGGTGCCGGCGCTGCCATCCCCGCAACAGCCATCGGCACAGCGACAGCAGCAGCAGCAGCAGGCGCCCCCGTACCTTCTCCTGCAGCAGCAGTTGCCAAGGCCGCAGCCACGGCTGTGAGTGGAAGCCCCGCCAGGCCGTGACCGGCAGACCCCCCTGCTCTCTGCTGGCGTCTCCTGTTTGCCTGCATCCAGCCTGGAGGCCAGGCCACCTTGGTTCAAGCCGGCGCCCACCTTGTCCTGTCGGCTGCTGTGGCTTGTCCTGGACCAGCTTTGGCTCTGATGGCTAGCACTGGTGCTGACAGCCTGCCCTGTCTGATCGAGCTGAGGCTGAGCTGCGGGGGGCTAGGTGCCAGGTGCATGCTAGCCTGATCCAGGGGGGGTTGGTGAGCACAGGCTCGCCCAGGTCTTGAGCTGCAGGTGCCCTGGCAGGGCCAGGGAGGTGGCAGTGACTGCAGCAGGTGTTGGTGAAATGCAGGTGTTGGGCTGGTGTGATGGCGTGCACAGCTTTGACCCCTACTCGTCTGTTGGTGTTGCTAGGGGCTGTCGGCCCAGCCAACGCAGGTGTTGGTAGTGCTATTGAAACAAGTGTAGCCAGATTGGTGTAGAAAGATCGAGATTTGCTTTGAGGGGCGCGGCGCATTGTACCGCTCGCTGTCCTGGTTGTTCAGTCTTGTTGCCCATGTTGCCATTGTCACGAGCTTTCCCATACGTCGCGTCGCAGTGTTAGCGTGGGGTTGCCTGGTATCGTTTTGTGCATTTCGATGTAATGCCTGGCCGCCAAGCAACAAGTGTAGGGCGGTACGTCGACATGCGTAAAACATATACCTCCAATCCAGGTATATCATTGCTACAACTTCTCTAGTGCACTGCAGCCTTTGAGGATATGGTACGCATTTACATTGTACGCCGGGAAAACATGGACAAGCCAGCTCACGGATATACTGTATGTCTCTCCTGCTTTTTGTCAGGTTTGAAGCATACAGATGAATGCTTACCTTGATCCGGATGGTGTTCACCAGCACGTCCCTGCAGCACAACCCGCCCATGCTGTGGTGTGACGCGCTGAACTCACAAACCTCGCGCTAGTACGCGCTCCACCCCTCACGACCTGCTTAGCTGGACACAATAGCTGTTGAAAGCCGACGGTCTTGTCCAAGACGGAGATGGATACAAACAGCACTGCACAGTGTCTGGCCGCTTTGCCGCAGCGTATCGGACGCAGCTAGCCAGCTGGGCGATGGCGCCCGCAAGGCAGTCTCACCCCCCCGTGCTCGCGGCAACGACTCGACTTGCACGCGCTCTCTCGCTTGTCATCTGCCTGCTGCAATCCTTCGCGGCAGCTAACGCACCGTATCATCAACAACAGGAGCAGCAGCAGCAGCAGCAGCAGCAGCAGCAGCAGCAAGGACGGCAGCTGTGGGGGGCAGAGCCCCCGTATGCAGGCTCTGTGGGCCAAGCTGACTTTAGTCTGGTGCCCCACCCCTCTCTCACCTTCGCCAGGGCTCTTGGCGCTCATGGCACTGACACACGAGCTGCTGAGCTACACTTACAAGCTCTGTGCTCATGTGAGTTGTCGCTGCAGCAGCACGAACAGGGGCAGCAGCAGCGTGCAGCTGGCAGCGCCACACATGGAGCAGGCAGCAGCACCACGAGGGTTCTACTTTTGCCAGCACTCAGCGTCTCCAGCTGGTCAGGTGTGATGGAGTGTGCGCCATGGTAGCAGGCATCATCTCACTGCACCATACATGCTGCCGGCTGCTGTTGTTGTTTTCTGCATCTTCAAACCTCCAGCCTGCCGCCAGCCTGCTGACGCTGAAGCCTGCTACCAACCATGTGCTGCAGCGCTTCGCCGCTGTTCTCTGACCATATCTCCACCATGGCCAGCCCCCAGTCGCTGCCTTGTGCCCAACCCTGCCCTTGCTGCCAACATGCTGTGTTGCAGCCACTGCTGCTGCCCCTGTCCCGTAGCTTCAGCTGCCTCATGGGGTTAACAGTGGTGTAGCAGTGGTGTAGCAGTTGTTGAGTAGCAGTGGTGTACAGCGCTGAGACAGGTTTACTGTAGAGGGCTTTAGCCTCATCATTGGTACTGCCCCATGGCTGCTGCTGCCCTTGTTCTTGCTGCTGCCCCATGGCTGCTGCTGCCCCTGTCCGTGCTCCCGCCCCATGGCTGCTGCGGGGGATGGCTGTGCAGCGGAGCACAGGCTGGACGTGGAGGACGACACCGTGGCGCACCTGGTGGTCAGGGCAGTCACAGCGCTCCAGCCAGTATGCAGTCTGGCAGGGGCGAGCCCTGCACGTGGGGGGCCAGGCCCCCTCCCCCGTGAAGGGGCTGAGCTGCATGACCTCAGCCTGCCGCTGAGTGCGCCCCTACTACTGCCTGTTGAGACACGTGGTACCTCATCGCAGAGTGCGGGTGCTTATGGGCTTCAGGGGGGCCTCATGGAGCAGCAGCAGCAGCAGCAGCAGCAGCAGGTGGAGTGGCAAGGCCAACCTGAGCACTGGCCAGGGCAAACGGGACCTGTCTTTCTTTCAGAGGCTGCCAGCTGGGCTGGGCAGGCTCAGTCAAGTAGCATTGAATTGGGTGAAGGGCAGCAGCTGGGGTTGACGTACATCGCTGCTGTGCCAGACAGGCGTTACCTGCAGAGTGGTAATACGGCAGCTGAGCAGCAACAGCAACAGCAGGGGTTGCAGGGATCCGAGTCGGTGCAGTGCCACGCCGCAACCTGCGGGGAGCAGCGGGTGGACTCGCACATCGCCCTCGTAGCCTTATTAGACATGGAGCAGCGAGCTCGCGGCGCCTCTTTGCCGGCACACCACGAGCGGCACGACGCTTTGACCAATGCCGCGCGCATTCTTAGGCAACGCGGGCAGACCGGCCAGACCGAAATCACCGGTCAAGCGTCTAGCGGCGAGCACAGCCCGGGACTGGACGGCCGCACAAGCCGCGCCCTGCTCCAGAACATCATCATCCAGGCGAACCCGCTGGACCGCATCTTCAATGCAAGTCGGCCATTGGCTCCCACTCCTCGGCACCTGAACCGTCGCGCCCCATGTTCTGTTCAGCGGCAACATCCTTGAAACCTCGCATCGTGCTGCGGTTCGATCATAGGATCCTATCGCACTGTGCCGCAGGGCTACGCGTCCACGTACGACCTCCTGGCGCTGCTTACCCTGGCACTCAATTTCAACCAAGCCCCCAACGTGGCCGGCACCAGTGAGTCGCGACCCTAAGTCGCGTACGCGCTAGTTAGCCCATCAGGCCCGTCGTGTCGGTTCAGCTAACCCGACCTCAACATTTCCTTCGGCCCTTGCCGGCTGTTTCCACGCGCCCGTTCCTGCGTTGGCGGGCCGACACTCACTCCAGGGCCAGGCAGGGTTGCTGCTGTGTCACCCCTGCCCACACTTCAGCGCTTGGTGCCTGTTGGGCTGCCTGGCCTGCAGACAACTCGGCCAACTCCGCACAGCTGCGCACCTTTAAAGGCTTCACCTTCCCCTTTGGAGTGAACTTTGCCACATCCAACACATTCGCCGGCAAGACCAAGGCCCAACTGGTGAGGGTGGAGAGCAGGCCCCTGCCTCATTGAGTGTGACAGCGGCGGCGGCAACAGCGGCAGCAGCAGTGGTAATGCTTCTGGTAGGTGTGATCACATCCGCCACCATGGCAGGCACCCACGAAAGGTGCTGAGTACTGGCAAGTTGCGCGGGAGGGCAGCAAGGGGTCATCTGCCTTCCTTCTGCCCACCTGGGTCAGCCCAACGTCATACATTTTGATCAGAGGGGTATGCCGGTGACTGAGCCCAGACGGCGCTACATGGCTGGGGGCAGGCTGTAGGGGTTTGTGCAAATGATTATGAATAACTAAGCAATGTGACAACTGTCAGGCCGGAAGTCCTTCACAACGCTTATAACTTGGTTCCCGCAAACCCCTACAGCACATGATTCCCCTACTATTATGGGCAGGGGCTGTGTTATCTGTAGTCCGAACTGTTTGCATGCAGCAAGCATCCGGTACCAATACGTGGTTCACTACCCCAACCCGCTTGCGAAGGCCAGGAAACCTATGTTGGCATGAAACACATGCTCTGATGTAAGCAACAGCTTCAGCATTGCGCGGTGCACACATGCTACTGTGCTACAGGCTGCTGGGCTGTGGCCTTGGGAGCTCGATCTCGCAGCTTCTTGAAGCCCAATGCTGGGTACTCCTTGCCCTGGGCCGGAAGCCTTCCTCGGTGTGGCCACCTGCACTGCTCCAGTGGGCGCCACTTGCTCTCCCCTGCCCGCTGGAGGTTGAGGGCTGCGTTGCAGTCCCTGTCCACCCATTTGCCAAGGTCCCCAGGGGTGGCCTGGGCCAGCCAAGGGCACCACATGAGCCCCCGCACTGGCGCCTCAAACCGCTTGCTCCAGGCTGACCGCAACAAGCGGTCCTGCACCTGACCCGGCTTGGGCCTCCAGTCCTCAGGCCTGGTGGGCTTGCTGCTGTCCAGCTCCTCCTCACAGGGCTGGGGGCTGTTCAAGATTGAGCTGACCCTGCTGGTGCGGAACTCATCCACTGTCACCACCCTGCCTGGCACCCTGTCGGTTGGCTTGCCGCTGTTGGGCCTCTCCACCACCTTGCGACAGGCCTGCAGCACGGCCTTGGCCCCCCACCCACCCGGGGTGCCAATGCCTGCGTTGCCAAAGAACACCACCAGCTGCTTGCGGGTCCCCCACTCCTGCTGGGACACGCTGGCTGCTTCCTCCTCCAGCTGCATGGCACACAAGGCACACAAGGCACACAATGCAGATGACATCCTTGGCAGAACTGGGGGCATGGGCACCTAGCAGGTCACATGTGGGGCAGTCATCAGCCTCTGGTCCTGCCCCTCCCCCCCTACCCTTGGCACTCCCACCTTCTTGAAGTAGCGCTCCAGGACCTTCTCCTGCGCACCATGCAGCCTCATCTTCTGCTCAGCCCACTTGGGATGCAGGTACACCCCCCACACTGCATCCCGAGTGGCCAGCGTGACGGCCACATGCCGCTGGATGGCCACCAGGGAGGTGCCTGCTGGGGTGGCTGCTGCCAGGTGCTGCAGCTCGAGCTTGACGTTCTCATTCCACCGCTGAGTGTTGTGGCGAGCCTGGATCAGGCCGCTGTCATGCTGCACCTGGCTCCTGGTCACCTTGCTCCTGTAGAAGCCTTGCAAGCGGCCATCTGCACGCCACACCCCTGAAGCTGCGCTGACTGCCTGGATGGCCCCAGGGTCCAGCCCCGTGCCCACCTGAGTGGCTGGGTCAAACAGGAACGCCCGGTCGTCAGCCAGGCCGCTACCCAGCCCTCTGTGTCAGGCTGTCCCTTGGGCTTTGGCTTGGGGACCTTGGGATTGGGCTGTTTGGGCTCATCCGCTCCCTTGCGCTTCTTGCCCTTCATCGCGCTCTGTAGTATATGGTACTTCGAGACTCTATCCACTCTCACGACTCTCACTCTCGCGACTTACATTGACAACAGTTACATTGGCAACAGCCATTGGGGTTGTGGATTCCGGCCAGCTGAAGCAAGGCTGTCCCATCTGATTCATTGTGGCTAGGGGGTCAGGGGCACTGGGTGCTACCCCTCCTCCCTTGCATGCATGCAAGCCAGCCAGCATGGGCATAGTCTCTATCTTTCCATCTGTCTCACTGGCATGGCCATCAGCAGCCAGCTTGCATGGCCATCCTCAGCCTTGCAGCCTGGACCTCCCCAACATCCTAGCCAACATTCTAGCCAATTAGTAACCGTGCTGAAGGAGTTTCAGCCTGACAGTTGTCACATAGCCCTTTTTTGGGTGAATGTAGGCATGGGGTTTGCTCAGTTGTTCATAGTCATTCGCGGATGAGGAGATAACAATCCCGGATTGGTCAAACCCAGAACTGGTATAACCCAGCTGATATAAACCAGCACTGGAGTTCACCAAAGTCAACATTGACATGTCAACACTAACGAAATGATCGGGTGACCCAGTACTGAGTTTAAAGGGGACCCAGCACTGGTCGAATCGCTCTCTCACAACCAACACGCAAGTCCTACTCAACCTGATAGCGTTGGGATGGCAATCTGAAGGCATGGCCAGAATCATTAGAAAAGCAGAATATCAGTATTGATGTTGATGTGCGTGAGTATGAGCTTGAGGTTGGGCTTATCCTTGTCACCCCTTGGAGTAAACCACCTGCCCTGGCCTGACACCTCCTCGCCCCGCCTGCTGTGCCGTGTGTTGCTGCAGGACGCCACAGTCAAGTCCAACCAGGCGGCGGCCCTGAGCGATGGCGCTGCTGATGGCAGGTGGGCCCCTGATCCTCCGCCATGTTGACCCCCCTGCCACTGCAAAGCCCTCATCCCCTATGCTCTACAGCCCTACATGTGGCTGCCAGCCTGTAATGGGTGCCTGGTCAGGGTCAGGCGCAGCACTGAGGCAGGCCTGACCCGATCTGCTCTGCTCTGCTCTGATCTGGTCCGATCTGATCTGGTCCGATCTGATCTGATCTGATCTGATCTGATCTGGTCTGATCTGACTTAACCTGACCCCTCCAGGGCTATTGCCTTCCCACTGGTGGGCGACGTGCAAGTGGTGCAGGGCCTCATCTCCTCAGCGCTGTCTCAGGCAAGTCTGGCAAAGCTAGGGAAGCCTCCTCCGCCCCTCTTCACACTGCCATGCTCCCTGCATGCATATACATGTATATATATATATATATACATAAACATATGTACAGCACCTTTACCGCTGCTGCTTCTACTAACGGCACCCACCACTGCATGTCATTGCCTTTTGCTGCCTCTTACCCCCTGCCAGCCCCTGCCTGCCCCTGCCAGCCCCATCACACCGACAACTGCTACCGCCTGCCAGTGATGCAGTGCCACTGCTGCCTGCTCAGTGTAAGGCCACCACCCAGGGGCTGTCTGACCCCCTGGCTGTGCAGAGCCTGATTGACAACAAGCCGGCACCCCCGCCCCGCCCGCCAGCCCCGGTCAGGCCGGTGCTGGCAGCGCCTAACGATACCAGAGCCATCCCCCGCTTTGTGGTCAACTACATTACCGTCTGCATCCCCACCAGCCCTGGCTCATGCTCAGGTCAATCCGGTAGGACCAAGGGAGGTGTGAGTAGGGCGGTTGGGTGGGCAGGCAGCAAGGAAGCAGCAGGCTAAGAAGGGGCCAGCCTGGCTGTTGGCAGAAGAATCTGTGCAGCGTCAGGTATGGGGCCTGTGTCCCGTATGCTTTGTTGATGTCTCATGTCTCAACCTTGTGCGTGGCTCAACACACTAAGCGCACCAAGGCTGGCTGTTGGCAGGAGGGGCAGCAGCTCAGGTGGGGTGAGGCACACAGCCAGGGCTGCGCCCACCTGCGCCTATCCAGCCTGTCGAGGCCAGGGGCAAAGCAGCCAGATCCAGCTAACCAGCACTGCAGCCAGGCGGGTGGACAGACCTGGCGCTGCTGGTCTACTAGTGTCCTGGTGACAGCGGAGCCACACAAGCTCAGTTCCGTCATGGCCTGGCTTGGCAGCATCCATTGTTGACATCCGCATCTTTCATTTTTGATTGAGCATTAAAACTAGGGCCGAGTCATCCAGTGTCCTGGTGTCAGGCCAGGCAGCTGCAAGCCAAGCCAACATACGGCATGTAACCATGACCAGTCTCGCCTGGTGGGCCAAGACCAGACACGCTTGGTGTCAAACCATAAAGCAACCAGGCAGCCAGGGTTGCACACAAAATGTAGCGGCCACAGCCTCCGCAGCCCTGTCAGCAACATGGAGACAGCAGCGCACCATGCTCATGGTGCATTGGCCGCTACAAGTTCTGGGACAGATCTGTGGGAGGGACCTGTTAGATATAAGGGGCAGCCCTGTGGCCTATGAGCCACGGCAGCTGGACAGCCCCACTATCAACCTCTCTCCCACTGCCCCTGCCCCTGCTGCCCCTGCCCCTGCCCCTGCCCCTGCTGCCCCTGCCCCTGCCCCTGCCCCTGCCGCTGCCGCTGCCCCTGTGCTTGTGTAACCCAGCACCCAGCTCTTAACTTGCGTCTCTGCTCTGCAGCCGGCAACGCAAGCAGCACCGGCATCTACAACTACGGCTCCTCCCTGTCGGCTGCCAACCTGACCCGCGACATCATCAGGCCACGCCCCCCCTCAGGCAGACCAGGGCAGCCCCCAGGCCGCCTCACGCCCCCAGGCCCAGCCCTGCCAGGCCGCCCCGCCTCCCCTGACACCACGCAGCCAGGCTCGGGCCAAGGCCAGGGTGTAGAGGGGCAGGCTGGCAAGCCACGTGAAGGGCAGGCCCTGCCCAGCCAGGGCCAGGAGCAGGGGCTAGACCCTGAGCAGGCATCAGGCGGGGAGGTGGTGGCTGGCTGGGCGCTGCAGCTGGACCCAGCACTCGTCCAGGGCTTTGGAAACCTGAGGTGGGGTGCCTGCCTGGCTGTTCTCGCAAGGCGAGGTGCAGGGGCGGGCTGGGAGCCGCAGCAGCAGATGGTCCGTGGCACTTCGCCTGACTGGCTGGTGCTGCGTGCCCGAGACAGAGGCTGAGGGGCAGGGCGGCTGGGCTGTGGGGCATAGTGGCTGCCTTGCAGATATCTTGATGTGGGGCAGATGGCGATGTACCCTGCTGCTGCTCCTGCTGCCCTCCCTGGCTCACTGCACTTGGGCGTGTGGCTGCAGTGTGGCGGGGAACGGTGAGGGCTACAGCATGTACCGCCCCCCAACCAATGGCCGCATGAGCACCCCTCTTGAACTGGAAGAGTACCTCTACTACAAGTGCGCTGGGCAGGGTGGTTTTACCCAGTCAGGCAGTCAGGCTGGCAGCCAGGGCCCAGTACAGCAGGACCTATACCCTATACCCACACCTTCTTCCTCTTCTGTTTCTTCTTCTCATTATTACTATTAGTATTGTTCTTAGTATTCTTCTTATTATTATTGTTATTATTATTATTATTATTATTACTACTGTTGTTATTTTATTCTTCTTCTTATTCTCACTTCCTGCAACAGCAGTAGCCGTAGCACTCTCAGCCAGCTGGCCTCACCAGACGCACATGACAGCTAGGGCAAGGATTGGATATGAGGTGCGCCACAGCCAGCATAGGCGGTGTGCCTAACTAGGCTAGGCAGTGGTGAGCATATGGCGTGTTCTGGGGGGTGTGCACATGCAGTGGCTGGTACAATGATGCCACCTTTGAGGCCATGGACCCTGCAGGGGTGCTGGACCCGCCCTCCTACAGCGACTACATGTTGTGAGTGGGGCACACAACCACCTAGCAGCAGGCAGGCACGGACACAGACGCTACAGGCAAGCAGGCAGGTTGGGGCAGGCAGGCAGGCAGGCAAGCAAGGTAGGACAGAGTGTGAGCACGACCACATGTTGTGAGTGGAACAGCCATGGCAGCGGGTTTGCGGGGCGCAAGTGAGGGGCGGGTGGGCTCAGGGATTGCAGCCACGCCAGGGTGGCAGGCACCTTGACAGGCGGCTGTCGGGCAGCAAGGAGCGAGAGCGATGCAGCGGGCTGATGACAGATTGTGCAGCGGGCTGGCCATCGCAACCTGAACATTGGCCGGCGAGGGAGAGCGGCGCCCAATTCAGTTGAAGCGCGCGTGACCGACAACCACGTGTGCGTGCGTGTTCCGCTTTACGCAGCGACCCCTATTTCTACGTTGACTACGAGGATTGCGTGAATACGACTGGGCCTGGAGAGATGACGCAAGCTGACAACGGCGGCGTCACGCACATGTGTCACGTTCCGGGCAGCTCCAGCTTTCGCCAGGGGGGCGCGTCGTCGCCTACCGCAAACCGGACTGTGTTCAATATTTCGGACCCGGTGATCACACCCGAGAACCCATTTGGTGAGACCTGTAACGCCTGTCGAGTTCCGACGGGGCGGTGAAGGGCGGCTGGGTCCCGGCACAGCTTTGCTAGCTGGTCATCCACAGGTACCAAACATGTGTGCCAGGAGCGTCAGCCCATGAGTTGCTAGCCATAGAGCCACCACAGCAACAAAATGCAAGGGGCGCCCAGCGCTGGTTCCCCTTGTTCTCTGTGAGACAAGCTTTGCTCTGCCAGCTTCAGAGCAAGTGAGGAGCAGCCGGCCATGCGCACAGTTGCTAGGTCCTACCGTCACCTGCCCCACTGCCTCGCTGCCTGCCATGCAGAGGTGTTCCTGGCGTCTAGCTTGGAGTACGGGCGGGCGGGCCAGTGTGAGCGCTCAGCTACCCACCCACCCTCTCCACCCCCTCTCCACCCCTCCTCTCCACCCCCCCCCCTCTCCACCCCTCCCCATTGCAGGGCTTGCAGCAAGAGTTTAGCGAGCTTGCAACGAGCATGCAGCATGCAGCCAAAGTGGCCCACACCTACTCATCTAGCAGGCACAGGCACAGGGCAGTACCATCGTGGCATGAGAGGGGAGTTGAGGGGTGGGGTGGAAGGGGGGACGGGGCTGGGTCCACCTACCAGCACTGTACCCATCTGGAAAGGCGCTCCTCAACCGCTAATGGTTGCACGATGGTGCAAGATGCTAAGTTTGCTTGTGATGTCAGATCACAACTACCAAAACGGCATGAGGTTGAAAAAAGGAGGTTTGGAGTTTTGGCCATTCTTAGCTTCCACAAGTGACGCTCGCTGCCGTGACATATGCAGATAACTACTTCTACACCAACTACTTCCGCTTCCTGTACACGTGAGTGCTGCGCTATGTTGGGACCAGCCAGGTGTTGGAACTGGACAGGTGACCACAGCTAGGCAGCGAAGACAGCAGTGGCAGAAATGAGTCCTAGGCAGCTCCCACTCGTGCTGTTGTGCATGTCACCTTCATCTTCCAAGGGTACAATGCTTCAGTCGGGGCGTTGCTAGGGTGGGGTCACTCTCAGCAAAAAGTACGGACATAGCAAATCAGCTGACCCTAGCCACTGCTATGCAGTGGCCGCTGAGGCAGCAGTGGCAGCCAGAGTGGGGTCACCCTCAGGCATGGCTCCTAGTAGGGGGTCCCCAGTGTGATGTGTGGTCCATGGAGTGTGAGAGAGGTGCATGAGGGTGGTGGTGGAACTGGCTGCCTGCCTGCCTGCCTGCTGCCTGCCTGCCTGTGCGCAGCTACTACAATGGCCCCCAGCCCACCCCGGCCACAGCTCTCAGCAGGCAGCGCACCACCTCCTATGTGAAGCAGAACGAGAGGTGGAAGGGGAGGGGTGAAGCGGTGCAGCCAGGAGCTGGCTGGCGGTGCAGGCAGGGTCAGGGGGCAGGCAGGGTGTTAGCTGCGGCATAGGGGGAAAGTTGAAACTGGCAGCACCATGACACATTGCGCCCTGCCAGCTATTGTGCGGGAGAACATGCTTGATCAGGGCAGCATATGGGGATCATGGTCAGGCATGGCTGCTGAGGGGTTGCTGCTGATCGGCTGGGCTACGCTGGCTGCAGGGCCTCCACAGCTGGGCGCACCCAAAATGCTGTGACGGGGGTGCAGGTGGCGGCTGTGGGCAACAGCCAGAGTGTCGCCGCCAGCAACAGCCTGTCCCAAAGCCTGAGGGTGAGTGCCGTAATCACACCCGATGCTGCCCAGATCAAGATCCGATCCAGACCCGATCCACACCAGATGTAGACCAGAATTAGAACAGAATTAGACTAGACTAGACATGGATGGATGGACCCACTGGCAGCCCTGCTGAATTGTGCCCAGTTGTGCCCAGCTGAGCTGCGAAGCCCATACTATCATGATCCCAGGAGGAGGGAGAGAGTGCCCTCAGGGTTGGCCAAGGGGGCGGACACCTAGGAGGGAGGGGCTGCTGCCCTTGGGTTAAAGTTGCTATGGAGGGGAGTGGGAGGGCAAGGGCAGGAGGGGGGAAATCAAGAGGAAGCAGGGGGGGAGGTGAAGAGGGCGGCAGGGCAGCTGGTGTGTGGGCAGGCGAGTAGCAAAGCCCAGCTTCTGCTCCAGGGTTCACATGTGACTTCTGCGGTCCTGGTGGGATTAGAACCCTGCACCTCACCCCGCTGTGACTGCAGATTGCTGACATCTTCGGCAACACCACCTACATCCCGCCACCACAAGGTCAGTAGTGGGGCCGTTATGGTCTCTGTCACGCCACACGCCCAATTGGTTGTTGCAGCTTCCTGGGTGCAGCCTGCTGGGTGCTGCACGCAGTTCTGACGCGGTTCGCGGGAGCGCAATCTTCCGCAGTCGCCTTTGGTCAAGGCAACTATTACCAGCAGCCAAGTGTCGCAAAGGTGGACGCAAGCAGCCAGGCGAATGCGAACAAGTGAGGGTGTGACCGCACCGCGGTCGATGGCACATAAGCTACCGGGCTTGCTTGCGGGGAAAAGGGGACGCATGGTGCGCATAGTCACCAGCAACAGTCGAGAGCTCTTGCCGGGATGCCAGCACAGGGATGGCACACCCTCACCGGGATGGCACACCCTTATCACCACCTCCCTCATTGACCCGAAACCAATACACCCTTATCGGCGAGGTTAGGTTATTGACACCCTCGTTATCTGTCAGTGGGCATGACACGTGCTTGTGGTCCCATCCTGCTTCAAAGATGGAGTTGCAATGGTGGGATTGCTGACTAGGCAAGGCTGTCTGCCTGTGCCGCAGGGGGTACAAGGCGGGTGCATCCGCTGCCCTGGTGGCCTACTCCTCCGCCTCTCAGTCCAGCGGTGTGAGGGGCCAGGTGCTGGGCAGCACTGGGCAGGTGAGAGCATGGGCCTGAGTGCATGTGCCCCGCACTTGCTACCGCTGCAGGACTTCCCAACTCAACCTCAGCTGCCGCCGCCACCGCCACCACCCCCACCACCACCACCACCTAGCCTACCGCCTCCCCTAATCTGATCCAACCTCAGCTTGTCACCTTATGGGTGGTATCAGCAAACGCACCAAGGCCACCACCAGCTAGCTCAGGGTGGTTTAGTCAAGACAAACCCGCGGGTTCAGACCACAGGCCCCTATGAAGCAGCTTGGTCAGCAGGGCACGCAGCAAGAGGTTGCAGTGTGCACCCATGAGGAATGTGTGAGATAGTGTAAGAGGGCACATGAAGGGTGTGACCTAGGCTGAATATCGCACCAACAGGTGCACAGGCTGGCTGGCTGGCAGTTGTGGTAGGCTCCGGGGAACAAGGTCATGCTGAAGGTGTGACTCCTGCTGGGTCGCATTCCTGTGCTCCGTGTCCCCTGCTCCTGTCCAGCCCGCACCTCATGACCTCAACACCTGTACTGGCACTGTGCTGGCTAGGCACTTTGCTGGGCACTACTGCAGCTACCTGCGCTGTCCCTCCCCCTCCTGCTCGCTGATCCTGTCCAGCCCGTACCTAATGATCGCACACCCTGTGTCCTTGACGACGCAGGCCAACATTAACTTCGATGTGGGCGGCTGACCGAGTCTCAGCCTCAGTTTGAATCCACGGTGGAGCCAACTTGTCCCCTTCCCTGCCTGAGGGGGCAGGGCAGGAGTCATGTCTTATGACGAGGACGTTGTGTGGACCTTGACGGCTTGCTCCACCTGCCCGGGCTGGATGCATCACCTCCACCCCCTCCCAGCCTGAATGCCAGACGCTCCACCCAAATTCCGCTGGCATCACCCCTATTCCCCGGCAGGCTGCTGCTGCTGTTGCGTATTTGGTGGGCAGTCTTGCAGCCGCTCGTAGCCCAGCAGCCCAGCCCATCTTGCTCAGGCAGCTCAGGCCACCAGTACGGCTCCAGCAGGCGCCACCTCCTCTCCACAGTGCGCTGCGTGTTCAGAGCTGCATTGCAACCCCTGTCTACGCATGTGCCTGGCTCCGGTTCTGGTGAGCTGGGTTGAGCTGCGTTGCCCTGGGTCTTGCCTTTGGACTTTGTGTGGTGGTTAGGCTCAGTTGCCTGCCCAGCCTTGATGCGCTTGCTGCGCTTGGCTGTCAGGGGAGTACTGGGCCCAGCCTCCGAGGCTGCTGGCTGTGTGGTTGCCTAGGGGTGGGGCAGGACGTGTGGGACCACTACCAGGCACCACAGTGGGCACAGATGGGTCCAGATGGGTACAGATGGGCTGGTCACGTTGCTGACTCCAGGCTGAGCGCAGCAGGCAGGCCCCTGGGCCAGCACATCCCTTGCAGCAGGCTCGCAGTACCATATCAGCACCCCACCCTCCCCCAGTGCCATTGGTGCAATTGCTAGGCGAGACAAGCCACCATTACTAACGCAAGAAGGTACAGCACATTTGGAGATGATGATAGGTGGCTTACACCGCTTAAGCCGTCAGCCGTTAGGGCCCTCCCCCTCTAGGGGTTCGGGACTTTCTGTAACGCACTTCAAAGCAAGGTGCACAAACAAAGGTGCACATGGGCTCAACAGATGAACGCGTACCTACAGACTCTGCTGCCAAGTATGCAAGGGTGAGGCCAAAACAGGACACACACGTACGACAGTCTCCAGCCTTGTGGTTGTGCCCAATGGTTGTGATGGTAGCATTACCATCAGGGTGGCGGGGTGGTCATGATCGACGTCCGCCGTGTCCAAACCAACCATCATCTCCACGTCCGCCGTGTCTGCCGTACGCCTCCTTGACCTTGATCGTCAAGCAAACTGACACATGCAAACCAGATGCTGCACCACACTGCCTCCATCGCCACCGCCGCATTTGCTCACGGCTAGACACGCCAGTTGTGTACTCGTCCAGAAAGACACTGAGTAGTCATGTGGTCTCTCCGTGCCTCTTCCCTGCCAGGGCTCACGATTGTACCTCCAACCGCAGTGCGGCCAACCATTCGCCGGCCGGGGAAATTGGAAACTGGGGAGAAATTGAGGTCAACATGGATTAGAGATGGATCGACATCAGCGTCTGGCAGCGTGCGGCGTCTGGCAGTATGCAACGTCCCTATAGCAACGTTTACCCAATGCCAGTCGACCGTCACCTACCAGTGTTGCATCTGTGGCTGGAATCAGAACAGTGGGTGCGGGCGTACAGAACATAGGAACTATAGTGAGGCCCGGTGAACATCACCTGACGCTGATCACCACAATCAGTAGGGCAAGGTTGCAGGTTGAGAGAGTAGGTCTGAACGGAGAAGATAACAGAACCTGGACTTTCACTAGGGACTACGGACGTGTTTTGTCTGCGTGAAGTTATGATCCCAAGCACATGGCATGGGCGTCTTCCATCTACACATTTGCCTGACCCCTGTGACAGGGCTATAGCCTAGATTTGGCATGACAAACACGTACTGATGCAAGCTGGCGGGTGGGTTAATGCCACTGACGGGTGGGTGCCCAGCTGTGTAGCCTGAATGGGGTTCTTCTTGCACATCATTGAGATTGCTTACACCACATATCTAAGCTTGAAACAACCTGTTCTGAAATGCAGTGCAGGATGAAGTGTGCATCCTCCTTGTTCTCCTGCCGCAATCACTGGTTCAAATTGGAAGATAGAGGGGACAACGGCCTGACGGCATAAGCTGTATAAACACCACCACCATGGAAACAAGAGGGGTGGGTTGCAACTAACTACTGTATTATAGCAATTGCTAACAGACCATGCTCAGTCATACAGCCACAACACCCACTGGCACTGCAGCAATGAAACGTAATGCCACTCAGCTCAAGCCATTGACCATCCAATTAAAGTCCATGCTAAGCAACAGGATAGGTGTTAGCAATTTGTGGTGGCGCTTGGTGTTGGCATTGTTGCCTAACCCACCTGCCACATGTAGCTTGTGCCAGATCCCTACCTACTTCTGCAGATTCCTCTTGCTGCACCCAGTCGTCAGGGCAGCACCCCTCCTATGCAGGAGGCTGTGCTGCTCCACCTACCCTACCCTACCCGGCTCGGCCCATCTGCCTACCCCGATGGGTACTTCTTGCCACCACATGCTCACCTGCCTGCTTGACCCAAGTGGCCCAGGCAGCGAGGCAGCCAGTCCAAGGACTCCGGCATGTTCATCCTGCGGCAAACCGGCCCTGGCCAGCTAAGGACATGAGGGGGTGGACAGTGCATAGGACCTATGATTAGGTGGCTGGCCATGCAAAGCACTGCTTTGAACTCACAGACCAGTAGACCTAGGCCCTGGCTGGTCTAGGACGATGAGGTGAATTCAGGGATTGCATGTGCCACCAAGGAAGGGAATTGTAGCTGCCTTGGGTGCATCAGCCCATCACATATGTATAGAAGCCCCTTCTAACCTTAGACACCTTGCCATGCACACCTGGCTTGCGCTTGACGCTGCTCAGCGGCCCAGGCTGAGGCCTTTGGGGCTGAAGGGCCCTGAGGGGCTCAGGGGGCCTGAGGGCGAGTAGGGGCGGCCGAGGGAGGCCTTCAGCTGGCCCACACTGCCCTCAAGGGCCTCCCGCTCCCTGCACACAGCCACCCAGCAACCAGCCAGTCAGGGTGCAGGTAGCAGGGGCTAGGATGAGGCAGAGGCCAGGGCCCAGGCTGCAGGTATGGTGCACGAGCTGAAGCCAAGGGTTGGGTGGCACACCTGCATGACATCTGCCCGCCAGGCACCAGGCACTCTAGCACCACTAATAGCATTCAGTACCAGCTTGCTGCGAGCCCTAGTGACTGGCAGCATGCTGTGGTCTGAGGATGTATAAGCACAAGCCATGTGAGGCTACATGATTTAGGAACAATGACACAGTCCAGTAGCATGAAGGAACGCTAGGCGTAGTTACTGGCAGCATGTTGTGGTCGCTGGCCTCACACACCCTTTGAGACATGCCACCAAGCACGCACACACATACTAGTGCTGAGGCTGTGCGGGGCCTGATGTGGTGCCCGGTAGTGGGCCCCCACATCCTGCCACAGCCCCCATGCAGCAGCCAGGCAGCCACACAGCCAGCAGCCTCGGAGGCTGGGCTCAGAAGTCCCCCGCCAGCCAAGCGCACCAAGAGGAAGGGCAAGGCTACCAAAGCCAAGCCAGCACCACAGCCAGGCAGGTGGGTAGACAGGAACTGAAGTGCAGCGCTTGATATGCAGCGCTTATATATGCAGTGACCAGACCAGGCAGCTCTACCAGCCAAGGGTAAGGAATAACCTGATCTGAATAACCTGATTACAAGCGGGTGCGAGACAAGCCACTCAAGGCCCAGCAGCAGCAGCAGCAGCAGCAGCGTATGAGTAATGCTACTCCTGCAGTCACTCCTGTTTCCCCTGCAGCACCCACTGCCCCTGCCGTTCCGCCGCTAACCTGCGGGCCGTCAGCAGCTCGCCTTCCAGCATGGCGATGCGTCGGAGGGTAGCAGAGTGGGCCGAGGATGCATTGCTGACCGCAAGCTGCAGGCACACGGCTACAAGCAAGGGTGAGGAAGCCGGACATGTCTCACAATAGCCCACATGTGCCATGCTGACTAGTCCAGGCAAAGGGTCCTGTTGTGTGACATGGGTGCCCTTGCTTTAGCATCTCTGTAAGATGCGAGGCGAGGTCAGGGCACCAAGCTTGACCTGTGGCCTGGTCTCCACTACTTACACTGGCCACAGACGGCGGAGGTGGAGTAGTGATGTTGATGCGGCCGTCCAGAAGCACGCAGCGCTCGTCCAGGGCCAGGGCGCCTTGCTTGTCGCGCAAGTTGTCACTCAGCATGGCTGCCGCAACCTGTAATTGCGTGGCCAGCAGCACAGCGCATTAGCACATTGTGTTGTTTTGCCTGAGCCTCTAGATCTTGTGGAGTGAAGTTGCTCAAGCAGAGCTGTTTACCCCCAGCCCTTGTTCACAACACATCACCCTGTAACAATATTGAATACTGGCACGGCTCACGCTGTGTACACCCCTGGGGCACAGTAGTGGGTCCCACAGCAAACTGATTCCTTCAGATATTATATTTATATTAGATATTATAAGGGAGGTGCTGATCCTCAAACTGCATGGACTGGACGTAGCTGCTATGGGTTGTGGGAAAGAGGAGTTGAACATAACTAGAGTGCACCAACACCAACAGAAGAACCACCAACAGAAGACAGTGTGCAAGAGCAGGCCGAATAGCTAAGAAGGATATGTCAGCTTAAAATGCACCTCGGCTCACATCACTGCCGTGCCTACCTCCAGGTTCTCAAGCTCCTTGTCAACTGAGGACACCTGCAGACAGTACACGCACGTGGTACAACAGCAAATCAGCCCGACGGCAGGCGGGCTTACACCGGGTAACCGTGGGGGAAGGAATGCAACGCGCACAACATCGCGATTGCGCTCAAGGCAGAGGCGACGTGATGCAGGTACAGCCCCATGTCCCCCACCTTGTTGCTGAGTTGCGAAGTGGCCGCGTTCAGATGTGCGATCTCGTTGCGCAGTGCGGCCTCCACGTCGTCCTGTACCGTCTCCCTGTCAGGCCGCGCCTTGCGCAGCGCAAAGCGCTCCTTAGCCTGTGACAGAGGTCCTCGCTTTGCCTCCAGCGCGGCGCTCAGACTGCGGCGCTGGGCGGCAGCTCGGGCGTGCTCGTCTCGAGTCTGCGAGCAGCGGCAACATTGTGCAGGGCACGCTGATTGGGGGTCTCCGTACAAGGGGGCATATGTGCTGCTTAAGGACGAGCGAGAGGCTGTTCACCTTGGCCAGCTGCTGCTCCAGCTCTTCCTTCAGGTTGTGAGTGGACCCAAGCTTGCTCATCATGGCATTGTGCAGGCCTGCAGAGGGCAGCAGCAGCCAGAGTAGAGCATGCCAAGTCAGCTGTCAGCTCAAGGTCCGGGCACTGCAAAGTTCTAGCAAAGTGCTTCACTGTGATGCAGTTTACCGACCTGCAGCGGCTGCGTGCTCCGCAGTGCGACTGTTGTAGATGGCATGGCGGATAGCCTTGCGCAGCCGGGCGCTGTCGGCCAGCCAATGGGTGGCAAACTTCAAGTTTTCCTCAGTGGATCTCACCTACGAAGGCCGGGCTGCCACAGCTATTATCGGCAGCTGGGCAGGCCAGGCAAACCAGGCCACCTGAGCTTGGCGCAATCAGTGGTAGTCAGTGGCAAGTCAGTGGTAGTCAGTAGTAGTCAGTGGTAGTCAGTGGCAAGTCAGTGGTAGCAGCCACAGAACATGGGACATGGAAGCAGGGAGGTATGAGTGAGAGGTAAACGTGTCAGTCAGTGGATGCCATGAGCCGGGGTGTTGGGTGAGGGGCAGGTTGATCCTTGAGCCTACCCATGTGTGTGGCGTCTTCATGAGAGCATCATGGCGCCGACGAGCCAGCGCTTCTGTGCCACCCTGCAAATAGCATGTCAGTTAAATACAACCTGACTCCTATGCCGACGGAGTATATGATGCTACAGTCTGGCTCCCATGCCGACATCCCCCTTGTTGTCCCTGCACCCTGCGGAAGTGCCCTTTGGAAGTGCGAGAGTGACTGACATCGCCTCCTGGGTATTAGTAGGTACCAGCAGGTGTTAGTAGATATGAGCCTAGTGGCGCAATGCCTCCGAGGAAGCGGCCCAGTGCCGCAGGCTGGAGCGGGGAGGAGGCTCAGCTCTTCATCAAGCTGACGTGTGGGTACAGCCTCAACACTGACAGCCCAGAGCTGCAGGCTGCCCACCTGGACAAGGCGCATGTCAACGACCTGATAGAGGAGGCAGCCAAGCAGCGGAGACTGCTGGCCCTGGAGGAGGGCGACTCCTTGCAAGACACCGTGCCCCTCCCTTGCCGCATGCGCCATGCGGTGCACGTGTGCAGGTGCCTGGAGCAGTGGCAGCAGCCCCCCACCCCACCCGTGCCAGGGCAGCCAAAGCGTGGCGGGCGTAGGGTAGGTCCTAGGGTCCTGACCTGCCCACCCCCCTTCACCCTCACCCCCTTGGCCAGGGTAGGAATCCATTTCATCAAGGTGGACAGCTGGGTGTTGCATGGGGTGTGCCAGCAGCTGGGGCTCACAAGGGAGACATCAAAGGTGTTCAACACAGAGCCAGCCCGTAGCAACCATTGGAACAGGTGGTTCAGCACGAAGCAGCTGGCCAACCAAGGCTTTGAGTTCGAGCGGACGGTGGAGACTGATGGTGTCAGCGTATGTGTGCACTACACCCGCCCCCTCCCAACCCCTCCTGCCCCACCCTCTGCAGCAGTAACAGCAGTAACAGCAGCCTAGCGGCTGCCCCAGGTGCAACAGCAGTAGCGGCCCATGAGTTGGGACTGCCCCGCATTGGCAAGGGCCTAGCTGAGCAGCGTGAGTTTGTGTTCAATCCAGCCACTCAGATTGGGGTGGGCATTGACCCCGGTGTCACCCAGGCAGTCAGTGCAGCCTCAGGGGTGTGGGATCCAAGGACAGGGCAGCTGCTGGCAGACCAGCTGCGCCGGTGGAAGCTGACCAAGGGCGAGGTCAAGCATGGCAGTGGCCTGAACAATGCCCGCCGTGACACAGGGCGGTGGCTGGCACCCATCAAGCCCCACCTCCAGCACCTGGCAGCAGCAAGCTCAGCCGGCACCTCCTTGGTGGCCAACCTGATGCACATCACCGTCACCCTGGCCACCTGGGATGCGGTGTGGGAGGTGTACCTGGACCCCAAGTGGGCAGAGCAGCGGCTGAGGCTGTACGGAGCTCTGGACCGGACAATGGAGCAGTTCTTCAAGAAGGTGAGGGTGGGTGGGTGGGAGGGAGGGTAAGGGACTGGGAGGTGGAGGGTTTGGCATGAAGTGAAAGAGTAGTGGACTGTGCCATGCCTAACCTGGTGCCACCATGTCAGCCACCTTGTGCCTTGTGCCTTGTGTGCATGGCTACAGTTGGAGGAGGACATGGCTGAGGTGTGCATGCAGCGCCATGGGCATGCCAAGCAGCATGTGGTCTTCTTTGGCGCAGCTAGCATTGGCACAAGGGGGGGCTGGGGTGCTGATGCAGTGCTGCGGGCCTGCCGCAAGGTGGTGTGCAGGCCCAGGGGGACAGACCAGCGGCGAGGCAGGGTGGTGCTTGTGGATGAGCACCGCACCACCCGGGTCAGCTCAGCTGTGAACGGCCAGCAGCCCTGTGAGAGGCAGTTGAACAAGCGCAGGGCCACCAGGCCTGCAAACTGGAAGCCAGCAGCAGGGCAGGTGGAACCCCGCCTGGTGCGCCCAGCCTGGAGCCAGGAGCGTGACCAGCCGGTGCGGGGCATGATGTGGTGCCCGGTAGTGGCCCCCCGCAAGCCCCCACAGGCCCCACGCAGCAGCCAGGCAGCCACACCGGCAGCAGCCTCAGAGCCTGGGCCCAGCACTCCCCTGCCAGCCAAGCGCAGCAAGCGCACCAAGGCTGAGCCGGCAGCTGAGCCCAACAAGGGCAAGGGCAAGGCTGCCAAAGCCAAGCCAGCCCCGCAGCCAGGCAGGTGGCTGGACAGGGACTGCAATGCAGCGCTGAACATGCAGCGCATTGGAGAGAGCAAGTGGCGTCCTCTGGAGCTGTGCTTCTGGCCAGAGCAGGGGAAGCTGCCAGCCAAGGGCAAGGAATACCCTGGCCTGGGCTACAAGCGGCTGCGAGACAAGCCACCCCAGGCCCAGGAGCAGCAGCCTGCTGTGGCACAGTAGTGTGTGCCCCCCCCCCACTTGAAGCTGTCATCAGCTTTCATTTAGTGCATGTTTTGTCATGCCAACTCTACGGTGTAGCCCTATCGGGTCAGGCAATGTTGTAGGTGGTAGGCGACCATGACCATGTGTATGCCATGTGTATGCCATGTGTAGGCCATGAGCATGCCATGCGATGGGAACTCCACACAGACAAAAACACCGCTTTGTAGTGGTCCACACTGGCAGCTGCCTTCAATCACCAGTGACAGCCAGGAAGCTGCATACAATGATGATCGCGGCTGCCTTCAATCACTGGTGAGGTGCAGCTCACATCAGGTGAGAGCTCACTCCTAAACACACGTACACACACAGCGTACCTGGAGAGTGCCGTCCTCACGAACTGACAGCACAGCACTGTCCACACCCACAGCTGAGGCCTGCAAAGCACACAATTCCTCCTCACTCCCTGCACCCCTGCTGCTGACCCTCAGGGACAGACCCTGTGCCAAGCTGGGCTGCAGCAGCTGCATAACAAGCATGAGAGTAATGATGTGAGGTGTGATCGCGTACACCCTGATCAACATTGGTCTGCTGGTGACAACCGACTTTTGGTGATGGTGATGATAACATACTCTAGCAATTGTCCCCATCATGACGGCTTCTGTTTAATCAAATGCCCCCAGGATGCTTCAAGTACAACAGCCGCTAGCCAGCAGCAACTGCACATGCATAGTCCCTGTGCTTTAGCAGTGGAACAGAAGCAGTGGACAATGATGTGTGACCATGAAGTGCTCCTACTGCCATGTGCACTGAACAGCATGCTCACCTTGTCATGCATATCCGCGGTGAGCTTAGCCTTGACGACCTGCAACTGTGCAACCTCCCGGTCCACATGGTTGATGGCGCGCTTGACCTGTGCAGTACCACGAGTAGGATCGTGCATCTGCTGCAAAGTCGAGCACCCCCTGCCCACCTAGCCCACCAAGGCTCACCAGCTTACTTAAGCCGATCAGGTTAATGTGTAGGGGTATGCAAGGCTGGCGTGCTGATACTGTAGGGTGGTGCTGGTGGAAGGGCATCGCACTAGAAGCCCTAGGGTGTTGCCATATGTCTTATGTCAGCATGCCATGTAGCCGGCGATATGCTCTTGCTCTCCCTCCACATCACTGCTCTAGCATAACGTTACAGCTGGTCGTTTTCCTGCATGGCATGCTTCCAGGGCTGAGTGACCCAGATAGCTCACCTTTTCAGCAAAGGTGATGACCATTTGCTGCTGTCTCAGCAACGCTTTCTCCACCTCATCCATGGTCCGCTCACGAGTTGGGCGAGCATCACGCACCTGCAACCACATGATGGCGTTGCTGCCTGCTTGCTTGTACACATCTCGTCACTGCATCGGTTGAGACTTCTTGCAAAAAGATGGTAGTGATGCCACGCTGCAGGGTGGGCTGAGAGGGGTATGCAGGGCCCAGGGTGCCCAAACCCAGTCCCTCCTCGCCCCGAGGTGCCCAAACCCAGTCCCTCCTCTACTCCTGGAATGTGTGAAATGTTTAACATCAATTCCGCCTCATTCCGGGTACCAACACGCTGGTTGGATGGCGACCTGATGCATCACCCCGCACGGCCACTGCGCTTGGATAATGTTGCTGAAGCCCTCAAATGTCGCGGAATAACCCCCCACCTGCCCCTCCCCTTCCCCCAGCCCAGGCCCCACCCCCTCCCCCTGCCCAGGCCCAGCCCCTCCCTGCAGCACCTGGCCCAGTGCCACCACCCCAGGCTCCCTCATGGGGCAGGTGGCTGGACCGGGACACCAACGCCTGCTTTAACTTCCAGCGCATTGGGGAGAGCACGCAGCGCCCCCTTGAGCTGTGCAGCTGGAAGGACCGGGAGGCTCTGCCCCGCATTGGCAAGGAGTACCAGCAGGGCTACAAGCGGGTCAATGACCGGCTGCCCAAGATCAGGCAGAGGTTGCACCGGGCCGCTGAGTACCGGCGGGGCATTGATGGCCGGGCCCGTAACAATGCATAGGCCCTAGTAGTTTGAGAAGGCTGTTAGCCTTACAAAGCGTTAAGCTGTTAGTTTTGATGAGGTGCCCAGTGGTCAAGGGGGATTAGCCCCAGGAACGAGTGCCATCTACGTGGGGTTGGTAGTCATCAAGGGTGCGACCGAGGATGCTACAACGTGTTTGTAGTAGCTGAGTGAGATTACCCACAGGCCGACATGTTGTTCCTTGTTGAATGAGTTTTGTTTGCCTGAGAGGGGTATGCATGTGCGCAGAATGCAAGTCCATGGTTGCCGATAGAGATGCAGCGTTGCCGTAAGGGTTGGCTTGTTTTGAACATTTAGAGTTGTGCTGGGAGGTGGTGGTGGGGTGGCATAAGGTGCTCCAGGTCTTTATCCATTTTCAGCTTTGCAGCTGGGCTTGGCAGGCCACTGAGCATGTGGACATCGACAACTGACTCACCTGCAGTCGGCTGCTGTTCAGGTCAATCTTCTGCTGCACCTTTACCAGCCGGTCCTCCAGCTGGGCCCTCAGAGTCAAGCAGGCGGCCATCTCGGTCTCCACAGCAGCTACACTGTTGTCCAGCTGCGACCAGCAACGCTATCAAAACTGACAGCTGTAGGCAAAGTGCAGGTTGACATGAGCAAATGTGCAAAACGAGACGCCTTCCCTGCCGACATCACAGTACCACGCATCTGGTTACAGGCTGCCTTTAGGCTGTCACCCTGTCATATGGACCTGGCAATAGTGTAGGTTGAAGGCACCCATGCCATCTGTGTGGGGGGGAAACACTTCATCTAAACAAGCCACTTCCCCTAATGTCTAAAGATCGTGCCTTTGCCCACCCAGCTGATGAATAAGGTGTTGTAACTTAATATGTTGTTGCATGTGAGCATGGAGCCAGGCCCACCTGCACTTTCAAATGATGGGTGTGGGCAATCTTGGCCCGCAGGGCTGTCTCGACACTGGAGATGTCGGCATTCACTTGCTCCTGTGCTGCTACCTGGAACAATACACCCGCACAAGCATCAAGGATGGCCGAAAAGACTCGAGGAAGACATGAATAGCAAAGTGGCCGGTCGTCATGCTTGCTGTTCTCATGGTGCCGTGTGCGACGAAGCTGCTTTTTCACAACTTTCTTAGCGCCTGCGAGGTAGCTAGCATGCCTTGCTCGACGCCGGGTATCACGACACGGGTGCGTACCTGCAGCAGGTTGCTGCTGTGGCGCAGACTTGTGGACTGCTTCTGCTCCGTAGCAGCAAGTCCGGCATAATCTTTGCTCTGCAAGGCATGTCAGCGACACATTGTGACATCGGACCTTTCACAAGGTCGTGTCTTGCTAGAGAGCCGGCCAGGCTTTGGAGGTGCTTAGACGTTGCTATTACATGACAGCAGCTCGAAGGCGCACCACAATCTAAGCAATAGCTGCGGCCTACAAACTAGGCACACCTCCTGCTGCCATTCTCCAGGAGAGCGGTATGTAGCTCCACCTGACTTCGACTTGCTGGCACTTTGTGCGGCAATTATACGGTAGTTCTGCGATGCGTGATAGCAGTGGATTGTAGCAGTATACAACAAAGCAAGGCAGCTGGAATGCGCGCGGCCCGCCGGCCTTAGCACGTACAGCGAGGTTGACGCCTTGGGTTGAGTGGCCATACTGAGGCAGCATCCGTTCGCCCGGTCCCTCTGCATGCAGCGAGCGGAGGCACCTAGTGAGGAAATACATGCGTCACTCGAGTGGTCACTCGCATAAAAGGGGGCACGGTTCTTTGTTAGCTGCACAACGACTGGAAAGCGCATATCAGTGCACTTCGCCCTTCATGGTAGAAGTTGAGGTCAACTGTGTTGCCACCAGGTACGCCTCCGCTCACCTGGCAGTCAGGCACATGGGCCTTTAAAGCCAGCACAACCCAGCACAGCACAACACAACATATCAGTGCATTCGCCTTTCATGGTAAACGTCCAGGCTTCCTGCCATTTGTCCTTCAGGTTTGTCGTCAAGCCTCCACCTTGCCCCCCGCAGCCATTTGAAGCGAGTGGCATGGCCTCCGGGTACGCCTCCGCTCTCCTGGCAGTCAGGCGACCCCAACTAACAAAAAATGACAGGAAACCGACCCCTGGTAGTAGGACGGCTGTAACTCTGCACTCACTACGCCAAAAACTATGTTAGATGGCTCACAATGAAGCCAACCCGGCCAGCTACCCTTGACCCATCCAGAATATTTATGCAGTCAGTAGGCCGTGCACAGCAAAGCTTCAAAGTTACTAATTCAAATTTGAGCCACAGCGAGGCATGCAGTCATCGCTTCGACCGCCCGCGCCGCATAGGCTGCTCTACATGAGCATGCGCGTCGGAAGCAGCAGTCGGATCGGAAAGCGGATGCGGCAATGTGGCAATGAGCCCACCTCCCCCCATACCTGGAGGGCAATGCCACAGCTCGACCATTTGGACTTACAGCATGCTACTTACTAGGTTAAGCTCCTCTAGGACAGTGTTACAAACGCTCATACACAGATAAGCCATAAGCTCACTTTGGTCTGTGACCCTTAACTCCCTCCAATCTCAGGGCCAGAGCCATGCAGTCAGTCACACAACTCCACACCACGACAGAGTTTGGACTCGGCTCCTCTGAGAGTTACACTCCCCTACATGCCATCCACCTGCGTGCAAAGTTTCAAAGCTCAACTGCCACCCCACAGCCCCCTGGCCTTATTTCTGCCTGGTGACCATGATGTAACTTTGAAGATGTCAAACTCAAAGAGGCCTGTGTTGTTTGTTTTGCGGTTTGTTTCAAGAGATCCGCCAATGAGTAAAGAACAACAATTCTATGTCGCTTTTCCTCCAAGTGCAACGGGTGCAACACAGTGAAGGGCACAGTGGAGGGGGGGGGGGGGGTAACCCCGGTGCTACCTTCGTGTGCGCCGACCCAAATGATGTGTTGGGCGAGAAGCGAAGATAGATTATGCTTCACCGGCCCCGTCTAGGTGCCCTGCACGCCCGGCAGGCATCGCGTTGGGTGTCAGCCGGACATTCCATTTGTGCACAACCAGCTCACTACGCAAGGTAGATGGGTTCCCTGCGATGTGGCTCACCGTGCCAAGGAGACCCGTCTCGCCGCTGAGATTTGTTCGCGGGCACATGTAGCAGTACACGAGCAAAGACTCCAATAGCTAGCGCTGATGGTCAGATTACGCGGACTAACTCGTGGCTGCCAATGTGATAAACGCTATTGAAAACGGTGCAGTATTGAGAGAGAATCTGCATGAACATGGCCGCCTGACTGGCAGTCAGGAACATGGATCTTTAATGCACCCAGCACCCAGCACCCAGCACCCCAAGGCCACCCCCCCAGCTGGGCAGGTGGTCGGCTTGGGACGGCTTCTCAGCACTGAGTCTGCAGCGCGCCCCTGGTCTGTTTGACCTCCGTTCAAAGGTCAGAGGTTCCCAGGGTGCCCAGGGTGCCCAAACCCAGTCCCTCCTCGCCCCGAGGTGCCCAAACCCAGTCCCTCCTCTACTCCTGAAATGTGTGAAATGTGTAACATCACTTCCGCCTCATTCCGGGTACCAACACGCTGGTTGGATGGCGACCTGATGCATCACCCCGCACGGCCACTGCGCTTGGATAATGTTGCTGAAGCCCTCAAATGTCGCGGAATAAGAAGCGCAAGCGCCCCGCACAGAGTGCAGCCGGTAAGCCGCAAAGCCGCAAAGCTTGACGAGGCCCCCCTGACGAAGCGACGCAGTGTGCACCACGCGATACTGCGACCCCCTGAATCAAGTTGCTGCGCGTGTGCTATGCCGTCCCATGTATGTAGGTGCCAGTGGCAGTGGGCAGCAAGAGGTAATTGGAGAGCGGCGCCAGGTCATCAAGGCTGCAATTCGTGGCCTCGTGGAGGCAGCGCTGCCTGATCTCAGCCCAGCGCAAGTAGATGCAGTTGTGGCGGAGGTCAACAAGCGCATGACCATGGGCAGCAAGCAGTGTTGCATAACAGCGGTCCTGTGCCTCTCCATGCTGCTCCAATCCTTCCTAGGCCAGCCCACTGCAGGCTTCCCAGCAGCAGGTCCAGCCCCAAGCGCCCCTCCCCCGCCTGACCCAGCTTGCCCTCCCTATACTCACCCCCGCCTTCCCACACGCAGCTCCCCCCGCTCTGCAGCCGCCCCAGCGCAGCTGCCCCCCCCAGTGCAGCTCAACATCTTGGACCCTAAGCTGCTGTCACAGATCAAAGATGCCATGGAGCTGCTGACAACCGCCAGGGTGCTTGAGCATCTGATGCGTGGTCCCCACCACAGCGGCATCAAGCTGCTGCCTGCCGAGGTGGCTGTGTTTGAGCAGCCCAGCAGCGCTTGGCCGGTGGCAATGCTCCAGCAGCTGGATGAGGTGCGCCTGACAGGGGATGGCAACTCCCTCAACGCCAACGCCACCAAAATCAGCACCATCAATGAGTTCTACCGGCACCCAGGCCGCTTCATCAAGTGGTGGGGCAAAGCTATTGGGGTGGTTGAGGGGGGATTCAGCAGGAATGCTCAGAAGCATTTCTCCCAGCTGGTGCTAGGCAGGCTTGACTACAGCCTGCCAGACCGGGAGCACAGGTGGCGCCTGCCAGTCAATAGTGTGTTGCGGCAGCCTAGGTGGGTGGCGGAGGTAGCCAAGCATCGTAGCCTGCTGGGGCTGGAGGCCCGGTGGCTGGAGGGAGTGGACTACATAGGGAAGGGGGGGGCAGGCTGGCTGCCCCTAGAGAAGAGGGTGCTCTATGCATTGTTTGTCAACCGCAGCCTAGAGGGCTGGCAACAACATGACACGTGCCTGCGCCCCTTCACCATGCTCCCCATGGTGGGGGTGCGGGCGCGGCACTTTGTCATTGATGATAGGGTGCTGCATGGTGTCCTGGCTGACCTGGGCATGACCACCCTCACAAGGGCCCAGGTTGAGGCTGACAGCCTACCCCAGTGGCAGCGATTCATACAGTACAGCCAGCTGCAGAACAGCGGGTGGGACTTTGCGCGCAGGGTAGAGACGGATGGGGTGAGCATCAGTGTGCACTTCGTGCGCAGCCAGGTAGTCAAGGAGCCAGTGGATCTGCCCTTCATAGGGCGTCAGCTCACAGCAACAAGCGACTTCAACCCCACCACCCACATTGCTGTTGGGGTGGACCCGGGCGTCACCCAGGCCATCAAGGCTGGGCATGCACAGCGGGACCCAGTCACAGGTCAGGTGGTGAGGCAGTGGGAGTGGGAGCTGAGCAAGGGGCACCTGAAGCATGACAGTGGGCTTACCAAAGCCAAGCAGGACACAGCTCGTTGGTCAGTTGGTTAAACCCAGTCCCTCCTCTACTCCTGAAATGTGTGAAATGTGTAACATCACTTCCGCCTCATTCCGGGTACCAACACGCTGGTTGGATGGCGACCTGATGCATCACCCCGCACGGCCACTGCGCTTGGATAATGTTGCTGAAGCCCTCAAATGTCGCGGAATAAGAAGCGCAAGCGCCCCGCACAGAGTGCAGCCGGTAAGCCGCAAAGCCGCAAAGCTTGACGAGGCCCCCCTGACGAAGCGACGCAGTGTGCACCACGCGATACTGCGACCCCCTGAATCAAGTTGCTGCGCGTGTGCTATGCCGTCCCATGTATGTAGGTGCCAGTGGCAGTGGGCAGCAAGAGGTAATTGGAGAGCGGCGCCAGGTCATCAAGGCTGCAATTCGTGGCCTCGTGGAGGCAGCGCTGCCTGATCTCAGCCCAGCGCAAGTTGACGCAGTTGTGGCGGAGGTCAACAAGCGCATGACCATGGGCAGCAAGCAGTGTTGCATAACAGCGGTCCTGTGCCTCTCAATGCTGCTCCAATCCTTCCTAGGCCAGCCCACTGCAGGCTTCCCAGCAGCAGGTCCAGCCCCAAGCGCCCCTCCCCCGCCTGACCCAGCTTGCCCTCCCTATACTCACCCCCGCCTTCCCACACGCAGCTCCCCCCGCTCTGCAGCCGCCCCAGCGCAGCTGCCCCCCCCAGTGCAGCTCAACATCTTGGACCCCAAGCTGCTGTCACAGATCAAAGATGCCATGGAGCTGCTGACAACCGCCAGGGTGCTTGAGCATCTGATGCGTGGTCCCAACCACAGCGGCATCAAGCTGCTGCCTGCCGAGGTGGCTGTGTTTGAGCAGCCCAGCAGCGCTTGGCCGGTGGCAATGCCTGACCTGACCTGACCTGACCTGACCTGACCTGACCTGACCTGACCTGACCTGACCTGACCTGACCTGACCTGACCTGACCTGACCTGACCTGACCTGACCTGACCTGACCTGACCTGACCTGACCTGACCTGACCTGACCTGACCTGACCTGACCTGACCTGACCTGACCTGACCTGACCTGACCTGACCTGACCTGACCTGACCTGACCTGACCTGACCTGACCTGACCTGACCTGACCTGACCTGACCTGACCTGACCTGACCTGACCTGACCTGACCTGACCTGACCTGACCTGACCTGACCTGACCTGACCTGACCTGACCTGACCTGACCTGACCTGACCTGACCTGACCTGACCTGACCTGACCTGACCTGACCTGACCTGACCTGACCTGACCTGACCTGACCTGACCTGACCTGACCTGACCTGACCTGACCTGACCTGACCTGACCTGACCTGACCTGACCTGACCTGACCTGACCTGACCTGACCTGACCTGACCTGACCTGACCTGACCTGACCTGACCTGACCTGACCTGACCTGACCTGACCTGACCTGACCTGACCTGACCTGACCTGACCTGACCTGACCTGACCTGACCTGACCTGACCTGACCTGACCTGACCTGACCTGACCTGACCTGACCTGACCTGACCTGACCTGACCTGACCTGACCTGACCTGACCTGACCTGACCTGACCTGACCTGACCTGACCTGACCTGACCTGACCTGACCTGACCTGACCTGACCTGACCTGACCTGACCTGACCTGACCTGACCTGACCTGACCTGACCTGACCTGACCTGACCTGACCTGACCTGACCTGACCTGACCTGACCTGACCTGACCTGACCTGACCTGACCTGACCTGACCTGACCTGACCTGACCTGACCTGACCTGACCTGACCTGACCTGACCTGACCTGACCTGACCTGACCTGACCTGACCTGACCTGACCTGACCTGACCTGACCTGACCTGACCTGACCTGACCTGACCTGACCTGACCTGACCTGACCTGACCTGACCTGACCTGACCTGACCTGACCTGACCTGACCTGACCTGACCTGACCTGACCTGACCTGACCTGACCTGACCTGACCTGACCTGACCTGACCTGACCTGACCTGACCTGACCTGACCTGACCTGACCTGACCTGACCTGACCTGACCTGACCTGACCTGACCTGACCTGACCTGACCTGACCTGACCTGACCTGACCTGACCTGACCTGACCTGACCTGACCTGACCTGACCTGACCTGACCTGACCTGACCTGACCTGACCTGCAGGTGGTGAATGGGATGAAGTGGGTGTCACGCCAGCACTACCACCAGGAGAGGGGAGTGGCGGTGTTCCTGGGAGCGGGCTGCTTCAGTGGGGGTGGGTGGAAAGCCAAGGCAGTGCGGGATGGGTTTCGCAAGGTGGTGGAGCAGCCCAGCAGGCCCAGCACAGATCCCAGGCCTGACAGGCTGGTGATTGTGGATGAGTTCCGCACCAGCCGTGTCAGCTCATCAGTGCACGCCCGCCAGGCATGTGAGCTGCACCTGCCACATGACCAGCCTAGGCCCGAAGACTGGGTACCCCCAGCAGGCCAAGTCAACCAGCGGCTGGTGCGCCCAGCCTGGAGCCTGCGCCATGCTAAGTATGTGCGGGGCATGCAGTGGTGCCATCAGGTGCCGCCCAACCCCCCTGCCCCTGCCCAGGCCCCCCCACCTGCCCCTCCCCCTGCCCAGGCCGCCCCTCCCCTTCCCCCAGCCCAGGACCCACCCCCTCCCCCTGCCCAGGCCCAGCCCCTCCCTGCAGCACCTGGCCCAGTGCCACCACCCCAGGCTCCCTCATGGGGCAGGTGGCTGGACCGGGACACCAACGCCTGCTTTAACTTCCAGCGCATTGGGGAGAGCACGCAGCGCCCCCTTGAGCTGTGCAGCTGGAAGGACAGGGAGGCTCTGGCCCCCGTTGGCAAGGAGTACCAGCAGGGCTACAAGCGGGTCAATGACCGGCTGCCCAAGGTTAGGCAGAGGTTGCACCGGGCTGCTGAGTACCGGCGGGGCATTGATGGCCGGGCCCGTAACAATGCATAGGCCCTAGTAGTTTGAGAAGGCTGTTAGCCTTACAAAGCGTTAAGCTGTTAGTTTTGATGAGGTGCCCAGTGGTCAAGGGGGATTAGCCCCAGGAACGAGTGCCATCTACGTGGGGTTGGTAGTCATCAAGGGTGCGACCGAGGATGCTACAACGTGTTTGTAGTAGCTGAGTGAGATTACCCACAGGCCGACATGTTGTTCCTTGTTGAATGAGTTTTGTTGGTACTGACGGGTGAGTATGAGGAGCATCTGGACCACAACCAGCTCACAGGCTCCCAAGCCCACAGGCTGTACCACCCCAATAGGAAGATACTGATGTTGCACCTTCGTAATTTTCAGCCTGATACCAGCCAGGTAGCAGTAGTGAGGCTACCCTGACACTCCCTCCCTACCTCCGCAGCCAAACATGTTGCTAGGCTGAGGCTGCAATGCAAAGGCTCACATGCAAGACATTGTGAAGGGCTGGTGGAACATGCTGGGGCTGTGCATGAGCACCTTTGGAGTCCCACATCAGGCCACAAACTGGCTGATCACGCTGCTGGCTCCATGCTACACGGAGGAGGCGGTGGTTCAACCGCTTCTCACACCACGGCTGGCCTTTCACTTGTGAGCAGAAGCTGTTGGTGCAGAGCTCATCTTCCAGCAGCCCCTCCCATGCCACTGGTCTGTGCCTCTATGCCTAGGTGCCCTTAGCTTGGTTAAACCCAGTCCCTCCTCTACTCCTGAAATGTGTGAAATGTGTAACATCACTTCCGCCTCATTCCGGGTACCAACACGCTGGTTGGATGGCGACCTGATGCATCACCCCGCACGGCCACTGCGCTTGGATAATGTTGCTGAAGCCCTCAAATGTCGCGGAATAAGAAGCGCAAGCGCCCCGCACAGAGTGCAGCCGGTAAGCCGCAAAGCCGCAAAGCTTGACGAGGCCCCCCTGACGAAGCGACGCAGTGTGCACCACGCGATACTGCGACCCCCTGAATCAAGTTGCTGCGCGTGTGCTATGCCGTCCCATGTATGTAGGTGCCAGTGGCAGTGGGCAGCAAGAGGTAATTGGAGAGCGGCGCCAGGTCATCAAGGCTGCAATTCGTGGCCTCGTGGAGGCAGCGCTGCCTGATCTCAGCCCAGCGCAAGTAGATGCAGTTGTGGCGGAGGTCAACAAGCGCATGACCATGGGCAGCAAGCAGTGTTGCATAACAGCGGTCCTGTGCCTCTCCATGCTGCTCCAATCCTTCCTAGGCCAGCCCACTGCAGGCTTCCCAGCAGCAGGTCCAGCCCCAAGCGCCCCTCCCCCGCCTGACCCAGCTTGCCCTCCCTATACTCACCCCCGCCTTCCCACACGCAGCTCCCCCCGCTCTGCAGCCGCCCCAGCGCAGCTGCCCCCCCCAGTGCAGCTCAACATCTTGGACCCTAAGCTGCTGTCACAGATCAAAGATGCCATGGAGCTGCTGACAACCGCCAGGGTGCTTGAGCATCTGATGCGTGGTCCCCACCACAGCGGCATCAAGCTGCTGCCTGCCGAGGTGGCTGTGTTTGAGCAGCCCAGCAGCGCTTGGCCGGTGGCAATGCTCCAGCAGCTGGATGAGGTGCGCCTGACAGGGGATGGCAACTCCCTCAACGCCAACGCCACCAAAATCAGCACCATCAATGAGTTCTACCGGCACCCAGGCCGCTTCATCAAGTGGTGGGGCAAAGCTATTGGGGTGGTTGAGGGGGGATTCAGCAGGAATGCTCAGAAGCATTTCTCCCAGCTGGTGCTAGGCAGGCTTGACTACAGCCTGCCAGACCGGGAGCACAGGTGGCGCCTGCCAGTCAATAGTGTGTTGCGGCAGCCTAGGTGGGTGGCGGAGGTAGCCAAGCATCGTAGCCTGCTGGGGCTGGAGGCCCGGTGGCTGGAGGGAGTGGACTACATAGGGAAGGGGGGGGCAGGCTGGCTGCCCCTAGAGAAGAGGGTGCTCTATGCATTGTTTGTCAACCGCAGCCTAGAGGGCTGGCAACAACATGACACGTGCCTGCGCCCCTTCACCATGCTCCCCATGGTGGGGGTGCGGGCGCGGCACTTTGTCATTGATGATAGGGTGCTGCATGGTGTCCTGGCTGACCTGGGCATGACCACCCTCACAAGGGCCCAGGTTGAGGCTGACAGCCTACCCCAGTGGCAGCGATTCATACAGTACAGCCAGCTGCAGAACAGCGGGTGGGACTTTGCGCGCAGGGTAGAGACGGATGGGGTGAGCATCAGTGTGCACTTCGTGCGCAGCCAGGTAGTCAAGGAGCCAGTGGATCTGCCCTTCATAGGGCGTCAGCTCACAGCAACAAGCGACTTCAACCCCACCACCCACATTGCTGTTGGGGTGGACCCGGGCGTCACCCAGGCCATCAAGGCTGGGCATGCACAGCGGGACCCAGTCACAGGTCAGGTGGTGAGGCAGTGGGAGTGGGAGCTGAGCAGGGGGGCACCTGAAGCATGACAGTGGGCTTACCAAAGCCAAGCAGGACACAGCTCGTTGGTCAGTTGCCATCCAGCCACAGCTGCAGCAGCTGTCAGCTGCCACCCCAGCTGGCACCACCCTAGACGGCCTACAGGCCCACATCCTGGCCCTCAAGGCCACCTGGGACGCGCTGTGGGAGGAGTACCTCAAGCCACGTTGGCGCCGGCAGCGGCTGGCACTGCACCATGCCCAGGAGCGCGTCATTGAGGGCTTCTGCAAAAAGGTATGACCTGACCTGACCTGACCTGGCCTGGCCTGACCTGACCTGACCTGACCTGACCTGACCTGACCTGACCTGACCTGACCTGACCTGACCTGACCTGACCTGACCTGACCTGACCTGACCTGACCTGACCTGACCTGACCTGACCTGACCTGACCTGACCTGACCTGACCTGACCTGACCTGACCTGACCTGACCTGACCTGACCTGACCTGACCTGACCTGACCTGACCTGACCTGACCTGACCTGACCTGACCTGACCTGACCTGACCTGACCTGACCTGACCTGACCTGACCTGACCTGACCTGACCTGACCTGACCTGACCTGACCTGACCTGACCTGACCTGACCTGACCTGACCTGACCTGACCTGACCTGACCTGACCTGACCTGACCTGACCTGACCTGACCTGACCTGACCTGACCTGACCTGACCTGACCTGACCTGACCTGACCTGACCTGACCTGACCTGACGACCTGACCTGACCTGACCTGACCTGACCTGACCTGACCTGACCTGACCTGACCTGACCTGACCTGACCTGACCTGACCTGACCTGACCTGACCTGACCTGACCTGACCTGACCTGACCTGACCTGACCTGACCTGACCTGACCTGACCTGACCTGACCTGACCTGACCTGACCTGACCTGACCTGACCTGACCTGACCTGACCTGACCTGACCTGACCTGACCTGACCTGACCTGACCTGACCTGACCTGACCTGACCTGACCTGACCTGACCTGACCTGACCTGACCTGACCTGACCTGACCTGACCTGACCTGACCTGACCTGACCTGACCTGACCTGACCTGACCTGACCTGACCTGACCTGACCTGACCTGACCTGACCTGACCTGACCTGACCTGACCTGACCTGACCTGACCTGACCTGACCTGACCTGACCTGCAGGTGGTGAATGGGATGAAGTGGGTGTCACGCCAGCACTACCACCAGGAGAGGGGAGTGGCGGTGTTCCTGGGAGCGGGCAACTTCAGTGGGGGTGGGTGGAAAGCCAAGGCAGTGCGGGATGTGTTTCGCAAGGTGGTGGAGCAGCCCAGCAGGCCCAGCACAGATCCCAGGCCTGACAGGCTGGTGATTGTGGATGAGTTCCGCACCAGCCGTGTCAGCTCATCAGTTCACGCCCGCCAGGCATGTGAGCTGCACCTGCCAGATGACCAGCCTAGGCCCGAAGACTGGGTACCCCCAGCAGGCCAAGTCAACCAGCGGCTGGTGCGCCCAGCCTGGAGCCTGCGCCATGCTAAGTATGTGCGGGGCATGCAGTGGTGCCATCAGGTGCCGCCCAACCCCCCTGCCCCTGTCCAGGACCCCCCACCTGCCCCTGCCCAGGACCCCCCACCTGCCCCTCCCCCTGCCCAGGCCCCCCCACCTGCCCCTCCCCCTGCCCAGGCCGCCCCTCCCCTTCCCCCAGCCCAGGCCCCACCCCCTCCCCCTGCCCAGGCCCAGCCCCTCCCTGCAGCACCTGGCCCAGTGCCACCACCCCAGGCTCCCTCATGGGGCAGGTGGCTGGACCGGGACACCAACGCCTGCTTTAACTTCCAGCGCATTGGGGAGAGCACGCAGCGCCCCCTTGAGCTGTGCAGCTGGAAGGACAGGGAGGCTCTGCCCCGCATTGGCAAGGAGTACCAGCAGGGCTACAAGCGGGTCAATGACCGGCTGCCCAAGGTTAGGCAGCGGTTGCACCGGGCTGCTGAGTACCGGCGGGGCATTGATGGCCGGGCCCGTAACAATGCATAGGCCCTAGTAGTTTGAGAAGGCTGTTAGCCTTACAAAGCGTTGAGCTGTTAGTTTTGATGAGGTGCCCAGTGGTCAAGGGGGATTAGCCCCAGGAACGAGTGCCATCTACGTGGGGTTGGTAGTCATCAAGGGTGCGACCGAGGATGCTACAACGTGTTTGTAGTAGCTGAGTGAGATTACCCACAGGCCGACATGTTGTTCCTTGTTGAATGAGTTTTGTTTGCCTGTGCCTCTATGCCTCTGTATCACCACCACACCATTGCACCACCGCATCAGTACCCCAGCCACCTTGTGGGCCAGTGCCAGGTATCGCGCGTGTCAGCAAACAAAGCAGTGCATGTCGTGTTGCCGTTTGGATGGTGACCCACTCAGGCGCTCCCAACATGGGGTTGGTAACCTCGGCAGGCAGCAGCTTGATGCCGCTGTGGTGGGGACCACGCATCAGATGCTCAAGCACCCTGGCGGTTGTCAGCAGCTCCATGGCATCTTTGATCTGTGACAGCAGCTTAGGGTCCAAGATGTTGAGCTGCACTGGGGGGGGCAGCTGCGCTGGGGCGGCTGCAGAGCGGGGGGAGCTGCGTGTGGGAAGGCGGGGGTGAGTATAGGGAGGGCAAGCTGGGTCAGGCGGGGGAGGGGCGCTTGGGGCTGGACCTGCTGCTGGGAAGCCTGCAGTGGGCTGGCCTAGGAAGGATTGGAGCAGCATGGAGAGGCACAGGACCGCTGTTATGCAACACTGCTTGCTGCCCATGGTCATGCGCTTGTTGACCTCCGCCACAACTGCATCTACTTGCGCTGGGCTGAGATCAGGCAGCGCTGCCTCCACGAGGCCACGAATTGCAGCCTTGATGACCTGGCGCCGCTCTCCAATTACCTCTTGCTGCCCACTGCCACTGGCACCTACATACATGGGACGGCATAGCACACGCGCAGCAACTTGATTCAGGGGGTCGCAGTATCGCGTGGTGCACACTGCGTCGCTTCGTCAGGGGGGCCTCGTCAAGCTTTGCGGCTTTGCGGCTTACCGGCTGCACTCTGTGCGGGGCGCTTGCGCTTCTTATTCCGCGACATTTGAGGGCTTCAGCAACATTATCCAAGCGCAGTGGCCGTGCGGGGTGATGCATCAGGTCGCCATCCAACCAGCGTGTTGGTACCCGGAATGAGGCGGAAGTGATGTTACACATTTCACACATTTCAGGAGTAGAGGAGGGACTGGGTTTGGGCACCTCGGGGCGAGGAGGGACTGGGTTTGGGCACCCTGGGCACCCTGGGAACCTCTGACCTTTGAACGGAGGTCAAACAGACCAGGGGCGCGCTGCAGACTCAGTGCTGAGAAGCCGTCCCAAGCCGACCACCTGCCCAGCTGGGGGGGTGGCCTTGGGGTGCTGGGTGCTGGGTGCTGGGTGCATTAAAGATCCATGTTCCTGACTGCCAGTCAGGCGGCCATGTTCATGCAGATTCTCTCTCAATACTGCACCGTTTTCAATAGCGTTTATCACATTGGCAGCCACGAGTTAGTCCGCGTAATCTGACCATCAGCGCTAGCCATTGGAGTCTTTGCTCGCGTACTGCCACATGTGCCCGCGAACAAATCACAGCGGCGAGACGGGTCTCCTTGGCACGGTGAGCCACATCGCAGGGAACCCATCTACCTTGCGTAGTGAGCTGGTTGTGCACATATGGAATGTCCGGCCGACACCCAACGCGATGCCTGCCGGGCGTGCAGGGCGTCTAGACGGGGCGGGTGAAGCATAATCTATCTTCGCTTCTCGCCGAACACATCATTTGGGTCGGCGCACACGAAGGTAGCACCGGGGTACACCCCCCCCCCTCCACTGTGCCCTTCACTGTGTTGCACCCGTTGCACTTGGAGGAAAAGCGACATAGAATTGTTGTTCTTTACTCATTGGCGCATCTATTGAAACAAACCGCACATTAAACAGCCCAGGCCTCTATCAGTTTGACATCTTCAAAGTGACATCATGTTCTCCAAGCAGAATCAGGGCCACGGGGCTGTGGGGTGGCAGTTGAGCTATGAAACTTTGCACGCAGGTGGATGGCATGTAGGGGGTGTAACTCTCAGAGGAGCCGAGTCCAAACTCGGTCATGGTGTGGAGTTGTGGAGTTGTGTAACTGACTGCATGGCTCTGGCCCTGAAATCGGCTAAGGGAGTTGGGGGGTCACAGACCAGAGTGAGCTCTTGGCTTGTCTGAGTATGAGCGTTTGTAACACTGTCCTAGATAAGCTTAACCTAGTAGGTAGCATGCTGTAATTCCCAATGGTCGAGCTGTGGCATTGCCCTCCAGGTAAGGGGGGGACGTGGGCTCATTGCCACATTTCCGCAACCGTTCTCCGATCCGACTGCTTCTGCCGATGCGCAGGCTCGTGTTGAGCAACCTAAGCGACGCGGGCGGTCGCAGCGATGACTGCATGCCCCGAAATAGCTCAAATTTGAATTACTAACTTTGATGCTTTGCTGTGCACGGCCTACTGACTGGATAATTATTCTGGATGAGTGAAAGGTAGCTGGCTGGGTTGGCTACATACTGAGCCAGATAGCATTAGATTTGGCGCAGCGAGTGCAGAGTTGCAGCCGTCCTACTACCAGGGGTCGGTTTCCTGTCATTTTTAAACAGTTGGGAGCGCCTGAGACCCACCCCTTCCTTTTAGAGGGCAGTTTTAATGAAGGGCAGTTTGAACACTACTGGATGCATGGCATGACGGATATGAATAACAAACCTTGCCGCTAAAGTGCTGTTGAATGGCAGCGTACCACCCTTGTGCTATTTGCAGACGTCGAGCACTACTCGTAACTCCATGTCGCAATGTCCGACGGCACCGCATCGTACTATTGCCGTGCAAGTCGAGCAACAAAAGGTGTGACCGCAATGCGTGACAGACTTGACACCAGCTCTCATCACCGCAGTACCACACAAGAAGCAGACACCATATCCTGTTTCTTCGTCTGCGTGTGGCAACAGTAGGCGCAACACAATCGCGCCCGCCAACGCTGCAAGTCCACGAGCTGTCTGCTTCCCAGCTCCGAGCTATGGCTTGTCAGGTACTTGTATCGGTGGTCCTACGTGTTGCATCCGGGCACGGCTGCTGTGGCAACATCTGCCTGTTTGCGTGCAGGGCCGGACACGTCTCTGCTTACGCGGCAGGCAACAATTGCAGTTCGCAATGTCCCTTTTAGCGATACTGGCTTGCATTCACAGCCCTTGCACTGGCCAGCATGCTACTGTCCTTCTACCAGCAGCACCCACGGCTGCCATTGCGAGCGGCCGCCAACACCAGTGGTCCAGCACTGCTAGTCGTGGCGATGATCAGAACAGCAACAACAGTCGACTGCTGTTTAGTCGACACCGCGTGGTTTTGCAGGCACCATCCAGTCAAGGCAGAATATCCCCACCACCTGTAGCGCGTTCACTGCGTGTGAGGCCCCCTCCTCCGCCTCCCCCACCCCCCATGTTCTTCCCAACTTATGACATGCCTCCAAACCACCCCCCTCCCCCCACTGCCTCGCCATCCCCTACTCCACCCCCACCAACATCCAACGTACCCCCTGCACCAACACCTTGGGTCGCTCCCCCTAAACCCTCTGCTACCCTCCCTCCATCTTCTCGCCCTCCACGTCGTCGCCCAGCTCCTCCCCGCCCCCCCCCTGCCGCCCTTCCACCTACACTTCCTCCTCCGTCGCCCCTTCCTTCCCCGCCCGTCAGCCCCTTTCCTCCTCTCCCGCCCCCCCCTGCCCCCCTCCCTCCACCTTCTCCCAGCCCTCCTAGCCCTCCCAGCCCTCCTAGCCCTCCCAGCCCACTCCCTCCCCATCTTCCAGCCAATCGGTCCCCGCTGCAGCGCTGGGCAGATCCTCCAGCGCCCCCCAGCCCCAGAGCAGCTTCAGTGCCAATTGTAGCACCCCTTACAGAGCTGGCCGCATACAACATGGTTATGGGCACTCAACATGTGAGTTAATGCCCTGGGCATGAATGTCGTATCCCTATGTGACAACTCACAAAGTTGAGGTCTTTATCTCCCACTCGTCACACTCGGTGCTCTACTGTGCTGCAGATTGGCCCTCTCTATACCTTTGGCAACGCATCTGTGTTAGTAAATGGGGCAAAGTGAGTGCACTTGCAGGCAGTGCCATAGTTGCCATGGTCTCATCTTATGCCCTGCTGCGTCTGCAGTGCAATGTTGGGCATGGGTAGCAACATCTTCAAGTTCGCACTCAACGTACACAAGTACAAGAACCTGACAGGTAGACCCAGTGCCACCCAGTGTGTTGTAATGCTTAAGGTTGGAGGCTTGCACTGTGTGGGTATCAAGGGACAGCATAGGCAAAGTGTGGCGTGCCAAGCACCTCTGACGCTGCCACCAAATGCTCAGTATGGCTGTTGTTCGTGTGGCTCCTGCTCGTGTATGCCTGCAGCGGTCGTGGGTGACATTGACTTTGGCACGAGCCAGAACATTACCCTCAAGCAGCTGGCGACGCAGCACCCTGACTTTGCCCAGGTGCTCTTAGCTTGGTTGTATGGGCGCACAGGTTTGACAGCTGTAGACACCCATTCACCCTTGACATGTTGTCCATTGCCCATGCTACCTATGCGGTTGCAGGTCTTGGCCATGCCTTTCGCATTCTTCTTCATTTGGGTCTATGTCAATCCCAACCGCAATGTGGCGGGCATTGCTGTACAAGTGAGTGCACACAGCGGGCCGGGATAAAGAAACATTGCAACAGTTGGCTGGGCCTGGGGGAACAAAGTAGTATCCTTTGCAGCGTCCTGGTCGTGCAACAGCTTGCTGCTCTGCTGTTACTTTGGCCCAGCAGTTGGCACTTGGGTAAGCTGGGCATTGTAGGCCAGACCATGGCCAGAGTAGTTTGCCAGGTTGTTGATTGCTCGTGTCCATGATGCCACAGCTGTATCGCACAATCATCCACCATATTGGGCACAGCCAAGTAGTGGGGACGTCCTTCAGGCTTTGCTGACACGTGCGATGCCAATTGCTGTCTAGCATCCTTGACTACACCCTGACGTTTATCAGGCTTGGTAGACAGGGCGGGGGCTGCAACGCTGTACTTGGGGGCACCTATGGGCGACACATTAGGTCCACACAGGCCTGTCACAACAACCACTCTATCTGCTGCTAGCGCTGTTGCCAACACTGACCAACACTGATGCAGCCAACCCCAGGCTGCTGGGAAGCAATCGTATCCTCTATGGCGTTTGTGTGTTGTTATACAGAACTTCGTGTGGAACACTCAGGTAGCCAGGCGTGAGTACGAGGAGGTGGGTGGCTGGGTACAATGCACGCTATGGGGCAGCCACTGAGTGCTGTGTGAAGTCCTTTCCCTGACTGAGTTGTGCATGCCTCTCATGTGCAGCTGCCATTGGGTGCGTAGTGTCACCTGCCCTACCTATGTGCTGCCCAGATGTACGAGCTCACCGCTTACCTGCTTACCGCATTCAACGGGACCAAGCGCACGTTCTTCCTTGGCAATTGGGAGGGTGACTGGTGAGAGTCAGCAGGCAGGGGGCAAAGATACGAATGGGGAACCTTCAGTATGCTTCGCTTTGCACTCATTAAGACAACATGTGTTTACCAAATACTGGCACAATAACTTCTGCCTGCTGGGTTTGCCACATGCCAAGGTTGCTGTGCATGCAGCCATTATCCCACATGCTGCTTGGTTAGCTCGACTGGCTGGGTTCCTGTATGAAGACGTGTACTGGTATCAGAGGGGGCTTGCTTAACTTGCTTGATTTGACGTGTAGGATGATGGCCACGGGGTTCAACATACCCCTGCGGCTAAAGAATGTCAATGCTCCAGCGGGCATGGCTGCGTGGATGACTATTCGCCAGTCAGCCATTGATGCTGCCAAGAGGGACACACCACACTCTGGCGTGGAGGTAGGGGCCAGGCCTCTTTGTTTGCTGACTCGGGCAGGCCAAAGCCAGTTTTGTCAGCCCTCGTATCTTAGGATCTGCAACAATGTACTCCAAGGAATGTCATTGCTGCCCCAGGTGTACTTCTACATGGAGCTGAACAGTGTGCCAGAGGGCATTCAAGACCCACAATCACAAGTCATGGTCAACTCTGTCCTGCCACTGGTGCCCGTTGACTTCGTGTCCTTCTCCTCCTATCAGGTAGGCCAGGCAATAGATAAAAACACATGTGTCTGACTATGCCTTGTGCTCCATACTCTTGCTAATAGGCAATGGCCTGGATGCTCCAGCCCACAGCTCCACGCCTACCCCTGCTGCTGCCCCTTAGCCCCTCCTGCCTGGTACTGGCACCAGGATGCGCACAGTGGGTGAAAATGCAACCACATGCTAGAGTTGGCTGGCTTGTGAGGCCTTCATTGCCAACTGCTATGCTTGAGTAATGATTCAAAGCACCTCTACAGGCACATTGCCCTACTGTCATGGGCAGGGGAAGTGTTATCTGTTGTCCGAACTGGGTAACTGCGACCTACAGCCCGGCACCAATACCTAATTCACTACCCCAACACGCTTGCGAAGGCCAGGAAACCTATGTTGGCATGAAACACATGCTTTGATGTAAGCAACAGCTTCAGCATTGCGCGGTGCACACATGCTACTGTGCTACAGGCTGCTAGGCTTGGGCCTTGGGGGCTCGGTCTCGCAGCTTCTTGAAGCCCAATGCTGGGTACTCCTTGCCCTGGGCCGGAAGCCTTCCTCGGTGTTGCCACCTGCACAGCTCCAGTGGGCGCCACTTGCTCTCCCCTGCCCGCTGGAGGTTGAGGGCTGCGTTGCAGTCCCTGTTCACCCATTTGCCAAGGTCCCCAGGGGTGGCCTGGGCCAGCCAAGGGCACCACATGAGCCCCCGCACTGGCGCCTCAAACCGCTTGCTCCCCTACAGTTCACAGTGATAAGGACCCATCACACCGAACCCAACCAACAGGCTGGGCGAAGGGCCATAGGGCCGCATCCACTGAGTACTGCCCTGGTCATGGGCTGATGCAAGAGAAGGTGATACATATGTGCTGCAGGCTCTGGGGTGGAGGGCGCCAGCAGTGACGACTGGGCTGCTGCGAGACTGCTTAAATTACATTGAGTCCCGCATGCCAATGAAGACACTCTCAAACGGGCTCAACCCTGGTGAGCCTCCTTCGCAGGACCCACAGTTGTGGACGCAGGAGACGCAGCCCCTTGGCGGCTGTATGTAATCACACATGAGCGCCGTAACCAATAGTTGGCTGATGTGCCACTTCTTACATCTGCCACACAGGGGTGCCAGCTCCGTACACCAAGCGTGTGTTTATTGGCGAGTATGGGTTCCCTAGCGGCCCGTCTGGCTATTTCACACCCCAAGAGGTGTGCCCATGCATTGTTGCATTTCACATCCATTGAGCACCCCATGTGTCAGCACATTCCCCTACTCTCATGGGCAGGGGAAGTGTTATCTGTTGTCCAAACTGGGTAACTGCGACCTACAGCCGGTACCAATACCTGATTCACTACCCCAACCCCCTTGCGAAGGCCAGGAAGTCTATATTGGCATGAAACACATGCTCTGATGTAAGCAACAGCTTCAGCATTGCGCGGTGCACACATGCTACTGTGCCACAGCCGTGCCACGCAGTGCCACAGCCGTGCATGGTTTTGCATGTTATGCTGCCATGCAGGCCATGGCAAGATCAGCCCTCACCGTGCAGACAGCAATGGCGTGGGGGGCACCCTTTGCATTAGTGTGAGTGGCACCACTTGCCACATGCGCCTAGTCCTACGAACTGGTCACCGCCAGAAGCGCCTGGGCTATCGCATTGAGAGCCTGTTTAACTGTGCTGCCCTGAATACATGCCACCCTGCTCGGGGGCACACTGCACACCACCTTCACGTTGCCACCTCCTCATCACGGTTTCACGCTTGAATCACTACAGCAACGCACATTCGTGGTGCTGTCCGGTGTGGCCATTGCAACAGGTGGGAGATGTACAACAGCGAGATGAAGCCTGTGGCAGGCGTCCCACAGCACCGCGGCTGGTGGCTGATCAATGACGAAGGGGAGGAGATGCCACTCTACACCCTGCACAAAAGCCTGTATGCCCAGGGCCAGCAATGGGTCGCCGCATTCCGGGTGCGTTAACGCTGCGTATGCTCGCTGACCAGCTGCTGGGCAGGTTTAGCACAAGCACAGCTGCAGATCAAAACCAGCTCATTTCACGACATTGATGGTTCGTTGACTGTGATGGTGATCACAATGTTGCAGGCAAGGAACAACCGCATGCCGAGCCTGACCGAGTTCCAAACCCAAGCCCGGCTCTGGATCAGCTCGCTGGCTGCGGGGCTTAGGGGATAAGGTTGACCATATCGAGTAGCCCCATCTGCGTCGTTAGGTAATGCAAACAGGATGTTACTGCAGAGCGCTATTTCCTTGGTCTCTGGTGCCCACACTTCAGCAATAAACACAGTGACAGGTGCTCTATGATCATGTTGTAACGTTGGCGCATGGCATTGATGATTCATGGAAGCACAAGCGCTCACCCGTACACATCTATAGGCAAGCAAAAGAGCTATGATCCTGCGAATCTCAAGCTATTATGTAGAGTATGGCTGTCGTCCGTGCTCATCAGCAGATTCGGGGCTGAGGTGGGCGACCCGCTTTCCAACGGCGTGTGAGGGTGAGTTGTGTACTTCCATCATCACATTTACATCCACGCGGCCATGCAACTCCTGAACCCTACAGCCCTCATGCTACACCAAAATAAAGCATGAGTTGGAATCGAACCTGGCTGCGAGCTCATCATTGTAAAGGCTACCGACAGTGTGCCTAGTGCCCACTTCAGCTCAGCCTTCTGGTGTGTGTGCCTGTTGCCAGTGCCTGCGCCTGTGCCACACACATCCCCTTTGTGAGGGGTTCATTGTTTTTTTGTTGTTGGGGTCGTACTTCTTGGTATGTTTACAGGGTCACCCCCGCCATTGGCTGCACCCTTGATAACTATCCGACTCATTTTAAAGAGTTTTTCAGCGATTCTTGCGCAGGGCGGTGCAGCTCACCAGCGCGAGGCTAGCGGGCTGCTCGGGCTGATGTGCACCTGTGCCGGGGCGGGCGAGGGTGTTGGGAATTATGGTCGCGTTGTGCCGGGATTGGCCTGCTTAGTGGGGCTGTGATCAGAGAACAGCTATCGCGCTCAGTGGCCCAGCGACATGGACGGGGATGTATTTTTTGAATTTTTGTCGGGCGCTGGACCCCCCCTGACATGTGTTCTAGTGCTAGTGATAGTGCTGATGAGATGTATAAGAGTGATGGTACGGCTTGTGGCCTGTCCCTGCACCCGAACAGCGTGCAACTTGTGTCACGCCACCCCATGTCTATTTTTCTCGAAATGGGCACTATTCTAGGCCGAATATCTCTGCAACCAGGACGTCGAATGATGAACGGCCAGTTTTGTGCGACTCCTTGTGTGGGCTCATAACGTGTTATTAGAACGGAAAAACGTTGTCTTCCTGTACGGGCCGCTGGTGATGCTCCAAAGTAGACCCCCGTGCATCTTACACCCAGCCATATCAATTGTCCGCCTCATATTCAGCCTCCAGCTGGTCACTTAGCAGCTCTCTGCGCACTAAACGACGCAATTCCCGACGTGTCTCTTGCCTCTTCCATCCCATGTGCATGCGATATCGTTCACAGTGTTTGTTGGTCAGTTTGCCAAAACACACCTCATCATGCAGCAAGTCGGAATGGTACAACATCAACAATGCATAACACTCTTCGTCCTCCCTCACCTCCTTCACAGTGTCTTGAAACATGGGCATGGGCACAAGTGGGGTAGTGGTGTCAGGCTTCATGCACGGCAGGCATGGCACACTCATGCACGTGTTGCATGCACAACCAGCCATGGCCCATTGAGGCTGCTCCCCGTCAGGTGTGAACACCATGCGGTGCATAGCCCTGCATCCCACCACATCACCATGCATGCGCTCCACATCAGCCTCAGGCATACTGCATACTGTTGCTTGCCTAGCGTTGTCCAGCACCAAATAGCACCGACGCATGATGTGTCCACGTTGCCGGTGGCTGGCACTGGTGTCTTGTGCATGGCATGGCACGGCGAAATGCTTGTTAGCCCAATCTGTCAGCACAGCAGCCCCACACACTTTTCCCACTAGTTCTGGATGGACTAACATCTGCTCCCTCCACTCCCTCTTAGCCACCCCACCCTCAGAGTCATGCGTGCTCTTGAAATGCGATGTGGCACCATATGACCATTGCACAGGCACCCCAAACCTATTAGCTAGGTGCCAATGCAACTTGATGGCCTTGGCCCCCTTGAACTGTGATGCACAACCATCTGACCACAAACACAGCTGCCTCATGTCCATCTTGCCCACCCACCCCTCTCCATCATCCCTCCCATCACCCACCCCATCCGGGGGCCGCCCGCCTTGCAGCAAACACTCAATCACTTGCACGAGGGCTGTGGTGGAAGCCTCAGCAGACTGGTCACACTTGTCAGCACTCACAAACACTGACTCCTCCCTGTAGTTGCCAGCCATGTCCTGAAAGTGTGCACATGCCACGAACACTGACATGGTCCGCTGCTTCCAATATGCTCCCTGACATGCTATGTCTTGGTGGATGGTCAGCTTCTCTGACCAGTCACACGACACGACAACTAGCCCCGGTGTGTTGCGCACAGCGGCACAGTGCGCCCTAAAGGTGGCACGCTGATGTTTGGCAAGGTATTGATGCCACAACTGCTTCTGCATGAGGTCATTCAGGCCAACCACCAACTCACCCAACGTGGTTTGGACTGTGGCCAACTCTACGCCTTGCCCATTGTCTATCTTCTTGAACTGACGATACTGCAGCTGCACACCCTCACGCTCCGCCTTCACGCCCACCTTCCTATCCTTGCAGGCGGCACACTGACGCTGCAAGCAGGCCAGGCTGGGCTTGGCGCCAACCTTGCATGGGCACACAAACCAGCTCTGCACTGTGGCATAGTCCAGGTCAACCCTCACGGCTGCGCCCCCAGCTGTGCCCCGTGCTGCAGCCGCTCCCCCTCCTGCAGCGCCTGCAGCAGCCCTGGCATTCTGGGCATCACTCACCAACTTCTCCAGCCCACCCTCATCTAGCACACCTGCATCTAGCACACCAGCCAGGTCTTGAGCGTCAGCGTTGGCAATGTGCTCAGCCAGCACCACATGCACCTCAGCATCCCCCCCATCGTTGTTGGCGTCACTGTCACTCTCGCTGTCACTGTCGCTATCATCTGGTGGCTGTGGGTCCTCAGGCACCACAAGGCTATCCATGTGCTTGCCGAGCTGGTCTAGCAAGAGCTCGCAGGTCTCACAGGGAATGCACACACACACTTGCTTGTGAGCAGCGGTGATGCGCTTGACCCACGGCGGGCGCAACATCTCAAAGGTGGTGCTACCCACTTTGAGATTTACTGGGCACTCCTGCTCGTACTCCAGGTACAGCTTCTTGAGGGAGCGGTCCACGTAGCGTCGTGACATGCGCACCTCGCTCTTCTTACTGCTCCTGCCACGACATCAACAGTGGTGGGCAGCTGTGGGAGGCGCTGTGGGCATGTGGGGTGTGCCAGCCAGCCAGCGGTTATGCAGCCAGCCTACCCTACCCATGCAGCCCTACCCATGCAGCCACCCAGCCAACTAACCTACAGGAGGCCACCCAACCCTGCACATGTTGCCCCCCCCCTTGTTGCCCCTGCCCTTTCCCCCCCCCCCTGCTGCCTTGGCTGCCTCTGACTCTGCAGCAGCTCTAAGCACAGCAGCCACAGCTGCCGCAGCAATTGATGCTGCCGCTCCTTGAGGCTCATCCAACCTGCACAGCAGCAGCAGCAGCAACAGCAGGGCAGCTGGGGTGGATGTCTAGCTATGGCTGGTGACAAGCAAGATGGTAGTAGTAGTAGTTGGGGCAACACTCACTTTGCAGGTTGGGAAGGTAGTTGCTGCTCCTGCTCATCGGCCACTGGAAGCGTGGCAAATCTGTTGCTGGTCGACAGCAACACTGTGGGGGCTGCGCTGTGCACACGCTTCGCTGCGGCTGAAGTCTGCGCGGCTGGCTGCCATGCGCGCTCTTTAGCGGGGGTGTAATGCTCACACAGTCCTCCCACAAAGGCCATCCAGCACGTGGCAGCGGGGGTGTTGTTAAACACCTGGTGGAACCACCACACCTCTGCACCCCCAGTGAGACGACCAGCAGCGTAGGGGACCCATAGATCCCCAGGCATGCGGCATGCGCTAAAGAACTCCGTCAATGCCTGCCCCCAGGCCCTCACGGCCAACCCACTGGCTGTGCCCCCATGCAGGGGTGGTGGTGGCAGGCAGGAAGGGATGGAGGGCGGTGGCTGGGTTGGGTTGGACTGTGCTTACTGCGCTGGCCTGGGCTGAGGGGGAGGGGGCGCGGTTGCAAGCGTCATGCTTTGCTGGGCACCCACCACAGCTGAGTAGGGCAGCCCAGGGATGCGCAATGCAGGGGCCACAATATGATGCCTGCACATGCACACATGCATCCCTCAAGTGCATCCCTCAGCCCTACTTTGTTTCAGCCCTACTTTGTGCATCCCTTAGGTGCATGGTTTGAGTGGGAGGTGTGGTGGTGGGTGCTTGGGAGGGCAAGCGTACCTTGCTGGCAGAGAAGGCCTGGGTGTGAGTGTTGTGTCCTGGCGTGGGCGCTTGAAGAGGGGTGACCTGAAGGACCCAGGGACGAGGGGGGAGCATGTAGGATGGTCTGGGAGGGGGTGGTTGGTGCTGACAACCTGCCGGTCTGCGGCCTCTTGCAGCTGCTTCTCCACATGCTGCTGCTTCAGTAGCAGGTCTGCCTGCTGATGCTGCAACAGGTGTTGTTGTGCTGCCAGCTGCTGCTGCACCTGGCGTTGCAATTCAGCCCTACTTTGTGCCTCGAGCTGTTGCTGCAACCTGTTAAGCTGCTGCTGCAACTGCTGCAGTTGCAGCTGCTCAGCCACCTGCTGCTCCCTCCGGTGCATGTCTGCCTGCTGCTGCTGCTGCAGTTGGTGCTGCTGCTCCGCCACCTGCTGCTCCCTCAGGTGCATGTCTGCCTGCTGCTGCTGCAACTGGTGCTGCTGCTCTACTACCTGCTGCTCCCTCAGGTGCATGTCTGCCTGCTGCTGCTGCTGCAGTTGGTGCAGCTGCTCAGCCACCTGCTGCTCCCTCAGGTGCAAGTCTGCCTGCTGCTGCTGCAACTGGTGCTGCTGCTCTACTACCTGCTGCTCCCTCAGGTGCATGTCTGCCTGCTGCTGCTGCAACTGAATCTGCTGCTCTGTCACCTGCTGCTCCCTCAGGTGCAAGTCAGCCTGCTGCTGCTGCAACTGAATCTGCTGCTCTACCACCTGCTGCTCCTTGTGTTGAATTTCTTCCCGCTGGATGTCTTGCATCTGTTGCTGTAGATGTTGCAAGCGCTGGGTGTCAGCAACTTCCTGCTCCCTCTGCTGCAGGTCAGCCTGCAGCTGGTGCAACTGTGCCTCATAAGCACCAGCATCAGCCTGTGCCTGGGCCTCAGCCTCAGCGGCAAGAGCCTGGGCCTTGGCCTCAGCCTCAGCAGCCCTGCGCTGAGCAAGAACCTCCCTCGCTTTTTGCGCAGAGGCACATCTAACCCTCACCCCCCCTTTCTTGTTACCCATAACCTTCACTAGCCTGCACAGCGGCAAACACAATTACAGCTCAGTTTCTGCATATTCTTATATAATTCTTGCCGTTCGTGGTTGCTCAGAAGCCACAAGCACCAGTTATTAGATAATCTTGTGCAACCTAGAATCGCTGCCACATGTGACCGAACCTGTGTTCAGCAGTAATGCGCCGTCGCGGTCACGCTCCCAACCCGCAATGCCATCGACCTGCAGATTGGGCGCCGTCTGATGACCAAAGGTGACACTTTGGAGTGGGGGCCAATGGGAAGCCAATGGGAAGGCCGGGAAGCAGCGGGCGAGCTTCGGAGAGGGTTTCAATGCGTGCTGAGACGTTGCAACACTGATGCGAGCTAACCTGAAAAGTTGACATGTCCAGTCAGGATGCGCCATTCACTCCGCACTGTGTCCAGGCTGCCTCTAGCTATCGCTAAGAGTGCTTGTGTGGCGCCAAATCACGTCGCGTGTTGGGGACCAGCCACCCGGCAAATTGCTGGGGCTGGCTGCACTCTATTCGGGCCATCACAAGCTCATCGCACAAATCGGCGGCCTCATCCGTGCAGAAATGAGTAAGAAAGTTATCTCTTGAGCCATGGGGGTGCAGCCAATGGCGGGGGTGACCACAGGAGGTCAGCAAAGCAGCGATGTATGTTGAGCGCTGCTTTCTCGCCCCTGGTAAACGGCCTGCGGTGAGGTGCGAAACAAATGTAAGTGAAACGACCTGTTCACGACATGTTCACCCAATGCACTAGGTGTAGCGCGGTGTACCTGGTGCGGGGCAGCTTCTCCCTTCTGCTCCATCGCACGTCTACGGGTTCACGGGGCTCCAAGAAACTGGGGCGGACTGCACAGCGGCGAATGTCTTGCTCGGTTGACATGTCCCGGTCACCCGGCCTGCGGTGCATACAGGCCATGCAACTGGTCGCAAATCATTCACTTCATCCTGCATCGGGACTGTTAAAAGCCGTCGCCCCTCTTGACACAGAGCGCCAAGCAACAGCTCGTTGATGTTTGGGCGCCTTGCACGTTGCTACGCTTTCTCGTCGCGGCCATTGTCTACCTGCTCACGGGCCCTGCGCCAGCCTTCTGTTAGGACCTGCAGCCGGGTCCAGCGCACCGCCTGGGCAGTTCCTTGCAGCAGGGCTTGCAGTTGCTCAGCCTCCCGCCACCAACCCTCACCACCGCCAGCCCCTCAGAGTTGCCCCCCGGTTGATAGAGCAGCTTACAATGCAGCACAGGCTGCTGCTTTCAGTTCACCAAGTACAGTGGCAGCCCTGGCAGCACCCCTGCCCGAGGTAGTTGAGGCACGGCTGAGGCGCATCGCTGAGTCAGTGCCAGACCTGGGCTGTGGCTGCCGTGTGGTGGATGTGGGCAGTGGCACGGGGGTGCTGATCCCTCACCTGCAAGCCCGGGGGGTAAAGGTGCGGCCCTCAGCCCAGCACCCATCAGCAGCAGCACACTCAACTGCCAGCACGCCTAATGTCAAAACCATAGCTGGCACACACATGGTGAGGGGCATGCTGAGCTCCATACTCAGTGGTAGGTGCCACAGAGCTGCATGTAGTATGGGCCCATGGCGTGTGTGCCATGTACCTTGGCGGGCGAATGGATGCCTGCAGGACATCCTTGCGGTCGATTTGTCAGACGCTATGCTGCATGAGCTACGGCGCATGCATGCACCTGCTGGGTCACACCTGGGCAACGACCTAGGTAGGCCAAGGAGGTAGGCCTAGCCTGCTGGAGCAGCAGTGCAGAGTGCAGCCCCTTCCTCTCACGGCTCAGAGCCCAAGAGGCTGTGCCTGGCAAGTGCCACCTGTGCCAAGTGCTCTTACGCACTCCATACCACGTCAAACACCTGGTGGACTCTGATGGTAGGCTTCACCTTTGAAGGACCATGGGTGTCATCAGCATTATGAAACCAACTGCAAAACATGGTGCTTGCCCATGTGGTCCGCCCAGGTGTGCAAGTGTGGCAGGGTGACATCATGGACCTGCCCAACTACCTAGGCTGGGCAGCAGACGCTTTCTTCTTCAACGGCATGTTTGGCAATCTGCTGGACCCCCGTGCAGCTCTGGTCAAGGCGCTGCTCCTGGTGAAGCCGGGCGGGCACCTGGTGGTCAGCCACCCCCTGGGCAGGGCCTGGCAGGCGGAGCTGGCGGCCCAGCAGCCACACCTGACACCCCACACCCTGCCTAGCCAGCAGGAGCTGAAACACATGCTCCAGGGGCTGCCACTGACACTGACACACTTTGAGGACCTGGACGGCCTGTACCTTGCAGTCATGCAGGTGGGATGAGAGGGGCCTGCGGCAGCAGCAGCAGCAGTAGCAGCAGCAGTGCTGGAGCAGCAGCAGTGCTGGAGCAGCAGGACCAGCCAGGCAGCCCACATTGCTGTAAATCCCTTCACCAGCATATATTTCACCTCTGCTCCATCCAATAGATCCATCATCCAGGCAGACCTTACCATGAGCTAAAAAGTAGCATGCGCTTCAGCCATAAGTGTGGCTGATCACAATGATGCAGCCCATGGCGCCCATGGCGCTGAGTACCTTGCAGTCATGGGTGCTCAGGACACATGAAACGAGGGCACATGAAACAACACATTCCCTACTCTCATAGGCAGGGAAAGTGTTATCTGTTGTCCAAACTGGGTAACTGCGACCTACAGCCCGGCACCAATACCTGATTCACTACCCCAACCCGCTTGCGAAGGCCAGGAAATCTATGTTGGCATGAAACACATGCTCTGATTGTAAGCAACAGCTTCAGCATTGCCTAGTGCACACATGCTACTGTGCTACAAGCTGCTAGGCTTGGGCCTTGGGGGCTCGGTCTCGCAGCTTCTTGAAGCCCAATGCAGGGTACTCCTTGCCCTGGGCTGGAAGCCTTCCTCGGTCTGGCCACCTGCACTGCTCCAGTGGGCGCCACTTGCTCTCCCCTGCCCGCTGGAGGTTGAGGGCTGCGTTGCAGTCCCTGTCCACCCATTTGCCAAGCTCCCCAGGGGTGGCCTGGGCCAGCCAAGGGCACCACATGAGCCCCCGCACTGGCGCCTCAAACCGCTTGCTCCAGGCTGACCGCAACAAGCATTGACAACAGACATCAGCGACATCATGAAACAGCGGCCTATCCAGCAGAGGGCATCATCGCATGGCTCCCCACACCAAGCTGCCCAGTGCTGGCCCCTAGTGCTGGCCGCATACTGAGCACCCTGTGGTGCGGAGCCATGGCTGCAGTGCCTGCATGCAGCCTGCAGGTGCCCCCTCGCTACACCTTCCCTGCAGCACCGCTGCACCTGGCTGCACCTGTGGTCGCGGGGTTTGGCCGGGGCAGCAAGCAGCTGGGCACCGCCACCGCCAACATGGACCCCGGGGCCCTGGAGGAGCAGCTGCGTGGCCTCGCCCCTGGAGTGTACTATGGGTGGGTGGGTCCCGCTTGCGGCCAGCCTTCACCCTTGCCAGCACCACGTCCAGGAAGGTGTGCCAAAGCTCTTGCGGGAGGGGGCCGGTGAGGTGGCCTAGCCTGCATTGCCTGCCCTGGAGTGAACTACGGGTGGGTGCGTCTAGGGACCAGGCATGCCAGGGCCTGGGGTGGCTGGTGCTGCCCTCAGGTTTGGTGAGGGTGCTGGGTGGGCAAGGTGGGAAGGGGGTGTAGGGGTGGTGCACAGCAGGTGTGTGTATGGGATTGCAGGGTTAGGGGTTCGGGCAGGTCACACATGCTGGCCAAGAGCGGGCCACAGGGTCTAGTGACAGCAGTGCCTCAGGCAGGGCCCCTGCCTTAGCAGCTAGGGTTTGCCTGTGTCTGCTCTAAGACCGCCCTGCCCTGACACTGTCCTGTGTCTGAGACTGCCCTGCCCTGCTTGAGTGCGAGCTGCACAGACCAGCTGCACACACCACGGCTGCACACACCATGTACCCCGTGTGGAGCTGTCCATGCAGGTGGGCTCGCCTGCTGCCTGGAGAGGCTGGTGGGTCCTGGTCAGCTGAAGACACCAGCGTGCACAAGATGGTGATGAATGTGGGCTGTCGGCCCACTGTTAACGTGGGCGGCGAGGCCCTGAGCGTGGAGGTGCACGTCATGCATCCCTTCACACGCGACTTCTATGGTCAGGTCAGAGCCTGCGTACAGCTGGCGACGGCGACAAGGAGGTTTGGAAGGCGTCCCAGCTGGTCCAGCATTGATGCTGGATGGTGGCTGTCAGAAACACCCAGCACCCCTGCTCACCCAGGCTTTAGGGTTGCTGTCAGCGACTGGGTGTCACCTTCACCAGCCTAGGATGGACCCTGCCCCCTGCAGCCCTTGCATGTATGTTTAGTGTCGTGTCGGAGCTGTTACAGGGCAAGAAGCTTTGCAGGCTGGGTTAAGGGTTGAGGTAAATGCCGTGGCTTTACTCCTGGACTCAGCATCACATGGCAAACATTATGTACTGTGCTTCCTGTACTGGGTCCCAGCCCCTGCACCCCTGAGGGTAGCCTAGCACGCAGCATACGCTCACGCTGCATCCACACAAGCATTTTAGCTGGGTCACGTTCGAGGCGGCGGTGTTGTACAACTGCTTTGCTGCCAGGCCTGAAGCACATGTGGTCGTCAAGTCATATGAGTCCGTAATTTGCCTGTGCTCATGGCTGAGAGCTGGATAGATATGGCATGGCTAGCATGTCCTGACTTGGGTGCTTCTTTCCTACATGTCTGGGGCTTGCCTGGGGCTTGGCTGCATGCGCTGGCTCCCATGGGCTGTGGTGTGCCCACCTGCCCTGCTCTAAACATTTACGATGCCGCCAACACTGCCACAGCAGCAGCTCAATGCTGGCGTGTAATGGCTACTACCATGGTGCCATCATCACCATGTCTCTGTCTCACACTTGGCATGCATTTGGTCATAGGTCACCGGATGGCCTGCTGCTGCCACTGTTGCTCAGGAGCTGAGGGTGGTGGTCCTCGGCTTCATCCGGCCAGAGCTCAAGTTCCAGGGCGGCTTGCCAGAGCTTATGGACCGTATACAACTGGACAAGGCCATCGCTAGGAACCAGCTGGACGACCCAGCAAGTCATGCACATGCGCTAGACCCGTTCCTGGGTGTCGTCTGAAGGCTTGGTGCCTTGTCTTGCCAAGACGACAAGACCAAGTGTTTGCTGTTTGGCTGCAGGGCAGGCCATGATGTAAAACCTGCAGCACGTGCCGTGTGGCCTTGTCTATTGTTGTGATTGGCTGCATGGTTGCGATCTTGAGACAAGCATTAAGTCATGACATCATGATACGTCTTTTTTACACCACCATGACTATACAAGCAAACAAAACTCATTCAACAAGGAACAACATGTCGGCCTGTGGGTAATCTCACTCAGCTACTACAAACACGTTGTAGCATCCTCGGTCGCACCCTTGATGACTACCAACCCCACACCGGTGGCACTCGTTCCTGGGGCTAATCCCCCTTGACCACTGGGCACCTCATCAAAACTAACAGCTTAACGCTTTGTAAGGCTAACAGCCTTCTCAAACTACTAGGGCCTATGCATTGTTACGGGCCCGGCCATCAATGCCCCGCCGGTACTCAGCAGCCCGGTGCAACCTCTGCCTAACCTTGGGCAGCCGGTCATTGACCCGCTTGTAGCCCTGCTGGTACTCCTTGCCAACGGGAGGCAGAGCCTCCCTGTCCTTCCAGCTGCACAGCTCAAGGGGGCGCTGCGCGCTCTCCCCAATGCGCTGGATGTTAAAGCAGGCGTTGGTGTCCCGGTCCAGCCACCTGCCCCATGAGGGAGCCTGGGGTGGTGGCACTGGGCCAGGTGCTGCAGGAAGGGGCTGGGCCTGGGCAGGGGGAGGGGGTGGGGCCTGGGCTGGGGGAAGGGGAGGGGGGCCTGGGCAGGGGGAAGGGCAGGTGGGGGGGCCTGGGCAGGGGGAGGGGCAGGTGGGGGGTCCTGGGCAGGGGCAGGGGCAGGGGCAGGGGCAGGGGCAGGGGCAGGGGCAGGGGCAGGGGCAGGGGCAGGGGGGTTGGGCGGCACCTGATGGCACCACTGCATGCCCCGCACATACTTAGCATGGCGCAGGCTCCGGGCTGGGCGCACCAGCCGCTGGTTGACTTGGCCTGCTGGGGGTACCCAGTCTTCGGGCCTAGGCTGGTCATCTGGCAGGTGCAGCTCACATGCCTGGCGGGCATGCACTGATGAGCTGACACGGCTGGTGCGGAACTCATCCACATTCACCAGCCTGTCAGGCCTGGGATGTGTGCTGGGCCTGCTGGGCTGCTCCACCACCTTGCGAAACCCATCCCGCACTGCCTTGGCTTTCCACCCACCCCCACTGAAGTTGCCCGCTCCCAGGAACACCGCCACTCCCCTCTCCTGGTGGTAGTGCTGGCGTGACACCCACTTCATCCCATCATACCATGACTATACAGGCTGGCCTCTCGCACATAGATCAGGGCAGCACATATTTCCACTACAGCAAATTACTTATTGCCCGTGGGAGCATACCCGTGGGAATAGAAGCCACGCAGAGTCTAGTCTGTGCGCTTCTAGCAGAGCCTTGCTGTGCTGCAGGCTGCTGGGCCGGGGCCTTTGGTGCTCGGCCTCGCAGCTTGTTGTAGCTCCGGCCAGGGTACTCCTTGCCTAGGGCAGGGGCCGCTGCTTGGTCTGGCCACCAGCACAGCTGCACTGGGTGCCATAGGGCCTCCCCTACCCGCTGAAGGTTGAGGATTGAGTTGCAGTCCCTGTCCACCCATATGCCAAGGTCTCCAGGGGTGTTCTGGTTTACCCAGAGGCACCACATGAGGCCTCACACTGGCACCTAACACCGCAGTCTCTAGGCTGACCGCAACAAGCATTACTGCACCTACTGGGGTCTCCCAGCGTGCAGGCCTGGTGGGCTCGCTGCAGTTGAGCCGCCTCTCACAGGGCGGTGAGCTAGGGGCTTCACAGCTCAGCTGACCTGGCTGGTGCGGATTCTATCCTCTGTCACCACCTTGCCTGGCTGCCTGGCTGTTGGTTTGCCGCTGTTGGGCCTCTCCACCACCTTGCGGCAGGCCTGCACGGCATTGGCCTCCCAACCACTCCGTATTTCATAACTGGCGTTGGCCACCAGCTGCTTGCCGGCCCCCCACTCCTGTTGGGACACGCTGGCTGCCTCCTCCTCCAGCTGCATGGCACACAAGGCACACAATGCAGATGACATCCTTGGCAGAACTGGGGGCATGGGCACCTAGCAGGTCACAGGTGGGGCGGTCATCAGCCTCTGGTCCTGCCCCTCCCCCCCTACCCTTGGCACTGCCACCTTCTTGAAGTAGCGCTCCAGGACCTTCTCCTGCGCACCATGCAGCCTCATCCTTTGCTCAGCCCACTTGGGATGCAGGTACTCCCCCCACACTGCATCCCAAGTCGCCAGCGTGACGGCCACATGCCGCTGGATGGCCACCAGGGAGGTGCCTGCTGGGGTGGCTGCTGCCAGGTGCTGCAGCACGATAGTTACATTGTTACATCCGCCTCTGGCCCTATCCCTCCCGCCTGCCACAGGCCCACCCATTAAGCTAAAGAAGCGCCCCAGGACCCTCTCCTGCGCGCCATACCACCCGGTCATCTGCTCTGCCCACTTGGGGTGTAGGTACTCCTCCCTGCTCCTGGCTGACCTCATCCAGGTGGCCAGGGTGACGCTGGATGGCCACCAAGGATGTGCCTGCTGGGCTGCCTGCTTAATCAAGGCAGGCACCGTTCACTACTCACCATGCACCATCTACAAATACTCAGAGCTAGTGAAGTACTACTGGCAATGGCTAACGCCGCTCCATCAATGTATTGGAGACTGGGAGAAGAGATGGCACATGTTTTGGAATACAAAGTCGTTCGTTCGCATCTCCAACCTCGTAAACCAAGAGATGTTTGTGGCACGACAAAAAACATCCTTGCGCTGAAATTTGAATGTTTCACACTCCAAGGTTCCAAGGTACTCGCCAGGTACTACTAGCGGACACACCGCACATCTTCGCCTGGAAGCACAGCTCAGTCTCCTCGGAGTCGAAAGAGAGTAAATGGTACGTCGCAGAGTACCGCACACGCCCTTTTGTGCCCAACTCATTGCCAGCCTCTTGATGCTCAACGCAGGCCTCAATTAGCCCTGTCTACATGATTGTGGGCGCGGTCTTGGTCGCTCTATTAGGCATCAGTGGCGTGTTGTTCTACCAGGACTGGCAACGGCGAAAGCTGGGCCTCGTGAGGAGGCCAAAGAAGGTGAGCGCTAACCACCATCCAGGTGTCCAGCTCAGATCCGGACACGCTATCACTGACCTGTCCGTCAAACACAAACGTGGACATCGAGGCTCTATGTCTACTGCGCCATAACCGCCAGCAGCCCACCCCAGCACGTCTTTGGGGGCTAGGGCAGCACAGTCTAGACAAGTGGGGCAGGGGGCCATTGATACCTGCTGCCACGTGCAAATGCAACTGCTGTTGTGTTGTTGTAGTTCTTCGCTGCAAAGCGCAGCTGAGGATCTCAGAGCTGTGCACTGTTGCAATGCAATGTAGCACGCTCATAGGCATATGTCTTAAGTCGGCATTTAAGGCTGCTCAACCTCATGTCAATATTGACCTGGCAATGTTTGCATGGATTAACACTGCTGTGAAGCACCAGCCCACTTCCAGCTACTGCTGCACAGCTGCTGCCATCGTGCGCATGTGGGGAGTGGTCTCAGTGCACCCCCCTGCACCTCGTAGCAGCTCTGGGTGGATGCTCAGCTCCAGCAACATAATGCCCTTGTCCTGAGCCTGGCCACCCTTTGCATGGGCTGGGTAAGTATACTGAGGGTTTGGGCAGGCAAGGTGAAGAGCTGGGGAAGGCTGAGCGCTGCCTGCCTGGACTAAATCATATTAAGTCCACACTTGCCTGTCATGTCTGCAGTTGGGTGCAAAGCAAGCCAAGAGGGAGAAGATGAAGCAAGGCCTGCGAGCAGCAGGAGACTCATGATTGGAGTCCGTTGAAACCTGTCTCCACTCAGCCGCTGTGGCTTGGGCATGCTTGCACGGAGGTGCCATGTGGACATCATCCTGATCCAGCGCTGATCATTGATACAGCTGATGCTCGCTAGCATCCACCCTGCCCTCTATCCATCTGTTGACATACGTCTTGTTTTCTCATCATTGGACAAGCATACACATGTTTATATAGCTTGCATACAAACCAGCGACCATGCATACAGGATGCCCAGAATGTACCTAGACTCTCACATGACCATGCATCCTCTTGCGAATTGCAAATGAGAGGTGTTGTAACAACGCTCTGTTTGCAAAAGGGTGTCAGCCATGTTGAGTGGTGCTCCATGGCTCCTGACCTAAGACAGCCCCTTGTCCCTCACTAGGGCCTCCATTTTAGCCGGAACTAGCAGCCACTAGCAGCCACTAACTAGCTCCGGCTAAAATAGTGTTATTGGGCTGTGTGGAGTAAACCCAGTGCACTAATGGCACATGAGCCGCCTACCACCTACATGATTGCCTGACCCGAGGGCTATGCAGTAGAGTTGGCATGACAAAACATGCACTAATTGAAAGCTGATGACAGCTCAACAAAGGGGGCACACACTACTGTGCCTTGGCAGGCTGCTGCTGCTGCTCCTGGGCCTTGGGGGGCTTGTCTCGCAGCCGCTTGTAGCCCAGGCCAGGGTACTCCTTGCCCTTGGCTGGCAGAGCTCCCTGGTCTGGCCAGAAGCACAGCTCCAGCGGCCGCCACCTGCTCTCCCCAATGCGCTGCATGTTCAGAGCTGCATTGCAGTCCCTGTCCAGCCACCTGCCTGGCTGTGGTGTTGGCTTGGTCTTGGCAGCCTTGCCCTTGCCCTTGCCCTTACTGGGCTCAGCTGCCCCTGGCTCAGCCTTGGTGCGCTTGCTGCGCTTGGCTGGCTGGGGTGTGCTGGGCCCTGGCTCTGAGGCTGCTGCCTGTGTGGCTGCCTGGCTGCTGCGGGGGGCCTGTGGGGGCCTGCGGGGGGCCACTACCGGGCACCACATCAGGCCCCGCACTGGCTGGCCACGCTCCTGGCTCCAGGCTGGTCGCACCAGGCGCTCTTCCACCTGCCCTGCTGGGGGCCTCCAGCCTGCAGGCCTGGTGGCACTGAGTGTGTTCAGCTCCACCTCACAGGGCTGCTTGCCATTCACTGCTGAGCTGACCCGGCTGGTGCGGTGCTCATCGACAAGCACCACCCTGCCCCCATCCTGGTCTTTGCCCCTGGGCCTGCACACCACCTTGCGGCAGGCACGCAACACCGCGTCAGCACCCCACCCACCCCCAGTGCCAATGGTAGCAGCGCCAAAGAACACCACCAGCTGCTTGGCATGCCCATGGCGCTTCATGGACAGCTCCTCCATGCCCTCCTCCAACTGCAGCCATGCACACAAGGCACAAGGCACAAGGTGGCTGACATGGTGGCACCAGGTTAGGCATGGCACAGTCAACTACTCCTTCATATCATGCCCAACCCACCACCTCCCAGTCCCTGACCCTCCCTCCCACACACCTACCCACCCACCCACCCTCACCTTGTTGAAGAACTGCTCCAGCGCCCGGTCCTGGGCTCCGTACAGCCTCAGCCGCTGCCGTGCCCACTTGGGGTCCAGGTACACCTCCCACACCGCATCCCAGGTGGCCAGGGTGACGGTGATGTGCTTCAGGTTGGCCTCCAGGGAGGTGCCGGCTGAGCTGGCTGCTGCCAGGTGCTGGAGGTGGGGCTTGATTGGAGCCAGCCACCGCTGTGTGTCACGGCGGGCATTGTTCAGGCCGCTGGCATGCTTCACCTCGCCCTTGGTCAGCTTCCACCGGCGCAGCTGGTCTGCCTTGAGCTGGCCTGTTGCTGGATCCCACACCCCAGAGGCTGCGCTGACTGCCTGGGTGACGCCGGGGTCGATGCCCACCCCAATCTGTGTGTCTGGGTCAAACACAAACTCACGCACCTCAGCTATGCCCCTGCCTATGTGGGGGAGCCCCACCGCATGAGCCGCTGCTGCTGCTGCACTTGGGCGGCTGCTGGTGCTGGTGCTGCTGGCAGCTGGAGGTGGTGGGGCTGGAGGAGGGGGAAGGGGGCGCGTGTAGTGCACGCACACACTGACACCATCGGTGTCCACCAACCTCTCGAAATGAAACTCCTTGTTGCGAAGCTTGTTGGTGTTGAACCACCTGGCCCAGTGATGGCTCAGTGTTGGCTCTGAGGTGAATGCTTCCCGGGTTTCCTTGGTCAGTCCCAGCTGCCTGCACACCCCATGCAGCACCCTGCTGTCCACCTTGATGAAGTGCACCCCCACCCTGGCCATGGGGGTGAGGGTGAAGGGGGGTGGGCAGGTCAGGGTCCGGGGACCAACCCCACGCCTCTTGCCGCGCTTTGGCTGCCCTGGCACAGGGGGGGTGTGGGGCTGCTGCCACCGCTCTAGCCACCGGCACACATGCACTGCATGGCGCATGCGGCAGGGCAGGGGCAGGGTGTCCTGCAGGGAGCCTTCCTTCTTCATGCCCAGTAGGCGGCGGTGCGTGTTGGCCTCCTCTATCAGGTCCGCCACATGGCCCTTGTTCAGGGGCGGCCTTCAGCTCCGAGCTGTGGGCGTTGATGCCATACCCACACGCCATCCTGATGAACAGCTGCGCCTCCTCCCCGCTCCAGCCTAGCTTGGCCCTGGCTGCCTTGGCGTACAGCTTGACAATGCGCTCTGCAGGTCAGGTCAGGTCAGGTCTAGGTCAGGTCAGGTATAAGGTCCAGGTCAGGTCAGGTCAGGTCAGGTCAGGTCAGGTCAGGTCAGGTCAGGTCAGGTCAGGTCAGGTCAGGTCAGGTCAGGTCAGGTCAGGTCAGGTCAGGTCAGGTATAAGGTCCAGGTCAGGTCAGGTATAAGGTATAAGGTATAAGGTATAAGGTCAGGTCAGGTCCAGGTCCAGGTCTAGGCACCACCACCACTTGCCTGGGTTGGAGTAGTGCTGCTGCATGGCCACCGCCAGCTGCATGGAGTGCGCTCCAATGGTGTTGGCGTCACCCGCCAGGTGAATGCTGCCCAGCTCCTGGAGCTTGGCCACAAGCGCCTGGTTGCTGGGGTCCTCAAAGGCTGGCATGAGCATGGGGTGGCGGTGCCGAACATGGCGTCGCTGCAGCTGGTTGTAGCATCTGAGGAAGTTGGGGTTGGCGAAGAACATGCAGAAGTCTTTCAACTGCTTGAGCATCAGGGGGTCCTCGCAATCAAGGGGCAAGGGAGGGCCAGTGGGTGCTGCGGGTGCCATGGCTGCCAGGCGGGCGCTGCAGCGCCTTTGGGGGAGTTGCGCGACTGGCTCAGGTTCTGACTCTGACTCTGACTCCGAGTCAGACTGTGGCTCTGGATCAGAGTCACAGTCTGACTCACAGTCAGAGTCAGTGTCGCACTCCATGCTGGCAGGCTGGGCAGGCTGGGCAGGGGCCCGTGGGGGGAGTGGGGGTAGGGGGGGAGCATCAGGGGGTTGGGGAGGCTGCACGGCTGGAGGCTGAGGGGCGCTGGGGGAGCCTGGGGTAGGGTAGCCCACTAGGCATGTGAGAAAGATGCGCAGTACAAACAATGAAGCGACGAAGCGGAGCTGAGAGTGGGTTTAAGCCCGTAGCCGGAGGTGCTCCTTCAGCTTTCGCCTGGTCTTCTTACAGCCGCGTAGCACTGCGCCCTCGGGGACCTTAATCACCTGCAGCCAAGCACAATTAACATTTTGACAGGCCATTTTGACAAGCCAAGACACAAGGCGGGGTCAACACAGACAGTGCGGGGGCACATAAGGCGGGAGCAGACTCACACCTGACGTTGACGCGTGGCCCAGCCATCGCGGCGATCCTGTCGTTGCTTGCCTTGGGCGGAACGAGACGCTGCGATGGAACCAACAGGAGCGACGGGTTATCTCACAGCGCGTAACTCACGTCTAGGGCTCACGTCAGAGCTGGGGACACGAACCTCTACGTTTCTTGTCGCTACCCTTCCGCTTCTTCTTAGCCATCACGCGATGCGCAGTGCGACGGGCGGTGGCGTCTTCGAGCAACTTGGGTTTCCCGTGAAAAATACACGGATGTGTGAAAATACACAAGTGCTCTGTTACAGCCTTGGTCTGGTCTGGTCTCGCTAAGCTTGCCTAAGTGAGAGTTCAGGTCACTGCTCACAGTCAGGCAGACAGGAGCATGAGGTGGCAGCAGGGCTGGCGGGTCAACAGGGTGCTGGACCTGCATTTGCACCGTTGCATTTGCTGACGCGTCCTTAGCTGCTGGTTAGCTGCTGACAGATGCAGCACTGCGCAAGGCTGCCTGGGCTCGGGTATCTTGACTACAGCCTGAACATTTGTCGTGGGCTCCCTGACATGGTTAAGGGCCATTCACTGCTCACCTGCCGCGACTGGTGTAGTGCTCATCCACCAGTAACCCCCTTACGTGGGGAGGGGGATAGTCCCATGGTTGCTTGTGCACATGCTAGATAGGTGGCTTATACCGTATCATGCCGTTAGGCTGCTTGGCCGCTTGTCCTACCTTCCTTACATCCTTACTCAGCATCCCCCCCCCCACCTGCTAACACCTGCCCCCACCAGCTCCTCACCTGGGGCTCCTCACCTGGGCTCCTCTTTCTGCTAGCAGCCCACGCGGACATATGGCATATCGCGCAGCCATGTCCACCACCTCCTGCTCACATCGTCCCTCAGTCATCCAACACTTATCTTCACCTCCATCTTCACCTCCATATCCACCTCCATGACCACCTCCACCTCCTTCTTCACCTGCATCTTCACCTACACCTACACCTCCTTCTTCACCTCCATCTTCACCTCCATCTCCATGTTCACCTCCATCTCCTTCTTCACCTACACCTGCATCTTCACCTACTCCCCACCCCCCCACATACACCACGTACACCCCTTTCTCCATCTCCACCCTTACCCTCATCTTCGACCTGGACCCTCGTTGGTCACCCCACCTCCTCCAGCCCCTCCTTCAAGCTCAGCCTTCGACCCTCCCCCTCCTCCCTTAGCCCGTGTCGCAGTAATTACCTCTTCTCGATATGCTTCTTTTCCTTAAATCCCCGAGTTCTCTTCTCCTAGTTTGTTTCACTCTTTTGCTTAACGTTCAGTTCAACTCTTCGGCTTTCTCCCTTTGGAGGTTGGCTTGTATCCATCCAACAGCACACCTGCTGGGCCAGCGCCCTGGCGGCATCCATTGACGCCAGCAGCAGGTACAAAGGCGAGGAGGTCTGCGTGGCTGGCACCGCCCCTTGCATTACGCACCAGGGCATGGAGCAGGACAGTTGAGCGCAATGTATGTTGCATGCAAGGCAAGATGCATGGAGAATCTGTGTGTGGATGTCTGCATGCCTAAAGTCATTGCACAACACCACTCCTCACTCTCACTCCTCCCGCCCCCCTGACACCCTCACTGCCAAGCCCCTGGCCTGCTCCCTCTCCTGCCGCCCCCTGACACCCACAGCGCCCAGCCAGTGACAGGTGGCTTACACTGCTTAAGCCGTCAGCCGTTAGGCTGCTTGGGCGCCCTCCCCCTCTAGGGGTTCGGGACTTTCCGTAACGCATTTCAAAGCAAGGTGCACAGCCAGCCTGACCTGGAGCATTTGCAACGCATGACACTGTGCCGCGGTCCCTCTCCACCTTTCCAGCCCTCCTTGGTCAAACCTTCTGTGTCTCTAGCTCCTTCGCTTCTCGAGGTCTCTCCCCCTTCTCCTCTAGCCCCCTTCCCCTTCAAACTCTGACCTTTCTCTTGTTCCCCCCCCTCTAACACCTCTCACCTCCTTTTCTCAGTCTTTTACCTTTGGGGGTTGGCTTGTATCCACGCAAGCCCTGCCTCCTTAGTGTAACAACTACTACTACCCTGCTGCCCTGAGCATGGAGCATGGCTGCCTGTGTGAGGGCAGTTAGCGCCTTGTGTGTGCTGTGCATCACCAGGTCAGCGCCCTGGCTCCCTGCAGCAGGCAGCAGGGGGACAGCAGGCGGGGAGGAGATCTGGCGAGTGAACAGGGTGTTTGGGGCTGGGTGCAGGTCTCAGGTGTATCTAGGTCTCAGGTGGGGGACTAGGTGCAGGTGAGGTGCAGAATGCAGGCGAGGTGCAGAGTGTCAGGTGGGGGGCTAGGTGCAGGGGGGCAGTAGAGGGAAGGGAGGGTCTCAATGTGTTGGGGAATAGCAGGCGGGGAGCAGGTGGGGGATAGTAAGGGGGCAGCAGGGGGGCTGGAGGCGGGGGGACAGAAGGTGGGGGAGCAGGTGAGGGGCAGTGTGAGGGGGTGCAGCAGGCGGGGAGGCTGGCCCAGCAGCCCCAGGCATGCTTTGCAGCAGGCAGGGGGGCAGGCAGACAGGAGCATGAGGTGGCGAGGAGCATGAGGTGGCAGCAGGGCTGGCGGGTCAACAGGGTGCTGGGCTGGCGGCAGGGGCAGCCAAAGCACAGCCCGGGCCGCCCACCCCTCCCCCCTGACGGCCACCCCGCACCCCAACCTGGTGGGCCAGCAGGCGCTGCACCGCCCGCACCGGCTGCCTCACCGGCTGCAACCTGGGGGTCGGGCAGCAGCCCGTAGTGCGCCTCGTCCACCAGCAGGGGGGTGCCGGCCTGGTGAACACACAGTGGCCAGCTCTGCAGGGGCAAGGGGGTAGGGGGGCAGAAGGATAGAGGGCTGGGGCTGGGCTAGTGGGCAGGGTCAGCAGTCAAGGCCTTGGGCTGGGGCTGGGGCTGTGTGATTGCCTTGTCTGCTGCGCTGCCCTGCCGCTCACCCCTGATGTGGGTGACACCAGCAGCACCCCGCCACCCTGCAGGCTGGCGGGTGAGACGCCGTAAGCCAGGTCAAAGTCAGGGTCCAGCTCAGGGTACAGCCAGAAGGGTTGGGATTGAGGGGGAAGGGGGCGGGAGGGGGGGCGTTTGGGGAAGGAACAGATCAGGTTGGGCTGGGTTGGGTCGGCAGGGGGGTGATGCATGGATCAGTGGAGTCAGTGCCATGGGGTAGTGTGAGGGGCAGGTCAGAGCGTCAAGTTCTTCCAACACCCCCCCCCCTGCCAGCCTACTCGCACCAAAGCCTTCTCTCAAGCCTTCCCTTCGGTCAACCTTGGCTCTTGCTGCCTGCCCTGCTGCCCCTTGCCCCCTCCCCCTCCCTCCTGCCCTTCCCCCTCCCCCTCCATGCTGCACCTCCCCTTTGCCCCTCCCTCCTGCCCTGCCTTTTTCCCCGCTAGCGTCACCGCAGCGTATGCCGCTTGGTGGCAGTTGCGCGCCAGCAGCAACGTGTCGCCCGGGCCCGCCACAGCCAGCACCGCGGCATGGATGGCCACGCTGCAGCCATTGACCAGGAACCAGGTCTGGTCAGCGCCATAGGCCGCGGCGGCAGCGGCCTGGGCCTGGGCGATGACGCCGGTGGGGGAGGCCAAGTAGTCCAGGCCTGGAGGGGGCAGGGGGGGGTCAGGGGGGTCCAAGGGGGGTCAGGAGGGATGTGTGTGGGGTGGAGCTACTAGGGGAGCCCTAGCTACAGACACACACACCAGACTGGCTGAGCTCAAGTGGGCAGTAGGCCCTCTAGCAGTAGCCTTTACAACAGCGATCTCGCAGCCTGTGTTTGATCACAATTCGGGCTTTAGTTTGTTGTAGATTGAGGGCTGCAGGGATTAAAACTTGATCGTCGTGATATCTGTGATGCTTACGCTCAAAAGCGGGTTAGTTGAGCTGGTCGGTTGTACCGCTAATTGACCCCATAAAGCCAAGCGAGAGCTCCCGCTGATGTAGTGGTTAAGGAGTAGTGGAACCAAAGGTGGCTCTCTAGAGAGACAACGGCTCGCCCTCATCCGTCCAGGGTTACGGTTCGCGCTTCGCGGTGTGGTTGCATTGCGTGTGCGATCGACCTGTGCTGCCTAGATGCAGAGTGCAGCCTGAATATGTTCCTCCTTCGCTCTCGCAGTCATGTGCCAACTTGGGGAGTGCGCCTGGCTAGCCGCTGCTCACCCAGCTGCACCACACTTTCGGCGCAGCGTGGGAGGAGCAGTGGACCGCCACGAGGTCAGCAGCGAGTGGGCGCTGGCCTGCGGTTCCTCGCCCTCGCAGGTAATCCGTGGGCAAGTACCTATCTTTTCATTGTTACAACACTGTCAAGGGTGCTTTGTTCCCGCCCTCACAGGCTCTATCATTCTCCGTGCCACGACGCAGCACCCAGGACATGCCTGGCAACCAACTTAAACACGCTCGGGTGACTATTCCCAGGCCTCCCAGCAACACCTCCTTCTCCTCTACCCACGACGACACTGCAGCAGCACCAAGTGAGCTGTCTTTTGGTACCTACCTCTCTCCACTCAGCCGCCGGGGCACCCAGTCTCAAGCCGGCAGTGAGCACTCACTGGCACAAATCGCAACCCTGAGTCCCAAGGGCTCACGCCGTTCCACCAGGGAGGACGACCCACCGCCCCATGCCGCCACAAGACTAGCTATGGACAGCCTCAGCCCTCCAAGGCCCACGACTATCAATGGACTATCTGCTCCCACTCATACCCTGGCCTCCCGGGGCGCCACGTTGTCAAGCTCAGGTGGCCTGGTTTGCCTGGCCTTGCCAGCTGCCGAACAGGCTCTGGGTGCCAGGTCTTTGTCTGGGGAGCAGTCCTTGAAGTGGCACCAGCTGTGGGCGACCAGTGGCATTGTAGCAGATATCACATTTACCCCAGCATGAGTTACAGCACCGAGCATAAGTTCCTCACCCAGTAGCAGCCCCTTGTCCCTCACTAGGGCCTCCATTTTAGCCGGAACTAGCAGCCACTAGCAGCCACTAACTAGCTCCGGCTAAAATAGTGTTATTGGGCTGTGTGGAGTAAACCCAGTGCACTAATGGCACATGAGCAGCCGTGATTTAGCAATGCTTATTGCGCTGTCTTTTGCGCACTATTTTGATATTGGTTATGTTATATACGTTCCTTCGTAGCTGACATGGCGTTTGTAGTTGGTAGATTGTTTGTAGAGGTCTTGCAAGTGCTAGGTGCTGATGTGCAGCGCATAGGAACATGTGTGGCATGTGTCATTGTGTAGTCGACAAGGTTGACATTATCGCTGGTGATGTGGGTTTCCAGAATTGGACAGTCATTTTCGTACCGTATTTTACACATGGTGTAATGACGTTTGTGATCCTGTGTTGTAGACTTGCGGTTTTGCACATTGTGCATTGTTTTCTCCCACCACAAAAGGTTGCAGTTGGCAGTTGCGAAGTGTAAGGCTTCCACGTCAGTAAATCTCGTCCTCATTTCAGGGGCTATGATATGTGCATCAAGGCACAATACCCCTACAACTAGGGGCTATGTTATCTTACCCCTGTGCGGCCCTCTCCCGCTCGGCCCCTGTAGCGGGCGAGCGGGAGAGGGTGGGGGTCAATCACAGCAGCATAGCAACAGGCAGGGGGCAGAAGGCCGAGGACAAGGGGCAGGCGGCACAGGGCAGGCGGCATGGGGCGGGGGGCAGGGGGTGTAAGCTAGGGGCTAGTGACTAGCACATCAGCTAGGGGCAAGGATGGCGATGAGGTAGATCGTGTTGTCGTCCCCATGGTGATGATTATGGTAATGATCATGGTAACTGGGGCAGGTGGCAAGGGGCGGGGGGCAGCGGGCAGGGAGGCTGCAAGTAGGGGATAGCGGGTTGGGGGCAGGGGGCAGGAGAGCTAGGGAGGGTGGGTGGTGAGTGGGCCTAGGGTTATGTAACAATAGACACTGATGTATAGTAGGTCATGGAAAAGACCCGTGGGAATAGAAGCCACGCAGAGTCTTGTCTGTACGCTTCCAGCAGTGCCTCACTGTGCTGCAGGCTGTTGGGCCAGGGCCTTGAGGGCTCGGCCTTGCTGCTTGTTGTACTTCCGGTCAGGGTACTCCATGCGTAGGGCAGGAGCCGCTGCTTGGTCTGGCCACCAGCACAGCTCCGCTGGGTCCAGCCGCCTCTCACAGGGCTGTGGGCTGGTGCGGAACTCATCCACTGTCGCCACCCTGCCTGGCTGCATGTCTGTTGAGCCTCCCCACTACTTCGAGGCAGCCATGCAGCACGGCATAGGCTCCCAAACCGCCTCGTGTGCCAATGGAAAGCTTACGAAGAAGCTTGCGAAAGATCCCTCTCTCCCTGTCAAGAGATGGTGCAATACCGCGTGGTTCATCTTCAATGGCAGCACCCACACCTCCTTTCACAACAGGAGCATTCGGATCACGAAATGGGTTTTACAAGAATCACTGCCAACTTCCCAAGCTGCGTTACAGTTGCCCGTCAAACAACCTAGATACACGAGCTACCTACTCCTCTAGCAAAGCAGTGAGCTGGGGAGAGATTAGGGAACATTGGCATGTCACAACAAGTTGGCATGTCACTGCAAACATTTCACGTGCTTGTGTTTGAAAGCAGTAACAAGCTTCTCAGCAGTAAGAATGGACGCCACTGAAGGCGCTGGAGCTATTTAAACAATGCAGCAAACCGTGACTGCCGATGGGCAGGTTGTCCTCGAAGAGGAGATTGACGAGAACTATGAACCCACTCCACAAGGTAGCCCAACTCTGTGAAAGCTAGACATGTCGTTCGACCTTCCTCGGTCATGCCGAACCTCATCCTTGTCCGGTTCCAGAGATAACGGAGTATGCACAATGGCTGGGAATGGATCTCGAAAAGGAAAAGGTGGGTCACCAGGTGCCTTGCATAGCTACATACATTCACATAGCTACATACATTCTTCATAGGCTCTACACATATTTTGGATGACCTACTACGAGCATGTACTATGAGAATACTACGAATATAAACATGTCTGGCTGGTAGCAAGTTGAATACATGAAAAGCAAGCCTGTGATGGGGGTCCCTCTACAGCCCCCTCGTCCCTCACTATGGTTTCCCTTTGAGTTGGATCACTAGGGACCTCTAGGGATCACTAGGGACCACTCAGGATGGTATTATAAGGCTGTGTGGAGATACGTTGCATGCACATGGCACACGCACATGGCACATGCACATGGCATGTGCACCTACCACCTACACCATTGTCTGACTCCTGTGAGAGGGCTATAGCCTAGAGTTGCCATAACAAACATGCACTAATTGTAAGCTGATGGCAGGAGGGCACACACTACTGTGCCCCAGCAGTTTGCTGCTGTTGCGCCTTGGGTGGCTAGTCTCGCACCCGCTTGTAGCCCAGGTCTGGGTACTCCTTACCCTTGGATGGCAGAGCTGCCTGGTCTGGCAAGTAGCACAGCTCCAGCAGGCGCTATTTGCTCTCCCCAATGCGCTGCATGTCCAGCGCTGCATTGCAGTCCCTGTCCAGCCACCTGCCTGGCTGTGGTGCTGGCTTGGCCTTGGCAGCCTTGCCTTGGGGCTTGCCTTTGCCTTTGGTGGGCTAGGTGGGCTGATGGAGTGCTTTATGGAGTGATTACTTTAAAGACAGCCTTAGGTGGCTTCAAACCAGTCCAACGCAACACTGAGCTTCTAGTCTGCCTCAGCACTAATATGTGTGTGCGTGACCACATGAGGCAGCCCAGGCACGTGAAAGATCCGGCAGCCGGTGCTCAGTGCAGCTCCTGCTGTGTGGTTTCTGCAGGACCTCATGTGGATTGCGCGCGAGGGCCTCAAAGCCCCTCTCCCAGAGCAATGGAAACCCTGGTGAGTAGTGAGCCAGCGGGCTAAAGCCACTTGCACACTCAGCTGTCGACATGCAGCTTATGGTCGACAACAGCCAGCACCAGCAGCAGGTGCAGCAAGGCCCAGCCTAGGTGCAGCTCGCATGATGGTTATGAGTTTAGGGCAGAAGGGAAGGGTGGGCCAGCTCCCCTCATCCTCCCCATCCAAGATCAGGGTGCTGTCTGCGGGTAGTCTTCCTTCACTTCACAGCTCGGCAGGGCAGGGCAGGGCATGTCTCCTATACTCTTGCATCTGCGGAACTGGCATTCAAGCTCCTCTCTAACGTATCTCTATAACTGTAGCTGTCGGTGCCCTGACCACACTCTTGTAGCAAAACCCCAGCTGGCGACATCTACTACTTCAACTTCAGCTCAGGCGATAGCATCTGGGACCACCCCTGCGATGAGCACTACAGGTGAGCAGGCTGTGAGCAGGTTGTCAGTTCACCCTGCTGTGTGTCAGACAGACATCTCAGAGGTGGTGTGGGCGCAGCATAATGGCAGAGGAGCTCCTTCTTCTTTTTTAACACAGACTTCATCAGCATTCCTACTCTACAGACTGTCACAGTTCTTCCTTCTTTTCCTGTTTTACACAGCCACAGCATGAACAGGGGGAGTGTGCAGCCATTGTGCAGTAGTGCCCATTGGGGTGTCTGCAAGAGCAGTGCCCAGTGCGCCTTGTGCCAGGCATGCAGCAGCACGTAGCAGTATGAGCTGCGTGCTGTGAGCCTGGTACATGGGCCACTGCCTGACAGGCCTAGAGGGCAGCCCTGGAGCTGGATTGGCAGACATGCACCTGAGCCCTGACTCAGCCAGTTCTATGTGCGCAGTGGCAGGGGGAGGCGGCGTGCCTGCCTTGCCCTCACCCTAGCAGACTGGGTGATTCCTGGAGTGATGCGTAGACTGTAGCCTGTAGCCCAGCAGAGATTAGACCAGTCCTGAGACAGTGGCAGGTGCCGGCCATGGTCGGTGTACATAAGCAGTATAAAGTGTACACGGTGTACATAGTGGTTGGTGTACATAAGCTGTGATGTCATGGCCATTGTTCTGCATGTGCCACATTTGACAACTCCTTCTTCTCCTCCTTCTCCTTCTCCTCCATGCCCTCTAACAAGTCCAGGCCACAGCCACAGCATGACCTTCTAGATCCACATTCCAGTCTTGCGGCTCAGTGACTTGCCTTGGCACTGCCACCCACACGGCAACAGGAAGCTGTACCAAGACGAAAAGGAGAAATGGCAAAAGAAACAGGCATCCGCCAGTGCAGCAATAGCTGCCAAGCCCAGCCCAGCACCCAAGGTGTGTGGGGCAGCCTCTGCGCATCGCCCTACCTTGCTGCCCAGCCCACCAACCCTGACCCCTGCTGGTAGCGCTGGCTTGACCCCAGGCCCTGACACCCCCCCGCACTTCGCTGTCCGGCAACACCCTGTCCTCCAGCTTTGGCGACACGACAGACACAGGAGGCAGACACAGCGCGCGCCCAGCCCAAGCCACCCCCCTCACCAGCACCCTACCCACGCCGGCCACGGTGCTGGCCCCCCTGAAGGGCCCGGGACTCAACAAGCTGGCCCCCCTGGGTTCAGCCTCCGCCTCCCCCTCCACCTCCGCCTCTGACTGGTCCTTCCCAGCGCCTGCGCTGGACAAGGTGGTTGGGGTGCTGGGGGCATCCCCATTGCCTGCCATGGCAGCCGGGCTGAAGCCGGTGGGGGGCTTGGCCAATGGTGGCATGAACATGGTCGGCCTCCTCAGCCCCCGGCCCAGCAGCAGCGGCACAGCTCCCAACCCCCTGCCCCTGCAGCTGCCCCTGCAGCAGCAGCCAGGGGTGCAGGGGCAGGCAGTGGCGCAACCAGACACTGTGGCTCAGGCGCAGCAGGCCAAGGCGGGGCAGCAGCAGTCCAGGTCGCCCTCTAGCTCCAGTACCACTGCCACTCCGCTGTCAAGCACCAGCGAGCGGCAGCGGCTGCAGGTGTGAGGATGGCATGCAAACTCCATGCCTCCTTCATGCGTAGTGGTGTGACGTGTGATGTTACATTGTGGTGATTACGCATTGAGCTTCCATCAGATTTGATACGGTAAATCATGGGGACATTTGAAACCACAGGCACACTCCCTTGTGAGGTGGTTTCATGGGAAAGGCGTCAGGCTGCGGCTCACCTGCCGCTTGCGTGGTGCTGTGTGGTGCAGTCTGAGTTTGAGGCTGAGTGCGCTCAGCTTCGGGCTGAGCAGAGGCAGCGGCTGAGCGAGCTGCGAGCGGAGCTGGAGCGTGAGGAGCGGGCCGCGCAGCACAAGCTCACCCTAGCCAGTAAGCAGGCAATGGAGGAGTTCAAGCGACATATGGAGGTCAGTGCTGGCTGGGTCACTACATGCACTAAAGACATGGAGGCAGGGGTCTGCACACAACACTGTGACCAATGTTTATATAGTTACAATTGTAGAGAACTTGCATGTATAGCAGTCAGGCAGGCAGTAGAAGGCGTGTGGCTGAGCTGGCACCTCTATGTATTGGTGCGCTCTGAAAGCAGCAGCGTGTAATAATGCTGCAAGCATTCTGTAGAAGCAGCACTCTTCCTCATGCAAGACATCTCCTGCAAGGGTGTTGGCCTGTGGATAATCTCCCTCCACTAAACCCACTCCATCCATGGGGCACCCTTGGCAGCTGCAAACCATCAAATACAAACCCCACCCCTGATGGCACGGTTCATTTCACATGACCACTGGGCTCCCTCTCTGGACTTACAGCTTGATGCCTGACAGGCTCAGCTGACTAGCTACTACTACTCCTAGCTACTGGATCAGCTGACTAACCTGACTAGCTACTAGGACCTATGGGGTGGTTGCAGGCCCGGCCATTAATGCCCGGCCGGTACTCTGCAGCCCGGTGCAACCTCTGCCTGGCCTTGGGCAGCCAGTCGTTGATCAGCTCAAAGCCCTGCCAGGGGCCTTGCCAGGGGCAGGCTGAGCTGGGCGGTACTTCCCTCTGCACATCCCCAGGGGTGCTGTACACTCTCCCACCAGATGGCATGGTGGATGTATAGAGGGCAGGGTGGATGCTAGCGAGCATCAGCTGTATTAATGATCAGCGCTGGATCAGGATGATGTCCGCATGGTACCTCCGTGCAAGCATGCCCTTCAGCTCATACCCACAGCAGCCGAGTGGAGATAGGTATCATCGGACTCAAGTTATCAACCTCCAGCTGCTCGCAGGCCTTGCTTTAGCACCTCCCTGCACCCTGCAGAGCAAGGCTGAACGGGAGCGAGAGGAGGTGGTGGCTGTGCAGCGCAAGCAGTTGGACGAGGTGGAGGCAGCACACAAGGCCCGGCTGGACGCCCTGAGGGCCCAGCAGCAGGAGGTTGAGGCCAAGCTTCAGCAGCAGGTCAAGCAGCAGCAGCAGGAGCTAGAGCGAGCCAGGAGCCAGTCTGGACAGGCCATTGAGGAGGAGGAGAAAGCTGCGGCTGTGTGGGCTGAGGGCCAGCGCACAAGCCTGCGGCAGCTGGCGCTGGACAAAGTGCTGAAGGAGGTAGGGAGGAGGGAGGGAAGAGGGAGGGAAGAGGGAGGGAGGGAGGAGGTAGGGAGGAGGGAGCAGCCAGGTAGAAGCTAGAAGAGAAGTGCAGCTCAAATAATGGCACCGCACTTGCCCTCCAGCATCTCCGCCTACCTCCTGTCGTTGTTTGCTGGCACATGCCTTGTGATGGAATGGCTGCCAGTGATGAAGACAATAGAGACGCGCTTAGTCTTGGTGACAGTGGTGCTGCCGATGGCTGCAGGTTGAGGCGGAGGTGGCGCCCTTGAAGGCTGCACGCATGGAGGCTGCCTGTGGCCAGCTGGACGAGCAGGCCGCTGCGGCAGTGGCCTTGCGCCGACAAGAGGTGAGTGGAGACTGCCCAGGCTTGAAGGACGGCAGGAGGGAGGCTGGGAGGAGGGGGGGGCTGATGGGAGGAGGGGGAAGCCAGAAGGAGGGGGATGCCAAGAGGAGGGGGATGCCAGAAGGAGGGGGATGCCAAGAGGAGGGGGATGCCAGAAGGAGGGGGATGCCAAGAGGAGGCTGCTTAGTTGGCTGGACAGGAAGAGGGCAGCAGGAAGAGGGGTTATTGAGTTTGGGTAGCAGGCAGGCAGAAGGGGGCCCAGGGGGGCAACGCTCTATGGGGGCCAGCAAGGAAGGGGCAGGTGGGAGGTGGGGGGCCAACAGGGAGGGGTCAGGAGGAGGTAAACACTGGGTGAGACCGGAGGAGGTAGCAACCAGGAAGCAGAGCTGGCTGGAAACTGAGGCCTGCCTGGCGCTGTGTGCTTGCTGCTAGGTCTCTGCTTTGGAAGAGGGCATGGCTGCCAAGCGTGCAGCTGCGGCGGCATTGGACCAGGCACTGGCTGAGCAACGTGCCAAAGCTAGAGTGCTGGAGGAAGAGGTGCAGGAGAAGCAAGCGCAGGCAAGCATTGCCCGTCGCTGCTCCTGCTGCTGTTGTGCTCTTCACCTTCACTTGTGATGCTCATTGCACATGGCATCCTCTCATCAAATGGGGAGCTTTGCCCTGCAGTTAGCCCCCCTTGAAGCGGAGGTTCGGGCAAAGCAGCAGGAGCGTGCATCCCTGGACCGGGACTTTGCAGTCAAGGTGAGGCCGGCATCACCCTGCTCGGCGCTGCTGGCTCCACCCTCAGCAGCCGTGCTGGCTGCTAGGCACAGCCTTGGGGTGACCGCCACCATGCAGTGCCTGCAGTCAAGGTGAGGCCAGCAGCCTGCTTGGCACTGCGGCCCACCATGTCACGCTGTGAGCCGTCAGCATGCATAGCCTGGCTCATGCAGCCTGGGTGCAGGGGATTAGACCACTCATTAGACCTCTGACATGTCCAGGCTCCCTCCTGTGGGGTCAGCCTTCATGGAGGGAGTCACAGGCAGACCCCCCTGAGCACCCTCCAGCCAAGGTGCTCCCCGCTGCCTTTGCCTCTGCTGCTGCTGTGGCAGCGGTGGCTTGTCAGTCAGCTGAGGTCGCTGGGTCCTCGTTGCTTCCACTGCTGCTGCACCTGCTGCCTGCCCACCCTGCGCAGTCTGCTGAGTTTGACGACCTCATCAGCAGCCTGAGAGCCAAGCAGCGAGAGCTGGCTGCCGCCACCACACAGGCAGACGAGCTCAAGGCCTCGGTGCGCGCCTAGCGCCAGCACCTCCATTGCCCACCCCCCTAGCCTGCTGCGCCCCTGCCATGTGCTGTGTTGTGTCGTGTCCCCCGTGATGCCCACCATGGTGTGCCACATATCCCAGCCCCGGTATCCCATCCGCCGTGTCCCATGGTGGCCCTTGCGATGTCCTCCGTGTCGTGTTTCCCGGATGTGCCAGCCGTGTCTCCTGCCCTCTGCACTCAGCACTTCGCCTCACCAGCAACACCATCTCGACATGCAGGTGCATGATAAAAAGCAGCCTAGGGAATGATGGCGTAGGCTCGTTGTTATCATCACTAGGGGCAGCAACGGCAGTGGGTGGAAGGGCAGAGGAAGGGAGGGCAGTGGTTGTTGGGGTAGCCGAGGGTGTTGATGGCTGCTGCTGCTGCTGCTGCTGCCCTGGCCAGCAGGTGGCTGGCCTGACCTCAGAGCTGCAGCGCCAGGAGTATGAGCTGGGCGTGGCTAAGGCCTCCCTGGCGTCAGTGACAGACAAGCTGGCTGTGGAGGCAGCGCAGCGGCACAGCAGCGCAGAGAAGCTGGCAGAGGTCACGGCAGAGCTGGAGGTGGGGTTGGGACATGGGGCGTAGGCAGTGACCCAAGGGGAGGGGGGAGGGTTGGAGGCAGGGGAGGGCTGGGACATGGGGCAGGGTTGGAGGCAGGGGGAGGGCTGGTGGGTGGGCTGGGGGAGGGCTGGGGAAGGGCAGGGAGAGGACTGGGGGTGGGGTGGGGGCAGGGTGAGGCGCCAGGGGTGTTGGTGCAGTCGGGGAAAGGGGACGTGCAGGGGAGGGGAGGGGACAGGCAGCACAGGGCGCATAGAGTGATAGGATAAGGAGGCAGGCGGTTGTGAACAGGCTGTCCTGGCACATTCAGGCAACTTGGTGTGCTACCCCTTCTGTATGCCCCTCCAGCCCATGCCCATGCAATGCCAGCTGTTTCTTTTTGTTGGCAGGCTAGCTGCTGTACTGGTGGCTGTTGCATGCTGCTCCTGGTCTACAGCAGTGCAGCACTGTTTGTGAGCAGTGGCAGGAGGCCAGGAGTGTCTGTGTGTGTCTGCCGCCCTCGGCATCCTGCCTCCCTATCCCTTAACCCTGCCCTGCAGACCAAGACCGCGGCCCTGGCACAGCTGCAGCACAGCCTGGCGGCTAAGCAGGAGGAGCTGGCTAGTGTGTCGGCGGAGCTGGTGCGAGGCCGCATGGACTTCATGACCAGGGTGGGTGCAGCCACGCCCGAGGTGGGGGTGCGGAGGGGCAAGTGCTGAGGTGTAGGTGTAGGTTAGGGTCGCCAGCTTAGGTGTAGGTGGGGGCCGCCAGTGCAGCTAGTGAGCTGGTGCTAACCCTGCAGCTAAGAACAGCTATGTGGCCAGCTGCCTCGTGGTGTTCATTGTGTCATGGGACATGGTGGTGATGGATGCTGCTGTGGTCTACGGTGCTGTTGCTGGTAGTTGCTAGTTGCCGGTGGTTGCTGTTGCTGGTGTTCAAAGGGTGGTGGTTTGGCAGCAGTGTCGGTCGAGGTGTGACCACAGGGTAGGTCAAAGTGTGACCACAGTAGGGGCACTGGGAGCCTAGCAAGCAGCGGACCCGCCCCACCTGCCATGCCTGCTGCCATGCATGACACTGCCCCCATGCTACGCTGCACACCCCAGTGCGTGCAGCTGGCCTGGCCGTGTGCTGTGGCTGCAGGACATCAGCCTGGCTGGGGAGCTGCGCTCCAAGGCAGCCTCTGAGCATGCAAGCCTGGAGCAGGACCTCACAAGGCGAGCTGCCAGCGGTGTGCAGCCGCAGCTTTCTGTGATGCGCTCTGTATGCAAGCACTGAAGTATACTGACAGTAGGCTTCACACGTACCTGAACCTACACCTGCCCCTGTACCTGCCATTGCGCCTGTATCTACATCAGTACCTGCACCTGCCCTCCCAGCTGGTGGTCTCCTGCATGCCGTTGGAAGTCACGAGCCTACTGTGTCTACTAAGTCCCCAGCTAGCGCCCCCAGGGAGGTCAAAGCACCACGGCCAGGGTGTCAGCCGTCATGAAATCCACTGGAGTCCTGAGACTGAGGAATCAGCAATCCTTTCCATGCCAGACATATCGACCCAGAGCCACTGCTGTGCTGCCTGGGCTCAGTGTGCTGCCTGGGCGTGTGTGGGGAGGCCTGTTGCCATGCTCTGCTTGCTGCCTGCAGGGTCCGCCAGGAGCTGGCCATTGTGCACCATGACCTGGCGCAGAGGAGGGGGGAGCTCAGGCTGGTGCAGGTCAGGCCTGGAGCTGGGCTAACCCTGATACTAACCCTGACCTGACCTGACCTGACCTGACCTGACCTGACCTGACCTGACCTGACCTGACCTGACCTGACCTGACCTGACCTGACCTGACCTGACCTGACCTGACCTGACCTGACCTGACCTGACCTGACCTGACCTGACCCACACCTGGTTCCTGACCCCTGCAGCAGTCTGCAGCAGCAGTAGCCTCACCTAACTCTTTGCGGCCTGCTCAGCCTCTTGTATCTGTCTCCATTGGCTGCTGGTGCTGCTGCCACCTCTGTTCTATATGCATGTACCCCTGGTGGCTGCTATCACTTGGGGTGTTCAATCCTTCTGCTGCTGCTGGCGGCCCTGCTGCTGAGCAGGAGAGTCTAAGTGAGGTGACAGCGGATCTGGTTGACAAGCAACGCCGCAGTGCAGCGACAGCTGTGGAGCTGAGCAATGTCCAAGTGAGCCCGGCAGGCAACACATACCAACATCAGCCCCTCATCAGCCCCTCATCATCCCTCATCAGCCCGGCAGGCAACACATACCAACCAGTGCTTTTTCCCGTTTCGCCCTAATGCATGATTTATAGCTCAAAGGGACATGGCCCAGGCTCATACCCTGTCATAGCTAGTGCATACATGTATAGCGCAAATAGAAAACACAGATAACAACGCAAGGCAGAGTCAAAGGACCCACTAGTGCACTAGAGGTGGTGACCTGGGCACTAGGCTGCTCAAGCTGGGACTGCATGCAATGACTGCTTGCTGGTGGGAGCAGGGTGGCAGCAGGGTGGGGAGGGAAGGTGTGGGGTGGCTGCAGGGTGGGAGGGCGATGAGGGGGAGCATTCGCCATCCCCCTTCTTGCACACCAGCTGACCCCATGCTGCCCTCTGCTGCCCCTGTGCTGCCCTCTGCTGCCCCTGTGCTGCCCTCTGCTGCCCCTGTGCTGCCCTCTGCTGCCCCTGTGCTGCCCTCTGCTGCCCCTGTGCTGCCTCTCCTCTACCTGTGCTCCACCTGGGGTTGTTTGCCCACCCTGTGCAGGCTGAGCTGGGCAAGGCTCAGACCTCCCTGGGTGAGCAGCAGCGTCAGCTTGCTGCTGTGGCCTCTCAGCTGCTGGCCTGCCGCCAGGAGCTGGACTACCAGCAGCAGCGCACCGCCCTCAGCAGCGAGCAGGTGGTGATGCTGGCTACGGCCAGGGCTCGCATGGAGCGCGCAGTTGAAGAGGAGGTGAGGGGGGAGAGAAAGAGAGAGGTGCTGTGAGAATAGCAAACTGGGTGGGTGCTGGCTGCTCAGGTAGAGCGCAAGGCATACCCCTCCTCACTCATCGCTAGCCGGCCATAGCCCTGCCATGATGACCGTGTCCTTCATTCGCGCTGGTGCTTGTGGTTGATGCTTACACTTGAATGAATGCTTTGAAAGGATGGCATAAGAGCAGGGCCCGTGCACTGTGTGCGGCTGACATATGGTTTTGCTGAACAGCCAGCCAGGGAGGGTGGAGGGGGGTGGTGAAGGCAGAGTGCAGCCTCCAGGAGCAGCTCTAGGTGCTGGCAAGACCCTGGCCCCTTGGTGCTGGACATTGCACTCCAGTATGACACACTGTGAAGAACAGGGCCAGGCTGCATATAGCCAGCAGGGGACCGCCGACTGTGTGCTGTAGCATGTGTTGTATGTCAGCAACGCTGTACCACAATCTCGTGCCCCATGTATTCAGGCAAGGCAGACATCCCAGGCGCCGCAGCCAAAGCTGCCGTAGGATGCCATGCACGGTCATGATGCTGCTACCCATGCCCATGATGAGGCTGAGGAGGGTGCCATGAGGTGATGATGGTAGGGAGCATGTGTGCTAGAAGGATGAGGGCCACACTCATAGCAGACCTGCCATACCACGAGCCAGCCACTCGCAGCACTGCCTGCCCTGCAGGTCGAGGCGGAGCGGGGAGCCCTTCTCGCTCGCAAGACTGCAGCCATGCAAGTAGATGTGGCACGCCAGGTGGAGCAGCGACGTGCCTCAGCAGCATCAGCAGCAGCAGCAGCCACACAGGCCATCAGCCCGTCTGCCCCCCTGAGCCCAGCGCCTGCTGCCCCTCCCCCCTCCCTTCCACATAACAACCCTGCAGGGGCTGCAGCTCCAGACATGCAGGGCCTTCCCCAGCTCCAGCCTGCCCTGCAGCCCACTGGCATGGCTAGCCCAGCCCTCCAGGCCAGCTGTGCAGGTGGTGCTGGCGGGGCTGTCCAGGAGCAGGCTGAGGCTGCTGACACGGGGCTGTGGCATGCTTCATTCTCGCGACCATCGCTGTGGCCTACCCAGGAGGTGCAGGAGGGCGAGCAGCAGCAGAGCCATGCTGGGCTTCTGAACAAAACACTGCCCTCTGACGACGTCAGAAGCCAGCAGCCGGAGATGCAGCAGCGGTCTAATGAAGGGCAGGCCGCCACGCTGACACCAGAGCTGCTGACCCAGCAGGAGGTGAGGGGTGGTTCAGGGGGGTGGGACATGGCCTGATTCGGAGACGCGGCTTCACCATGCAGAACAAGATAGTGAGGCTGTGGGTCAGGTGTGCGTCACAGCGCAATCGCAGTCTCGGTTGGTGGCAATGGTGAGGCTGCTCGTGGTAAGACAACGAAGAGCTGGAGAGGTTAGGGTCGAGGTCAAATGAGGGCAGCGCGTGTCTCCTAGCAACCCCAGTCATATGTCTATAGCTGGGATCGTACTCTTGCCTGACACCTCTGATCCCGCCGTCATTGGCCTATGGCACCTGGTGTTGCTGCTGCCTGCAGGAGGGCAGCGGTGCGGTAGACCTGGCCGCCCAGATCCGTGCTGCCTTAGCCCAGACCAACCACAGCAGCCAGCTCTGGCCCCCGCCCATCACCACCACTCACCCGCCCTGGCCCAATGCAGCCAGCCAGGCCACACACAGACACCAGCAGGCAGACACCACAGGTGCCAGGGAAGAGGGGTCTAAACAGCTAGCCGACAACAGCTCAGCTTACCCCCCAGACAGCCAGCTTCCTCCCACATCACCGCCTGCTCCGCCCCAGCCACTGCTGCCTCCCACAGCCGCCCACCACTCCGGCCGTGTGAGTCAGAGTGGTGGTGCTGCTCTGGACGTGGGTTCGAGCCCCACTGGGGCAGCAGGGTCGGGGCCAGGCCTGGGTCAGGGGCCCTCTCGCAGCCTGCCCCCTGTGCTGTTCACGGCTGGCCAGGGTGTGGGAGACCTGTCTTGCAGCCTGGTGGCACTGGAGTCCCCTGGGCCTATGCTGGACACGCAGCAGCAGCAGCAGCCACAGCCACAGCAGCAGCAGTCAGAGTCAAAGACACAGCAGCAGCTCCAGGATGAGAGGTCCCAAGCGCTACACAGTCAGCAGCTACAACAGCAACAGCTACAACCCCAACAGCAGCAGCAGCAACTGTATGCTCAACATCGGTACGAGCAGCAGCCTGCCACGCAGCCTGCATCTGCCGCTAGTCAGCACCCCAAGGCCAGCTCTCGCACACAAGCGCAGCAGCAGCAGCAAATGCAGCAACAGCACTTGGCCCATCCCACCTCTTACCCTGGCCATCAAAACCATGATTTCCAGGTGAGCCCTACAGCATGCCACGCCTTGCCACTGTTGATCGCCTGCATTTTCTGCTTGCATCAGGGTCAGGGCAACCCTAAATCCTAACCCTATCCCTTTCAGTGTCCTGCGCTGTCAACAGGCTGCCTAATCAGGCTCTGCCTGCTGCCCACTGCCTGAACAGGCCATGGACCGCAGCAACGAGCAGTCTGCTGACGAGCTGTATGGCTCCCAGGCCTACTCCCCCTCATCAGCTCAGGGCCACACAGAAGCCAGCGACACAGATTGGCACTCAGGCCACTTCACGGGCAGGCAGCCCCCGCTGAGGCCTCAGCACCAGCCAGCGTCCCAGACCCAGGCAGGCCACAGTCCACAGCGCCCGCAGTCAGGGAGCAGCATGGCTGCCAAGGCACGCGCCTTTCTCCGCCAGCAGCGGCAGCATTTGAAGGAGCAGCAGGTGGGGGAGGTGGTGTGGGTGGGCAGGGTGGTGGGTGGGCTGGGTGTGGGTGGGTGGGGGCAAGGAAGATTCCTTTTAGTCCATATGATCCGGTAGGGGCGGGTGGCGGCAGCTGTGTCCTACTGCCGTGCACCTTGCCTGCTGTCTGCGTGGTGCTGCTGCCTTGCCCCTTGTGTCTCATGCCTTACCTAATCAGGCATCTCACTGTGTACATGTGTCTGCCTGCCTGCCCCTCACCTCCCTTCCAGGCCCTCATAGCCCATGCAGTCCAGAACTGGCGCGCCACTGTGGCCGGCATTGAGCAAGAGCCCAGTGCTGACAGGCGGGCCCAGCAGATGGCCATGCTGCGCAGCGTGAAGGAGGTGCTGGAGGAAGAGGTGAGGGGGAGCAGGGAGAGGGGCGTGGGCCACTCAGGCCGCTCGTGTGGCTGCCTCTTCACTGCCTCTCTCAACGCGCAGGGACACCTCTCATACATCCATGGCTACGAGCATGTGTACTAAGCAGTTTCATTAGCAATTCCGTCGGCACGCAGGCTCAGGGAACGCGTCACCTGCCCTGCCCTGTTTCCCCTGTCCCCGCTCACCCACGCTCTCACCTGCTGCCTGGCCCCAGACCCGCCGCTGCAACGCCGGCAAGGCCCAGCTAGCCAGCCTGAAGGCGCAGGTGCGGGCCCTTGAGACAGCCTCCCTCGGCCCCTCCTACACCACACCCCACATTGCCTCGCACCCCAACCTCTCCACCAGCATGCCCGCCTGGTCCACCCACCAGCCCCCCTCCTCCCAGCCCCCCTCCTCCCACCGTCCCGCTAACACCGCACCCTTCATGCCACCAGGCAGCACAGCCCCCCAGCCCAGGACCCATTCTTTCTCAACTGACCCCTCACGGCTGTCCTCCCCAGACCATCCGCAGCCCCTTGTGCGCCCCTCCCCACCGCCTGACCCGCTAGCGGCCACGTCAGCCGTGCAGCAAGTGCTGCGCACCAGCCTGGAGCAGCTGGGCCGAGCCTTGGAAGGCGCCATCGCTGCCTCCCTGTCCTCCCCCGCCAACAGGCTGACCAGCAGCCCCGCCCGCCACCAACAGCCGGCACAGCGGAGTAGCAGGCTGGGCGGTAGCATGGCCAGCACTGCAGCACTGGGGATGACGGAGCTCAGCAGCAGCAGGTCTGCGGGCAGCTCGCCTGCCACCAGCCCAGGCTCCCTGCCAGCTGCCCCTAGGGAGGGGCCAGGCACCACCAGAGGTGCCCCCAGGGCCATGTCCACAGGTAGAGGGAGGCCCGACGGCCCTGGTTGGGGTCCAGGGGCCAGCACCGGCTGGGGTCAGGCGCCGCCGTCAGCTCACCTGGCTGCCAGCCATGGTGGCAGGCAGGGCCAGGGAAGCTACCCGGCAGCTGCCTCTGCTTGGATGGGCCCCGCTCTCAACGGCTTGGGGCATGCAGGGCTGAGGGAGGTCCAGGGCTCGGGAGCACATGCCGCCCCTGCTGACCCCAGCAGATACTCCATTGCCTCACCTGCCTACAAGCTTGACGGCAGCTGGGGAGGGGATCCGAGTGGGGCTGGGCAGAGGGGCCGCACCGGCAGCAGCGGTGGAAGACAGGGCCCTGACTTGCGCCACCTCCATCACGCACCGCCTCCACCTAGACTGCAGCACCAGGCAGGTGCACCGACCTACACTCAAGAAGACACCACCACCCCTGCTGCATGGCACAGCCAGCCCTTGCCTGCAGTCCCTGCCCAGCACATGCCCCCCAGCCGCCCACCCCGCCGCCGCAGCAGCCGTCAGACCTACGACACCATGCCTAGGGGCTGGGGCCCTGTTGCCAGGCGCTGGTCTGAGGACTGGCCTGGGCCTGGGGCAGAGGCAGAGCGCTGGGAGCAGGCAGCAGGGCCGGCCGCAGGCTACCACCCAGGCCCAGGGGCGCACCCCAGAGACCCTGCAGCAGGACCCCTCTGGGTTGGTTGGGAGGGGGATTGGGCACCTGCCCCCGGCGGTGAGGGGGAGGGGCAGGACAATGGGTGGGGGGGAGGGCTGCAGGTGGGGGCGCCTGGTAGCCTGGAGTTCCTGGACCGCTGGCAGGATGAGCGTGATGTGGTGGAGTCCCTGCTACACCAGCACAGCTCCTGGCTCAGGACCTTCAGGGACCAGGTGTGGGGAGCGGGGGGTCGGCGTTGTGGGAGCTGGAACCTAGAGCAGCCTCGGTGGAGCTTTCAGCAGTACAGCGTGTGCTCATGCTCAGCGGGGACTGACGATAGGTGACGCAGGTCAAGGCCTTACCGGGCGGCTGCCCTTGATGTGCAGGTCGGCAAGGCCACTGCCGGCAGAGCCTCGCGGGCATACCCGCGCACATAACGGTACAGAGAACGGCGCAACCTCGCGCGGCCTGGAGGGGAGTTTTCCCTTCCAGTTTACAATGTGCATCTTAAAGCCAGTTTTGGGATGTGGGGTGCGCCACAAGGAGATGCCTACCGCGCCACACAGCTGGAGGAGTGCAGCCCTGTAGCGTGAGAGGTCCATCATATCTATGAGCACACCAAATAAAAAAGACAAATTTGGGTGGCAACGGTCTATGCATATATATTTTGGGCATTAGCCTGCCGAAGCAGTCGAAGCAGTCACGCAGATGTAAGATATGAATTTCAGACCCGGTTTTGAGCCTAAACATCACAGATATCACGACGTTCAATATTTAATCCCTACAGCCCTCATGCTACTCCAAGATGAAGCCCGAGTTGTAATCAAACACAGGCTGCGAGATCGCTGTTGTAAAGGCTATTGCTAGAGGGCCTACTGCCCACTTCAGCCCAGCCATTCTGGTGTGTGTGCCTGTAGCTAGAAGCTCCAACCCACACACATCCTCTTTGCGAGGGATATAGTATTTTGTTTAGTTGGGGTTGACGACTACGTTGGGGTTGTACGCTCAATGGTACAGCTCAGTGGGGCTCTGCCCTCGGCCGACAGCACAGCGGCGAATGTTCAACGCGGCCAACATGTCCCGGTCATCCGGCCTGCGGAGAAAGGCGAAGTAGGAGTACGTGCGCATCGCCAATGCGGCAGCCATTCGTGCTCGAAGACGGCATGAATGATGGCGAGGGACGAATAACGACGCCTAGCGCGTGCTGGCGCAGAAGCGGTGGCGGAAACCCGCCCGGGAGCCGCCGCATCATGAGTGGCGAATGAGGCGCCAGGTTGCCACCCAACAGCGCGTCGATCTGCGATAGCAGGCGGAGGAGCAAATGAAGCTCCTACGGCAGCATTAACCCTGACTATTTCATGCCACCGTGCAGTCACCCACAGGCCTATTGACCCTTCATGCTTTTCGTGCATTGCTGCATTGAGAACGAACTAAGACGTCAACCAGAGAAACAATCTTGGCAGAGTCACAGAGACAAGTAGAAGCAGACATGTCATACATATAAGGTTGCACTAATGCACTTACATGGGTGGCAACTGGCAAGCAAGGTTGGGTTTTACAAGCAATATGTCGATATGAAAGCACTGATAGAGTTTGTGATGATCCAGACTGAGACGTGTTGGGTAAAAAGTTAAACGAACTGTGATAACACTGTCATGACACAACTCAGGCTCCGCATAGACCCGACCCGAAGGTCTTGTGAACTGTTAGTAACTCTTGAGTTGAGCACTGGCTCTGTTCAGCTAAATGATTCAAACTGAATGATGAGATGGCGGCATGCTCACATGAGCCACGCAGCGCTACAATGACTATACAATTGATGTGTGCTGCTTGTTGTTAAAGTTCAGCTAAGAGAGGATGTTATGGCTAAGAAAAAAAGACGAAGCGTGCCTAGACTAGTGCCGGAGGACCCGGACAGTGACATTGAGGACCGCGACGAGGCACTACAGCCGGACCTCACCGAGGCACAGCGAAATAGAAAGGTTTCCGGAGAGGCCCGCGCTGCCCGCGATAGGGACAACACATACCACGGCAGGAAGTGTAAGATAGCCCACCTCATCGACCACTTGCCGCAAGAACTTAGGGATGCCTTCCTGGACGACGCGGTGCAGCCACGAGTGGAGGCCATCAGCGAGCGGGCGGTGCTCGCCAGCCTGCTGTTTGGCTTACTCGTGCGCGGCTTGTTTACCAGTCACGTAGCCGACCCGCTCGGCCTGCACGACCAGCCCGTGTACACAGACATCCCAGTTTCCCAGGCAGCCATCCCGGACCTCAGCTGCAGGAACCTGTTCCTGCAGCTGGTCCGCGGCCTGTCCGGAAACGGCGCAAACACTCGGCCCAACGCGGCAGTGGCTGCCGTGTTGGCAGCGCACCCCGACCTCCGCGCCCGCCTCGCAGCAATCCCTCGCCACCCCTCAGACACCAACATGGTGGACCACGTCGGGAAGCAGCTGGAGACAGCTTTCAGCAACATGCTCACTATGCTCTTCGCTGGCAGGCTCAAGAAGTCTGTGTCCCTGGCTGGGGCAAAGGTCCTGCTGGGCACTGAGGAGCACCAGCGCAGGTTTGGGTTTAGGGGGCTGGTTGGTGGGCACCTGCCAGCCTAGTCAAAGCGGCAGTGCACCTATGTGCGCCGCATGGTGTGCGGGCTGGACGTCAGCTGGCTGGTGGGGGAGGGTGGGGTGGTACCGACTGCAGCCATGCAGGCTGAGGTGGCTTTGCAGCGGGGCCTGCTGGGGCTTAAGGAGGGGGAGGAGGTGGATGACGACTGGGTGGAGGATCCAGCAAACCGGGGCCGGCTGCTGCGCCATGCGGTGCACACCACCAGAGAGATGGAGGCAGCCATGGCAGCCTGGCAGCTGGACATGGTGCCCTGGCAGCAGGCTGAGCTCACCAACCCTGGGCTGCTGCCTAGGCCCCCCCGCCCCCCCACACCCTATGCCATCACCCCCACCAGCAAGTGCTGTGCTCGGCATGTCTTCATTGACACACGGGGCCTATACGGCATGATGCGTGACGCCGGCATGCTGGGGGTGCTGACGGAGGAGGGGGTCACCTCCTTGGCGAAGTTCAGGAACGGTGCCCTACCTGACCCAGCAAGGCCGGGCCACTACATTGAAGGGCCCAAAGACAGCCATGTGAGTGATCCTTGCAGTCAGGTGCCAGCCAGTCCTTGGGTGCTCCGTCAGCTGCCATGTGTGCTGTCAACTGCCGGGTGAGCCTTCAGCTTGCTGCCTGATGAGGTGCCTTGGTTGTGTCTTGGAGGTGCCTTGGTTGTGGCCGCAGGTGGCCAACCGATGGGACGCATTGCTGCCCGACCCTCGCCGCCAAAAGCTCGCCAGCCCCATGCACAGCTTTGCGCAGATCGTGCACACCGATGGAGTCGCCCTCAGCGTGATGTTCCTGCGGCCCAAGCCTGCCGCTCCACCCGCAGAGCTGCCGCGGATGGGCAGGCACATGGGCGCAGTCAACCCGCTGGCCCACCTCGACGCGGAGTGGCTGGGCGTGGACCCGGGCAAAACAAACATGGCCACTGTGGCGCACGAGGAGCGCAGCGGGTGTCACCAGAGGTGCTGCAACGGTGTGCTGAGGGTGGCTATGGCATCCCGTCAGGCACTGCAGCCCAGCAGCCCTGCCCGGCTCCTGACCCACACCTCCTGACCCACACCTCCTGACCCGGTTGCTGTCAGCAGCTGGCCACCTACTTACAGCAGCATTGTGCAGCCATGGAGGACTACTACAGACAGCACTGCAAACGGCAGCTGGACATGCCCCACCTCATGGCTGCGCTGGGGGGGTCAGACCCGCAGTCGTGCAAAGAAGTAGCCGCCAAGGTGGTGCAGTGTGCCGCCCTGCGCATGGATGACGGGCATACCGACCCAGCCATGTGGGACCCTCACTGCACGTGGCACCAGTTCCAACAGGACATCCAGGCCATGGCTGAGGGCAGCCCATGCAGCACCGGGTTGCGCCTCCACCTCGAGGTGTACTTCCTGGCATGTCCCACCTCCAATGCCCCGGTGGAGTCCTTGCTACAGTTGCTGAAGCATGGAGCTGGACGCTTCATGGAGCTGCCTGCGCTTATGGAGCATATGTCCCTGCACACACATAGGTCCACCCTCAACAACATAGATGTGCAAGACTTCACGCTGCAGCTGCCTAAGCTTCGCGCTGCGGTGCGGCTGGATGAGGTGGCTGCAGCCGTAGCCAAAGCACCAACCACAGCCGCACGCAAAGCCACAGCAGCTGCTTGCAGTGTTGGGGTGGTTGTGGTGAATGTGGGGGACCATGCAAGCCAGCAGCGGGTGGCAGCAGCAGCAACAACAGCAGGGTGCAACAGAGTTGTGCCAGCTGGTGTGCCCCCCCCACAGCCCCACCCGCCCCCACAGCCACCCCCACAGCAGCCACCCCAGCAGCAGGGCTGGAGCTGGTGGGGCGAAGGGCCGCCTGCATCACCTGATTTCGGCCACATGTATCAGTTGGCACTAGCTGCAATCGCCACCGAGGGGCAGGGTGCTCAAGCGCCAGCTCCTGGCTGCACGCTCCGCAAGCGTACCACACCTGCTGGGTTGGGGCAGCCCAAGACAGCTGCCAAGCGCAAGCGGTGACACAGTTGCGCAAGCGAGACATAGTTAATCACAGGTGTAGTGGCCACCTCACCCAACCGCACCTGCCAACTGCCTCCGTGCCACATACCTGCAGCCATCTTCCGAACCGACTGTTGCTGCCGACGCGCATGCTCGCGTAGAGCAGCCTGAGCGCGCGGGCGGTCGTAGCGATGACTGCATGCTCCGCTACGGCTCAAAACTGAATCACTAACTTTGACGCTTTGCTGTGCACGGCCTACTCTGTGTTTAATAATTCTGGATGGGTGAACGGTAGCTATTTGGGTTGCCTACATTGTGAACCATATAGCGTAATATTTGGTGCAGTGGGTGCAAAGTTACAGCCGTCCTACTAATAAGGGTCGGTTTCCTGTCACCTGACAAGGGTTTCAAGGCTCATGCACCCGCACATGCAAAGAAACTGTTGCTATCTTCGGTCAGCCACAACATTACCGATAGATCAAGCGTCTGACTTCAAGTGCAGACCCCAGTGCTGCGCCGCGATAGGGATACAGGGAAACTTGGCAAATATCTCGGCACAGCTCATAGTCGCAGACGCATTAGGCGCAGCGTGTTATGGCTGGCATAATGATGGGACAAAGACTCGCTGCGGCCCCCCAGAAGCCTAGCCGGACCGCAGCTACCCCCCGACCTCACAGCGTACACGCAGAAGGTGGAAAGGTGGCCAGTGGTATCAACAACGAAGAAAGCTTGGGGACTCTCCCACGGCGCCCGACACCGTCATATCAAGCTTACTATCCCGGTCAGCAAACCTCGTCTGAACTGGCTGCAGCAGGCATCACTGCATCCTTGAACACTGACCTAATGCCTGACCTTGCCAGGACCTACAAGGCTATGATAGCACACCTATACATACTGCATTGTGGTGCTGCATGGCGCAGGTGTCGAAGAAGAGCGTGATGTCACACATGATGCTTACCTGTTGGCCTTTGAAGCTGCCAAGCCTAGTGCAATGCGGGTGCCAGGGTTGCAGGTATGTGGCTGAGGCAACACTGTACACACCTCACTCCCATCATGCTGCACACACCAGCCTCCTCCCACGCACACTGGGGCAGTGCCAGGTGTGATGGGGTGTCTGCCTGATGAGCCTCACCTGCCAGTCGCCCTCTACACCTGGGTAGGTAGGTCAGCAAAGCAGGCTCACAACGGCTGCAACGATCATGTACAGGCTGGATGAAGTGTTCCTCTCATGTGCTGGGCTTGATCTGCGTTGCAGCCGCCGTGTCAGCTGTGGCTCAGGCTGTGCAGGGAGTCTAAGAGTGGGGTCAGGAAAAGAGTTCTGCAGCCCTTGGTTGAGCATCCTTTGCCCTGCTGGCGCCCTGCTGGGGCTGCTTGCAGGAGTTTGCGGCGGCCCTGTGGGCACGCAGGCGCTACTCCACCTCTGGTGATCCCCTGCACCACCTGTTCAAGTGGGTCAGGGCAGACTGGGTCTCCTCTGTGTAGCCAGAAAGCTGTCCTGGCAAATTGTGTCACCCCGTACCAGCCCTGTACCGCCATCACTCCTGCCATGTGTAGCTCCCCTCCCTTCCCTCCTCAGGCACCACTGGACCATGTCGCCCATGGCCCATGCTAAGTATGGCCGCCGCCATCATCATCACCATAGCCTGCAGGCTGGGGCTAGGGAAAAGGCCTAATAAAGCCAAGAGCGGGGCCTAGACAGCGTCCCATCACCTCCTTCCAGATTCAATGTCCAGTCTTCACAGAGCATACCTGTCTTGTCATTGAAGCACATACAGGTGCATGGCTCTGACGCCAGGTTCCCCCTGTACCCGTTCTGCCCGGCTTGATGGCATGGCAAGGTTGCCTCTCACAACCCAAGGTTGACCCCAAGTGCTGTTGCCTGCTGGCAGGGAGTATGACGCTGACAATGATGGCAAGCTGAAGGCCGAGGAGATTGCAGCCGCCTTTGCCTCCCACAGCGTGAGCATCAGTGCAGAGCAGGTGAAGGCCCTCATTGCCACCTACGTCATTGACAGCGAGACCTGCGACACTGACCCTGACAGCGCACCCGCCACCGACACCATCAGCGCTCAGATGTGGTGAGTGTGTAGCCGCGCATAGCACCCAGCCACCCTGCACGTGCCTAATCATACACCTAAACATGCCCCGACCCTGCATGGAGGCAGATTGGATTTCATGTTGTGGTCCACACTGTGGTTGATGATGATGATAGTGATAGTGATGGTTTCACATCCTTATAATCCTTAGCCTGGTATGGCTGCTTGGCTTGACAATCATGGGCTATGCAATGCTGTGATGCAATGCAAATGCCAATGGTGACGCTGACGGCCACACTGACTATGAGGCGCACTGATCACAATAGTCGTGTATGGGTGCAAGGAGTGGGTGTGTGGCATGGTGTGTGGCAGCCTGCGGGGTGTGTGCACGGCTTCAGGCTAGGCATGGCGTGCTGTGCTGCTCCTGCAGGCCGGAGTGGATCCACAGCCTGGCCATATCTGAATTGCATAGCCGGGGCGGTGCCTCCCGCAGCTGTAGCTCCTCAGACAGCGATTGACACAGGAAAGGGATGTTCTCAACCGCCATGCGCAAGCAGGAGGGCATGCGGCCCTGACAGCGCTGACGCTGGCCCACCCACATCTGCTGACAGCTTGCCCGCTTGGCCTGTGGAGGAAGAGGTGCTGACGGGCTTCAGAGGGTGTTCAGTAGGGGCAGTGGGAAACGAGCTAGAAGGATTTCAGCTGCACACACAGCTGGGCGCTGCCTTGCAGCTCCGGGGTTGATTAGCCAGCTGCCCCGTGTGACTGATGGTCTGGCTCATGGGGCAGCTGTGGTGAAGATGGCAAGAGCGTAGAGTTTTGTGTGTGCACTGGATGGCTGCATGGAAAGGCAAGGGAGGGCATCATGGCAAGGGAGGGTCCAACAAGCTGATGGGGCTAATGGTTTCAGCGGTGCAAGCCAAGCGCCAGCAGCAGCGGCGAGCGTATGCTACCCCCCTGTGCACATCAGCGGAGAGAGCTGTGGGCGAGCCATACTGCAATGCAGACAGCGACTTCATCAATGCAAGCACCTAAGCTTGCTTCCAAGTGCGCTCAGCGTGGTTCTTGGCCAGGCAGGTCATGTTCTGTGTGTTCATGCACAGTTAGCCTTCCTGCAGCCATGGAGCTGGCGACACGTGTTGGCTAAGCTTGGTCTTTGCTGGGTTGTTGGGTAGTGTGAATCACCCGGCCATCGTTTTGTTACTTAAATAGTTACATCGATTGCATACGCAACGTCACCATTGCCGCTGCTTGGGGCCATGCACGATGCTGCCCAGGCTAGCTTGACTGCCTGAGTGCTACAGGGGATACTAAGGCCTACCCTCAACTAGCGATTAGGAAGGATTCCTGGGTCACGACCACCCATGAAAGGCAACCACCCATGTAAGGATGTCAGATGTAAACTACATGCAGGCAAGCGAGGAAGGAAGCTGCTATGGGTTGCAAGGCCTTCACGTCCAGCAAGAGCTGTTGTCGCGTTACGCTCCAGCCTCGGCGTCACCTCCATTCTAGCCTATGTAACCGAGTTAAGGCACCAATCAGGAGGCACGCTAGCAGCAGCCAAGGACCGGAGGTGCTGGATGTGTCCTACGACTTTGTAGCCCAGAACCAAGGCCTCTCCAGGTCGCTGCCGCTATGGTCGGGGGGCTTGAGCATTGTCGCGCTCCTCTTAAACCGCGCAATCTCCGGCGTGCGTGACGCCCCAGCAGGACATGCCGTACTGGCCCAGGCCTGATTGTATTTGCATACATCTGCCCGCCACCTAACAGAACTGCAGATATTCCATCAGCCCTGGCAGCTGACCAAGCACACCTTCTGTGCCCCTGCACAGATACTCGCACCACAAGCCAAGCCTAGCCAAGCCTTCCCTTTTCTAGACAACTCTAGACAGCTGGTTCTGCCCAATTATGTCCATCATTCGTGACATTTATCCCCATGATGATGCCCCTGCTCAGATCGCCCCAGTGGTAGATGCGTCCAGCAGCCAGAGCCGCGCGGATGTGCTGGCCATCATTATGTCAGCGGTGCTCCTGCTCACAGGCCTGCAGTGGCTGTCGCTCAAACCAAAAGTGGTCCCCTCGGTGAGCTGTCACACCTGGCCCAGCTGCAGCAAGTCCACCTCTCTGGTACAGCCTGTTAGGCCCTGAGCAGGCCTGGCCCTGGGAGCTGCCCAGGCACACTGCACCCAGCACCCTCCCAGCCACCCTGCACTGAGCTGTGTGGCAGCAGCAGTGATTGTAGGGGTAGGGGGCCCGCTTCCTGCCCCTGTTCCTCCACTTGGGACTGGGGAGCAAGAAAGAAAGAATGCGTTCTTGCCAGGGGGCGAGCATGAAGGGAGGAGGGTAGCATTGGGCGTGGCCCCTTGCTGCCCTCCCACCAGATCTGCTAGCATGGCCCCACTGCTGGCTGCCCTCCCGCTCACAGTTGACCTGACCCAGAGAGCTCCCAAGCCACACTGAGCCTTGCTAGCCAGCCTGACCCACTACTGGACATGGGGTGTGCTGGAACGGTTGCAGGTCACACTTGAGGGTGATGAGGTGAACTGGGTGGACCGCGAAGTACGGCTGCCGGCCGCTGCTGTCGAGGAGCTGCAGTGGACTTGGTCAGCCCTGCGGGCCTGCACGCGCTGCAAGTCCCTGGTGGTCTTGCTGGAGTGAGTCAGGGCAGCAGGGTAGGGGCTGCAGGGGAGGGGTGTCAGGCGTCAGGGATCAGGGTGAACACCTTGCAAGCATCGTTGGAAGGTTGAGGGTGCGGACGAGATGAGGGGTTGGGATGGGGAAAGTGTGCTGTGATGAGAGCATGGGGGAGTGGTGCATATGATATCAGGCAAGGGACCTATAGCGAAGCTTGCTTATGGGCGGTGGGTGGGCCCTGCGCTGCTGCTACGGTCGCAGGGTGTATGGAGAGGTCTGCGCAATGTGTGAAAGGTTGCATTTGTTGCAGCAGGCAGTGTGGCTGTGGGCATGGCAGCAGTGCCTGCAGCTAGCCATGGCAATGGCTGCCTCTGGCTTCTCCACCTGGCTGCTCAGCAGGCTGCGTGTGAGACTGGCATGTTAGCTGCATCAGCCCTTAGTATCAGGCCGCAGGTGCGGGTCAGCAGCACGCATCAGCAGTCATGCCAGTGCCGTGCCACGATGCTTCCATGATGCACCAGGAGCAGCAGCAGCGACAGCAACCCCACCCCGCAGGAGCCCTGACCCTGACGCCACCCCAGACTCCGTGCCCTCCCCTTCGGCACTTGGTCTTGTTGTTCGACAACGTCAGGTGCCAACACTTTTGACGTGCAAGCCAGGGAGCCCAGGGCAGTGAGGGTGGCATTGGTGCAGGCTGGCTGCAGGTTGTGGGCTCTGCTGTCCCTGGCTGCGTGTGCAGTGGCCGCACCATCTTCTGTGCTGGCCTCCTGAAGCCTGGAGTGCGCCCAGGCAGTGCCCAGGCGGGCGACATCTGCTCCGCTTGCATGAAGACAGGCCAAGGCAACTACCTGGCCAACTTGGTGCTGTACCCAGGTGCCGCAGGCAGCCAGGGGCAGCACCGGCAGCAGCACAGGGCTAGCCCAGCGGCAGGGCAGGGGCAGCAGCAGGGGTGGCGACAGGGGCAGCGGCAAGGTGAAGGGAACAGGTGGCAGCAGCTGCAGCACAGAACAGCATGGCACCACACGCACTAGGCAGGGGCAGAGGCAGGGGGCAGGGGCTGGTGCAGGAGTTGACACAGGGGTGTGCTGGGGCCACAGTGAAGACATATATATGTAAGGAATGTATGAATGTGGGCAGACCCAGCGTGGCACTGATGCTTGCAGGGAGAGCGGAGTTTGTGTCATTCCTGCCGGAGAACACCCAGGGTGTTGCGGTGCAGCCCATAGCTGACAGAGGCGTGCTGATAGCCGGCATTGACGCAGTGCGGGGCTTGGGCAGGCTGGACCAGGTGCGCCAGGGGGGCGCTGCAACAGCTGCAGGCAGGCATGGGTCATTGTGAGAGTCACACCATGACGTGTACCCTCAGTGCTGCTGCAGTACACTCCGCAGTGACAGTTGTGTTGTGCATTGCCCATGCCATCAGCTGCTCTGCTGGCTGCGCGACCCTTCATCTTAATGGGGGTTGGGACGGTTGGTGACGCACTGCATGGTTTGAAGTCCAAGCACCATGCAAGCCGTGGCTGGTGTCTGTCCTGTCATGTTGTCCTGTCTTGATGGCCACGGTTGGATGCGTAAGGGCCAACATATGGTTGTCAGACTTTGGTTGGTCTTTGCCCCCTGCCCTTGCAGGCCTGGCTGGCGTCTGTGGCAGACAAGCTGGAAGTGAGTCTGGAGGGCGTGAAGCCTGTCAAAACAGGCGTTGGCTTTGGGGCGAGTGGCAAGGTGCAGGCGTAGAGTTCGGACATGGCGGCCGTGTAAACTAAGATGCCGCCTTATGCTGCCTATGTAACCTTCTGCGGAGAATGTGGCAGTGCACGCGCCATAGACTCGCGCGAAGCAACGTCTAAAGAGCCGGCCCCGCCGCCTCTCGTGGTTCTCAACCTGCCGTGCGCGCTTGCGCTGTCACTCTGAGCTTGTTGGGAGTGTGTGCAGCGCCCCCTGGAGATATGCAGCTAGAAGTCCCGCCCAGTTTTGCCTGCCCCTGGCAGGGTTTCAGGCTGGTCAATGACCGGCATAGCTGTGAGCGCCGAGCGTGAGCGGCGAAGTAGAGAAGCGGGAGATTTCCAGCTTCCCACCTCCGCGGACTACTCCTAGCAGTTAACCGTGCCGGGATGATGAAGGGCGGCAGGTCGCTAGACGTCGAAGCAGGTCTCCGAATAATGATGATCGATACGCGCGAGTGCCACGACACACTGCGCTTAGCAAACCTGTCTGAAGTGTGAAAGTGGATTGCGATTTCCTCGAGTTTCCTAGTTTCCCGGTTCCCAACCTGTGACAAGTGTGTTCCGGCAACTGCTTTCCAGCTGCTTTGCCCGCCACCCAGACTCTGCGGGGCGTGAGTGTGGCTGTGGGAGTGCCTGCTTGGCATTAACCTGAAGGTCGGTGAAGCGTCCCACCGGGCTGGCGGCTGCTTGCTGTAACATTTAACGGCGGACACTTACACATTTGCGTCGCGATGGCCGACAGCGAAGACAACTCTCAAATTTGTTGGGTGTGCCACGAACCTGCAAATGGCACCGTGGCGCAGGCGTTAATAGCTCCCTGCGATTGCCCAAGATTGGTCCACGCGCACTGTCTTGCGCGGTAAGGACGCCAAGTGCAACCTCTCGCGCAAGTGACGAGCACAATTGACGAGCTCAATTCTGCTGGCTCGCTAGGTGGCAGCTGCAAAGCGCTGGCAAGGATGAGGAGCTCAATTGTCGCTTCTGCCGCAAGGCAAGCTGTGGCCGCGTCGCATTGCTGCCAGTGGGAAAGGGCTGTGACGTTGGGTGGTAGGAATATAACAAACAGGAATGCGGATGACCATTAGCGTATCCTGGCTGGGTTTTTGCTTTGGATTCTGTCTGGGTTTCAGGACCACCATCCCAGTATGGGTTCAGGCCACAATACCCCCTGTGCATGCTGCTGTGCAGAGATTGCCTGACTGGCGGTCAACCCTTACCCCAGCGCACATGGAGCCGACTACGCCCCTCACGGTGGCAGTGCTATATAAAGGTGGGTGCCAGGCCAGCAAGGCAACACAACCAGAGCATGGGCGCAGTTCAGAAGGTCCTCTATCACTCATTCTCTCAGTGTGCGCTACAAAGCAAGAGAGGAGGGTGGGTTCATGCAGCAGCCCTTGCTCATGGTCCTGGACCATGTGCCATGCAGGAAGCTGCCACAGGCTGCAGGTGTGGCCAGGCACTGAGGGCGTCCAGCACTTCTGCAGCCTGCTGTGTGAGATCACTGGTGAGTCCAAGCCTGCTGCTGGCAGGGAACTCGCTGCAGGTCCAGATGTACTGCCTGTACTGCCTGCACTGCCTGCACTGCCTGATTCTACTGGGCAAAGCATACATGTGTGCGGGGCCCTGCCTGCCCTCATAATCGCAGGAGGCCCCACGCTGGATTGCATGCAGGTGAGTCGCATGCGTTCAGGCCTGTCACCCTCCTGCGTAGCCACGCCACAAAGCATGGCAGGCATCTCGTCAGCACCCATCTCCCAGCCTCCACACGACACATCACCTTCACCTGCCACCAGCCTTCCATACCCATGTTGCCATCATCCCTGCTGACCCGCCACGACAGGTGACGTTCCAATGCAAAGCCCCAGGCACCGGACATCCCCTTAGCTTGAGGGGCATTTCCGCCTTCAACGCCGCCATCCATTGTGCAGCCGTGGCAGCAGCTGAGAGGGTGGCTCGTGAAGCGCCTCGAACTCCTGGCAATGTGGCACTGGCACCGCAGCTGCTGGGCACCGACTCTGCCCTGGCTAGCGGCCCCTCCTCATCCATTGAGCAACCGCAACCCCTCACCCATCAGCCAACCCACCAGCATGAGACTGCCATGCCAGCCCTCTCTCCCTGCCCACCCCCTCTGACCAACACACTGGCATGCGCCTCCAGTCCAAGTTTGAGAAGTTCAGCCCACGCCCACCACAGCACAACAAGGCTGCTCGGCTGCCAGTCACTGTCAGGGGATGCCCAGGACTTCATCTTGCAACTGGGGCAAAGCGACCCAGGGGGGCTGGCTGGGGCAGTGCAGCAGCAGCAGCAGCAGCAGCAGCAGCAGGGTGCAGTTGCTGGGGGTCAGGGCCCTGAGCGCTGCCCAATGCCACCAAACAGCCCTGGCCGATGTGAGTGGGCGCACAAGCTGTGCAATAAGGCTGCAGACCTCCTCCGTCACTGCTTCCAATGCTTGTGCATGCAAGAGCAAGGCTGGATAGAAGACAGGTACGGTGCCCAAACAGTTCATGTGGTAGGAGAGGGCACAGGCAGAGATAGGCATGACGTCATGAGGCTGCCTGCTGGACTTAACACGGCTGGAGGGCCAACAACCAACGCATGCAGCATCCAGCAAGCGGTGGTGTGCAGACAGCTGATGCATGCTGGCTGCTGCTGCATCAGCAGCTGGTCTTCAATGCAACCGTTTGGTCCCCAGCTGCTGACGCTGTCAAAAACGCTGTCAAATACGCTGTCAAAAACGCTTGTTTCTGTGTGATAGTGTGATAGAGGGCCCCAGGGAAGTGAAAGGGAGTGTGGCCTTGGGGTCAGGTATCAGCTGCGAGCTAGCGGCACATTGAGGTGCACAGTGAATGTGTCGCCAGCATCTTGTGGCTGCTGAGTGTCCCTGCAACCAGTATGGAGCCCTACTGCTGCCCTGTGTGTGCTGCTCTGCAGGGATGCTGGCCTGTCACTGAGCTACATACCTCATGCCATGGGGTATCCCTTCCCCGGCTACAGCCAGTGGGCGCCGATGTGGCGCTAGACTGCGTTGACGCTGCGTCACCTGCTGCTGACTTGTTGTCCTGGAAATCCAGGGAAGTAAGGGAAGGCTCTCACGGAATGATGCCTAGTGTGTCGGCCCTGGCTTGCGGTGGGCCGCCATTGAAGCCCTCACTTTGCCACCAGGACAGCGCATGAACTGCAGCGCTGGGCGGCAGCTTGCGAGGAGCGGCAACATTAGAGCAGGGCACGCTGGTTGGGGGCCTCAGTACAAGGGGGCATATGTGTGGTTTCAGGACAATCGAAAGGCTGTTCACCTTGGCCAGCTGCTGCTCCAGCTCTTCCTTCAGGTTGTGGGTGCCCCCAAAACTGCTCATCATGGCATTGTGCAGGCCTGCAGAGGGCAGCAGCAGCCAGAGCATGCCACTGTCAGCTCAAGGCTCAGGCACTGCAAGGTTCCAGCTTCATGCATTACCGTCCATCAGTTTACCAACCTGTAGTGGCTGCGTGCTTCGCAGTGAGATTGTTGGAGAGTGCACGCATCAAAGCGTCGTTGCAAAGTACCTCACCTCATGGTGCCTAGCCCTGCATAGCCTAGTCACGTAGCTCCATGAGGTAGCGGTGAGCCTGTTGTGCTCAGTGTATTGTACCTGCACCAATTAAATTGCTTGTGTTTGTAGATCAGTAGGCAGAGAGCACCGAAGTTGTCACGAGGCATTCAGCACCGCATGGGCATGACACAGTAGCATGGGCCCAGCATGGTGATAAAGACAATGATGGTGACGATGGTGATGATGGTGATGACGCGGTGGCATGCATCTTGCACTGTCTCAAGATGTGCTGTCACAGATAACCTGCACCGCAGCAAGGCAGGTGGGTAGACAGGGCCTGCAATGCAGCTCTGAACATGCGCCGCATTGGGGAGAGCAAATGGCGGCGGCTGGAGCTGTGCTGTTGGCAGACCAGCTGAAGCTGCCAGCCAAGGGCAAGGAGTACCTTGACCTGGGCTGCAAGCGGCTGCGAGACCGGCCACTCAACGCCCAGCAGCAGCTGCAGCAGCCTGTTGCGGTACAGTAGTGTGCCCCCGCTTGAGTTGTTCCCATCAGCTGTCATCAGCACATGTCGGTCACGCCAACTCTAGGCTACAGCCCTGTTGCAGGGGTCAGGCAATAGTGTAGGTAGACTAAACACAACACAGACAGAACACCACCAACAAAACGAAGTCCCTATTGAGGGTCTAGGTGCTGGCACAGATAATGCAGCATTTATAGATTTTATACCCCTGGCGGGGCGGGGGCGGGGGCGTAGATGGCTCCTGGGCCAGGCCCGCATGAGCAAAACAAGCATGAGCTTGAACATGAGCATGAGCCGAGATTTGAGCCGCCATTGCACTGAGCACACTGCCTTATAATTATCGATAAACATCGCACCGCGTACCTGACAGAGTTCTCTACACGGCGATGTGCGACACATGAATAGAAACCACGTGGCTAAGACGCGGCACCTGACCGCCTGCCCTCCTTGCCTGCCTCCTACCCTTGTGCCTTTGTAATGGTTCGTGCTCTTGCAAACACTTGGCTTGCTTCCACCCCTGCTCCCTTCGCGAGATCTGCCCATATCCCTGCCCGGGTCCACACCCTGCCCGGGTCCACACCGGGTGGCCGCGCAACTGATTTGGGTTCTAGGAGATGTGCAAGCTGATAAAGAAGTTGAAAGGCTACATGTCGCAGCCTCCGCACGGCTGCTTCGTGTCGAATATCGTAGACTTTAAGCGAGTGCTCAGCGAAGGGCGAAGGTAGAGAATATGTTGCACAGCGGAGCCGCATCGCCACAACAGTTACAGCCCCATCTGCCGATCGGCTCGGTGTAAACGTAACTTTGACTGGGATTTGACCGAGCTGTCAGTTCGCCTTGTTGGCCGATCTGTCCGCACCAACGCGAAAGCTGGCTAGTAGTGCATGTCAGCCTTAGCATACATTGCTGCATCCGTGGTCAGCTCCAATCTGGAGGCCGTGAAGTGTCATCACAACGCACTTCGCAACCTTGGCTTCGCGCCATGTAATCCGTATAGGAGGTTAGAGCTACCCATGCTGTGGCGGTCAATTATTTGCATTTGAGGCACTGGTACACATGTGCAATATAATCCACCAAAGCAATCCACGTTCAAAAGCATATCACAAGCATCCTTCTGCAGGAGCAAGCTCATACACGACTATAAAATGCATGTTGAAAGACTACCAAACGAATTTATTTGGCCAGGCCCTCCACCAACAATCAAGGCTAAAGCACATCCGTAGCATGGAAGCAATAGCTCGTAGTATGCCCGTCATGCCAATCCGTGTCCGCTGTAGGATGAGCCTGATGCCTGATGCGAATAAACAGGCAGGCACCAGGCAGGGGCATGAGCAGGGCAAGCAATGACGAGGCTCTGCAGCCAAACAGCAAACACTTGGTCTTGTCGTCTTGGCAAGACAAGGCACCAAAAAACCCGGGCCCTGCATGTATACTGTCCAATGCTACCAAGGTAAGTCATACTCATGTAGCAAGGCAATATGGCATGGCGTGGTTCGATTACGTGGTAAATTGGCATCACAATGTGTTGCGGGTGGAAGCCTGGCGCGCGTTGGTGATGGCTTCATTGTCACAGCACAGCAGGTCAGTGTATTGAAGCCTACCAAACGCACATGCAGCGAGCATGGGCTGCCACATGCAATTGTGCAATCCTTCATGGGGCTCGTATCCCATGCCGCCTGCTCAGTTGGGGCAGGCCACTGTGGGGAATAGCCAGCAGGCCAGGTTGGGAAGGTTGCAAATGTATGTGTGTAGTGCGTGTGGTTGCTACAGTGCAGCAGCTGCCCTACCCTTAGGATCAAGGAAAGCAGTCTGCATCCAGCCCTTGCCTTTCACGTCCACACCAGGTGTCTTGCACCAGGCCTCGTGAGGCAAGTGTGACATGAAGGCCTGGCTGACGTGGATGACATCCGCCTGGCCCGTAGACGCCATCCTGCGGTACACAAGTTCTCCGACTGTGAGCAGTGCTTCTTTGACACCACAGTCCATGATGTGCGAGCAGTGATGAGGTGTGAGCAGGCAGCCTGTGATGAAGATGGCGGTGAGCAGCATGTGGTGAGCAGCTGGACGGGCTAAAGGAGCCCCCTAGTGCCAGGCCGGACTAGAAGCTTCGGGTGGGCATCGGGTCATGTGCTAGCGCGCACCTAGACGCTGTGTTGACGGTGTCGCCAAACAGGCAGAAGCGGGGCATCCGCGTCCCAATCACGCCGCTCATCACGGGGCCGCAGTGCAGGCCGCAGCGCATCTGGACCGGGTCGCCCCACGGATCCGTCACGCTCTGGGCGGCGCGAAGCATGGCTATGCTGAAGCGCAACAACTTGTGCGCGTGGTCTGGGTCATGACCGCCTAGAGCTCCGCCATTTTGCAGGTGTCGCCGTTTAGGCGAATGAAGCTGCCGAGGTGCCGGAGAGCCGACATGAGGTCCGCGGTTGTCTTGGTCGGGATCGGCACCCAGAGCTGCCTGCGATGACGTGAAGTAACCGGAGCCGTGCACAGCTGTGACGTGCACCTCCAGAAGATGAGTTTCATCGACTCCACACCATTACACTATTCGCAGTAAGTGGGTAAGCACTGCCTAGTCGGCACATGAGGAGCTGGGCAAGTGGCTGGGCTGTCACCCCACCCGTGGAGTGCCACCTCACCTGAACCCGACTCCTCCTGCCATGCACACATGTACCGGTCACACCCACCTGCCATTCCTACCTTGGCAATTGGGGCTTAGCCATAACCATGCTAAGCAGAGATACAAACAGTGCCACACTCACTCTCACCTCACTGATACTGGGCGCGCCTTGCTGGCAGCTGTGGGTGTCCCCTGACCGGTCAAACAGGCCGGCACACACCATGTAGCAATCCTGCAGCAACAGCAGGAGCAGCAGCAGCAGCAGCACACTCACTTCGGGCATGTCATGCAGGCTGAGTAGGTACAAGTAGGCTGAGTAGGTTTGCGTGCAGCAGTTCTGAGAAGCAGTGCTTCAGCCTCCCTGGAAGTGAGGGGAGGCGCTCACGAAATGATCGTAAGAGTAATCACTCCATAAATCACTCAATGAATCCCTGTGGAAACCCAAGTTGGTTGTAAAGGCCACAGACGTCTCAAAGCACATTGCGTATTGGCACGAAAGAAGCGGAGGAGTTAACGGAGCTGAGAGTGCATAGGATGTAGGGAAACGCGTCAGGCACACAGATAACCACTGCCAAAGCTAAGGGGCCCTCTTAGCCTCCTTAGGAAGTAGCGTTGATCTGGCTGAGTGCAGCTAGGTGCGCGCTGGGGTCTACAGCACCCACCCCAATGGTTTCCACCTTGTAGCAGTCCTGCAACGAACAGCAGTCGGCAGAGCAGCAGCAAGCTGTAGGGGAGAGCAGCACCCTCAGGTTGATACACGCCATCATACAGGTGCACTCCTCGAACTCTTGCTTGCACTGCCAGGGTGCACCAGTGCCTGTCACATTGAAGTCACACTGTCACTGTGGGGTCACACCTAGATCACACCACAATAACTACGATCTAAACTGAAAGCTCGTGGCATAGGGGCTGCGTGCTGGGTGAGTTCTCTGGAGGGTGTGAGGCAGCCGTTGGCGGGGCCATTGCCCCTGACACCCACATGGTGCTCCAGGAGGTCGTCAAACAAAGAATATAAGTGGTCCAGGAGCAGCATGATCTGCCCCGGGTCCATTCGCTGGCTCATGGTGGTGAAGTCCTGCAGCCAGGGTGGCAGGCCATACCACAAGGCGGGATCACCAGGCACTGCCAACAGCACAACTGCTCCTGGCTGCACACGCAGGAAAGAGTACCTGGGCGGTGGCTCTGCCCCTGTGCCCAGTTTATACCCCTCTTGCCCAGGTTTTAGTAACTTGTGTCACCTCTTGCTTGATTGTTGCAAATGGTAGGTTTGGGGCAACACTGTTTTGTCTTGTAGTGTGGGGCACCTCAAGTAGCCTGACAGCAAGGAGCCACCATGCACTGGGCACCATGCCCCTCCCTGTGCACAACACAACACCGCCCCTGGCACCATCCACTCCTCTAGGCAGCTAGATCAGCAACCAGGGGTACCACGCGGGGCACGATACATCAGCTCAGCGCACATTCTCCTACTCTCATGGGCAGGGGAAGTGTTATATGTTGTACAAACTGGGTAACTGCGACATCAGCTCAGCAGGCTCTTCCCACACCAGTGTGCAGCTGCCACTGACCCATACCTGGATGTGGGCAAACAGGATGGATACCTCCTGGTGCATGGTGGCCAGGTCCATGACGTCACGCCCGCTCAGCTGGGGCAGGCCACCCGGGCTGGTGGGTGGCGGGGCCTGCTGGCATGGTGCTGCCAGGGTGTCACAGGGAGGGTCGGCTGACTTGGCTGGACTGGGCTTGGCAGGGCTGATACTGAGGAGGTGTCCTGTCACGCTGACAAAGGACTCCTTGCCGGCGTCCTTGTCTAGACTGCTGGCAGCAGGACCTGCAGCTGCTGCAAGACAGGTACGGGGGTGACTTGGTGGTTTGGGAGGTGGCAGGGGCAGCAACCACAACAGAGCTGTAGGGTCACTGATGCATGTGAGATGACGATGATGGGCATCACAACTCATCCAGCGGCTGCAGCCAGTGCACAATGGCACGAGATGATGGTGAGCTGTGTAGTGCGTGGAACAAGATGAGCTGTGCAGCTGGTCACAGTCAATGTGTGAGCCCTGCAGCTGAATGAGGCTGGCGTGTAGCTTTGGTCAGTCTCTGGCAGGTGCGGAGCGGACTTGGTGTGTGTGTGTGTTGATTCTCCTGCCATCATTGCTTACCAGGCAGAGTGACCCCGTCTGGTACTGCCAGCTGCTCTTGGGCCTTGTTGTGCTGCTCACCAGCCTTGGCTGTGTGCCGCTCTAGGAGCTTGGTGATGACCTGTGCATGAGCAGGCAGGCATTGCACATCCACGCGTCATGCGCTGCTAGCGCTGCTTTGGGCCTCAATGATAGCAGGGAACGAGATGCCGATCATCAGTGAGCTAGCGCCCGGTGCAACGGTGCCCGGTGTTGGCTGTACCGACAGTTTTTGACTGCCCCTTAAAGTCGCCCTTGCCGGATGAGCCTACCTGCTGCATGTGAGCAAATGCCATGCCATGAGATGTGTCGATCATGATGACGACCAGGCCAACCTCCCCTGTGGTAGCTGCAGGGAAGCTGCAGCCCTCAGCCCCTGTGCGTGTGCCTGCCTCACCTGTTGAGGCAGGATCTGCTGCAGCAGCGCCTCCTGCTGCCGCTGCAGGACCGCCACCTGCTGCTCAGCGAGCACTGCATCCGTCACATCCACCTAGAGGGCAGGCGCAGGGAGCAGCACTGTGCTGTAGACCCACATGTCTGTATGGGGGTTGATGGCTTGACCCTTGTGACACTGCCCACCACAGGGACATCCCTGTGAGCCACATGGGCTTGTGCAGTGGGCACCATCATTGGGCAACATCACAGGCGGCGCCAGCTGTGACTCGCACCATTCATGAACTACCCAGGGCAGGCGGTGGGAGCAGCACTGTGATGTGACCCGGGTGTGATGTGACCAGGTAGTGGCCCCTGCACACTGGGCTTGACCCACTGGTGCTAGACTGCTCAGTGCTCACTGGCGCAATGGTATGCCGGCCAACAGCTGCAGCGCTGTGAAGCACCACAGGGGACACCAGCTGTGGCCAGCACCACTGCTGGCTGGTAGAAGGGACATCTGCTGTGTTTACAAGAGGCAGCTAGTTTGCTAGGCACCTCTTGAGCATCTACACCTACACCGGCTGTAGCGCCAGTTCTAACCCAAAGTCCACAGGCCAACTCCCTGATCCTGCCTGCCTATCCCTCAGAGCCATCCCTGCAGTTCCCTGCCATCCCTGCTCGACAGCAACATAAAGGAACAGGCCCACGACACAGGCCGTCTCTCAAGCCACGCTGCCTGTTGCCTGAAGTCTACAAAGATGCCGGCTATCTCCCCTTATCCTGCAAGATCAGGGAGCTGCCTGTGGGTAGCCTCCGTCCACAACTACACAGCTTCATCGGGCCGCCCTTTACGGTTGCAAACCTTATCCCTGGTACCACATTCCATTTCATATGGCCACTGGGCTCCCTGTACGACCTACCAGCCTGATGCTTGAAAGGCTTAGTTGAGCCTGATTAAGCCCTACAGGTGGCTGTGACCTCGGCTCCAACAGGGAGGCATTGCTACGATCCTGTTGGCACCACCCTGTTGAGTACCACCCTGTTGGTACCCAACTTTGGGTACCACACTGTTGGTACCCAACTTTGACCCTAACACGCTGAGCCAGCTGATATTGACAGGGCTGTGCCAACATGTAGCTGATGTGCTGCTGACATGCTACTGTTGGCAGTCAATGTAACTGTTGTCAATGTGACTGTTGTCAATGTAAGTCGCGAGAGTGAGAGTCGTGAGAGTGCATAGAGTCTCAAAGTACCATATACTACAGAGCGCGATGAAGGGCAAGAAGTGCAAGGGCGCGTATGAGCCCAAACAGCCCAACCCCAAGGTCCCCAAGCCAAAGCCCCAAGGACAAGCCTGATACAGTGGGCCGGGTAGGCCCCGTCTCGCCACAAGAGGGCAGGGGAGAGCAAGTGGCGCCCACTGGAGCTGTGCAGGTGGCCACACCGAGGAAGACTTCCTGCCCAAGGCAAGGAGTACCCAGCACTGGGCTTCAAGAAGCTGCGAGACCGAGCCCCCAAGGCCCAAGCCCAGCAGCCTGTAGCACAATAGCATGTGTGCACTAGGTGATGCTGAAGCTGTTGCTTACATCAGAGCATGTGTTTCATGCCAACATAGGTTTCCTGGCCTTTGCAAGCGGGTTGGGGTAGTGAATCAGGTATTGGTACCGGCTGTAGGTCGCAGTTACCCAGTTCGGACAACAGATAACACTTCCCCTGCCCATGAGAGTAGGGGAATGTGCACTGCCATGCTACTGTCATAAGGCTAAACTGCACATCAGGCTACACTGCTGCCCCATAGGCTGAGACTGCATTCAACTTGCCTGTGCCACGACGTACACGTTGCCAAGGACGTGCGGGGCACGCACAGCTGTGATGTTGACCTCATGGAAGCAGCGCTGCTTCGCCTCCAGGCCAATCCACTGCCGCAGCCGCCAGTGCACAACCTCCAGGCGTGCGCGGAAGCACTGCCCCACAGCAACCTGGTCATGCACCTGTTGCAGCTCCTCCTGGAGGTCCACAGGACAGGGCACAGCCACAGGCCACAGGGCACAGGACCCAGGGCACAGGGGTCACAATGAACAGCCAGGGCCAACAAGCTGTGGGCCAGGAGCAAAGGGCATGAAACCATGTCTCAGTCTTGCATGGCTTGTGCCTGTATGGCAGGTTGTCCATGGCGGGTGGGTCAGGGCACTGACATGGCTAACTGGGTTCGAGCTAATATCTGTTACAGGCAGGAAGACAGAGGTGCAGGTAGGCAGGAGGCCAGTATGAAGAGCAGCAGCACCAGCACCAGCAGCAGCACCAGCAGCAGCGGCGTCGGCGGTGACGGCATCGGTGCCTGTATGGTGCTAATGTCTGTTACAGGCAGGAAGACAGAGGTGCAGATAGTATGAAGGCCAGTATGAAGGTCAGCAGCAGCAGCAGCAGCAGCAGCAGCAGCAGCAGCAGCAGCAGCAGCAGCAGCAGCAGCAGCAGCAGCAGCAGCAGCAGCAGCAGCAGCAGCAGCAGCAGCAGCAGCAGCAGCAGCAGCAGCAGCAGCAGCAGCAGCAGCAGCAGCAGCAGCAGCAGCAGCAGCAGCAGCAGCAGCAGCAGCAGCAGCAGCAGCAGCAGCAGCAGCAGCAGCAGCAGCAGCAGCAGCAGCAGCAGCAGCAGCAGCAGCAGCAGCAGCAGCAGCAGCAGCAGCAGCAGCAGCAGCAGCAGCAGCAGCAGCAGCAGCAGCAGCAGCAGCAGCAGCAGCAGCAGCAGCAGCAGCAGCAGCAGCAGCAGCAGCAGCAGCAGCAGCAGCAGCAGCAGCAGCAGCAGCAGCAGCAGCAGCAGCAGCAGCAGCAGCAGCAGCAGCAGCAGCAGCAGCAGCAGCAGCAGCAGCAGCAGCAGCAGCAGCAGCAGCAGCAGCAGCAGCAGCAGCAGCAGCAGCAGCAGCAGCAGCAGCAGCAGCAGCAGCAGCAGCAGCAGCAGCAGCAGCAGCAGCAGCAGCAGCAGCAGCAGCAGCAGCAGCAGCAGCAGCAGCAGCAGCAGCAGCAGCAGCAGCAGCAGCAGCAGCAGCAGCAGCAGCAGCAGCAGCAGCAGCAGCAGCAGCAGCAGCAGCAGCAGCAGCAGCAGCAGCAGCAGCAGCAGCAGCAGCAGCAGCAGCAGCAGCAGCAGCAGCAGCAGCAGCAGCAGCAGCAGCAGCAGCAGCAGCAGCAGCAGCAGCAGCAGCAGCAGCAGCAGCAGCAGCAGCAGCAGCAGCAGCAGCAGCAGCAGCAGCAGCAGCAGCAGCAGCAGCAGCAGCAGCAGCAGCAGCAGCAGCAGCAGCAGCAGCAGCAGCAGCAGCAGCAGCAGCAGCAGCAGCAGCAGCAGCAGCAGCAGCAGCAGCAGCAGCAGCAGCAGCAGCAGCAGCAGCAGCAGCAGCAGCAGCAGCAGCAGCAGCAGCAGCAGCAGCAGCAGCAGCAGCAGCAGCAGCAGCAGCAGCAGCAGCAGCAGCAGCAGCAGCAGCAGCAGCAGCAGCAGCAGCAGCAGCAGCAGCAGCAGCAGCAGCAGCAGCAGCAGCAGCAGCAGCAGCAGCAGCAGCAGCAGCAGCAGCAGCAGCAGCAGCAGCAGCAGCAGCAGCAGCAGCAGCAGCAGCAGCAGCAGCAGCAGCAGCAGCAGCAGCAGCAGCAGCAGCAGCAGCAGCAGCAGCAGCAGCAGCAGCAGCAGCAGCAGCAGCAGCAGCAGCAGCAGCAGCAGCAGCAGCAGCAGCAGCAGCAGCAGCAGCAGCAGCAGCAGCAGCAGCAGCAGCAGCAGCAGCAGCAGCAGCAGCAGCAGCAGCAGCAGCAGCAGCAGCAGCAGCAGCAGCAGCAGCAGCAGCAGCAGCAGCAGCAGCAGCAGCAGCAGCAGCAGCAGCAGCAGCAGCAGCAGCAGCAGCAGCAGCAGCAGCAGCAGCAGCAGCAGCAGCAGCAGCAGCAGCAGCAGCAGCAGCAGCAGCAGCAGCAGCAGCAGCAGCAGCAGCAGCAGCAGCAGCAGCAGCAGCAGCAGCAGCAGCAGCAGCAGCAGCAGCAGCAGCAGCAGCAGCAGCAGCAGCAGCAGCAGCAGCAGCAGCAGCAGCAGCAGCAGCAGCAGCAGCAGCAGCAGCAGCAGCAGCAGCAGCAGCAGCAGCAGCAGCAGCGGCAGCAGCGGCAGCAGCGGCAGCAGCGGCAGCAGCAGCAGCAGCAGCAGCAGCAGCAGCAGGAGCGGCGGCGGCGGCGGCAGCGGCGGCTCACCTTGCGGTTGTTAAACAGCATGTCCAGGAAGTCCATGGGGCTGCTGTCAGCGCTGCCCTGGCTGACTGTGGCTTTGCAGGCTGGTTCAGCAGTGTTCAGCAGGTTGTGCCAGGCATGACAGCCTGGGCATACAGGGGCAGGCAGGGGCGGGTGATGAGAGGTGCACAGCCCTGGTCCTGGCGCAGGCTAGGACCTCTGCCCCTGGCCCTCTCTGTGTGACTGCCCCACTTTGTCTTAAATGGTACATAGTTGGCGCCTCTCCGATTAGATGGAAAGTCGATGCACACCCCAGCACGGCCACTCTGTTTTAATAGGGTCTTTCATGGCTGTCTGGCTGAGCACATCGCACCAGCAGAGCCAACCCTCAGGTCCCATGGTCATGGTCAGCTGCCAGATTTTGCCAAACCTATTCCTGAACACCTGGATTAAGAAGTTTCCGGGACAATGTTTAGGAGTGGCATGCAATCATACGCAAGCCATTTGAGGTAGTTATCCTGGACTCTGAATTAGCACACACTTTATTTTGAACTGGGTTTTGACGCTGGGTCAAGGCTAGCACGTGATGAGGGCCAACCCACCCACCAAAAGCTGCCATGCTGGCTGCGTTCTGCCACAGTGGCTTGCCAGAGACTGGGTCCACGATGGTGAGGCATGCAGGCATGGACCTCATGGCCAACAGGTTCCGCAGACCCCACACAGAAGGGAGGGGGTCGTCCGCTGGGCAGGCCATGACCTGGGCATGGGGAAAGGCAGCGACCGCAAGGTACCCTGACTGTGTCATGGCATCAAGAGGAGACTCCCTGCTTTGGCTAAATGCAGGCACAAGAGGCAAATGAGCGTGGGTGTCGCAGCAACAAGGGCAGGCATAAGCAGTGTGATGTGATCAGGGTGGCATGGTGGGAGGCTGGTGAGTGAGGCGTGGCTGGCTAAGGGTATCAGCCTGGCTGACAGCCTGTGCTGCGTTGTAGGTTTGGCTGTTGGGTCCTAATCTGGCAACATGTGGCCCGCACCACAACCCTGGACAAACAGGGCCATCTGGAGCTGTGCATGCCTGCCTGCAGGCTTTCTATGACATGGTGCAACCCTCAAGCGCTGCCCATGCCGCAAAAGCTTTCAACCCAGGCACCATACTTGCTCATGCAGCCAACGCCCAAGCCTGCTTCCACCATGGTAGGGGTCTACCAGGGTTGTTCTGCTACTTCAAACCCACCGGGCCCTCGCCAGGAGTGCTTGCCTAAAGTGGTCGCATTGGGAGGGTGCTTGCATTGAGAGTCCAACAGGGCCAGGTATGCACCTGGCATCGTTGAAGTGATGAAGGCAGCAGCCAACAGATCACGCCTGCGCTTGTGCTTTGCTTGCATGCAGCCGGGGTAGGGTAGGGTAGGGCACGGCTCACCTGCTGCACCATGCCCCACCACCGCCTCCTGCTCCTCGGCTCTTGCGCAGAACTGACCTCTACGACACACCAGCATTGCAGTGGCGCAGGCCAGCAGGGCATCTCAGCTTATGACTACATGGGTGGGAAGTGAGCCTCTATCACCAACATAACCGCAGCACCGCCCTCGTCGTCCTGCAAAGGCGGAATCAGATCCCCCCACCAGGGGTGGTGTCTCTTCTGTATGGAGTTGTGTCCCCGTGCATTTGGCATGGGCGCCTTCCACCTACACTATTACATGACCTGGCACCCAGCCCTAGCCAGCCGCCCCTGCCCCACTCTGAGGGGCGGCAGAAGAGGGGTGCCTCACCTGGGGCTTCAATGATGGCAGGGAACGAGATGCCAATCATCAGTGAGCTGGCGCCCGGTGCAAAGCGCACGGCATGGACCACCATGGGGTGGAGCAGGCCCAGGCGCGTGTTCTTTACATGGGCCTAGGGTGGCAGCAAGGGCACACCATCCCTTCCACAGGCTTGCACTTGCGCTGACGTCTGACGTCTAACCACACATGAAAGTGATGCACACATGACAAGACTGCCAAGACTGCTGAGATGGCCAAAATGCCACTTGTTACTGACACTGGGCTGCTGGTTAAGCTGTTTGTTGAGCTGCTCATTGAGCTGCTTGTTGATCACGCTGTGATGCCTGTGATGCCTGTATTCCACTGCAATGAAATGGCCAAGGTGCTGTGATGCCTGTATGATATATATAAAAAACCCATGATATGCCTGTATGATATATATATCCAAACCATGACAGCCTGTATGATACATATATATATATATATACATCAAAAGCCTGTATAGTTATCAAAAGCCTGTAAAGTTGTTTGTCAAAAGCTGTGGATGTCGGAAGCACACCCACCTCCCACTCCAACATGAACCTGCTGTTGCTGCGCCACGCTCGGCTGGACCATTTGGCTGCAGCGTGGAGGTCCTGGGATGTGGGCAGCAAGCATGGCGCTGTGACCATCCCTGGAGTCCAACCAGCAGCACATCACCACCACCCTGGCCACCTGGGATGCGGTGTGGGAGGTGTACCTAACCCTCAAGGGGCACAGTAGCGGCTGCGGCTGTACGGAGCCCAGGACCGGGCGCTGGAGCAGTTCTTCAAATAGGTAAGGGCGGGTGGGTGGGTGGGAGAGTTATGTACTGAGAGGTGGTGGGTTGGGCATTAAGCGAAAGAGTAGTTGAGTGTGCCATGCCTAACCTGGCGCCACCATGCCAGCCACCATGTGTGCCTTGTGTGCATGACTGCAGCTGGAGGAGGAGATGGCGGAGGTGCTCATGAAGCGCTACGACTGTGTCAAGCAGCTGGTGGTTTCATTTGGTGCAGCTGGCATTGACAGGCAGGGAGGGCGGGGCGCTGACGCAGTGCTGCAAGCCTGCTGCAAGGTGGGGTGCAGGCCCAGGGGCACAGACCACTGAGAGCCCCCAGCAGGGCAGGTGGATCACTGCCTGCTGCGCCCAGCCTGGAGCCAGCAGCGTGACCAGCCGGTGCCGGGCCTGATGTGCTGCCCGGTAGTGGGCCCCCGCATCCTGCCACAGCCCTCATGCAGCAGCCAGGAAGCCTCACAGCCAGCAGCCTCAGAGGCTGGGCCCAGCACTCCCCCGTCAGCAAGCGCAGCAAGCGTACCAAGGATGAGCAGGCAGCTGAGCCCATCCAGCCCGCCAAGGGCAAAGGCAAGGCCCAGGGCAAGGCTGTAAAGGCGTTTCATTGGATATCAAGCCCTTAGCTACTGGCTAGCCCCTGACAAGGGGACCTGACCTGACCTCCTTGAAGAACTGCTCCCGCTTAATCTTACAGCAGCGGCTCCAAGACAACCATCGACTACTTCCCACAGCCAGCGTGCGTGCCAGACATCCCAACGGTGAGAGTAGCCATCTGTGGGTTACTGCTGCTGCTGCTGTTGGTCTCAAGCACTGAAATTGACTTTACAGCACCTCAGTAAATGGCCTTGGGCCTGAGCTATGGCTCATGGTATTGGGAGCATCCATCGTTGTTTTCAAACCAGGGCAAGGCTGCTAAGGCCAAGCCAGCACCACAGCCAGGCAGGTGGGTAGACAGGGACTGCAATGCAGCTCTGAACATGCGCTGCATTGAGAGCAAATGGCACCGGCTGGAGTTGTGCTGGTGGCCAGACCAGCTGAAGCTGCCAGCCAAGGGCAAGGAGTATCCTGAGCTGGGCAACAAGCGGCTGCAAGACCGCCCGCCCAAGGCCCAGCAGCAGCCACCTGCTATAGCACAGTTGTGCGCCCCCAATGTGACCTGTCATCAGCTCAGAATCAGTGCATGGTTGTCATGCCAACTCTAAGCTATAGCCTTGTCACAGGGGTCAGGCAACATAACTCCACACAGACAAAACACCACCAACAAAACAAAGTCCCTAGTGAGGGTCTAGGTGTCGTGACCTTACCCGCTGCAGCAGGACCACTAGCGCTGGAGCTAGGGCTGTAAGGCAGGGATGGGTCACATGCGCCCACCTTGAAACCAAAACATTGCAGCATGGGCTCACTCATGAATTGAAGGGAGGTCTGCAGCCATGGCAGGTCGGGTACATATTGAAGGGGTGGCTCCTGGGTGAATTTCTTGCAGGGTTGTGGATGCTGGGACTGGCGTCTGATGCAGCCTACTTGCAGGAAAGGCCCTGTCGTGCACGTACTGCTGTTGTACTTCTGCACATGATGTTGAAGTGTTTCACCTGCAAGGATTGGGCACGCACTCATGGGCAGCATAGCGAGGTTGGCAAGACACGGTGGTAGCACTCAACTCATACATCTCCTACAGCTTTGCTGGGGCTGTGTTGTCAGACCCCTGATACACATGACACAGCGACAGCACTCAGCCCCTGCAGTCACCTGCTTGCAGCTCTGTGCAGCGGAATACACAAATGAATGAGCTTGCTGCTGATGCACAATGAGCCACTTCAGCAAGTGTGAAGAGCAGCGGTGAACCCATGGGTGCTGTTGGGCAACGCCTGGGCAAGAGGCTGTCAATGCTGACTCCATCTGGTGGAAGGCATGACAGCTCATCCTGCTGCGATGGACTCATGGGCATTCCCGGCAGAAATTCGCCCTCCATTTCGGAGGTGATGTTCATCTGTGCTTACTCCGCTGCGAAGCTGGAGCTGGAGAGATGTGGAGGCTGGAACCTACAGCGCGGCGGGCCTACTGCAACCTTGCTGCTGTCGGATTACGAAGTGCTACCGTGATGATACGACAGTAGAGTGGACACATGAATACTAGCTAGGATCGACGTCCCTAAGTGCGTTCACATCTCGTATGTGCGAACTCTTCTGCTGTTCAATGTCGTAATTGCAGTTATCCTCATCATGCATCTGCGACAACACGGTGACTGTAAATGACTGTGCTGCCGACACGATACGGATATGCAGCCGATGGGCTGCCAGAGGGATGCATATGATGCATGGCCTGAGATGCAGGGCAGTACTTAAGGCTGCACCTCAAACCCCTCTTACCCCTATCTGGCCCAGCCCTTCGCTCACTAGCTATTACACATGTGTTACATTGGTAAGAACAATGACTCAGGCCATCAGGCACCCCTTGAACCATCCTTGTGCCCATGCATGTCCCCAGAATTGGACCATGACCCCTCCCCCCTGAACCTACCCACGTTGCCTGAACGGACCTCAAACCTATGAGGCTGCCTGGTATACACCCAATCTTCTTCTCAACAACCCAAGAACTACTACCATCCAAGAATCCTTGAAGGCACTAGCAGGGGCAGCAACAGAGGCAGCAGGAACAGGCGCTCCTCAGCTCTCACCTGCCCCTATGCAGCAGCAGGGGGGGCAAGGGCAGCAGGGGGGGCAAGGGCAGCAGGGGGTGGGGGGCCAATACCCTAGCCAAGGTGTGGCCCTGGGTTTCCCCAGCACCAGGGTTCGACCCCTGCCCCTTCTCCTAATACTGCACCAGATCCCTGCCCTTCAGCTGCTACTCGGGGTGGCCAGCCGCCTGCTCAGCCGCCTGCATGAGGGCCTGCAGCCCCCTCCAGGCATTGTCACCCCCGCCTGGTGCAGCAGGGGCACTGGCGGGGGGGTCTGGGCAGGGCCGTGACCAGGCACACTGGCTGGGGGTGGCTGGGTGTGGGGTAGAGGCCAGTACCTGTAGGGGCAGGGGCAGAGTGGGGCAGGGCCTATGGCAGGGGCAGGAGCGAGAGCAGGGGCAGGGGCAGGGGCAGGGGCAAGGCAGGCCCCCCCGCAGACCTGCATCCACCCCCCACTTACCACATGTGTGGTGTTGGCTCGCGGCTTGATCACAGCTGGGGCCAGCGGGAGCTCTCCAGACCGAGGCCTAGACAGGCCGCAGCCACCCTGCCCCAGCCCCAGGCCCTGCCTCTGCCCCTGCCCCAGCTCCAGCCCCAACCCCAGTCCCATGTCATGCTGCATCTGACCCTTGGCCGCCCCCTGCAGCTGCAGCCAGCCTGGCTCATGGTCTTGCAGGCAGCTGCCTTGCCCAGCCCCAGGCCAGCGCTGGGCAGGCTGGCTGTGGGGCGGACTCCGGTGCAGCGGCTGCTGTGGCTGGGCAGGAGGCAGGCCTAGGCAGGCCGACTGCGCTGAGCAGGCCGCCCTGGCAGACAGCAGCTGTGGCAGGCCAGCCGGCAGCAGCCCAGGGGGGTAGTGGCTGGCCTGTGGAGGGCAGGGGAAGGGAGGGGCTTGGGCGAGCAGTAGGTCAGTGGCCCGGTTGCCCAGCCAGTCACTGCTGGAAGCTCCCGGGAAGCTGTGGGCGCCCACAGGGGGGATGGGCAGGCCCCCCAGTGCAAGCAGCCCCTGCAGCCCCACAACTCCCCCAAGCCCCTGCAGCCCCTGCTGCTGCTGCCGCTGCCCCTGCAGCCCCTGCAGCCCCTGCAGCATGTGCAGCCCCTCTAGCACTTCCCTGAAGCTGTCCATCACTTGCAGCACCTGCAAAGCCTGCAGGGTGGTGGACAAGGCCAGAGGGGGGCCAGAGGCCAGCTGGGGGGCTGCGAGGCGTGCTGGGGGTGGGGAGCTGGGCTCCTGAGGGGCGGCGGCAGAGGGGCCAATGGCAGCAGGGCCGGGCCCACAGTTAGCAACAGGGCGGGTCAGGGGCTGCGTGTCTCCAACCGGGGCGGAGGGTGGTGGGCACCTTGACTCTCCATCAGCCACAACGGCCCTTGCCTGCTGGCTGGACAGCTTCCCTGCGCCCGGCCATGTGATGCGAGATTGGGGAGGAAGCACCTCCGTATCTTCATGTGAGCTGCAACGCTTCAGGCCAGTGCTCTCCCCCTGACCCTGCCCTTGCCCCTGCCCCTGGGTGTGGGGCGTGAAGCTGGGCTGTCCCTGCCCCTGCAGCCCCAGCAGCAACCCCTGCAGAGCCTCACCAAGGCTGGCAGGGGCCTGGGCGGCAGAGGCCAAGCCAGCAAGCAGGCCTCCTGCCCCCTGCAGCTGAAGTGGGGGCCAAGACAGGCCCTCCTGCCCCATGGGCCCGCCGAAACCTTGCGCCTCCCCACCTGCCTGCCTGAGCAACATGGAAGGAAGTAGTTGCAGGGGCGGCAAGCCTGACTGTGGCATCGTCAAGGAGAATAGCCCTGGGTGCAGCTGAAAGGGGAGGGCTGCAGGCTGCTGCTCACGTCCATTCCGACACATGGCAGGGTCACTGTCAGGCTTGCATGGTGCTTGCATGGCCAGGCCCAGCCCCCCTCCTGTGTGGTTGATGGCTGCATGGATCCCAAGGCCTGAGGATGCTGACAGGCAGCTGCCTTCCAGATACCCCCCACCGGCCCTGCTTTGTGTGAGACTGTGTGAGACTGTGTGTGTCGTACTGTGTGTGTGTGGCTGTGGGAGGCGGGTGTGAGAGGCAGGTGTGAGACCAGGCGTCTGAGTGGATTTGTGACCTGGCTGCTCTGAGTCACACTCCAAGTTGCCAGTGTCTGCGAGTATGGCTGGGGGTGCGCTGCATGGCTGATGTCTCAGGCTGGTTGGGGGGCAGCCGCCCTCATTCAGGGTGCTGGCGGTTGGTGGGGAGGCAGCCACCGAGGTAGGCGCCAATGTGGGGGGCAGTAGCTGAGTTTGGCACTGCTGTGGTATCAGTGGGCAGGGTGGGTTTGCACTGGGCGGTGATGGGGCTGGGGCTGGGGCTGGATCAGGGTCTGGGTCAAGGGTTAAACCAGCTGTTGCAGCTGTTGCTGTGAGCTGCACCTTAGGCTGAGGGCTAGGCGGCAGTGGCGGGGAAGGCCGTGCTTTAGTCTGTAGCCAGGCAGGCAGGCAGGCAGGCGGGTGTCAGTTGGTCAATCGATTAGTTGACTGGTTGGTTGGTTGATTAGTTGGGCCAGCAGGCAGGCAGGCAGGGAACCAGGCAGGGAAGCAAGCAGGCAGACAGGCAGGCAGGCAGGCAGGCGCCATGTCATGACACCAGCTAACTACGATCCAGCTGCAGCAATGCGTGCAAGGTGTCATTGTGTGCTCTGCTGGCGGCCGCCCTGTTCTGCACCTGCACTGTCAGGGGTGGGGCCACCTCCAGGCTGCCCAGCTGGGCGGGGGGTGGGCCCGGAGGGCCTCCAGGCCAGGTGGACTGGCTGACAGCATCGGCAGCCGCCTGCTTGTCCCCACCCTGCCTCAGCTGGCTGGCAGACCTGACTTGAGCTGTGGGGGGCTGCAGATCCAGGAGCAGCACAGGGGGAGAGGTCAGGAGGGGGGTACAGGCCGTTGATGAGGTAAGCCCCTGCTGCTGCTGCTGCTGCCCTGCTGCCTGCACTGCCTGCTGTCGCGGGGGTGGCGTCAGGGCCTGCTGTGCCTGCTTTGATGCCTGCGCAAGGGTCAAGGGTTCGGGGCTATGCTGCTCTGCCTTGCCTGCTGCGCCAATATGTTGCCATGCCAGCAAACACTGCAGCTGCTGTTGCAGGGGCAGGGATGAGAGGAGAGCTCGAGCTTGAGCCTGATGCTCTTCAAGACCTGCTCCTAGCTGCTGCGCCTGCCCCTGCGCCTGCTCCTGCTCCTGTTGTCTATTCAAGGGCTGCTGCTGCTGCTTCTGTTGCTGCTGCTGCTGCTTCTGTTGCTGCTGCCCCTGCTGCCCCTGCTGCTTCTGCTGCTGCTGCCCCTGCTGCTGCTGCTGCTGCTGCCACGCCTGTTGTTGGGACGGCTGCTGTGGTTGCTGACTCCCGTTCTGCAATGGATCGAGCCAGGCACCAGCAGGCAGGGTGGCGGGGGGCCCCCCTGGCTGCCCACCCGCCCCACCACCCCGGTGCAAGCGGCCGGGGAGTTGGCACTCCCCCACCCTGCCAACTGGAGGTTGCCTGTACTGCTGCTGCTGCTGCTGCTGCTGCCTCCTGCTGTGAGAGGGGACCCCCTTTGGGTCCCAGCCTGCATCAGGTGTGACCGGGTTAGGGTCAGGTAGGGCTGGTCCAGTCGAAGTTGGGCCCCTGCTGCTGCTCATGGATGCCAGCAGCTGGGAGGCAGGGGGCGGGGTGGAGGCAGCGGGCGCCATGCAATCATCGCTGGACCCCAGCTCGGAATCATCTGGCGGGGATGCCTGCCAGGTGAAGGCAGCCATAGCCAGGCAGGGCAGCGGTGTGAGCAGGGTTCGAACCCAGGGTGGAAGGGTGGGTCAGGTAGGGGACAAAGCACCTCATGCATGGGAGGGTGGCTGGTTTGGGGGTGGGTGTAGAGGGGTGTGGTCCATGTTCCTTGTACAGAGATGGCAGCCTGGCTACCTGGCCGGGGTCTGGTAATGCCTAGCTGTGAGCAAGGCTCACTGAGCACTAGTGGCATGCCTAGGGACAGCAGGACTGAGAGGGTGGGTAGCTCAAGAAGGGGGTGGGAAATCAGACGCATGTCAGGGCACAATGATGGATGAAGAGGGGCATATGAGGGCCATGTGTGCCACACAACTTGCCACACTACTGCTGCTGGCCGCTCCTGCCTGCCCGCCTGCCTGCCCGCCTGCCTGCCCGCTCGCCTGCCCGCCCGCCTGCCTGCTGGCCGCCTACTGCCCCCTGCCAGCTGAGGTGAGGGCACCTTGCGCTTGCTGCCCCTGCCTCTGGCCATGGTGGTCAAGGCGCGGGTGCGGTCTGCATGGCGCCACTTGTAGGTCAGTAGGCGCATGTGCAGCAGCGCCTTGTCAATCACCTAGGCAGGCAGCAGGGGAAGCTGGTCAGGAAGGGTGGGTGGGGCCAGGGCAGTCAGAAGCAGAAGCAGAAGCAGCAGCAGAAGAAGAAGAAGAAGAAGAAGACTACGCCAGTATTCATCGGCGAGTACTGAAGGAGGAGCTACCGCCTGGGGCGCGGCCTGCTCCCACCATGCAGGGCGGGCAGGTAAGCCAGAGGGAGGGCAGGGGCAGGGGTGGAGGGTTGGCTGGCTGGAAGGCGAGGGTACAGGGCGGGGAGCAGGGTTGTGGGAGAGGGCAGGGGGGCTTGCTGCCGTCTCCCAGCTCATGTAAGCCCCTCATGTGCATGGTGCGCTTGGGGCGCTAAGGCCTTGACAGACACCTCATCACAATGTGTGATGTTTGTGACTCTCCCAGCTGTATGCAAGCCAGCTGCTCATGGTCCTCCATGAGTTCCAGCATGCAGGTGCATGACAGCAGCAGCAAGGCAGGTGCAGGGTGCATGGGCTGACGCAAGATGTGGTGCCTGAGCAACAACAACCCAGTGGGACTCCAGCCGATGCCCCAGCTGGAGGTCCTGGGGCGGCTGAAGGAGAGGATAGGGGAGGAGAGTAAGGGAGGGCCGGGGGCCCCATGCACCCACATGGTTAGGGTTCTTCATCACATGCTCCTGCTCTGCCAGGATGGCCAAGACTCGTTTCTGCAACCACACACATCGCATGCGGCACGCCTCCATGCTGGGGCAGGCGCTTGTATGACATAGCCATGCATGCAATATGCAGCACGCCATGTTGACCGCGTTTTGTTGAGCGGCATGCAATAGCTTGGTCTGCATGCGCCCTAGTTGCCTGATTCAGTTGTCCCAGTGAGTGTATGACACGCAACATGGGCTGCGCTGGTGGAAGCCCGCTCCATGGCAGCATGCACACTGACAGTGGGCTGGTGGGCCACTCACCTCCTGGGCACTGGCATCTCCCATAGGCTTCTGCTGGCTGCTGTCCAGTAGGTTCTGCAGGCTCTGCACTGCAGGCGGCACTGGCGCAGCCACATGAGGCTGGGTGCTACAGCAGCACCAAGCACTGGGCAGCTGCTGGTGATGGTGCTGGTGCTGGAGCGGGCGATGGTGATGGTGATGACACGAGCTTAGGTTGCAAAGACAAAGCTGGCACTCAGTGCTACCTTAGTAGCTGTAGCTATATTGCATGGTTGGGATGAGGTATGTGCATGGTATGTAATGATGATAGTGAGGTGGAGGAGGAGGAGGAGGAGGAGGAGGACGAGGAGGACGAGGCACAGGCAGTGCTTGATCAGCAGTGCAGATATTACTGCTGTTGCCGCTGCTTGCAGCACAAAACTGCAAGTGCACCAGAATGAGCCACGATTGCAAACTTACATTTACGGTAGGGCCAACGCTCGATGTTCACCTTGCGGCACACCCTCTTCAGTGCAGTGGGTGTCATGCCCAGAGCAGCAGCTGCCTCATCTCTTGCCAGATGGAACACCTGCCGCCAGCATTGCGCAACAACTGATGCCAACAGCGCGACGAGTCGTGCCAGTCGTGCTAGATGTGTGCCATGCCACGCAAGCGAGAGCATGTGGCAGAGCCCTTTTCTGTGGGGACTGAACGGCGGGAAGGCCGATGGGTCATATTCGCGCAGTCAACCATTGGCTACGCGCTATCCTCAGTAGCGTGCCCCTTTCCGCATCGTGCGCGTACAAAGCTCTAGTGATTAAAACACCGTCGCGACATTGCACAGCTAGAACCTACCCCTCGCAGCTCGTCCAGCTCCATCCGCGTTGAAGCTTAAAAGGAGAAGACGACCAATAAGGATATCAACGGTCCGGAGCGGTAAGCAAGCGCATTAGCTGTCCAAATAGCATTCTTGACATCAATCGGCTTCGACCTTGTGATCGACAAGTTGTAATGGGCGTCCCACTGCATGTACTCCTCCTGTTGGTTGGTTGGTACAGAGGCCTGCTGCGGAAGTGGCAGCGACGGCACCAGCGTCAGCGGCAGCAACAGTGACATGCCATGAACAATGCGATTGCCCCTTACACAGGGGATGTGTGTGCGCTAGAGTGTGCATAGGGTAGGGCTCTAGCGAAAAGGTTAGGGACACAGTCCCAACTCCTAGGTTAGGGACACACACCGGTCTCTCACTGTTGTGGAGAAGTGTAAGGGCTTCACAGGAGGATAGGGATACAGCATGTATCTACTGACATGTAGTTGTATGGCAGAGCTGCCCGCGATACAGATCACACCTGGCACGGCCGGAAATGTAAGCCAACTCACCTGACGGAGCACCTCCCGCAAGCGTTGTAACTCGCAGCCTGTATTTAACTACAATCCGTGCTGTACTTTAGTGTAGCATGAGGGCTTTAGGGTAACAATGGTTGTAATGGTCGCTCGAACATGTGTCTCCAGCTGCCCATGTGCCAGTTCTTAGGTCGCCACTCCCGACACATGTGTTGTGGTTTTAGGCCATACTAGGGGCCAGCTCCAGTCCTATTTCCGAACCAGTCACCACAATGTCCAACTGCACTCCCCGGGGCGGGGCGGGGCGGGGCGGGGCGGGGCGGGGCGGGGCGGGGCGGGGCGGGGCGGGGCGGGGCGGGGCGGGGCGGGGCGGGGCGGGGCGGGGCGGGGCGGGGCGGGGCGGGGCGGGGCGGGGCGGGGCGGGGCGGGGCGGGGCGGGGCGGGGCGGGGCGGGGCGGGGCGGGGCGGGGCGGGGCGGGGCGGGGCGGGGCGGGGCGGGGCGGGGCGGGGCGGGGCGGGGCGGGGCGGGGCGGGGCGGGGCGGGGCGGGGCGGGGCGGGGCGGGGCGGGGCGGGGCGGGGCGGGGCGGGGCGGGGCGGGGCGGGGCGGGGCGGGGCGGGGCGGGGCGGGGCGGGGCGGGGCGGGGCGGGGCGGGGCGGGGCGGGGCGGGGCGGGGCGGGGCGGGGCGGGGCGGGGCGGGGCGGGGCGGGGCGGGGCGGGGCGGGGCGGGGCGGGGCGGGGCGGGGCGGGGCGGGGCGGGGCGGGGCGGGGCGGGGCGGGGCGGGGCGGGGCGGGGCGGGGCGGGGCGGGGCGGGGCGGGGCGGGGCGGGGCGGGGCGGGGCGGGGCGGGGCGGGGCGGGGCGGGGCGGGGCGGGGCGGGGCGGGGCGGGGCGGGGCGGGCGGGGCGGGGCGGGGCGGGGCGGGGCGGGGCGGGGCGGGGCGGGGCGGGGCGGGGCGGGGCGGGGCGGGGCGGGGCGGGGCGGGGCGGGGCGGGGCGGGGCGGGGCGGGGCGGGGCGGGGCGGGGCGGGGCGGGGCGGGGCGGGGCGGGGCGGGGCGGGGCGGGGCGGGGCGGGGCGGGGCGGGGCGGGGCGGGGCGGGGCGGGGCGGGGCGGGGCGGGGCGGGGCGGGGCGGGGCGGGGCGGGGCGGGGCGGGGCGGGGCGGGGCGGGGCGGGGCGGGGCGGGGCGGGGCGGGGCGGGGCGGGGCGGGGCGGGGCGGGGCGGGGCGGGGCGGGGCGGGGCGGGGCGGGGCGGGGCGGGGCGGGGCGGGGCGGGGCGGGGCGGGGCGGGGCGGGGCGGGGCGGGGCGGGGCGGGGCGGGGCGGGGCGGGGCGGGCGGGGCGGGGCGGGGCGGGGCGGGGCGGGGCGGGGCGGGGCGGGGCGGGGCGGGGCGGGGCGGGGCGGGGCGGGGCGGGGCGGGGCGGGGCGGGGCGGGGCGGGGCGGGGCGGGGCGGGGCGGGGCGGGGCGGGGCGGGGCGGGGCGGGCGGGGCGGGGCGGGGCGGGGCGGGGCGGGGCGGGGCGGGGCGGGGCGGGGCGGGGCGGGGCGGGGCGGGGCGGGGCGGGGCGGGGCGGGGCGGGGCGGGGCGGGGCGGGGCGGGGCGGGGCGGGGCGGGGCGGGGCGGGGCGGGGCGGGGCGGGGCGGGGCGGGGCGGGGCGGGGCGGGGCGGGGCGGGGCGGGGCGGGGCGGGGCGGGGCGGGGCGGGGCGGGGCGGGGCGGGGCGGGGCGGGGCGGGGCGGGGCGGGGCGGGGCGGGGCGGGGCGGGGCGGGGCGGGGCGGGGCGGGGCGGGGCGGGGCGGGGCGGGGCGGGGCGGCAGCTGCGAGTTACTGCGCCTCCTGGCAAGCGGCGCGTTTACTCTTGCGAGTGAGTCCATGCCGGCGCTCACCCCCAGCCCCGCTCTCCCACTCAGCCGTTCCCTAGTGGTCCGACTCAAATGGAGGCCCTAGTGAGGGATAAGGGGGCTGCTTCTGGCTAGAACTCTCGGCCTTGCCTGTAGCAGATGGACCTTGGCTGTGTTAATTGGCAATGAAGGGGGGCGCCAGGAGCTGAGAGCTGAGATCGTCAACAGGTTGGTCAGCAAAGCAGTAGTACTCCTCACCACGTCTCTTGTGTGGTGATCACTGCGCTGCCATGCTTACATCACATCCCTACGGGGAGAAAGGGAGAAAGGGAAGAGTAAAAAAGATAAGAAATGGAGAAAGTCCGCCTATCAGTCCGCATGCATGCCACGGCCGAGCCCGCTACTCATGTGCTACCCACAGTGTCCAAGGTCGACTACGAACGAAATAAAACAACTAATAATGTGCACTGGACGACATGGCCCACCTAAATGTACAAGTGCCACTGTACAAGCCTCTCAACCCCTCAAGTTGTGGCAAGCCCCCCCTACATATACAGCAATTCAGACAAACATATCTAATTCAACACGGACTCATGAACACACATCAATTCAATCGCGCCTCTTATACAAGTGCTTCTTCACCGCTGCATCGCGTGTCACTCAGCAAAGCACCCGCCACAAATTAGTGGATCGCGCGGTATGATTCACAAATGCGCCCCGGCACGCAGCGCCTAATCCGTACATCCCCATGCCGCCAGCTGGCACCTGCTTTGCACATACCTGGTGCTCCTACTGCCATCCTGCTAGGGCACAACAGGCCAGGCCAGGGTGCAGCGAGGCCTGACCAGTGGGTCAAGGTGGCATAGGCCGATGGGTCTGACACCTCATGCAAGCCACCTGCTGCACACTCACCACTTGTGTGGGCTGTACCCCAGTTGAGACATGGCTCGTCGCCCCAGCTGGCCGCCAGTCTCCCTGACACGCCAGCGGCAAGTACACTCCTCCCTTGTACTTATGAAGCACATCCTCGCCGTGTGCGGAAGCCATCATGGTGGCCAGATCATGTGTGCCTGCACTGCTGGCTGGCCTGCCGGCTGCTGCCCACAATAGCCTCGCCCCGCCTTGCACCCACCCTCCCACTGCTCACCTGTAGCCCACACCACAACCTGCTGCCCAAGCTCACCACGGCCCAATCTGTGTGCCCCTCCACAAGCTTTGCCACGCATCACAAGCTGCCACATCAGTGGGGATCACTGCTTCACTGCTTTGCTAGGTTCTACCCGCCGTCGTTTGCCGTTGATCACCTCCATTACCTGCACACAGGGCAGGTGCAGGCAGGGGCCAGGCTGTAGTTGCAGCCAATCCTGTACACAACAAGGCCTGCCAGTCCTTGCAGGCCTTATGCATCCATGCATAACTCCACCACAGCCTCATACATCATGAAGTGACGCAACATTAGCTCATGTAAAAACAAAACATGCTGAACAACTGCAAAAACACTGATGTACACACCTGCCCCAGCGGTTGCTTGCCCTTGTGCAGCTGCCCCTTTGCCTCTTGCTGCCGCTCCCATTCCAGCACCCTGGTTGTGATGTCAGCAGCGCCTGCACAGCACACAGCAGGACAGCCCTGGCAGGACAGGAGGCTGCAGCAGCGGGGCGGGCAATCAGGGGCTTGGCAACAACGCTAAGGCATGCCAACTCTAGACTATAGCCCTCAGGGTCAGGCAATAGTGTAGGTGGTAGGCACTCATGCGCCATGTCCACGTGCATTGGGTATACTCCACACAGCACCTTGACACCATTTGAGTGGTCCTGCTACTGGTCCCTAGTAGTCTGACTCAAATGGAGGCCCTAGTGAGGGACGAGGGGGCTGTACAGTTGGTGGGCTTCCCAAGCAATGTTGAATCTCACGCTTCAGTTCCATAGCGGTGTCCAGAGCACCAGCGTGGGGTGACCAGCTTTGCAGGGCCAAGAGGAGCCTACCTTTGGGCAGCCGCTGCCTGAACCAGCGTGTGGTCATGAGATCGCCTATGCTGGGTCGGTCATCTGGGTTGAGCTGCAGCATGGACCTCAGCACCGCCATGCACTCAGGGGACACCTGCGTCATCAGCAGCAACGGACCTTTTCTGCCCAATCATCCTGCCGTGGTGTTGATCTTTTGCTTGTGGAATGCTGGGTGTGAAAAAGGGCCACAGCTTGTGCCCATGCAGCGTATACTCCCATGCAGGCAGTACATAATCAGCAGCAATGCATCTTGTACTGTGCTGCCAATTTACTCTTGTCATGACTTTGCACTGTTGCTTGTGCTATGTATGGGTTTGGCGATCAAAGCACATAGCTGGGCTGGGGCTGTGGCTGGGTCGGAGGCTGGGTTGGGAGCTGGTTTTGGGGGGTGGTGGGCTTCATCAGGCACCTACCAAACTAGTGGGCTCATTCTATCTTAGGTTAAGAGTTTTAGTCACCAGCTTGCTCATTTGCACACAGCTTGTTCAGCTAGCGGCTTGGGTGTCCGCCATGAGCTGCTTTTCCAGCACAGCCTCAAAAGGACATACCAGCTGGTCTCCTGCCATGGGCGGGTCTGGGAAGCGGACCTCAGCTGCGAGCAATTGCCTACAACCAGGCAGCACGCCAGGGTCTAGCAGCCAAATACCACCTTACAAAGCACTTGACGTAGTCTGATTCAACCTAGCTCCATCTGACCCTCATGAACCCTGCAGCTTGCCATAGCCAGCCTTGTCTGCTATGATGAGTGCCAGGGTAGAGACTCACCTTGGTTCAGGAAACAGCAACTTGTACAGCAACACACCCAGCGCCCAAACATCAGCCTGTGGGCGGGCGGGCGGGCGGGCGGGCAGGCAGGCAGGCAGGCAGGCGGGCGGGCGGGCGGGCGGGCGGGCAGGCAGGCAGGCAGGCAGGCAGGCAGGCAGGCAGGCAGGCAGGCAGGCAGGCAGGCAGGCAGGCAGGCAGGCAGGCAGGCAGGCAGGCAGGCAGGCAGGCAGGCAGGCAGGCAGGCAGGCAGGCAGGCAGGCAGGCAGGCAGGCAGGCAGGCAGGCAGGCAGGCAGGCAGGCAGGCAGGCAGGCAGGCAGGCAGGCAGGCAGGCAGGCAGGCAGGCAGGCAGGCAGGCAGGCAGGCAGGCAGGCAGGCAGGCAGGCAGGCTGAGGCGGCAGGCAGGTCACGGTGAACTTGCACTTTGTCATCAGTGGGCACCACCAGGTCAGGGCAGGGTGGCCAGGGAACGCACAGCGAATTAGGGTTCAGGGTCAAGACCAGGCCCAGCGGTGGTGGCAGTCCTTGTGTGTTTAGCTGCCAACCTGTGACGTATGATGCAACAGGCTTCTATGTCAGGCTTCTATGTCAGGCTTCTATGTCAGCAACTTGTAAACTCAGTAGTGCAGCTCAGCTTACAGCGCTTACAGCACACCTCCACTCAGGCACTACGCATCTGTATGTCCGTGTGCCCAGAGTGGTGCAACCCTCCAGCCCCTCTGCCTGCTCTCACAGGCATACCTGGCTCAGCGTCAACCCTGCATAGTCACCTTTTTGCCGTCATAAGCATGGTGGCCGGTGCCGGCCTGTGGCGGCTGCAGCAGCTCAGGAGCCACATAGGCTGGGGTGCCACCTCGGGCCACACACAGTCCCCTCGCATCCAGCTGCTCACTCAGCCCAAAGTCAGCCAGATGCACTACTGGCAGCGGCACATTGGCAACTGGCTGCAGTACGACATTCTCCAGCTTCACGTCCCTGGCAAGACAGGAGGGGCCAGGACTAGGTCAGGGGTGCTTCAGGAGGCAGGGAGGGGTCAAAGCAGGGTGGGAGAGGGAGGGGTCAAGGCAGGGTGAAATGGTTTAACGTATGTGGTAAGCTCCATGTTCTGTCAGGCAAGGTGTGGTGTTACGAGATGACAACAGCTCATGGCGTTACGGGTGTTCACCTGTGCACAACCCCCTTCGTGTGGCAGTACTCCAGTGCCAGCACAAGCTGCTGGAAGAACCAGCGCGCTTGGGCTTCCCAGGGTACACGCTTAAGCGACCCTGCAGCCACGTGCAAGAGGCGGTCGGAAGCAGCTGAAGGCCCTCACTTGACAGGTGAGCATCCATGATAAGGTAGGACCCACTGCACACCAGTGTTAATAACTAACGCAAAACCGCAGGTCAAGAGTCGTTGCTTACAGCGCGACGCGCGATATTGCAATCTGCAGATTGACCAATTCATAGCGCAAAGCGATCTCGTTATGGGGCATTTCATGACGAAAGCTGAATAGAGTGTATGCCACCTTTGGGCAGGTACCTGACCAGGCCTTTAGGCTGGGATTTTCAGCAGGTTTTGTGCAAGACCACCCAGAATGCTGGAGCACGGAGCTGAAGCATCTGAACGTGCCAGTGCAGGGCCTCATTTGCTGCCCAAGGTGCCCCCGCCAGCTCACAGCAGCCAGCGAGCGTGGGCCCAGCACCCCTACCATTCCCCCTCAGCTCCATACGAGGGAGGGCAGGCAGCTGTGGCCAGCCCCTTGCAAGACAGCCCAGGTTCGCATGGTGGCACAGCCGCAAGCCAATTATGCGTGACTGCCAAGCAGCTATAGGTCAGCAGTGGGATGCTTGCGGGATGACTTGGATGCCAGCGTGAGGCATTCGAGTATTGTCAAAGAAGGGTACGGCATTGTAGGCGGCAGTTGAGACCAGTAGCAAAGCAAGGAGGAGTTAGGTCAGGTTAGGTTAGGTTAGGTTAGGAGAGAGGGTCCAGGCACCATGGGGGTGCAGGGGAGGATAGGAGCTAGTGTGCACTAACCAGAGCTTGGCACCTCGCCAGGCTTCTTGCCTGCACAGGAGGGGTGGTGTCGTGTCAAGTAGTGCAGCAGGTTTCCCCCTGTGCACAGCAGGGCCGCCAACACAGCACAGAGCAGGCAGACCCTGAGCAGGCGTGGAGGCACAGTCTAGGGGTAGCAGGTGGAACGTAGGCGCACAAGGCACGGGGTGCAGCGTGTAGTGGTGACAACGTGTGGAGGCTGGAATGAGGCGGGGTGGGCGTTTCAAGAGGTGGCAAGTTGAGTAGGTCCCGCTATTGATCCCGCTAGTGGTCCCGCTAGTGGTCCCTAGTGGTCCGGCTCAGATGCAGGCCCTAGTGAGGGACGCGGGGGCTGCAAGTAACCCACCTGCGCAATACTCCATGGCAATGCCCACATGGGAGGCCCCTGCATTGAACACCTCATGCATGCGCACAATGTGAGGGTAGTCCATGAGCCTGCACACCCGGGGCAAGGACAGACACTCCGCAAAGAACGAGAGGCGGAGCGCATGCAAGAGTTGGCAGCACCTATGCAACTCGACCTCTTGGCGCAGCAATTCCATATGTTCTTCCTTGCGCTCGATCAGTTTCACAGCTCGTTTCTCTTCGCCATGCCTGCGATGCCAGAGCAGGAACCTTCCGGTGTCGTAGGGTTAGATGTGCGCGCCGGCTGGCCAGGGTAGAGACGACAAAGGTAGCAGGCTGTCCACGCTGAGAGACCAGCTATATTCCGTCAATGCTCTGGACGCAGGCAGTCGTGACGACTTACTTGGCGAGCACAACCAAACCAAAGCCGCCCTTGCCTAACACCCTTTCTGCCACATAGCCCGTGCCCGCCAATAGGTCGCGTGCCCTGACCAACTCGATTTTCAATGCAGGCTGCTCCATCGCATTTGTGAGAGTAGTTACGATAGCAAGCATAAACCCTCGACCAGATTGCGGGGAACGCTGGTTGAGCTTGGAATTTGAATTTTGACTGAATATCATTTATGAAGCTAACTCGGACCTAATGGTCGGCTGTTCAGCTTGGCTCGCGGTCATTCCTGCTGTAGTAGCCTGTCTTGAGCCCAACTATGCGCTGAAAGCCCCCCCCCCCCCCACCTTTCGTGACATTGCGCCGCATCTAAGCCGAGCGCGTTTGTTTAGTCGTCAAGGCGTGAAGGACATACCGAGCTGACCGACTTACAGTATAACTCAGCCCCCTTGTCCCTCACTAGGGCCTCCATTTGAGCCGGATCAGAAGTACCTACTAGCAGCCACTAACTAGCAGCCACTAGCAGCCACTAACTAGATCCGACTCAAACAGTGTTATTGGGCTGTGTGGAGTAAACCCAGTGCACATGGCACATGAGCCCGCCTACCACCTACACTATTGCCTGACCCGAGGGCTATAGTCTAGAGTTGGCATGACCTGCATGCACTAATTGTAAGCTGGTGACAGCTCAACAAAGGGGGCACACACTACTGTGCCTCAGCAGGCTGCTGTTGCTGCTGCTCCTGGGCCTTGGGGGGATTGTCTCGCACCCGCTTGTAGCCCAGGCCAGGGTACTCCTTGCCCTTGGCTGGCAGAGCTCCCTGGTCTGGCCAGTAGCACAGCTCCAGCGGCCGCCACCTGCTCTCACCAATGCGCTGCATGTTCAATGCTGCATTGCAGTCTCTGTCCAGCCACCTGCCTGGCTGTGGTGTTGGCTTGGCTGTGGCAGCCTTGCCCTTGCCTTTGCCCTTGGTGGGCTTGGCTGGCTCAGCTGCCGGCTTGCTGCGCTTCGCTGGAGGGGGAGTGCTGGGCCCTGGCTCTGAGGCTGCTGGCTGTGTGGCTGCCTGGCTGCTGCGCGGGGCCTGTGGGGGCTTGCGGGGGGCCACTACAGGGCACCACATCATGCCCCGCACTGGCTGGCCACGCTCCTGGCTCCAGGCTGGGCACACCAGGCGGGGTTCCACCCTTTCTGCTGGTGGCACTGAGTTTGTCCAGCTCCTCCTCACAGGGCTGCTTGCCATTCACTGCTGAGCTGATCCGGCTGGTGCGGTGCTCATCCACTAGCACCACCCTGCCCCGCTGCTGGTCTGTGCCCCTGGGCCTGCACACCACCTTCCTCGCAGTGCCAATGGTAGCAGCGCCAAAGAAGACCACCAGCTGCTTGGCACGCTTGTGGCGCTTCATGGACAACTCCGCCATGTCCTCCTCCAACTGCAGCCATGCACACAAGGCACACACATGGTGGCTGACATGGTGACACCAGGTTAGGCATGGCACAATCAACTACTACGGTATAACTCAGCCTTGGAGGTTCATCACGGGGCACCACAAGCCAGCTGCACTGGGAGGGTCCGTGACATCCACTGGCCTTAGCCGCCCCGCCCCTTCACAGCCATGCTGAGGGATGCATGCAAGCAGGCCCTACTCTCATGACTCCCACTCTCGCAACTAACACTAGAACCACTGACGACTATGAGGGTTGTATGCAGGAGCATATAGTTGAGTGATGTATGCAATCGTCTGCAAGAACTGATCTGCAAGAAGCATCAGCCACAAGGGCAGGGCAGGCAGGTCACACATAGGCTGTTGCTGTATGATTGCGTCTCAGCTCAACAAGCACCAGGCGTACGAGGGGCACCAGGTGCAAGGACACGTCTTTGACTTGGCCTCACAAAACTTCCATAGGGAGTATGAGAGAACAAGGGGAGACAACCTCCGCTGCAGCTATTGCACCCAATGTGCTCTACTCAGTGGCACATGCAGCCAAATCTGGGGTCAGCACTCAACCATCTTGACATCAAAAGACCAGATGGCAAGCAGTTCTGCAGCTGCAGCTACATATGTGCAGCTGGGGAGGTGACACACCTCACAGTATCTCCTACACAAGGAGCCTGCAGGTCATGTCTTGATGGGGGTGTGGTCTGCACAGGTCCATGCAACATGGTCAGCATCACATAGTATGCACTGCTGACACCCGCCAGCACCTCCCTCAATGGCTCAGCAAACAACAAACCCCACGCAAAGGCAGAGTCAGGTCCATCACTAGGGGGTGGTCTTTTAGTGTATGGAGTACCTCCCACACACATGGCACAGGCGCCTTGCAGTAACACTGTTGCCTGACCACTGCGGCAGGGCTGTAGCCTAGAATTGACACGACAAGCCTGCACTGATGTAAGCTGATGACAGCTAAGTGGGGGCACACATTTGTCACAACCATGAGCGTGACTGTGCGGAAGTGACTCCTTATCCTCTGCAACGCACTATCATGTCTAGGAACATCTTATCACGTGACACACTACAGCGCCTCAGCAGGAGGCTGCTGCTCATTGGCTTTGGGTGGCTTGTCTCGCACTAGCTTGTAGCCCAGGCAGCTCAGGCAGGTTTGGCCACCAGCACAGCTCCAGCAGGCGCCATTTGCTCTTCCCAATGCGCTGCATGTTCAATGCTGAATTGCAACCCTGTCTACCTACCTGCCTTGCTGCAGTGCTGGCTTGGCTGTGGCAGCCCTTGGCTTTGCCTTTGTCCTTGGTAGGCTGGGTAGGCTCAGCTGCCTTGGTGGGCTTGGTGTGCTTGGCATGCAGGGGAGTGCTGGGCCCAGCCTTTGTGGCTGCTGGCCGTGTGGCTTCCTAGCTGCATGTGGCCACTACCGGGCACCACATCATGCCCGCACTGGCTGGCACGGTCTGGTCTGGTCTGGTCTAATCTGGTCTAATCTGGGCTGGGCTGGGCTGGGCTGGGCTGGGCTGGGCTGGGCTGGGCTGGGCTGGGCTGGGCTGGGCTGGGCTGGGCTGGGCTGGGCTGGGCTGGGCTGGGCTGGGCTGGGCTGGGCTGGGCTGGGCTGGGCTGGGCTGGGCTGGGCTGGGCTGGGCTGGGCTGGGCTGGGCTGGGCTGGGCTGGGCTGGGCTGGGCTGGGCTGGGCTGGGCTGGGCTGGGCTGGGCTGGGCTGGGCTGGGCTGGGCTGGGCTGGGCTGGGCTGGGCTGGGCTGGGCTGGGCTGGGCTGGGCTGGGCTGGGCTGGGCTGGGCTGGGCTGGGCTGGGCTGGGCTGGGCTGGGCTGGGCTGGGCTGGGCTGGGCTGGGCTGGGCTGGGCTGGGCTGGGCTGGGCTGGGCTGGGCTGGGCTGGGCTGGGCTGGGCTGGGCTGGGCTGGGCTGGGCTGGGCTGGGCTGGGCTGGGCTGGGCTGGGCTGGGCTGGGCTGGGCTGGGCTGGGCTGGGCTGGGCTGGGCTGGGCTGGGCTGGGCTGGGCTGGGCTGGGCTGGGCTGGGCTGGGCTGGGCTGGGCTGGGCTGGGCTGGGCTGGGCTGGGCTGGGCTGGGCTGGGCTGGGCTGGGCTGGGCTGGGCTGGGCTGGGCTGGGCTGGGCTGGGCTGGGCTGGGCTGGGCTGGGCTGGGCTGGGCTGGGCTGGGCTGGGCTGGGCTGGGCTGGGCTGGGCTGGGCTGGGCTGGGCTGGGCTGGGCTGGGCTGGGCTGGGCTGGGCTGGGCTGGGCTGGGCTGGGCTGGGCTGGGCTGGGCTGGGCTGGGCTGGGCTGGGCTGGGCTGGGCTGGGCTGGGCTGGGCTGGGCTGGGCTGGGCTGGGCTGGGCTGGGCTGGGCTGGGCTGGGCTGGGCTGGGCTGGGCTGGGCTGGGCTGGGCTGGGCTGGGCTGGGCTGGGCTGGGCTGGGCTGGGCTGGGCTGGGCTGGGCTGGGCTGGGCTGGGCTGGGCTGGGCTGGGCTGGGCTGGGCTGGGCTGGGCTGGGCTGGGCTGGGCTGGGCTGGGCTGGGCTGGGCTGGGCTGGGCTGGGCTGGGCTGGGCTGGGCTGGGCTGGGCTGGGCTGGGCTGGGCTGGGCTGGGCTGGGCTGGGCTGGGCTGGGCTGGGCTGGGCTGGGCTGGGCTGGGCTGGGCTGGGCTGGGCTGGGCTGGGCTGGGCTGGGCTGGGCTGGGCTGGGCTGGGCTGGGCTGGGCTGGGCTGGGCTGGGCTGGGCTGGGCTGGGCTGGGCTGGGCTGGGCTGGGCTGGGCTGGAGAGATTAGGGAGCCGGGGCCGGTAGAGATTGGGAGGTGGTGGGCATAGGCACATGGTGCGGGGATGGGTTGGTTCTGGCCAAGCAATGCTGATCATGACTAGGGTAGGGCAGGTGGTGGTTGATGTGGGGGACCATGAGGGGCAGCATAGACTGGCTGCAGCATATGCTCTTACTTATGATGGGCGCGACTACAGCCACACCACTGTCGAGGAGGCTAACAAGCTATCTGTGAGAGAGCTGCAAGCCTACCTTCGCTTCCACCAGCAGGAGGTCATGAAGGGGTGGTTGAAGCCCAAGCTGAAGGGTCTTGTCATGGCCCACATTCGCAACACACTAGCGAGCCTGGATGGGGATGAGCAAGAGGCAGGTGCCGGTGCCGGTGCTACCCCTAAGCTGCCCCCCCCCTGTCAGCAGCTGGCAGCTGGTGCTGGTGCATCCCCTGAGCTGCTCACCCCTCCAGCTGAGCAGCAGGGGGCTACAGCGGAGCTGGACACGTGCTCGACACGCAAGCGCAAGGCGGGCGTGAGGGATCGGACCCAACATGTCAAGCAAGGTAACATAGCAATGGCCTACACACCTTATGAGGCCTTGCAGTGTGGCCCAATCATCAGTACTGCTCACGAAGGGGTCAAGCAATGCAGCAGCCTTGTATATTTCCGAGCATGGGTGGAGGGGCGTCATTACATCGGTGCGGCGTGCCATGTGAGTCGATTTCACTGCGGCGACTGGCCCTGACTGTGTGCTGGTGCTCCTGGGCCAGGTCGGTCGCGGTGGTCTCTCGCGACGAGGCCCGCATGAGCAAAACTGGCATTAATTTGAATGTCAAGATTTGAGCCACCATAGCACTCAGCACACTGCACAGTACTTAATGATACAAGCTGCACCGCATAGCTGACAAAATCATCTATCCGGGGATGTGAAACACACAAATAATAACTGCGAAGCACGCAGATTAGTAAATCTATCTGGCAGTGACCTGAGCAACCCTATCGACGCAAGGGCGTAAGTCATGCAACCAGCACTGGTCATCCGACCAGCAATTCTTACATTCTTGGCTACTGAATACCTGACGGTCGTGTTATCAGCCAAATTGCGTGAAAGTACTGCCCATATATGTGTCTTGTTTGGGGGCACCGCCTAGAGCTCTGCCTGAAGCCAGGGAGCGTGCATGAAGGGAGGAGGGTAGCATTGGGCGTGGCCCCTTGCTGCCCTCCCACCAGATCTGCTGACATGGTCTCAGCCACTCAGCTGCAGCCGTGCTTGGTCAACAGCCCCATCCAGCAGGGCTAGCTTTAAGATGGCTGGATTGTCAGGTTCCAGTCTGATGCACCTGGGTGGCCTGGCTGCATGGGGTGTCCTGCAAGCGGCCCAGCGGACTTCACGGCCTGCTGGTGATGGTGGTGGTGCGACTGGTATGCATACCCCTGCTGCTGGTTGCCCTGTGGCTGCTGTGGCTGAGCGTGGTGAAGGAGAGCAGACGGCCACTGGTGATGGAGGCCAGGAGGGGCAAGGCTGTGGGTGTGTTGTGGCTGGCCCTGGGCAGGCAGCAGAGGCACATGACCCCCTGACGCAGCCTGCTGCCCTGGCAAGGCGGGCACAGCCTGAGGCAAGGTGTGGGCTGTTGAGGGCAGTCCTGATACTGGGTGAGCTTGAGGCAGAGCAGGCGGGCCCTGGTGTGTAGGAGCACGCCTGTATTGCCCCCCAAACCCCTGTTGCCCCTGAGCCAGGCCAACACCACCTTGGCTAGGGTGTTGCTGCCCCGCCCCCTGCTGCCCTTGCCACCCCTGCTGCTGTGCCACATGCTGCCTCTGCTGGTGTGCAGCAAGACCCTGGGGTGCTCCATGTCCACCCTGCTGCTGCTGCTGCTGCTGCTGTGTCAGCGACCAGGCCAGCTGCTGATGGGATGCGGAAGCAGTTGGCTGGCAAGGGTCTGACCCAACCTGATTGACCTCCCCTGGCTGCTGCTGCTGCTGCGATTGCTCCCCCAGTTGTTGCTGCTGCTGCTGCTGCGGTGGTGGTGCCTGACATTGCAGCGGTGGCACAGGTGCTGCCTTGGCTACATCAGCAGAGGGAACCACAGCCGACACATTGCTAGTGTGGGCAGATGCGGGCAGTGGCAGCAGCAGGGGAGGGGACTGCTCCTGCCCCTGCCCCTGCTCCTGCCCCACCCCCTGCTCCTGCTCCCTGTCCTGGACATCAGTCTGCTGCTGCGCCGGAGTCTGCTCAGCCATGGCCCCGGGCACCCCTCCCACTTGCCCTGGCATCCCACCAAGTCTCACTCTCTGCTGCTCCTCCAAGTTATGCTCGCCCTGCTGCTGCTGCTCCCCAGCCTGCTGCTGCTCCCCTGCCTGCTGCTGCTCCCCTGCCTGCTGCTGCCCCCCTGCCTGCTGCTGCCCCTGCTCCGTCTGCTCCTGCTGCTGCTGTGTGTTCGTCTGCTGCCCTTCCGGGGCTGACCCTGCAGCCGGCTGCTTAGCCTGCAGCGCCCTCTCTCTGGCCTTGGCCTGGTACCTTGCCCAGTGCTGCTGATACCTCAGCTGCCGCATAGCCACCTCCTCAGGGCTGAGCTGCGAAGCTGGCTGGCTCTGGACCTGACTCTGGCTGCCCCTTGCAGCCAGCCCTCCCTGCACTCCCCCTCCCCCAGCACCTGCCCCTGCCCGTGCCTCCCTGGGCCCTACCGCCCGCCCCACCCCCCCATCTGCCCTGCCCTCCCCCTCCTTAGCCCCAGCACTGTCCCGGTTGCCCAGGCCTGCAAGCTCCCGGTGCGCAGGGCGGGCTGCCACAGGGACAGGGGCAGCAGCAGGGGCAAGGGCAGCAAGGCCAGGGGCAGCAGCAGGGGCGGCAGCAGGGGCTATCCCTCCGCCCCCAGCGCCTCGCACCGCCCCCCCTGCCCCTGCTGACGCCACTGCTGCTGGCGGCACCACTGCTGCTGGCGTCACTGCGGCCACAGGGGCGACAGGTGTGATGCCCACCGCGGTCACACCCACCTGCACCTGGGCTGTGGAGCTGAGGGGAGGCAGCTGGGGCGCACCCCCAGGACCCCCCGTGCTGCCTGCAGCGCCCGCCACAACAGCCCCACTGGCGTCTCGCTTCATGCCCACAGCCCTGGAGGCAGCTTGGGCCTGGGTGCCTGGGCCACGACGGTGAGCTGGCTGGGTGGTCAGCGGGGCGGGGCTGACGGGGCGGTGGTTGGGGTGGTTGTGGTGGTTGGGCGCTGAGGCTGCAACAGCCGCAGGCACCCGGACGAGAGAGCAGCCGGGCGTCAGGCCAGGGACGCCGACAGCTGGAATGGCAGAGACTGGGCTGAGGTAGCCAGCAGCAGCAGCAGCAGCAGCAGCAGGGATGGCGGGCACGGATGCAGCCGCAATGGCGGGCACAGCAGCCCCAGGGCCAACCATGGGCGAAGCTGCCCTGTACCCCATACCCAGTGTGGCAGCAGCTTGGGGCGAGGGCAGGGAGGAGGATGCAGAGCGGGGCACCCCGCCTGCGCCTGACACAGCCCCAGCCCCTGCCTCCCAGCTTGCTGCACCAGACTGCCAGGAGACACCCAGAGAGCCCGGCACCTCACCCACCGCTGCAGCGGCGGCGGCGGCGGCGGCAGCAGCTTCTGCTGAGCCCACTGCTGGGCCTGAGGACAGCTTCCCCGCCTGCTGCCCACCGGGCGTGCCGGCACCTGGGGTGGGCATGGCTGCGAGGTAGCTGCTGCTGCTGCTGCTGGTCAGGCGGCCTTGAGGCTGCGCGGTGCCTGCAGGCCCCTGGCTGTGGCCTGGTGCTGGTGCTGGCTGCCAGTGGCTGCCTGCAGGCGGTGCCCCTGACCCATAGTGGGGGACAGCTGCTGTGTAGCTCATGCTGGGCAGGGCACCCTGACCCTGACCCTGCCAGTGGACCATGCCCTGCCCCTGCCCCATGCCCTGCCCCTGCCCCATGCCCTGCCCCATGCCCTGCCCCATGCCCTGCCCCTGCCCCATGCCCTGCCCCATGCCCTGCCCCTGCCCCATGCCCTGCCCCATGCCCTGCCCCATGCCCTGCCCCATGCCCTGCCCCATGCCCTGCCCCTGCCCCATGCCCCTGTGCGCTGCCGGCCCGGCCTCCCGCACCTCCCCAGGCCATTGGGGCAGCTCCTTGTAGGGCGCTGCCCCTGCCTCCCCCCCCGGCCACCCTCCCGGCCACTGACCTTGCCCAGAAGCTGCAGGCAGTGAGGGGGGTGGGGCAGCCCGGCCTGCTGCCTGCCTTGCATCAGTCCATGCAGCCATGCCACTGCCCAGCATGGCCCCAGTCCCGCCACTGCCCCCTGTGCCCACCCCCTGCCCACCATAGCCCCCTGGCCCTGCCCCTCCTGCCCCTAGCGCTCCTGCTGCTGCACCGTGTCCTGGCCCTGCTCCAGGCCCCCACTCCCACGCCCCTCCTGACCCCACCCCTGCCGTCCCCCCTGCCCCATTGCTGGGTTCCTGCCAAGGAGGGGAGGCGGCTGCGTTCATAGCGGCGCTGGGTTTGCGTAGTTTGATGCTGATGCGGGGGGCGCCCTGGGGGGCTAGGCCTACGGCGGCAGGGGCTGGAGGCTGGGGGGGTGGGGGGGCAGGGGCCGCGGGCGGCTGGGGTCCAGGTGCTGGATTGGGAGAGGGTGCCTGGGCGGGGAGAGAGGACAGGCCAGGGGGGCAGTCAGCAGGGCTCAGGCCGTGTCAGCAAAGCACAGCTCAGCAAGCTGTGGCCAGGGGGTGCGCCAGGACCCTGCATGTGTCTACCAGCCTTGCTGTACCAAGTCAGCTTCACCAGGCTCACCAAGGCTAACCCTAACCCTAACATCAACCCTGAGCCTGAGCCTGAGCCTGAGCCTGAGCCCGAGCCTGAGCCTGAGCCTGAGCCTGAGCCTGAGCCTGAGCCTGAGCCTGAGCCTGAGCCTGACAGCAATGTCATGAGCAGTAGGGCAACATCTCTAGTCTCATGAGTCAGTACTTGACGACGAAGGGCTACCCGCCTCGCCCTCCTCACCCCCCCCCTCCCTCCCCCTGGACCCACCTGGGCAGGGGCCAGCTGTGGCAGGCTGTAGCGCTGCATCCCCCCTGAGCGCGGCCGCGACTGGCTCGTGGCCACGGCCTCCAGCCAGGCCAGCGCAGCCTGTGGCGGCAGCTCGTCCCCCAGCTGCAGCTGGCCCTCCCATACCAGGGTGGCCAGCAGGGTGTGCGCCTTCAGCACCACCTCCCTGCAGAGCAGTAGCAGGGCAGCAGCAGGGCAGGGCAGCAGGGGTTAGGGCAGCAGGGAGGGGGAGGGGGAGGGGGAGGGGGAGGGGGAGGGGGAGGGGGAGGGGGAGGGGGAGGGGGAGGGGGAGGGGGAGGGGGAGGGGGAGGGGGAGGGGGAGGGGGAGGGGGAGGGGGAGGGGGAGGGGGAGGGGGAGGGGGAGGGGGAGGGGCACTGGCCTCACTTTGTCAGGCTGAAGAACTTGTTGTTGTCCTGGAACTCCGACTGCAGTCACCGTCATCAGCAGCGCAGGCGGTGGCTGCCGACATGGCTGACAGGATGGACAGAGGGGTGATCAGGAGCCTGCCACTACAGCCTGCACAGGGCCTATGTGGGGCGAGGGAGTTGAGGCGTGCACAGCCGCCATGTGTGCTGCAGGGCACCTGAGCTCAGCCAGTCCCAGCCTCACCCACCCGGCTCAGCTGTGGGGCTCGTCATGACAGCCTTACGCTCCTCCCTTGGCCGCAACCACAAGGGTTAGGGTTAGGGCTAAGGCTAGGGTGGCTCCCAACCCACTCCAACCCAGGCTAACCCAGAACCTTCACCCTGACCCTGACCCTAACCCGCCCTTTGCACTTCCTTTGGTGGCGAGTACGAGGGGAAGCAGCAGCAGCAGCAGCAGCAGCAGCATCGGCCCAGACCCTACACCCTACACCCTGCAACACATTCTTCACGGGAGGGCAGCACATCCCTCTGCCCAACCCTAACCCTCGTTAGGTCGGGTGGACCTTAACCCTGACCCTGGACCACTCAGGCCGTCAGGCGAACATGATGATCACACGCACCAGGGGCAGCAGCAGCAGCAGCAGAGCCGGCCACCCCCCAGCAGCCCTGGTCCTGACCCCACCTCAACCTTTGTGCCCTCCCCTCCCGCACTTGTTCTCATTGTTGTTTGATAATGCCGGTGGTTGAAGAGCTGTTGAGCCACCAGCCTTGTATGGCAATTGGGCATCGCCACATCCAGTGCAGTGCAGTTCAGTGCAGTTTAGTGCAGTGCAGTGCTGCGCCCAGCTACACAGCTTGGTTCCACCTTGCCCCACCGTGCCCGCTACCAAGCCCCCACCTTGATTCTCTCCAGGCACGTAGCCAGGTACTCCTTGGGGGGCAGCAAGGGGTCCCCCTGCTGCTGCGGCTGCCATCCAAAGCGCCAGCTGAGCGGCGCCACTGGGCACTGGGCCACGTGCTTGGCCATCCAGGCTGCGCCCTTTTCAGGCCGATCCACGTCTGTATACTGGAGGCAGCCGGGGCACTCCATGAACCAGTGCTGCAGCAGAGGGCACGGGAAGGACAGGGCAGGACTCAGAATGGGGGGCCTCAGGGGTGAAACAGGGTAGGGCGGGTGAGGTGGGCGGGCACAGGCAGATGGTTCAGGTAGGTGGGGGTGGGTCAGGGCAGCAGCAGGGGCTGGACAACTCAGCACAGGGGCGGGTTCCCGTGACTAGAGGCGGGCCATAGTGTGAGCAGAGTGAGAGGCTTCGGGAGGTTGGCTCCTTCATTCTCTGTTGACTGCTGACTGCCGCTATCTGTTGCTTTTGCTGTTCACAGCTGCTACCTGCCTACAGACGCTGTTGGCGCCCTGCCCTGCCCGCCACCCACTGCCCCAGGGGCACCTTGTCCGCCTTAGCCTCCAGGGTCATGATGCGGGATTTCCAGCCCGGGAACAGACCAGGCGGCATGGGGGGCGCGCACGCCTGCATGCTTCCTTCCAGCGCCCCATACTGAGTGTGCTCAGGGTCGTCTGCACGGCAGGGCTGCTTTTTATTGGGTGCTGCCTGCATGAAAGACAGGAAGCAAGACTGAGCCCTTCCTGGTGGGCGTGCATGGATGGAGTGTTGAGTGTGTTCCCTTCCTGCAGTCACCCCAACAGGGACACGGCCTGCGGTGATTGGCAGCGATGCATGTGCACAAGGGAGTGCAGAGGGTGATGACAGGTGCAGTGAAAAGAGCCATGGACCTCACCCCAACCCACCTCACCTCACCCCACCCTCTCTCAGCCACAGCACCATTACCAGGGGCAACACATATCAAAGGGGTCTGAGCAAACGGGGATCGTGCACAAGGGTGAAAGCGAAAGCGTAACCAGTGGGGTAGCATGTACTCATGCATGGGATTCAAATGCACAGGGAGGGTGGTGGCAAACCCCTAGCGCAGCACCCTCACCACTTGGCAGGCTTCACACACGCTGCAGCGTGCCCGCTGTTCAGGGGAGGCATCTGGACCCAGGGAGCACATGCGGCACATGGAGGGGCGCATGTAGCATCCCACAGAAACCTGGGCATGCAAGTCACACCATTCAGATAAGCAAGCACATGTGTAACATGTGAACATGGCACATTCATGTGGCTGAACATACGAACAGATCAGGCAGGAGAGGCGTAAACAATTGGGGAGTTGCTGTGCAAGCTCCCAAATGGGCATTGGGCATGACCACCTCGAAACCTGCTTCACCTTGGCTGCTGCGCTCGGTTCATGCTTGATGCACGAGAAGTGCATGTGCTGCGCGTATGAGCAACAGGCATGGCGTGAAGATCAGGCACATAGGCTAAGACAGGGGGTGCTGTCCGCTGTGAAGTTTGGTGCAAAACAGTCGGGCTCGCCTCCGTGTCCGGAATGAAGCTCCGAAAGCGGCATCCCGAGCAGAACTCCCACTGCGGCAGGGTGAGGGGTGGGGCATCACGGACATTGGAATGAGGCCTTGGGCGCGGCCCCAGCCTGGGCATCGGGGAGTGCATGCAGCCCCACTCACGTTTGACAGGACGCCCCAAAGTGGGCTGCGCTCTTCCCTGGGCAAAGGCTCGTGCCATGGGATGGACTTGATGATCGTCGGCAGCGTTGAAGCAAATTGCTGCAAGCCAGGGCTGGAGGTCTCTAGCCGATGCATTTTTCAAGTCCTATGCACCTGTATTGCTACTGTGCATGCGGAAGGGGGGATGCGTGGGGTGTATGCGGATGCATATCGTGGCGAGCATGGGACATGCCCATGTTTTTGACCGGCCAGATCTTGTCATGACGTATCCGCCTGAGGATGCAGAGTGAGGCGAGCATGTACTACTTACTATCTCCAGCCCCAATCATACTGTTAGCCGCTCATCATCACCAGCACAACTCCCCTCATCCTCCAAGGTGAGGGTGTGTCTCTGGGTAGCCTCCCTTCACTACTACACAGCTTATCAGGGCCCCCTTGGCAGTTACAAACCTCATCACATCTAACAGCTTGACGCTGGAAAGGCCTGGTCAAGCCTGATCAGCTACGGCGCATGGGTGGTCGTGGGCCCAGCTACGTACCTGTTTGACAACAAAGAATGAGATTGAGCACAACATCCACATCAGTCTGCCCTCGCGCATCGCTTGCACTTCCTCAACTCGTGATCTGCATGCCGCCACCGCCCCTGCTTAACACACAAACCATGGTGGCCTAGTCTAGATTTGGCCCTCACTGAGCGTGGCATGTATCTGCGCATTAGTAGTCCGGAGTCTCATGCCCCTGACCTTGCGCCTCTTCCACCATTGCACCGCCGGTACTCTGCAGCCCGGTGCAACATATGGCTGACGGTCATTGACCAGCTTGAAGCCCTGCTGTTACTTCTGGGAAGGAACTCCAGATCAGGTCGTGGCACTAGGCCAGATGCAGCTGGGAGAGGGTGTGGTGAGGGGAAGGGGGGACCTGGGCAGGGGTAGGCGGGCTGGGCGGAACCAGCAGGCTTCATCCTCCTAGCTCAGTGGTCTAGGGGGAACGTGCCATCGGAATGGGGTCAGCAGTCATCAAGGGTGTAGGATTGCAATCTAGTCTAAATCTAGCCGAGATCTCGACTAGTCAAATCGACTAGACTAGACGGTTTTTTTTTAATTCTGCCAGATTACAGGACCGGCCATCTATGCCCAGTGTTGTGAATCTTCAGATTTTCAATTTTCAGATTTTCAATGAAAATGAAAGTGTTTCATTGAAAAACTGAAAGAGTTTCATCGTCAGTGAAACTGAGCGGATGCCGCTGGCTCTCAGCCTATCCTTTCAAACGCGACTTGTTTGTAGGCCTGCACTGTTTGAAATGCAGAAATGCTTAGGTTGCCAAGGGTCAGACATGCAAGCCATTTTAAAAGATGCAAGCCGTCAATGCTGTCCGTGGATCCGCCATCTGTGGCGATTTCTGGCTTGCGCTCCTTCCGCTGTGGCTGTAGCGCGCTGGCGCCAACCAAGTTAATCACAGCACAGCCAATCACTCTGCAACACCCGATCTGCGATCTGACCGGGGGCAGCACCCGGCACTTTCAGATGTGCAGTGAATACGTTCAGATTTTCAGATGAAAATTTTCATTGAAAATCTGAATGAAAATCTGAAATTTTCACAACACTGTCTATGCCCCGCCAGGAGAGCGCCCCGTCAATGGGCCTTATGTTTTAACAAAAGTATAGCAATTGAGAGAAAACTTTAAATGTGCTGGGGGTCGTAAGGCAGGCGCAGGCGGAGGGGCTGAGGTGGAAGGGGGAGGGCCGGTGCACCTGCTTGCTGGTCTGCTTGTCGACAGGTGGCACCACAACAGACTCTGCTACCAAGCCAGTGTTGGCGGGGCTACAGGGCCACACCTCATTAAATGCAGCCGGGACTGACCATGAGCTGCGTTGCCTGTCTACCTGCCTACCCCAGCTGTCGCCCCACACGCGCAAGCTGCCCGCAGGTCAAGTGTTTCACGCTTTCTGCTTCAGAGTGATCTTGTCGCCGAGGGACAGGGCAATGCCTTGCGTCTTGCTGCGGATGCGGATGTAGCCGTTCAGCCGGCCGTCTGCCTGCTTCTCCACGCTGACGTTGACCAAGGCATCCTCGCCGAACACGCTCTTTGCGTACAAGTTCGCAGCAAGGTAGCCACAGTCGCCAGCTGCGAAAGCAATTGCAATACTCTTGAAAATTGAATGTCATTCAATGTGCCCCTGACCCTAATTCTATCCAGACCTCCAAGGCAGATGTGGATGTGTTCATTTGCTCCCAGTGCACCAGCCCCCAGTGCACCAGCTTCAACAAGCATCAACCGTATCTATTGCAATTATGTGCCTCCGGCTACTGTTCCCCTTGCTATCTACCCAGTCCAGCCCACCTCGCTGACTCACCGTCTAAGGCTGTGGGCGGCGTGAGGCACTTCATGTTGGTGGCGGTGACGATGTGCTGCAGGAAGGTGTTGCAGTCTGTGAAGGAGGTGTTGATGGACACCTTGTTCTCCCACTCAAACTCCGCCCACATGTTCCTGCATCCAGAACCACCATCACCACCACCATTACCATCATCATCACCACCACAATGGCTCTCACGCTGCCAGGCACCCACAGCACAAGACTACTGCTGCCACTGAGGCTGTCAGCACATTGTGCATGCTGTTGGTTGGGATGCCCAGCTGCAAAGACTCTGAATCAGGATGAACTCTAGGTTCAATTGTTGCAGACCTGAACTGTACGTCTGGGCAGCTGGCAGGCGAGATGTAGTCCATGATGTCGATGTGGATGTCATTCAGCACCACTACGCTGCGTTCCGCGTAGCCAGTGCCTTCATAGACGATGTTGCCAAAGATGACGCCCGTCTCTGTGGAGGACACCTGCGAGGTGCGGAGCCACACGCCATGTCCCACTGGCCTGAGCCAGACAACGCAGGGTGCGAAGGAGCCAGTGCTGCTAGGTCTCCTCTTTCCCATACTTCTCTACCATGCATGGCACCCCTGCCCCTTCTCCTCTACTTCAGTGCCTGTGTGTAAAAGGCATGCCCTGAGGCTACTCTTCTTCCCTCGCGTACTTTCTGTTGTTGTTTCTTTCTTTTCAATGTCTGTGTATGCGGTCCCTACTGCAAACACAGTATCTTGTTTTGCATGCTTGTCTGATCAGCTTGACCACCGGTCAACATAAAGATGCTTCACCAGGCCACTGATGACTGATGCAAGTACCTTGATGTTGGCGCGGATGACCTTTGTGCCACCAGGTGCCAGGGTGTAGTTCTGAGGCCGCTCCACCAGCTTCAGGTCGCCCATGGTGGCCAGCTCCAGGCACAGGGCCTGCGCCAGCACACCAACCGCATCCAGCAGCACTTAGCAGCATGACCCTGACTTGTACTCCCTGACACTGACTGGTGCACTTGCTCACCTATCATGGTGTGGCACCTTAACACTGATGGCACTGATCAGCGGCATGCACACAAGCACAGTCAGGGGTGGGACACTGCCATGTCTCCCTGGCACCGCTCAGCGCATCCGCAGCCTTAGAAAACAGGCAACCCTGCCAGAAAGCAGCAAGATGCAGCGCATGCCTTGCATGGCATGGTCGATACACTGTGTGGCAGGCAAGCCAAGGCTTTCACGTACTTGCAATGTCTCGCTGGTTCTGTTGATGACAGTGACGTCCATGACGATGTCATACTGGTGCACCTGCCCAATGCAGAGTCACAGAGACACAGCATCAAAGGCTGCTGTGCTGCAATTGAGGCCAGTGTTTTCCAGCGTGTTCACCGCCTTCACATTGCTGCGTCCCTGCCATCCCTGTTGACTGCTTAGTGTCCATTCCACAGCCAACAGCTTTGTGCCTGCTGCTACATGGTGTGCTGTGAGGCAGCAACTAAGGCTGTGGATAAAGCTGTGGCTGTGCATGAACCTGTGGCTGTGCATGAACCTGTGGCTGGGAGGCACTCACCGTCACGCAGGCCTCCGCATACACTGGGTCTGAGAAGCCAGTGAGCTGCAGCACCCGGTTCAGCCGCTCACTGGCGGACTCTGCTGCCTCTGCCAGCCCTGTAGCGCGCTGCAGGTCTGCGATGAAGGGCGACGGCGGAGATGCGGGTGACCAAAGTGTGAGGGCTGTGAGGTGGGTAGGGTCCCAATCAGCAGCTCAGCATCACGCCTTGTACAGCCATCACCGCATCGACCCTGGTGACATCCCCCTTTGCTATTGTGCAGGCGCGTAGGTGGGGGCCCAGCAACAAGCATGGTTGTGGTGCCCTCACAGCAGCAGCCTTCAATATGGTTGTATACATATGTTGCTTGCAAGCATGCGCCCTTCCCATCACTGGGGTACAACAACACACCTGTGGTGACTTCGTCCTCAATCTCAATCAGGCTCAAGCCCTTCTTGGATTTGAGTTGCACAAAGTCAATGAGGTCGTCTGCCTGTGCTGCTGCCTTGCCTTCCGCCTTCTTCACAGCAGCTGCATCACGAGCCTGCTTGTCCTTGGCCAGGCAGGCAAACGAGTCCCGACACCGGTTCAGCCAGACCTGCACCCAGCCACCGCAGCCTCAGCCATCAACGAGCCTGCCAGCAGCAGCAGGGCTCTCTTCAGCACTCTGTGCCAGACGGGGGACATCGCTGAACACAACCTTGTGTGGCAGCCACCCCAGCAAGCCAGCTGTGAGCCCTACATGCAGCCATGCCACCCTGCATGAGGTGAAAGCAGTACAGATCATCCACATTTCTGAGTGGGGCTGTACACATCACCGTAAAACTGACAGCCACATCCCACTGGGCTTGAGGCGCCTCACCTGCACTGCCTCCTCATCTGGCTTTGCCAGTACGGACAGGCAGACCAGCATGCGGTCGCGGCTGTCGTCGTCCAGGGGGACAGGCAGGGATGCTGAGTCGCTGAGTCGCAGGATGCTGACGATGATGAGCATGGCTTCTGCAGTGGCTTTGTTCAGTGATGCCGCTGTAGGGAAATGGAGACACAGGCATGCCAGGTCAAAGACACCCAGGCCGTTTCACAGCCAGGCAGTTGAGAATCCAGGCAGCTGTGTCCAGCAGTAAGGCAAGGCGACAGGGAAGAGGTGCCCAGTGTCCTGTCCAGTGAGTTTGCAGGTTTCCATTGTGCATCATGCATGGAGCAGCTGAGCTGAGCAGCTGAGTAAAGAGATGCTGATCTAAGCAGATCTAAGCTGAGCCTTTTGCCTAGTGCATGCCACACAGTGCTGCGACTGACCACTGGCGGTTCCCAGCGCTCGCAAGCGCAGCAGCAGCTTGGTCAGTGTGCCAGCGATCACTCCGCCAAGGAAGAAGTCGCCTCCCTGCAGCCAGACCATGCAATAAGCTGCACACCCGCCTCTGGGACTGCTGGCTCAGTGGGGATGGGACGCAGCCCTTTTGAGGCAGTGACACTGCAGTCAGACCCTTCCAGCCCTGCAAGCAGGGCCCTCACCAGCAGCAGGCTCCGGAGGTTGGGTGTGTTTGGGTTGATGAGCGCAGCTGCAGCGGAGGGCACCACCTCCACGGCTGCCTGTGTGGCGTACGTGCCATCAGCCAGCACAGTGGGCCGCTTGACCGCTGGCACGACGACAAGGGGCGCCGCCGCCGCTGCTGCTGCCGCCGCCTCCTCGCCTGGTCAGGAGGATACGGGACAAGCAGGCTGCATGGTGGGTGCCTGCAAATGCTGACTGTAGCTTGTGGCACACTGGAAGCACCATGATCGTTTGATATGTCTGAAGTTCCCGGTGTGCCTATTCAGTCCTTAGTTATTCCTCATAGTCTGTAGCTCCTGGAGACCCGGGCAGCTGAGCGCTCCTGCCTGCACTCCACATCTGACCTCTCCTTACCTGGACTCCTCCCACTCACAGCTCATTGCAGCGATCTGTTTCTGTTGCTGTTGTTCACGCAGCCTACTTCAATTCAACATTCCCATCCGCACCCAGCCGCACCTTCAGCAGTCAGGAAGGGCGTGGGCCCCAACGCCTGCTTCACCACCTCCACGCCCGACTCAATCTCTTGCTCAGTGGCACTGTACTCTCCGAGGATCCACAGGGCTGTTGAGCATACACGTGAAGACCTGTGCAGCAGTTTGTGGCTGGTTGAGGCAACAGCTGCTTTGAGCAACAGGAGCAACAGCAGCATTCATGTACAACATGCACCCAACCCACACTACAGTACGTCCTCCCAGCTGCTTGCTGCGTGCCCGACTATTTTCCAGGGTATGCAGGTGAACTTCAAGGTGCCTTGGTGATATAGCTAGGCATCTTATGCTGCCTGAACCCATCCTTTCTAAGCGCAGCCCCTGCCCACCTGATTTGATACAGAGTGTCTCGCAACCTCTCCAGGATAGACACACGCAGCTTGGCGTTGGTTTCCATGATCTCCCGCACAAAGAAAACCACCTCCAGGGCACTGGCTGTGTTGGCATCGCCCAGGAAGTCCATCAGCAGATGCACCACATTGGCTGCCACGTCAGGGAACTTCACGGCACAGCCGTGGATGGCCTACCAGTCGAGCAGCCGCAGGTCAGGCGGGGCGAAAGCGCGTAAGAGGTGGCACAACTCAAGCAATGCAGGGGCAATCGGTGGGCTATGGTCTGGAAAACATGGACAGCAGATCTATGCTGCATTCATGGAATCATGCTGCCCTGTCAGGTTTACGCCCATACATGCCGGCCAGCCCCAAAGTTCACAGGTGTTCATTCACGGGCGTTAATGTAAGTTTGCGTGGACTCACGCCGGCCTCCCCTGAGGTTCATCAGTGCGGGCCTGACACCCCGGATAGAGGGAGCTTGCCTACCTGGACCAACATCTGGCGGTACTCGCCCCCCTTCTCAAAATCCTTGTTCTGCGTCTTCATGATCTCCTTCTTCAGCACCATCACAACCTGCATGCCACCCACAAGTGGCTCTTGCAGTTAGTGCTGCAAGCTGGATGCGCATTGCTGTCTAGGCCAAGTCCAAGCAAGCTCCTCCCAGCCCAGCTCACCTCGTCAATGTTGCGGCTGGTGATGATGTCCATGGCAATGTCCAAGGTCTTCTTGCGAATGTCCATGTTGGGTGAGGTCAAGGCTCTCAAGATGTCCATGAGAACCTCCTGCACCCTCACAACAGCACATGGCCCCACGCCTGAGCTGCTCACGTGCGCTACACCTCCAGCAGAACAAAACAGCATCGCGCTGACTCCATTGCGCTGGCAGCAGGGCCCCAAGACGTTGATTTGGCTCCTCACTGCCTGTCAGCAAAGGCCTTCTAAAAGTGCACGCCAGCAGTGCTCCCAGCAACGCGTAGCAACGTGTCACCCTGTCCCAGTGATGTGCAGTAGTACCACTGGCTAGCTGACAGCAGCAGGACAGTGGATGTGCTCGGCTTGCCTCCAGCGCACCTGCATGACCTCCCTGTGCTTGTTCTTCAGCTCCATCAGCCTGTCCAGCACTATCAGCTTGACGTTGTTGTCACTTTGAGACACCAGCAGCTGGCAGTAGCAGTTTGCAGCCGCCCTGACCGCTGAGGGCGCTTGCGACAGGGACACCAGCGTCACTGCACACTCATACACTACGGCTGTGCTGGTGCTCTGGAGCAGCGCCAGGATGATCTTGATGTGCTTGCCCTTCTCCGCAGGGCTTGTTCGGCACACCTATGCAGTGTGCAGGGTGCATGGCAGATTCAAGACGCTGCTGCAAAGCGCAAGGTGCGCATGCATGGCTAGAGTCATAGAAGCTGCGTGACGGGCGCTGCTCCTGGCTTGCTGAGTTGCTGTCAGGACAGCGTGGCACAGCTGCAGTCAACTCCAGCTTGCCATCAAAGCAACTCCACTGCTGACCAGCGCTGGACTGAGGCCCTGGTGCGCAGCTGCAGGCTGTGGGGCTGCTGCAGTCTCTAAATTCCAGTCTCCAAACGCCCTTTCTCCAACTGTCGCATGTTAGAGGGGGGCTGCTTCACCTTGCGGATGAGCTCCAGGACTCCCATCTGTAGAATGTCGCCCCAGCTGGACACCTGCTCTACGTGCTCCATGAGGTACCTCACGGCCCTGTCTTGAGCATGGCTGGCTAGCATGACAAACGCATTACGCCGTGTGCTCAGATCCTGTTCAGTGCCCATCACCTTCTCGATTGTTTCTGGTGCATCCTGCAGCATGGATGGCACATAGTTGTGTGGTGCAATCAAATGACGCTGACCAAGAGGAAACTCGTGAAGATAAGGACCAGGCTGTACCCCCACCTGTAGCAGCAGCTCCCCTTTTGGCAGCTTGTAGATGGCATTGACTGCCAGCACTGCATTTCGTCGCACATAAGAGTGGCGATGCTCCAGATTTGCCAGAATGGATGGCACCAGGGGTTCAAGGATTTCCTCCTCTCTGATACGGCACAAGAAGCGCAGTGTCACGCCACGGATGTACTCGTTAGGATGCTGCAGGTTGTTCCTCAGGTTCTGGCAAATCAATATCTGCGATACACAATGTGCCATTATCTTGAGATGCACAGCTGGCTCTGCAGACTGAGATGGCTGATATCCAGTAAGGCAACCCACCATCTCAGGCAGCAGCTTCCCATTGGAATCAGTCTTCTCAATGGCCTCCTGCACCGCCCAAATCGATTCATGTCACCAAAGATCCACATCGCACTGGCTTCTTCTATGCACTCTACAAACGTTCTGGCTGCGCACCAAGTACAAAAGCAGGAGTTTTTGGACAGTGTGGTCTTCTGATGGCAGCACATATCGCACGATGGTGATGAACAGCTGCGGCAGCTGCTCGCCGTTGAGGAGCATCATAACGGCTTTCTTCATGGCCGCGACCTTCGCCACAGGGTCGTTGCCCTCCAAGGCCTCCTTGATCTCCGACGACGACGAGGGCTTGTCGCAATGCACCAGCATCGTGCAGGAGCGCTCTACACTCGTTGCCTGCATCGGCATCGCAGGCTTTCTTGTATGGCTGTCGGAGCCGCGAGGTCCGAGCTGTCCCCTGCCACTTGCCATTTTTGCGAGCCACAACCGAAGCGCCGGGCTACGACTCTAGTACTACAGGTGCCCGGCGCAACTTCTTTTGTTTGCAACTGCGTTTGTGTGTGGGAGCTGGCTGGATCCAGATGTGTGGTCCAGCGATAGCCTGCAGCTCGACAGAACGGTCCCCGGCAAGTAACTCAGCTAGCTCCCATCGTATTGCATGTTGGTTAGGGTCTGTTGCGCGCTCGAAAATTATGTGGGTTTGACGCTGGCGTCTAGCGGTTGCTAAAGCAGGCAGCTGTACAGCTAAAACTGCGGCGTGGTGAACTTGCCTGAGAGCGGGACAGCGGGGCAGCAGGGCGGCATCCTGATGAAGCTGGGTGCGCATTCAAGGCGCGCAGCTTGGTCGGTCTAGGTAAGGTCGCTGGTGGGGCCGCTGGGGAAGGCGCTGGGGAAGGCGAGTTGCGGCCAGCGCGCGTAGTCGCCCTGTCCTTAGCCGTTGACCGCGGACACTTGGGCGCCGGGGCTGGCAGTGGCTGGCAGTGCTACAGGAGCTGTGGCAGGCAACTGCATGGAATTGTGCAGAATGCACAGCTCCTGAGACTTGAGCCCGTGCGCTGCCTCGCCTCGATGTGCTCGGTGGCCAGCTTGGTTTAGTGCAGATGCTAGGCTAGCATCACTACGAGCTGCAGCGTTGCGTATTGCGGGCTGACGGCTCCTTGGGAACCCTGCTCGCAGATTTGCTGCCGGCATACGGGGCTCAGCACAGGCACACCAGCTCTAGTCGCCTAGCAGCGCTATATTGGCCAGCACCGCGACTCCGTCATGCACGGAGCACGCGGCAAGCCCGGCGCCCCCTTGTTAGACAGCCCCGACTCCGTGCCCGTGACCTGCAACGGCGTGCGGGGCTTGTTCATCTTTCAGTCGCAGAGCATCACCTGCAGATGTTCCGGGTGCACGGAACCTGGCCGTTCCCGGCCGACCATGACACCCACGGAATTTGAGCGCCATTCGGGCATGCAGGTGAATGCTGTGTAGGTGCTGCCTATTTTACATACTGAATGCAGCCCCCCCCAGTCCGCCCTACCCCGCCCCACTTGACCCCACCCCACTGCACTCGACCCCTGCCCTACCCCTGCCCCACCCCAGCACCGCAACCCCTGGACCTGTCCTTCCCACCCCTCCTTCCTGCAGGCCAGCAAGAAGTGGAGGCGCAGCATCAAAGTAGACATGGGCCGGAATGCGGGAACCATGTCGCTAGGGCGCTGGCTGGATGCCAACGGCTACAAGCAGGAGCAGCCGGCAGTGCGCGGGTCAGGGAGCCCCTTCATAGCCCCACCCAGCTCCCAGCCCCTGCCTCGCATGCAAGCACGGCCTGGTGTGCCCAACATGGGTGGCAGCATGCGCGGCCCCCCCGGCATCGCCACGGGGCGGGGGCCCCACCTGCTGCCGCCTAGTGCGCCCTACGCAGCCCTAGGCCTGGACGGGCTGTATGAGGAGCCCAGTGTGGCGTATGCTCTGTCTGGGCAAGGCCTGCAGCCGGCAGGCGCAGGGATGTGGCCACAGGGCTCAGGCGGTGAGCAGCAGCACAGCCGGCAGGCCACACTGTCCACCCCTGCACCTGCACACTAGGGGCTGCAGCTTCACCGCTGTGCTGCACGCCACCCTGGCCTTGCACACCCTGCTGCACCTCTCGCCCATGAGGCAACCACCCTAGGGAAACACCCCTCTCCTCACCTCACCCTCTTGTGCGCTTGACCCCCAACCTTTGAACTCCTGACCCCCCTCCCCTTGACCCTGTGACCCCCGACCCTGACCCCTGACCCCTGACCCCCAGCCCTTGCCCCCTGACTGCCTGGCCCTGACCCTGGGCTCCCCCTCCCCTGCAGGCTCTGACTCCGCAGAGCGCTCCAACTCAGAAGACATGGACACCGCCCCCAGCCCTGGGGCCTTCCTTGGCAGCGAGGCCTGGCAGCCCCTGTCCCCTGAGGCCAACCGCCAGGCCCCAGGCCTCCCAGCCCGCCAGCCACTCTCATGGGCCCTGCCCAGCACGGCCCCCTTCCCCAAACCAGCGGCCAGGAGGTTCCCAGCCATCCAGGTGCCACCCCAGCAGCAGCAGCAGGGGAAGGCACGCAGCCAGCCCTTCCCCCTGCCCTTGCCCCTGCCCTTGCCCCTGCCAGCACCGGGGTCAGCCTTACAGCAGGCGGGGCAGGCTTGGCAGGGGGAGGTCCAGCCGCCTAGCCCCTACTTAGACGTACCAGGCTATGGGGATGACATGGGGGAGGGGCAGGGCACAGACGAGGGGCAGCAGAACCCCTCCAGCCTGCTGCAGCTGGAAGCTGGTGAGCAGCTGCCTGAGGACAGCATGGTGGGCGTGACAGGCGGGGGGGTTCTAGCGCTGCTGGCGGCCCCAGGGGGGGAGCAGCTGTCTGACCCAGAGGTGGGCGGTGAGCAGCAGCCGCTGCCCTTCCCCCTTCCCCTACCCCTGCCCCACACGCAAGCCTGCACATCAGAGGGGCTGCCCTACTTCCCCTGCCCCCCGCCAGCATCGCCTTTGGAACCGGCTGCGGCAGCGGTCGGGGAACTCAGCCGGCCCGCCCCTGTGCTGCTGCCTGTCCCTGCCATGGGCCCCAACTACAAAGACCAGCTGCTGGCTGCACTACGCCCCAACCGCAGCAGTGGTGGCAGCAGGGTGATGCTGGCTGACGGCGCCACCTCACCCACCCAGGGGGCAGCAGGGGCGGGGGGGTCACCGGGGCATGCAGGGGGGCGGCTGGACAGTGGCAGCTCTGACCAGGGTGAGGTTGGAAGCCAGGAGAGAGGGCCTAGCGCGATGGGAGAGGGGGAGGGGGAAGGGGGGTGGCAGCAGCAGAGGCATGAGCAGCCCCGGGTGCCGGGCGGAGAGGGGGGGCGGGAGCAGCAGCAGGGGCACCACAGTGGGTTGCAGCTGGCCGCTGTGAAGCTGGAGGGGGGGCAGCAGGGGACTGGGGAGGCGTCCTGCCTTGGTGTAGCCACACATCCTGACCTCACAGCCCAGGACATGGCTGGCAGTCAGGCAGGGCAGCCCCCACCCCAGCCGTCCCCCGGCCCCAGCCCCGCCCCCTCCCCCCTCCTCCCAGGCGGTCAAGACCCCCCCCAGGACCCCTCTGCCCCAACTGAGTCCACCCTCCCTGATGGTGTGTCCACCTCCCTGGCTGTCAGGCAGGGCAGCTTGCTGGGCGGGGAGGAGGGGCCGGGCGGTGAGGCAGCAGCTGAAGGTCCTCAGGGGTCCCCTGCACCTGCTCAGGAGCTGGCTGTAGCCCCTGAAGAAGCTGCCCAGCAGCTGCCCAGCCACCAGGGTGCAGCAGCGGCAGGGGCCAGCCAGTCAGAAGCTGCTGGGCGGCTGCTGACGTCGCTGAGGGGGCGGGGGGGCACCCCTCCAGCGTCAGGGCAGGGGTGGGCAAGCACATGGCCAGGGCCCGGGGCAGGGACGGCTGGGGACAGCCTGGCCAAGGCAGCTGGCCTGTCCCAAACCAGCCGCCCACTGACCAGGGGCCTTGGCTCAGGCTGGGGCTTTGAGCAGGCTGAGCAGGGGCAGGGCAGGGAGGCAGGCGAGGCAGCCAAGCAGGAGCCAGGGCAGGCCCCCCCCTCTCCCCACCCCCTGTCCCTGCTCAATGAGCCAGGAGGGGGCTATGGGGCAGGGCACGCCAGCTTTGAGCATACCGGGCAACAGCAGCAGCAGCAGCAGCAGCAGCAGGGGGTGGGCCCAGGGGGGGGTGGGGTCAGTGGCCAGGCCCGCAAACGGTCCCGGGGTGCAGATGGCGATGCAGATGGTGGGGGGGAGGACAGCGGGGGGGAGCAGCAGGCAGGGGCGCGGGGCCAGCGGCGCCCCAGCGGGGCGTTCATGAGCCCAGACGCCTCGGACCGCGCCCTGCTGGCAACAGGCAGGGCCCCCGCCCAGCGCCCCCGCCCAGCCCTGGTCAAGCAGCCCCTCCTCCTCCTGCACCCTATCGACAGGCCGGAGCAGCACCCCCGGGGGGCCCCCCCTACCGCCCCCATGGCCCCTACCCCACAAACCTGCCCTGGTCAGGGCCAGCGCCGGGCAGCAGTGATGGGCCACGAGCATTGCCCAGCACGCAGCAGGGGCCGGGGGGGGTGGCCAGGTCAGCTGGGGGTGGGGGGAGGTCAGGCAGGCAGCCGCCCGCAGGTTGGTCGGGTAAGGGGGTCGTGGGGGCATCCCAGCCTGGGCGAGGACCCTCAGGGCCTGGGTCACTCCTCCCTGGCCCTGGGTCACACATCAGCTCCCCAGGCAGCCGCGCGAGGGTGATGCCCGCGTGGATGGGCATGATGGGCATCACCCCTGGGCTGGGTGTGTGTGGCGTGAGTGCGGAGCAGCTGGCCAGCAACCTGCAGCAGCAGGGCTACACAGAGGAGCACGTGCACTACTGGAAGCAGCACATCGCGGCCCAGCTGGAGCTGCTGACCGCTGCTGGCGCCATCATGAGGGGGATGGCCCAGGCCGAGCTGGCAGCCAGGTCGGGCGCATACATGGGCATGGGCCCCCCCAGGGGGCGGGGTCCTGGTCTTGACGCCCCCTCCGCCCCCATGCTGGCGTCACGGCAACGCACTTCGCTTATGGCCGGGGGAGGAGGGGGGTGGGGCGGCCAGGGCCCACCTGGCGCCCAGGGGTTGGGGGGGGTGCTTGGTGGAGCCCCTCGGGGGGGGCCTGCTGCTGGGGGGGCACAGCGGCCTGGTGGAGGGCTGGCTGCTGCCGGGGGCCGGGGGCGGCTGGGCCGTGTGGGGCTTGAGGGTCAGCAGCGCCCCGGGTTCCATGGCCTGGACCTGGGCCTGCCGGCCCCTGGGCTGGATGCCCTGCTGCAGGGGGCCCGCGTGGCTGAGGGCATGGAGGCAGCGGGGGGTGGGGGGGAGGAGGAGGAGGAGGAGGAGGGGGGAGGAGGGCGGCAGGGGAGGGGACATGATGCCCAGGGCCTGCACCTCACAGCTGGGGGGCCGGGAGCTGTTCTAGGTCACAGATCACACTTGCATGGTGTCCCGGGATCTGGATCTGGATTCAGATCAGGGGTCAGGTGGCCGGGGCAGCGGTCAGGGCAGCCTGGGCGGATGGGCCAGCCCCATGACCCCTCTCATGCCCAGGGTCAGGACAGGCACACTGACCCCGCCCACCTGCTGCTGGCACTAAACGATGGCCCAGCAGCGGGAGACAGCCATGCGGCCCCCCAGCTGGGTGAACCTCAGCCCGAGCCAGTGCAGGTAGGGGCAGGGGGGGAGGAGCAGGAGGAGCGGGGCACTGACGCAGACCCTGCTGCCAATGGCAGTGCGCGGGGGGCAGAGAACGGGCACGACTCCGACTGCAGCCCCCCTGCCACACGCGATGACGCCACGGCTGACCTGGACACAGTGGACGACTACGAGCTGCTGGGCCGGGGCAGGGGGAGGGGGAGGGGGAGGATGATGAGGGTCAGGAGGGGCAGGAGGTTGATGACAGCACCTTCCCGCCAGCTTCCCGCTCTTCCATAGCAGCCGCAGTGCAGCAGCCAGGCTGGCCTGCTGGGGCAGCTGCCCTGCTCAAGGTGGCGGGCAGGAGGTACCATGTGGGGTATGACCACAATGTGGACAGCAGCGATCCGGATGCGGCGGCGGCGGCGGCCATCAGGGCGGCCCAGACCATCCTGGGGGAGAGCAGCGAGGAGGAGGTGGAGGCGGGCCGGGTGTCAGTGCCGGGCAGGGCTGGCAACAGGCGCATGCGCAAGCCAGTGACAGAAGATCTGCTCATGGTGGGCCGGGGGGGTGGCAGAGGGGTGGGGCAGGGGGAGGCAGAGGGGTGGGGCAGGGGGAGGCAGAGGGGTGGGGCAGAGGGGTGGGGCAGGGGGGTGGGGCAGAGGGGTGGGCAGGGGGAGGGGGAGGCAGAGGGGTGGGGCAGGGGGAGGCATGGAGGTGGGGCAAGGGGTGGGGTGGGAGGGGGAGGAGAGAGGGGTGAGCAGGGGGGAGGGCCCTCAGGGGTGGGTCTTGCAGGCAGGGAGGGAGGAGGACCTTCACAAGGGAAGGTAGGGTACAGGACATAGGAGCAGCGTGAACTGATGCTCATCCTTCCTAATGGCCATGAGCTTGCTTGGCACATGGTGTCCATCTCCACATCAATCACTAGCTGCTGCTGCTGCTGCTGCTGCTGCTGCTGCTGCTGCTGCTGCTGCTGCTGCTGCTGCTGCTGCTGCTGCTGCTCTGGCAGGCCGCCCAGGCGCCCTTCATAGTGCATGAGGTGCGCATGCTGCCCAATGGGGAGATCGGGGTCACGGCCTCCTGCCCCTACGGCTCCTTCGAGGGCGTGCTCACAGACTCCCCCACCCTGGTGGCCTGACACACAATGGCCAGGGTGCGGCCACACAGGGGGCTGGGCGGGGCTGGTCAGCTGAGGGCAGAGGCTGAAGGCAGAAGCGGCAGGCAGGCGAGCTGCTGCTGCAGTGGCCAGCAAGCCATGCAGGCCAGGCAGGCACCCCCAGGCAGTGGTGGTTCAGCAGCTTTGCACAGTACAAGGGACGGCTCAGCTGCACTCAGCCCCAGGCCTGTGGGTGGACCTCCGCTGCAGTCAGCCCAAGCCTGAGCAGCGGCTGCCTCAGCGGTGGCAGGGGCACCTGGACGGCTGGTTGTGGCCACACAGAGGGCTGGGCGGGGCTGGTCAGCTGCCTGCCTAGGCCCATGATGGTTGGGGTGGAGGCGGCAGGCAGAGGCTGAGGGCAGAGGCTGAGGGCAGGCGAGCTGTTTGCTGCAGCGGCTAGCAGGCCAGGCACGTCCCGGGCCACCCCCCGGGGCCGTCCTTGCAGGCAGTATCTGCCAGGCCTGCTGCTGGGGTGTAGGGGATGGAAGTGGAATGGACCTGGGGGGTATGAGGCAAGCTGGGGCGGTCGCCATGGCTGGTGGGCTGGCTGATTGAAGGGCTGGGTCACTCTGTGCATGATGCTCACTGGGCTTTGCTGGTGCTTGCTTGGAAGGTAAATAAGAAATCACTCAAGCCGTCAGCCGTGAGGCTGCTTGGCTGCCCTCAGACTGGGCCAGTGCAGCTCAAGCAATGCAGGAGCCTGACACCCTCCCACTCTGGCCCCCCAATGTGGGGTGGGGGCCTGGGTGGCAATCACCCATACATGGGCGAGCCATGTGCCAGAATTGCGGTGTTGGGGACTTTTTGCAATGCACTTCAAGGCTGATGCTTGCTTGTGATGATGCTGGCGTGGTCAGCTACTATGCCAAGAGGAACGCACCCCAACTCGTGCGACTGCATGCAACACGGTTCCTGTTCAGCTTCGCGGCCATGCCTGCATGGACCAAGTAGTGCTGAGGGTAGGAGTAGGGGGTGGGGAGGATGCAGCGGCAGAGGCTAGGTGGCACTTGGCTAGCAAGGACATGTTTGTAGTGTTCACCACAGCTATGCGGGGCGGGGCTGCGCGGGGCTGCGTCACAGTTGTTGGGGCTGGCTGACGTGTTGTCCTGGAAGTCCTGGGAAGTGAGGAGAGGCATTCATGGAATGATCGGTAAAGTAATCACTCCATGTATCACTCCATGAATCCACAGGCAGGCAGGCAGGCAGGCAGGCAATGTCTTTAACAGTGTTCTTTTGTGACTTCCGACACAAACGGAGGCCCTAGTAAGGGACGAGGGGGTGACGTCGTGGTCGTTTGTCGTTGGTTGTGACTGGCGTGACCAAAGCATTGCTGTGCAGGAGGATGCAGCCTTGTGGGCAGGGGCTTGCCCGCATATCTAAGCATCCATACATCAATGGTTTGACGTTTTTTTTTAAGAGAACAGAATCAGACTGGGATTAGACCAGCGCTCTGGGTAATTGTGATGGCGCACAGTGTCAACATGATGTCCTTAGACAAGTACGCCATCCCTATGAAGTGCAGACATCGGTCCGATGGAGGCATGCATTGCAAACAGAGGACGCTGTAACACTTTGCTTGCGACACTGACAACAATAGAACACGACGCGTAGTTCATGGCTTACTCGCTACATGGACGCTCATTGGGTTTCCAGACTCAGGTCGAGCTACGTTTGTCGAAAACCTGTGACCGGGCAGGAGCTGCGTCGTATGACAGCCTGTGGTTCTTATGCTAGAGATGAGCAATGATGCGAGTGCCGCAACATAGAGGGGAGATAGAGACGAGGAGGATCACGCTTTAAGCAGGAGAAGGCACAAATCTTGCAAAATTAGCAATTCAATTTGTTCCCGGCGACCTCGCCGCTCAAACTCATGGATGGTGACGACGAAGCGCCCCGCGGGAAGCCCCTGCTCTCCTTGGCGCGTTTGCGAAACCAAGCTCAGGAAGCTCCGTACAGCAACAGCAACAAATTTGCGCAGTTCAGCTTTGGGGCAAAGAGCGCAGCGCCGGCCCCACGGCACCAGGGATCTTCACCCATGACACTGAAGGTACGCGTGCACCGAAGTACCAGGGTGCCGAGGTGCCTTTGCCGGAGCGTGCCCCACCAGCACTAGAATGTTGTTGCAGGTGCACCCCCGCAAGGACGCTCATCATCCTCCCGCTGATGCTGGCTTGGGATCTGATGCAGAAGATGTGGTTTACACCAGCCGCCGCACCCATGGGCCTAGTTGTACCTCTGCCAACAATGCCCCAGGCCTGCCGCTGTGTGCAAGTCCTGGTAAAGCCACCTACCCCCGCCCCCCCCAGACCTCTCCCCAGCAGCCTGCCCGCAACTCCGGCCATGCAGCCTCCCACACCACCACATGCATGGGCCCTGAGCAGTCCCCACAGGCCGAACCAAACCGACTAACCACCCCAACCCCCACCCAGGCAGGCTGCCTCAACACCCCAGCCTCCCTTTCCCCGGCAGCCCTGCGCGCCAGCCGCAAGCGCGGCCTGAAAGTGCTGTCCAGCCCTCCTGCTGCAGCAGCCAGCTTTCCCCCGGCCAGCGCTGCGGGCTGCCTGGCCCCTGCTGCTGCGGATGCAGGCCTAGAGCACAGTGATCAGCAGAGCTTGCTGGAGGCCAGGCCACTGACAGGTCCTGGGGGCTATGGCCTGGGGGGGGCGGCAGGCGGGGGCTTCCAGGCGCTGCTCATGATGGACGAGCCACCCTGCACCTCAACACTCGCCCCTCCCCTACATCAACAGCGGCAGCAGTACCAGCCACAGCCACTGCAGCAGCAGCAGCAGCAGCAGCAGCAGCAGTACGCACAACAGCAGCTGCAGCAGCAGCATCAGCAGCAACACAGGCAGTTTCAGCAGGTTCAGCAGCCACAGCAACAGCAGTACATGCATCAGCAGTACGCACAGCAGCAGTACGCACATCACTCTCAGATCCAGCAGCAGCAGACCCAATTGCAGCAGCAGCAGCAGCAGCAGCAGCAGAGGCAGGCAGCGGCCAGCCAGCTGTATGATGATGTGCAGGGCCTAGGGACTATGCCCGGCCTCACAGGGGGTGGTCCGGCACTCAAGCGTCTGCGCAGACATGATGGAAGCTACCAGGAAGGTGGCGCAGCTGCAGCCAGCAGCCACCCCTCCCAGTACGCCACACACTCCGCCCCTGCTGCTACCGCTGGGCAGTCTGGAGGTGCCAGCCCCTATGCCCCAGCCCCCCTCAGCTTCAGCGCCATGATGAATGAAGCCACAGGGGCAGCGGTGGGGGGCAGCGGGCAGGTAGGGTGCCGAGGCTGCTGCTGGTGCTGCTGCTGCACCTGCTGCCTCTTCTTCTAGTGCTGCTGCTGCTGCTGCTGCTACTTATGGTGGTGGTTGGGCGCTTGATGCAATGAACTTATCTTGTGGCAGGGCTTTTGCTGTTGCATGGACCCCACCATGCGCCGGTGCATTGTTCTGTCTCACTCTGAAGCTCTTCTATCTTTCCCCTCCCCTCCTTCTTCCTGCCCTCTCCCCCTCTCCCACCTCCTTCCCCCTTCCACCCCACCTTCCACCTCCTCCCTACCTTCCACCAGCCCTGCACCTCCCTGCTCCGCCCCACATTGCCACCTTTCCCACCTTGCCCTTGCTGCTCACCTCCTCCCATGCCCCTCCCACATGCCCACCATGGTCAGCAGGCCACTGCCCAGCTACTTGGCAGTGGGGGTGGGAGACCCATCCGCTACCGCATGGGCGAGGCCGAGGGGGCGGAGGACAGCGACGCAGAGGGCGAGGCAGCTGAGCAGCGGCCCAGCCTCCTGCAGCGAGTGGAGGAGCTGAGTGAGAAGCTAAAGGAGCTGCTGGGACCAGCGGCGGTCAGCGACAGGTAGGGGCGGATGAAAAGGCTGGCTGGCTGGCTGGCTGGTTGGCCAGTTTGGGTGGCTTGGAATGGCTGGGTGGCAACAGGAAGGGGCGAGAGAAGCCCGCCCCGCCCCGCCCCGCCCCGCCCCGCCCCGCCCCGCCCCGCCCCGCCCCGCCCCGCCCCGCCCCGCCCCGCCCCGCCCCGCCCCGCCCCGCCCCGCCCCGCCCCGCCCCGCCCCGCCCCGCCCCGCCCCGCCCCGCCCCGCCCCGCCCCGCCCCGCCCCGCCCCGCCCCGCCCCGCCCCGCCCCGCCCCGCCCCGCCCCGCCCCGCCCCGCCCCGCCCCGCCCCGCCCCGCCCCGCCCCGCCCCGCCCCGCCCCGCCCCGCCCCGCCCCGCCCCGCCCCGCCCCGCCCCGCCCCGCCCCGCCCCGGCCCGGTCCAAAGTCCCACAGCGCTTTAGTCCGCCCCTGTCCCAGACCCCCCTGCCCCACCGCTGCTCTCCAGGCCGCCTGCCCCCCCTGCCCTGCTCAGGTTTGCAGCCACCCAGGAGGAGCAGCTGGCCGGCACCAGCATGTCCCTGGTCACACGTGAACAGGTGCATGCCCTGGGGCCCTGTGCGCTGCAGTCTCCATGCGCCACAGCCTTTGCATGCCACATGCTGCAACCACCCACAATGCACATAGGAGGCTGGCTGCCGCCTCCTGTCAAGACCAGCCAAGACCAGGGCCAGACCAGGCTGGCCATCTAGCTGCCTGAGGTGCCTAGCCAGTGCTCTGACTCTGAGCCAAAGGCCTACAGCACACAGTGGACTACCGCAGCAGTCAGCCACTGCACCCTGGGCAGTGCAACGCATGCTGAACTACTCAGCCGCTACACAGCAGTCACCTGCCACAAAGCAATGCATGTGAGGGCAGCTGCATGGCATGTGAAGGCTGAGCGGAGCAGCTGCCACCATCTGTCCTACTGACCTGCTGAAGAAAGCAGCCACCGCACACTGCTGCACCACCCTTACCACCACCGGTCCCTGGCCCCCTCAGCCCTCCCCTCAGCCTTGTGAGCACAGCCTGGAGGCCACACCGGGCTGCACCCCGCCCTCCCCCAGCCGCTGCCCCTGCTGCTGGCTGCTGCAGGTCAGCCAGGCGTGTGGCGAGGAGGTATCCACCTGGCTCAAGGGCTACCAGCTGGTGGGCATCAACTTCCTCACGGTGAGCTGGCTGGCCGTAAGGGCCAGGCACTGCCCAGCACTCACCCCAGCCCCAGCACACTCCACTGCGCCTCCATCAGCCGGCCGGACCAGGGTCAGGAGCCATCAGGGGGGGCCGGCCTGCCGCTGCTTTGTCACCCCTACATGCCACCCTATACTGGCCCCTCGCCCCCCCCGCTTGTCTGCCCGCTTGCCTGCCCGCTGGCCTGCCCGCTGGCCTGCCCTTGCTCTGCCCCCTGTATGCCCTCACTGCCCTCACTGCCCTCACTGCCTTCATTGCCCTCGTTGCTCTCACTGCCCCCTGTATGCCCTCACTGCCTGCATCACAGGTGCTGTCCAGGAGCGGGAAAGTCGGTGGGGCCATCCTGGCTGACGAGGTAGGGCCAGTGTGGACTGCCCTGTGGACATCTGCTCCTCTGCCCCCACATTCACCACCCCCTTCACCCTTCCCCTCCACCACCACACCCACACTCAGAATAGGTCAACCACCCTGGTGGTGCCCCTGCTGGTGTCCCTCACCCCACCTGCCCTCACCCAAAGTCCCAGATGACCCACCCCCCTGATGACCCACCCCCCTGATGACCCACCCCCCTGATGACCCACCCCCCTGATGACCCACCCCCCTGATGACCCACCCCCCTGATGACCCACCCCCCTGATGACCCACCCCCCTGATGACCCACCCCCCTGATGACCCACCCCCCTGATGACCCACCCCCCTGATGACCCACCCCCCTGATGACCCACCCCCCTGATGACCCACCCCCCTGATGACCCACCCCCCTGATGACCCACCCCCCTCATGACCCACCCCCCTGATGACCCACCCCCCTGATGACCCACCCCCCTGATGACCCACCCCCCTGATGACCCACCCCCCTGATGACCCACCCCCCTGATGACCCACCCCCCTGATGACCCACCCCCCTGATGACCCACCCCCCTGATGACCCACCCCCCTCATGACCCACCCCCCTGATGACCCACCCCCCTGATGACCCACCCCCCTGATGACCCACCCCCCTGATGACCCACCCCCCTGATGACCCACCCCCCTCATGACCCACCCCCCTGATGACCCACCCCCCTCATGACCCACCCCCCTGATGACCCACCCCCCTGATGACCCACCCCCCTGATGACCCACCCCCCTGATGACCCACCCCCCTGATGACCCACCCCCCTGATGACCCACCCCCCTGATGACCCACCCCCCTGATGACCCACCCCCCTGATGACCCACCCCCCTGATGACCCACCCCCCTGATGACCCACCCCCCTGATGACCCACCCCCCTGATGACCCACCCCCCTGATGACCCACCCCCCTGATGACCCACCCCCCTGATGACCCACCCCCCTGATGACCCACCCCCCTGATGACCCACCCCCCTGATGACCCACCCCCCTGATGACCCACCCCCCTCATGACCCACCCCCCTGATGACCCACCCCCCTGATGACCCACCCCCCTGATGACCCACCCCCCTGATGACCCACCCCCCTGATGACCCACCCCCCTGATGACCCACCCCCCTGATGACCCACCCCCCTGATGACCCACCCCCCTGATGACCCACCCCCCTGATGACCCACCCCCCTGATGACCCACCCCCCTGATGACCCACCCCCCTGATGACCCACCCCCCTGATGACCCACCCCCCTCATGACCCACCCCCCTCATGACCCACCCCCCTCATGACCCACCCCCCTCATGACCCACCCCCCTCATGACCCACCCCCCTCATGACCCACCCCCCATGCAGATGGGTCTAGGCAAGACGGCCCAGACCATCACCTTCCTTGGCGTCCTCCAGCACCAGAACAAGCTGGCCTGGGCTGCCCAGGAGCAGCTGGCTGGGGCTGCCGGCAGCAGGGGGGAGGCTGGCGACCCCCCTAGGCCACACAACCCCTACCTGCCTGCACCCACGCCAGGGGTGGCTGGGGCAGGCAAGGTCAAGGCCCCACGCCCCCATCTCATTGTCTGCCCGGCCTCACTGCTGGAAAACTGGCAGAGGGAGCTGGCCAGGTGGTGCCCCTCACTGAGGTGAGGCTGTGGGAGGTGGGGCAGGGGCAGGGGCAGGGGCAGGGGCAGGGGCAGGGGCAGGGGCAGGGGCAGGGGCAGGGGCAGGGGCAGAGGTGGTGAAGGGGCAGCAGGTGGTTCCTCCGTGTGTGCCTCCTCCGCTGCCCAAATGGTCCGGACGCCGCCCCTGACCTTCACCCCCTGCCCCTGTGGCCGGCATCAACACCACCGCTGCAGGGTGATCATGGTGCAGGGTGATCATGGTGCAGGGTGATCATGTACTACGGCAAGGAGCGGGACCTGGTGAGGGACGCACTGTGTGTGTGGCGCAGGCGCCGCGACGAGGCCAAGGGCATGGTGAGTGCCCTGCTGCTGACAGCGGTGATGGCGGCTACAGCGCCCTGCCCCTGCCCTGCCCCTGTCCTCTAACAGCCCTGCTGCTTGCACTGCCACGGCTGCACCCTGCCTGTTTACAGCCCTGCTGAGAGCAGTGGCTCTACAGGTGTAAAGAAGGTGTGTGCAAAGTGTCGGGAAGTTGTTGAGAAGGTATCGGGAAGGTGTCAGGAAGGTGTCGAGAGGGTGTGGGGAAGGTGTCTGGAAGGTGGATGGATTGTATGATGCTGGCAGCTCCACCCTGCACTGGCAGTGTGAGTCAGACTTGCATTGACTAGCCTCCCTGCAGGCGCTAGCCACGGCTGCATGCCTTTGCCTGGTGGCTGGTACCTAGGCGCTCTTGCCTGCGCACGCCTTGCATCTGCTGCCCTGCTCAAGCCTGCGCTGGCAGCATGTCCTCTGTCTGCTCTTGTGCCTCTTATGCCCCATGTGCCGCATGTGCCCATGCGTGTCCATGCATTAGCCCCATGCGCTGCATGCCCTGGCCCTGTACGCACAGACTGGCAGTGGTGTGGATGACGATGAAAAGAGTGAGGAGGATGAAGAAGAGGCCAGCCATGATGACAGTGAGAAGAGTGATGCTGATGAGGGGTCAGCACCACAGGATGAGGTGTGCGGATTGCAGGTGAGAGGCGGCAGGTGAGGGTTAGGTGAGGGGACTCAGTCCTGCACGCCAACACTACCACAGCCACTACCACTACCACCACACCTTCCCCTTCACTGCTGTCTGGGTTGCTCCACCCCCACCTCCCACCCAAGGTTAACCCATGCACTCATGCTTGTCCATGTGCCAATGCACTCATGCTTGCTTGTCTTCGTTCTTATGCAATCCTGCATGTGCTAAGTCGACCCATGCCTCTGCCCATTGCATTGCGTCCCCCGCACTTGAGGGAGTGCATGAGGAAACACGCAATGTGCTGTCTCCTCATTGCCACCCGCCTGCGGCCCGCCTGCAGCCTGTCCTTGCCTGGCTACCGCCCTGACGCCCCAGCACCTGCCACCTGCCTGCCATCCTGGCTGCCCCACTGCCCTGCAGCTGTCTGACCCCGCTGCTGGCGAGGTCGCTCCCTTTGATGTCCTCCTCACCACCTACTCCATGTTTGAGCGGGACAGCCCCGACGCTCGCATCGACCGGGCCTTCCTCACGAAGTCAGTCCAGCAGGGACAGCTCACAGCCATGCAAGCATACATGCAAGCATACCGCCATGCTTGCACAAAACTAGCGCGTGACCCCTTGGCTGCTACAGCACATGCAGCAGATAGCTGAGGCAACTCTACTAAGCCAACCCAGCCAGGCTAGGCCCCGAGCGTCACTCTAGGTCAGGGACCGGTCCTCCCTGTCAAGAACACGTTTTGGTTTGTCTTGGTGGTAGGTGGCGCTGGTCGCACATGGTGGCTGACGAGGCGCATGCGCTGAAGAACCGCAACTCCATCCGCACCCGCAAGCTGATGAAGCTGGCACGCAAGTGTGAGCACCGCATCCTCCTCACAGGTGAGGTGCGGGGGTGGGCGGTGCAGGGCCAGAGCCAGGGGTAGGGTTAACCCTTACCCTACCCACAGGTGGGCTGGAGGTGTGGGTGGTGAAAGGTCAGCAGGGGCTAGGTGAGGGTACTTTGGAGCAGGACAGGGTGCAGGAGGGCTGCATGCTCTGCCCACCTTGCGACGACCTCATGCGTGCTGCCCACAGCTGAGGGAAGGCTGCAGGGCAGTGAAGTCCGGGCGAGGTATGGGCGTGGTGTGACAGGCATGAGCTGGAGGTATTGTGATGTAAGGGCTGGCCAGAAGGCTGCCAGCAGGTTGCCAGCAGGTTCGCCCTCCCACCTCCTCGTGCCTGCTGGTCCGCTTCAGGTACACCGCTACAGAACGACGCCCGCGAGCTGCTGAACCTGCTGCGCTTCCTGATGCCCTCCCTGTTTGATGAGGACGAGGGTGATGGCGGGGATGGTGGGGAGGAGGAGGTGGAGGTGGCTGACGGGGACGACAAGGTGCGCTGGTGCATAGCAGGGGCACCCAGGCAGCCGTAGGCCACTAGCGTGACCATCGCTGGGGTGCGGTCAGGCAGATGCTGGCAGGCAGAGTAGCAGCAGCAGCAGCAGCAGCCTGGCAGCAGCCTGCCCACTGTTGAACTGTAGAGAGGGGCAGTAGGTGCAGTAGGTGCAGCAGCAGCAGCAGCGGCAGCTTGACAGCAGCCTGACGCAAGGGCCTGTCCAGTGTCAAAGTGTAGTGAGTCAGAGTGGACGACAGAGCAGCACCTGGGCACAATGTCCTAGGACACCGGTTGCTGGGCCGAGTCAGTGCAAGGTCAGAGCAATCCCTTGCGCTGTGCCCAGCAAGCAGCCAGCTGGCAGATGCTGCCCCTTGCCACTGGTGGGTGTTAAGGCCAGACAGGCATCAGGCAGGCCAGGCACCATGTCTGGGTGCATGCAAAGGTAAATGTCAGTGCAACAGCCTGGGCTGTGCTCAGCTGCCTGGGGCTGCCTGGGGTTCGTGTGGCCAGTGCGGGGCCTCATGTGGTGCCCCTGGCTGAACCAGGCCACCCCTGGGGACCAAGGCGAATGGGTGGACAGGGACTGCAACGCAGGGACTGTGCTCAGATGCTCGGTGGCTGGGGGCTCCTGGGGGCCCAGGGGGGACATTGGTTGGGCAGCAGCAGCAGCAGCAGCAGCACCCCATAATGCACTGGTCTGCATGCAGTCCCAAGCCGAGATGGCTGACCGCATGCGGCGTGTGATGTCGCCTTTCATCCTGCGCCGCCTGAAAAGCGAGGTGGCCACCCAGTTGGTGCAAAAGACACACAAGCTCATTCAGGTCAGGCAGCGCTGCGCTCTCCGGCTGCAGAGCTGAACTGAAGAACAGACAGAACCCACCATCATTTACCATGTACTGCTGCTTCCTTGCTGCTGCTCCTGCTGCTGCTGCGGCGGCGGTGGTAGTGGCAGTGGCTGCAGCGGTGGCTGCGGTTGCCATCTGTGGTGCTGTCTCTGTTGCCAGGGAGGTTTCTGCCGCGGATGTCCTCCCTGCTCCCTCTCTCCGCCTCCCTCCCTCCTGCTGACTTGCTGGTCATAACCCTTTTGGTCACTCCTTCTTGCCTGCGAGCAGGTGAAGATGGCGGCGGAGCAGGCTGAGCTGTACACCACCACGGTGACAAACCTGCGTGCTGAGGTGGCTGCTGCCAACGCCGCCAAGGCCGGGGGCCGCGGGGGCCGGGGCCGAGGGCGTGGCCGTGGCAGGGGTCGCGCGGCCTCAGCTGCCAGGGAGGAGGAGGAGGAGGAGTCTGAGGGGCAGGCGGCAGGGGGCCAGGGGGCGCCGGGGACTGACCGCGTTGTGGCCAAACTGGGCAGCCAGCGCATCAACAACCTGTTCACGCACTTGCGCAAGGTGGGATGGGGCAGATGGCCTTGCCTATAGAACAGGCAGGCTATACAAGCTATACCTTCAAGGTCAATGGTCCTATCACCCACTCACTGACTCTCTTCCCCTCTCTTTCGATCTCTCCCCTTTCTCTCTCCCTTCTGCTTCCTCTCTGCTTCCTTCTCAATGGGGTCACTGTCATGCTCTCCCCTGCTCTTCCTCTCCTCCACTCTCTGCATCCTCTCACTTACAATGGGCATGCCCTCTGAAACCACCTCGGCACCCCAATCACACAGTCCTGGGACATGCAGCACCCAGTACTGTGCAGCCGGCCACTATCTGGCATGGACTGGCATAAAACTGCACGCATCAACCCTAACCCTAACCCCAACCCTAACCGTATCTCTAACCCTAAACCTAAACCTTACCCTAACCTCAGCACGCTGGTCACGCATGCCTGGGTCACGCAGCACTCAGTGTAATGCTGTGTGAGACTGCATGCACCTCAGCCTCCAGTTGGACCCTGACAGACCCTGTGCATCTGCCCAGCTGTGGCCGCTCACCCTGAGACCAAGCTTCTGACCCCAGCCAGCAGATGTTCTGAACCAGAGATGCCCTCCCTGTCCTGCTCTCCCCTCCTCTTCTCCCTCCCTTCCAAGGTCTGGGCCCAGTCTCCACCCACTGCCTGATGCGTCAGTGGTGTCGTTGTCGTTACTGGCGGTGGTGGCGGTGGTATTTAGGTGGTGGGGCTGATGTTGGTGGTGGTAGTTGGTTGGTGGGTTACGCTGCCAAGGTGGTCACAGTGTGTGAGTCATGGGTTGTCCCCTGCACGCAGATTGCCCTCCACCCGCTGCTGGTGCGGCACCGCTACACGGATGCCATGCTGGAGGACATCGTGCGGTTGGCCACACGGCATGGCTTGTTTGGCGGTCAGTGCACTGTGGAGCGCGTGGGCAAGGAGATGAACGGCTGGTCAGACCTGCAGCTGCACAACTTTGCAGGTGAGCTGCTGTTGGCTGCCTGGCTGGTCGTAGGTTGGGAGGTAGGGTGTGGGAGGCTGGGCAGGGCCGGGTAGCAGGTGGCAATGGGTGAGCCATGAAGGCAGGAAGATGTAGGCAGGGTGGCTAGTGCGGGCAGGTACTGCACATTGTAGGGCAGGGGCAGGGGCAGGGGCAGGGGCAGGGGCAGGGGCAGGGGCAGGGGCAGGGGCAGGGGCAGGGGCAGGGGCAGGGGCAACTCCTTTTGTCCTCACCAGCTTTCAGGCCTGGTGAAGGCTGTTATGAGGCCCCAAGGAAGTGGCAGTGGTCCAGTCATGTGCCTGGAGTGCCCTGGTGTCGTGGTGCTGAGGTGTTGGTGGTGGTGCCCTGCAGAGAGCTACCGCGGAGTGCTGGGCCGCTACATCCTTGACTCCGACTGCCTCATGATCAGCGGCAAGCTGAAGGAGCTCAGCCGGCTGCTGGCTCAGCTGAAGGCCAAGGGCTCCCGCGTGCTGCTGTTCTCACAGTGGACCCAGGTCAGGGGGCTGCTAGTGGCCTGCACAGGCTGCATGGGGCAGGTCAGGGGGCTGCTAGTGGCCTGCATTGGGGCTGTGTGCTGCAGGCGGCATGGGGCAGTGCAGGGTAGCACTAGGTGCTTCTAGGCATCATTGGACCTCACTGGGCAGCATGATGACAGCACACTGGCTAAAGTGCGATATGAAACAAAGGGGAAAGTGAGGCTTTTGAATGGACCCTGGGTGCAAGCCGTGCTGGGCGCTGGGTGCGCCTGTGTGCAGCGCCTGACATGTGGCGCCTGCAGATGCTTGATATCATGGAGTGGTTCATGCGGCAGCAGGGCCACACCTACGTGCGCCTGGACGGCTCTACCCAGGTAGGGCCAGCTGCAGCTGGGGTCAGGCACAGCAGCATGCACTGTAATCCCCTGGGAGCCTCACATGCAAGCATGCGCATGCGCTCATGCAAGCAACAGTGCAGCCATGCAGCATGCTGAGCACAGTACCAGCTGCGAGGTGTTCTGGGCCTGCGAATGTGAAAGGCGTCTATGCATCCAGGGCTCAGGGTCAAGGGCCATGCATCCAGCATGGCCAACCATGCTGCCCCCTCCCACGCAGGCAGAAGGGGCAGGTGGTAGGCGCATGGTGGTGCGGGGAAGCTGGGTGTGGCAGCAGGGTGTGCCAGGGCTGAAACTGAGGAGCAGGTGTGCATGCCCGGGTGCCACGTTTGTGTATGAGACATGCTGGCATGAGGGACAGGTGGCAGCAAGGGAGTGCCTGGGTGTGGTGTGTGTGAAACATGCAGGTGGAAGAGAGACTGAGCCTGGTGGACCGTTTCAATGACCCAGCCAACGGGGTGTTCGTCTTCCTGCTGTCCACCCGGGCGGGAGGTCAAGGCCTAAACCTGACCGGCGCGGACACGGTGGTGCTGCATGACGTGGACTTCAACCCCCAGGTGGACCGCCAAGCTGAAGACCGCTGCCATAGGTGAGGTGGAGAGGCTGGGAAGTTTCTCAGGGTGTGTGTTTAGACTGGCTTGCTCCCCACCTCCCAGCTTGGTCTCAGTGCTCTAGCCCAAGTTCATCTTCTATAGAAGTCTGATTGAAATAGGGCTACTCAGGCACGTCGTTCATGCTGCTGGCACTGATTGGTGCACTGTCAACTGACATTTGGTTGGTGCACTGTCGGTTGACGTCAAGTAATGTGGTTCACAGGCTGGGTCAGACACGCCCTGTGACCGTCTACCGCATGGTCACACTTGGGAGTGTGGACCAGAACATCTATGACATCGCACAGCGCAAGCTGAAGCTGGACGCTGCGATTATGGAGGGAATGGCTATGGGCACCGGTGCCGGCGATGCGGCGGACGACGCTGCCGGTGATGCGGCCGACAAGCCAAAGAAGAGAGGCCCAAAGAAGAAGGGCGCGGACGATACCCAGCACATGGGCGCCATCTTGGCAGCGCTGTTGGCGGGCAAGTAGCAGTCCATCACACAACATCGCGCGCCTAGCGGAAGCTGAAGGGCCACTGCTGTCGCAGCCTCATGCCGGTCGCTATCTTACGCAATAGTCGTGATGATCGCTTGCGCGTCAGCGTCCGGCTCCTTACTCTTCAGCTAATTCTTTTCATACACAGTTCTAGCAGTTCTTGCAGGTAGCTGATAGCGAGCGCGAGCCACGCAATAAGCTGGTCTTCGCATCTGTCTCAATATGGTTTCGCTTCTGATGGAATGGAATTGTTGCATTTGTGATGACATCCACCTGCTTCGTGACGGTTTGCATGTATGTGTATATTCCTGTGACAGTTGGCGTATATGTGTTCATTCCTGTGAATGCCACAGCCATGTGCACCTGTAGCTACAGACGCAAGACGAGCTGTACAAGCTTTTGAACTGCAAGCCGTTCGGTTTTTGACCTCAACAAAGCAGGTGTCAGATAACTAGCGGGCGATGGCTCATGTGCGTTCTTCACAATGTTGCAAGTATGCTGCACGGAGGACGTGTAAGGGAGGGCAAGGGTGCGGTGGGCCGGCGGGGAAGCGGGTCAGGCGCATCAGCACCTCCATCATTGGCCTGCAAAGGCAGTCCCTATTGTCCCTTCACTAGGGGTGGTGGTTCTTGTCTGTATGGAGTTTCTACACTATTGCCTGACCCCTGTGACAGGGCTATAGCCTGGAGTTGGCGTGAAGGACATGCATTGATGTGAACTGATGACAGCTCAAGAGGGCCACACACTAGGAGCCTCAGCAGGCTGCTTTAGCACACACATAAGCACATACACACATAAGCCGGGGGCAAGATGGGTGGGGGCCTGGGGGTAGGGGTGACAACAAGTGTGAGGTTGTGCTCATCACGATAATGGTAATGCTAGTGATGGTGACGGTGGTGGTGGTAATGAAGGTGGTAGTGATGGTGCAGCCATGGTCAGGGTCAGGGTCAGGATCAGGGTCAGGGTCAAAGTCAGGGTCAGGGTCAGGGTCAGGGTCAGGGTCAGGGTCAGGGTCAGGGTCAGGGTCAGGGTCAGGGTCAGGGTCAGGGTCAGGGTCAGATGGGTGAAGTTGAAGCCTGATCTTGCAGCCTGTCTTTGACTACAACTCTTGCCTGTACTTGGGAGTGTATGGAGGGCTGTGAGGCTCAGAAGTTGTTATTGATACATTCTTAAGGCACATAGTTAGCGCCCCCAATCATCACTGCTGCTTCTCCTGCTGTTGCTTCTGGCACTGCTGGCTCTGCTGCTGCTGCTGCTCCTGCTGGGCTGCCACTGCTGTCGCTGCTGACGCTGCTGCCACTGCTGCCGGGCTTCCTTTCTCTTCTGTTGCAACCCTAACCCAGTTCTTCCTCTACTCCTCCTCATTTTCACCCTTCACCAGCCCCCATCTTCTGTCCTTTCTTGCCCTTCCCCTTCACCTCCCCTAGCACCCCCCTAGCAATGCAGCAGTAGCTACGGTGTACAGGGTAGCAGTGGACAGCAAGGGCCTGGAAGATAATCCCCAGCCCCCAGGTAGCAGCAACACCAGCGAATGAGGAAACTTACTTAACATGGCATCGCTGGCGGCAGTTGGGACATTGCGTGCCTGATGCACGCTGTGTTTCATAGCTAGTAGTGACCTCTGTGCCTGAAGGTACCCAGTCCGTCAGGTCAGCCTGAGCCTACATTTTGTGTGAAATGTGTAACATCACTTCCGCCTCATTCCGGGTACCAGCACTCTGGTTGGATGGCGACCTGATGCACCACCCCGCACGGCCACTGCGCTTGGATAATGTTGCTGAAGCCCTCAAATGTCGCGGAATAAGAAGCGCAAGCGCCCCGCACAGAGTGCAGCCGGTAAGCCGCAAAGCCGCAAAGCTTGACGAGGCCCCCCTGACGAAGCACGCAGTGTGCACCACGCGATACTGCGACCCCCTGAATCAAGTTGCTGCGCGTGTGCTATGCCGTCCCATGTATGTAGGTGCCAGTGGCAGTGGGCAGCAAGAGGTAGTTGGAGAGCGGCGCCAGGTCATCAAGGCTGCAATTCGTGGCCTCGTGGAGGCAGCGCTGCCTGATCTCAGCCCAGCGCAAGTAGACGCAGTTGTGGCGGAGGTCAACAAGCGCATGACCATGGGCAGCAAGCAGTGCTGCCTAACAGCGGTCCTGTGCCTCTCCATGCTGCTCCAATCCTTCCTAGGCCAGCCCACTGCAGGCTTCCCAGCAGCAGGTCCAGCCCCAAGCGCCCCTCCCCCGCCTGACCCAGCTTGCCCTCCCTATACTCACCCCCGCCTTGCCACACGCAGCTCCCCCCGCTCTGCAGCCGCCCCAGCGCAGCTGCCCCCCCCAGTGCAGCTCAACATCTTGGACCCCAAGCTGCTGGCACAGATCAAAGATGCCATGGAGCTGCTGACAACCGCCAGGGTGCTTGAGCATCTGATGCGTGGTCCCCACCACAGCGGCATCAAGCTGCTGCCTGCCGAGGTGGCTGTGTTTGAGCAGCCCAGCAGCGCTTGGCCGGTGGCAATGCTCCAGCAGCTGGATGAGGTGCGCCTGACAGGGGATGGCAACTCCCTCAACGCCAACGCCACCAAAATCAGCACCAGCATCAATGAGTTCTACCGGCACCCAGGCCGCTTCATCAAGTGGTGGGGCAAAGCTATTGGGGTGGTTGAGGGGGGATTCAGCAGGAATGCTCAGAAACATTTCTCCCAGCTGGTGCTAGGCAGGCTTGACTACAGCCTGCCAGACCGGGAGCACAGGTGGCGCCTGCCAGTCAATAGTGTGCTGCGGCAGCCTAGGTGGGTGGAGGAGGTAGCCAAGCATCGTAGGCTGCTGGGGCTGGAGGCCCGGTGGCGGAGGGAGTGGACTACATAGGGAAGGGGGGGGCAGGCAGGCTGCCCCTAGAGAAGAGGGTGCGCTATGCATTGTTTGTCAACCGCAGCCTAGAGGGCTGGCAACAACATGACACGTGCCCGCGCCCCTTCACCATGCTCCCCATGGTGGGGGTGCGGGCGCGGCACTTTGTCATTGATGACAGGGTGCTGCATGGTGTCCTGGCTGACCTGGGCATGACCACCCTCACAAGGGCCCAGGTTGAGGCATGACAGCCTGCCCCAGTGGCAGCGGTTCATACAGTACAGCCAGCTGCAGAACAGCGGGTGGGACTTTGCGCGCAGGGTAGAGACGGATGGGGTGAGCATCAGTGTGCACTTCGTGCGCAGCCAGGTAGTCAAGGAGCCAGTGGATCTGCCCTTCATAGGGCGTCAGCTCACAGCAACAAGCGACTTCAACCCCACCACCCACATTGCTGTTGGGGTGGACCCGGGCGTCACCCAGGCCATCAAGGCTGGGCATGCACAGCGGGACCCAGTCACAGGTCAGGTGGTGAGGCAGTGGGAGTGGGAGCTGAGCAAGGGGCAGCTGAAGCACGACAGTGGGCTTACCAAAGCCAAGCAGGACACAGCTCGTTGGTCAGTTGCCATCCAGCCACAGCTGCAGCAGCTGGCAGCTGCCACCCCAGCTGGCACCACCCTAGACGGCCTACAGGCCCACATCCTGGCCCTCAAGGCCACCTGGGACGCGCTGTGGGAGGAGTACCTCAAGCCACGTTGGCGCCGGCAGCGGCTGGCACTGCACCATGCCCAGGAGCGCGTCATTGAGGGCTTCTGCAAAAAGGTATGACCTGACCTGACCTGACCTGACCTGACCTGACCTGACCTGACCTGACCTGACCTGACCTGACCTGACCTGGCCTGGCCTGGCCTGGCCTGGCCTGGCCTGGCCTGGCCTGGCCTGACCTGACCTGACCTGACCTGACCTGACCTGACCTGACCTGACCTGACCTGACCTGACCTGACCTGACCTGACCTGACCTGACCTGACCTGACCTGACCTGACCTGACCTGACCTGACCTGACCTGACCTGACCTGACCTGACCTGACCTGACCTGACCTGACCTGACCTGACCTGACCTGACCTGACCTGACCTGACCTGACCTGACCTGACGTGCAGGTGGTGAATGGGATGAAGTGGGTGTCACGCCAGCACTACCACCAGGAGAGGGGAGTGGCGGTGTTCCTGGGAGCGGGCAACTTCAGTGGGGGTGGGTGGAAAGCCAAGGCAGTGCGGGATGGGTTTCGCAAGGTGGTGGAGCAGCCCAGCAGGCCCAGCACAGATCCCAGGCCTGACAGGCTGGTGATTGTGGATGAGTTCCGCACCAGCCGTGTCAGCTCATCAGTGCATGCCCGCCAGGCATGTGAGCTGCACCTGCCAGATGACCAGCCTAGGCCCGAAGACTGGGTACCCCCAGCAGGCCAAGTCAACCAGCGGCTGGTGCGCCCAGCCTGGAGCCTGCGCCATGCTAAGTATGTGCGGGGCATGCAGTGGTGCCATCAGGTGCCGCCCAACCCCCCTGCCCCTGTCCAGGACCCCCCACCTGCCCCTGCCCAGGACTTGAGAAGGCTGTTAGCCTTACAAAGCGTTAAGCTGTTAGTTTTGATGAGGTGCCCAGTGGTGAAGGGGGATTAGCCCCAGGAATGAGTGCCATCTACGTGGGGTTGGTAGTCATCAAGGGTGCGACCGAGGATGCTACAACGTGTTTGTAGTAGCTGAGTGAGATTACCCACAGGCCGACATGTTGTTCCTTGTTGAATGAGTTTTGTTTGCCTGGAAGATAATCCCCCTGTTCAAGCTGTGGCTGTGTCAAAAAGAAGGAGCTCCTCTGCAAAGGCCATGGGCCTGCTGCTCCTGCATGAGGGTCGTGAGTCTGCACTATTGACCATAACCCTCCACCTTGTACGTTTGCACGTTTCCCACTTTGCCTGCAGTGGCCCTGCTGGCCTGACCCTGGATGTGGCGCTTCCCGCATTCCAGCTGCGTAGCTGACGCCCCCCACACACCTGCGCGTGTGCTGCCGCCTGCTAGCCAACTTCACGCCCCATAACTTCGCAGGACTGTTTCGTGCGCACAGCAGTTACCCTAACTACTAGCCTAAGCGATGGACCGCATTTCCGGCATCGATGTCAGACGCCCACGACCTGGTGGATGGGCGGTTCCGCCTTCAACGGCTCCTAGTTCAGACGAACCTGTCACAAGTTTGGTTCGCCCGCGATGTTCGCTTCGGGCGGCGCGTTGTAATTAAGGTACAAACCATGCGCCCCAGCTCATGCACACACCCAGCTCACAAATCAGGCACCTGCTGACTCCATCCCTCGCCCCTTGCACATCCATGCAATGCGCCGCCTTCGCGCTGATGCCTGCGTTGGTACCACATTACATGGCTCCTGTGATGAGCCATGAGTGTGTCAGCCACCAGCCTCGGTGCGCTAGGTGCCACATGGCTGCCTGTCAATTGCTGCCAGCAGTCTAGCACTTAACTGGGACTCCCACTCCACAGCATGTGCCACATGGTTTGGTGTGAGTCCCATTGTCACTGGTTGGAACAATTACAACCTGTGCCTCACAAGTGTGACCACATAGTGTGACCACATGTGACCACACAAGTGTGCCCTTCATGTGTGACACTGATGCAAGCCGCCCCTACCTTTCAGGCAGCTCAGCACTCTTCTGCCAGTGCAACTTCGGAGCTGGGTGTCCTGCAGTCTCTGCCCCCTCACCCCAACATCGTCCAGCTGCTGCACAGCTTCCAGACCCGCCCAGGAGATGGCCACAGCCCGCAGCTGCTCTGCCTGGTGCTGGAGAGGTTGGGGCCGTCGCTGAGTTCGCTTACCCGCCAGGCCACGGAGCCAGGGTCTGGTGCTGATAGAGGGGCGTCTCCCCTCCCCCTGCGCGAAGTGAAGCGCATGGCTCAGCAGGTGCTGGCTGGCCTTAGTCACTTGCACAGGTAGGGGGGCGCCAGGCAGGGGCAGGCACAAGGAAGTGGGGGGAGCTGGGACAGGGCTGGGACTGGGTGCATAAAGCAGGGCAGCAGGGGCAACACTGTGGAAGGCAAGGAAGGTTTAAGGGCGGGCTCCTTTGCGATGCTGTACCCTCCTCATGCTCAGGAGCCTAGGCAGCTGCAGTCAGGATGATGCATGTGCATGTGCTGATGCCTGAAGTAAAGTTCCTTCTGGTTCCTTACCCAGTGGCGCTGCATGCTTTTCAGGCTGCTGTGTTGGTGCCTGAACCCACCAGACCATGTCATAGCCCACACAGGTGCCTGCTTATGCTGTCATTCCTTTGCCTCCATGCAGAAGCAGTTTCAAGGCAGGCATAACATGCAGCGCCAGACTCATCAGCCTGGCCCCGCCAGTTGGCTTGCATCTGGCATGAATTAGGACAGCCGACGTGTATAGCAGCAGTTGTGTGAGGCTAGTCTGATGGGAGTGACATGTGTGACTGTCTGCATGATGCAGGCATGGGGTCGTCCATCGAGACGTGACAGCTGGCAATGTGTGCATGGCCGCCCCCCCTGCTGCTGCCCGCGGCCCCAGACCCTGGCCCCAGGGCGCAGCTGCATGGAAGCTGCTGGACTTTGGCAACGCCTGCCAGCCCCAGCCCCAGCCCTGGGCTGCCCAGCTGGCACCTGATGCGGCACGGCCCCTTCATGATGGTGGCCATGGCTTGCATGGTCTGGATCATCATGAGTCAGAGCCCAAGCTAAGGTTGCAGGAGTCACACCCATGGATGCACCGCGGCAAAGGCCACAGACAGAGCCGAGTGCAGCCAGCTGGGCAGCTGGGCAGCAGACTAATTCACAAGGGGCAGAGGGAGGAGGAGGAGGAGGAGGAGGAGGGTGAGGGGCAGGAGGTGCTGGTCACTCCGGCTTATGCCGGCCCTGAGGAGTGGCTAGGGCTGCTGCCGCCTACCTCCCCAACACCTCAGCCCTCAGCCATGATGCCCACCACCTGCTCCTGCGCCCACCTTCCCTCCACCTACCACAAAACCCGCTCTCACACTAAGAAGTGTGGGGGCCGCCACGGTGGCAGTGGCTCTCGTGACCACCGCCGGTGTGACCAGGCAGAGCAGGGCAGTGGCCAGGGCTGGGAGGCGGAGCAGGGCGGTCACCGCCTGCCCGCCAGCGCCCTTCGCTCCTGTGACGTCCCCTGGGCCTGCCCTGGCAATGACATGTGGGGCCTGGCCTGCCTAGTGTATGAGGCGGCCACCGGCTGCCAGCTGCTCAGCCCCCTCAGGGTACGCACCCGCCTAGCAGCAGCAGCAGCAGCAGCAGCAGCAGCGAGTGACTGTGAACGTGAAGGCACTTCTGGCAGCGACGAACATGATGGTACACCAACGTTCAGTCCATGGGCAAGGGCAGGGGAGCGGGGGGAAGGCTGGTGGGCCAGGCCAGGGCAGGGGTTAAGGCAGCACATGGTGCGGAGTCGGGTGGAGGAGATTGAGGATGAGGAGCTGCTGCTGTGGCAGATGTCGCGCGTGCTGGGGCCCTTTCCCCCTGAGGTGAGGTTTGAACACCCTGGCTGCTGCCCATGAAAGCCCGGGAAGCCAGCATGGCCCGTGCGGAAGCAGTGGGTTGGCACTACACACAGCAGGTGCTCACCACACAGCATGAGGAGCAGCAGTTGAACACTGAAAACCAGGCGTTGACGACCCTATGCTCTGAGGCCACCACCACCAGCAAGTCATCACCACATAAAAAAATGGGATGAGGATGGGGTGGATTAAGGATGAGCAGCGCACACAAAAGACAGCCAGTGCTGTCACAACCACCATTGACCAGAAGGTGGTTGTGGGGGAGGTTGAAGATGAGGGGTGCACTCGACAAACGCCGAGTGCTGCTAATGACCTCCATGAAGCTCTTGGCAGTGAGACCTTGCCTGGGTGTGGCTATCAGGTGCTGGCCCGCGCATCCCTCACATCTGCCGACCTCTACTTTGACGCCACAGGCCAGCCCCTCCTGGACAAGCACCCAGCTGCCCGGCGCCTGACTGCCGCCTCACCCTCCACCGCTTTCCGCCTACCAAAGCAGCATTGGTTTCCCAACCACCCCTTGGTCGCCCTTGACCTATGGCAGACGCTGGCAGCCTGGGGTGGAGGGGCGGAGCAGCTGCTCAGAGGCATGTGGTCGCAAGGGCAGCGGGATGGGGCAGGCGCAGCAGGAGAGCTGGTCTGGCTGCGGCCCCTGCCCTCCCGACTGGCCGCTGAGGCGCCCCACCTCAACCAGCAGGAGGTCAGTAGGAGGCTTTGGGAGGAGAGCAAGGCTAGCTGTTGGCTGACCCCATGCCACTGCAGGCGCATGGCTCTCACTAGTGCCATCCTCACTAGTGCATGCACCCAGCTTTCAGTCATCCACAAAACAACGCTCCCCTACACCCCTGCTCCTCCTTCCCCTGCACTCCTCCTTCCCCTGCACTCCTCCTCTCCTTACTCCTCTCCTCGGACTCGGACAAACAACCCTGATGCAGTCTGGCTGCTTAGAAGCAGGACCAGACCTGCTGTCCCACCCAGACTTGCTGCTGCTGCTGAGTGGTAGCGTCAGGTGGCTGGCTGTGCCGCAAGCTAGTGGTCGGCAAGCATGGGGTCGACCCGGTGCCCTAGCCTCACCCAGTGGCTAGGGGTCTGCTGCTGGGGGGAGGCTGTCCTTGACTCTGGCAGTGCTACTGGCCGCCATGGTGATGAAGATGGTGTGCTGGTGACTGTGCTGCTGGTTCTGCTGCTGGTGGTTGTGCTGCTGGTTGTGCTGCTGGTGACTGTGCTGCTGGTTGTGCTGCTGGTGACTGTGCTGCTGGTTGTGCTGCTGGTGACTGTGCTGCTGGTGACGGTGCTGCTGGTTGTGCTGCTGGTTTGTGCTGCTGCTGGTTGTGTTGATGTGCTGGTGCCCTGTTTGGCTCTCAGGTGGAGGAGCTGGCCGCGTTCCTGACCCCGCTGCTGGACTACGACCCGTTTGCCCGGCCTTCAGCCGACATGGTCCTGCGCCATCCCTGGCTGCGCTGCTGACAGGCCTGGGCCGCACGCCCCTGGCACCAGGGCCAGAGCAGCCCTTGCTCCTGTTAAAGTCGAGCGCGTCCCACAGGGTGGACATGTGAACAGGATCGCTGAGCGCAACGGTCCCCACTCCTGCTGTGGGTGGTGGTCTTAAGCTCAACATCTGGCAAGTGACCGACACGTTGTGCATCACTGCCTCAGCTTGAGCTTCACAATCCTCACAAGGGCAGAGGCATTCCCCCAGCGGCATGATAGGTCAGGGCACTGCACAGCTCTAATAGCCGCCACTCTAGGCCACCCCACCACAGTTAAGGTAGGCAGAAAGTGCAGGTGAAGCCAGATGCCTTGTTCCCTGGCTTTCCCTTGCCCGTGCTCTTAATGGGCTGGGTGGGGCCGGGACTGGGGGGCTTCCATCAGCCATTATTGGGTGCATGGTTGCGAGGGGCGGGGTGTGTGGGTTAGATGCTGGTGCAGGTATTGTCTAGGTAACCTTGGGCAGAGCTTAGATTGAAGCGGAGTGCTCGTAAGCTGTCGTCGCCGACTGGTGCTGCTTTAAGAAGACCTAATGATCCGGGCATAGGGTGCAATGCTACGGGGTAGGCGTGTCGCAGTGTGCAGTCATAGCCCTGAGTGTGACTCACACTCGCGACGGGTAGCAATAGCTGTGTGCGACACGGCAGCTAGAACCGCCCTAGCCACAGCTGATCATCCGAAACTCTCGGCAGTCTTTCAACTTGCAAAGATGTCTGCCACCGCTGTCGACGTCCTCGTGAAGGCTGACCACGACAAGGTTAGGAGGCTTGGCATTGTAGTCGTTGTGTTGGGAATGTGTCGTGACGCAGCTGACCGCCGCGCGGCGTGGCCTGTCTGGCCGAGCTCCGCCATCTGCTAGCGAACAGCTCAGTGGTGCCTCGCATACGTCACGCGAAGTGCCGGAGTTTAGCCGCGAAGTGTCGGGCGCAGCGAGGCGAACATAGCTCGGTGCTTCCTCGCTGGCTGCAGGTGAACTATCTACTGTCTGAGTATGCCAAGGCCCCTACAACGGAGGTGAAGCAGCAGTTGGCATACCAGATTATCCGTGAGCTGGCCATGCATTCTTCCAAGGAGGAGGAGGTGCTGTACCCAGCGGTCAAGTAGGTGGTATCACCGAGGCTGTGCTGGTCAGTTGCTCCCTAGCCCTGCCATCTCGCAGGGTTGCAGTGACCACTGTTGATCTCATGCCACAGCTCTCAGGACTAGCTGGTACTCCCAGCAATGTCACAGTTGTAGCTGTGATAAGGTTTTATGGTGGAGCCATGTTCATAGTGCATTACCGGCAGGTCTGCATTCGGTACTGAGGAGTATGAGAAGTTGTTGGAGGAGCATACTGAGCTGAAGAAAGCGCTGGCCACACTGAGCAGCATGAACGCAGACAAGAGCGAGGCTGCGTTTGATGCCCAGGTAATGAAGGTTCTTCAGCTGTGCCAGAATGGCTGCATGACCCGGCTGGTCATGGATGCTGGGCATCTTGATGGTTGCAGGTAGCTTCTGTGAAGCGAATCTTCGAGGCACACTACAAGGAAGAGGAGGATGTTGAGCTGCCTAAGCTGTTGAAGGTGTGATGGGAGCATGAAGACTAAATGGCTAAATGCTGAGTGCCACAACATGTTGCATGAGGCATGAGGAGGGTGGGCCAAAAGTGCATGTAGTGACCTGTGTATTTAAGTTATTTCAGGTTCTTGCATTTGCATCCTTTGTACAGAAGTTAGGCAGCACGTCAACTGGGTGGTCGGCAGCTCACATAAACTTGGCTGTGGCATATGCAGGCAGAGGGAGTGTGCAAGATGAAGCTGGGAGAGGAGTTTGAGAAGGCTGCTGCCCATGCAGTGACCCGGCCTCACACCTGGGCACCTGACAAGGTAAGAGGGGTGGGCAATAGTGAGTGGAGTATAGTTACAGCAGAGTGCAGTCTGCCGGCAGGGTGAAAGGGGTGGCAATAAGTAGGATAAGGTGGGGGGTAGGGTGAGGGAGATTATGAGTAGAGAGGGGTGGAGGGAAGGGATGAAGTTGGAGCTGCTCGGTAAAATAGGGGTTGTGACCCGTACCAAGCAAGTGGTGTTTAGTGACAGTAAAAATGGTGCTGCAGCCATTTCGTTCAATTACCACGGATTGTTTCCCATGTCTGTCTGGTGCTCGACAGGCTCCTCTTAACAAGATTGCCAACATGATGACAGCGCCCCTAGATGCTGCTGCTGACATCATCCGGTTCGCTGGCAATGTGCCATCAGTCAACCCGCCAGCCGTTTAAGTGGTGACAAAGTGACAATCAGCGGCTGTGGAGTCGGGTTATCTAGTTTACCAATTCTGGTTAGTCATGTAGAGTGCTAGTTGAGTTGAAAGAGTGGCACGGTTAGCTGTGTACATCGTGTAGGCTTTCTTCCCTGTTGTAGTGATGTGTGGATTGTAACATGATTATATGCTCTCCACATTGGATTTGTCGTGAACCTACATTGGAGCTATGAAAATTCGAGCAACCTGGCCTATCGATTAGACTAGGTGTGGTGGTAAACGGGAAATGGTAAATGATGAATTGAATGGTAACTAATCAATACAATACATACATGTAACTAATATTGTATGCGATTATGTAGCAAGCAACAACATCTTTATAGCTGCACGACCACGTGCACCTGCCTTCATGCGAGATACTTATCTATACAGGGATGACAACAATGTGGAGATTGGGTGGAGTCGCATTTAATTAAACGGTCTGATAGGATGATCCATCTAGTATGACATCTTCTACGTAGTACACCTAGTATGCCATCTAGTATAACAACTCATTATCTACATCGCTACAAGGCTCAGCGTAATGGTTGTCCTGACTTGTCAGCACTGTGCCAACATCATCCTGCCTACCGCAACCTCCACATCACACAAACCAAAGCCTCAAGCTCCTGCCTGCCTACTGCAGTATGGGTGATAGGCAAGCACGATGGTGAGTCGCTCGCGCTCTGGCCACAAGTACTTGAACTGCGGGTCCTGGCTAGTGGCCTGGCGCGACCGACTTGGCGCGACCAACTAACAGGGAACGCGACCAACTAACAGGGAACGCGACCGACGTGGCCCAGTATCCCCTGCAAACAGCCAGGGACAGTCGCCGCACATGGCATGCCCGATGTAACAACGCCACTCCACACACGCACGGAAACACACAAGGCTGGAGCGATACTTCACCCCTGCTCGTCCTGCAGCTGCATCCGTTACTGCTGCCGCCCCGCCCCGCCCCGCCCCGCCCCGCCCCGCCCCGCCCCGCCCCGCCCCGCCCCGCCCCGCCCCGCCCCGCCCCGCCCCGCCCCGCCCCGCCCCGCCCCGCCCCGCCCCGCCCCGCCCCGCCCCGCCCCGCCCCGCCCCGCCCCGCCCCGCCCCGCCCCGCCCCGCCCCGCCCCGCCCCGCCCCGCCCCGCCCCGCCCCGCCCCGCCCCGCCCCGCCCCGCCCCGCCCCGCCCCGCCCCGCCCCGCCCCGCCCCGCCCCGCCCCGCCCCGCCCCGCCCCGCCCCGCCCCGCCCCGCCCCGCCCCGCCCCGCCCCGCCCCGCCCCGCCCCGCCCCGCCCCGCCCCGCCCCGCCCCGCCCCGCCCCGCCCCGCCCCGCCCCGCCCCGCCCCGCCCCGCCCCGCCCCGCCCCGCCCCGCCCCGCCCCGCCCCGCCCCGCCCCGCCCCGCCCCGCCCCGCCCCGCCCCGCCCCGCCCCGCCCCGCCCCGCCCCGCCCCGCCCCGCCCCGCCCCGCCCCGCCCCGCCCCGCCCCGCCCCGCCCCGCCCCGCCCCGCCCCGCCCCGCCCCGCCCCGCCCCGCCCCGCCCCGCCCCGCCCGCCCCGCCCCGCCCCGCCCCGCCCCGCCCCGCCCCGCCCCGCCCCGCCCCGCCCCGCCCCGCCCCGCCCCGCCCCGCCCCGCCCCGCCCCGCCCCGCCCCGCCCCGCCCCGCCCCGCCCCGCCCCGCCCCGCCCCGCCCCGCCCCGCCCCGCCCCGCCCCGCCCCGCCCCGCCCCGCCCCGCCCCGCCCCGCCCCGCCCCGCCCCGCCCCGCCCCGCCCCGCCCCGCCCCGCCCCGCCCCGCCCCGCCCCGCCCCGCCCCGCCCCGCCCCGCCCCGCCCCGCCCCGCCCCGCCCCGCCCCGCCCCGCCCCGCCCCGCCCCGCCCCGCCCCGCCCCGCCCCGCCCCGCCCCGCCCCGCCCCGCCCCGCCCCGCCCCGCCCCGCCCCGCCCCGCCCCGCCCCGCCCCGCCCCGCCCCGCCCCGCCCCGCCCCGCCCCGCCCCGCCCCGCCCCGCCCCGCCCCGCCCCGCCCCGCCCCGCCCCGCCCCGCCCCGCCCCGCCCCGCCCCGCCCCGCCCCGCCCCGCCCCGCCCCGCCCCGCCCCGCCCCGCCCCGCCCCGCCCCGCCCCGCCCCGCCCCGCCCCGCCCCGCCCCGCCCCGCCCCGCCCCGCCCCGCCCCGCCCCGCCCCGCCCCGCCCCGCCCCGCCCCGCCCCGCCCCGCCCCGCCCCGCCCCGCCCCGCCCCGCCCCGCCCCGCCCCGCCCCGCCCCGCCCCGCCCCGCCCCGCCCCGCCCCGCCCCGCCCCGCCCCGCCCCGCCCCGCCCCGCCCCGCCCCGCCCCGCCCCGCCCCGCCCCGCCCCGCCCCGCCCCGCCCCGCCCCGCCCCGCCCCGCCCCGCCCCGCCCCGCCCCGCCCCGCCCCGCCCCGCCCCGCCCCGCCCCGCCCCGCCCCGCCCCGCCCCGCCCCGCCCCGCCCCGCCCCGCCCCGCCCCGCCCCGCCCCGCCCCGCCCCGCCCCGCCCCGCCCCGCCCCGCCCCGCCCCGCCCCGCCCCGCCCCGCCCCGCCCCGCCCCGCCCCGCCCCGCCCCGCCCCGCCCCGCCCCGCCCCGCCCCGCCCCGCCCCGCCCCGCCCCGCCCCGCCCCGCCCCGCCCCGCCCCGCCCCGCCCCGCCCCGCCCCGCCCCGCCCCGCCCCGCCCCGCCCCGCCCCGCCCCGCCCCGCCCCCGCCCCGCCCCGCCCCGCCCCGCCCCGCCCCGCCCCGCCCCGCCCCGCCCCGCCCCGCCCCGCCCCGCCCCGCCCCGCCCCGCCCCGCCCCGCCCCGCCCCGCCCGTGCGGGCATGATGTATGCATGATGCAGATGGGAAGCCCGGCGAGGTGCCAAGCTCTGGTTAGTGCACACTAGCTCCTATCCTCCCCTACACCCCCATGGTGCCTGGACCCTCTCTCCTAACCTAACCTAACCTAACATAACTCCTCCTTGCTTTGCTACTGGTCTCAACTGCCGCCTGCAATGCCGTACCCTTCTTTGACAGTACTTGAATGCCTCATGCTGGCATCCAAGTCATCCCGCAAGCATCCCACTGCTGACCTGCTGACAAAACTCATTCAACAAGGAACAACATGTCGGCCTGTGGGTAATCTCACTCAGCTACTACAAACACGTTGTAGCATCCTCGGTCGCACCCTTGATGACTACCAACCCCACACCGGTGGCACTCGTTCCTGGGGCAAACCCCCTTGACCACTGGGCACCTCATCAAAACTAACAGCTCAACGCTTTGTAAGGCTAACAGCCTTCTCAAACTACTAGGGCCTATGCATTGTTACGGGCCCGGCCATCAATGCCCCGCCGGTACTCAGCAGCCCGGTGCAACCTCTGCCTAACCTTGGGCAGCCGGTCATTGACCCGCTTGTAGCCCTGCTGGTACTCCTTGCCAACGGGGGGCAGAGCCTCCCTGTCCTTCCAGCTGCACAGCTCAGCCACGCATAATTGGCAGCCACGCATAATTGGCTTGCGCCTGTGCCACCAGGCGAACCTGGGCTGTCTTGCAAGGGGCTGGCCACAGCTGCCTGCCCTCACTCTTATGGAGTTGAGGGGGAATGGTAGGGGTGCTTGGCCCACGCTCGCTGGCTGCTGTGAGCTGGCGGGGGCACCTTGGGCAGCAAATGAGGCCCTGCACTGGCACGTTCAGATGCTTCAGCTCCGTGCTCCAGCATCGTGGGTGGTCTTGCACAAAACCTGCTGAAAATCCCAGCCTAAAGGCCTGGTCAGGTACCTGCCCAAAGGTGGCATACACTCTATTCAGCTTTCGTCATGAAATGCCCCATGACGAGATCGCTTTGCGCTATGAATTGGTCGATCTGCAGATTGCAATATCGCGCGTCGCACTGTAAGCAACGACTCTTGACCTGCGGATTTGCGTTAGTTATTAACACTGGTGTGCAGTGGGTCCTACCTTATCATGGATGCTCACCTGTCAAGTGAGGGCCTTCAGCTGCTTCCAACCGCCTGTTGCACGTGGCTGCAGGGTCGCTTAAGCGTGTACCCTGGGAAGCCCAAGCGCGCTGGTTCTTCCAGCAGCTTGTGCTGGCACTGGAGTACTGCCACACGAAGGGGGTTGTGCACAGGTGAACACCCGTAACGCCATGAGCTGTTGTCATCTCGTAACACCACACCTTGCCTGACAGAACATGGAGCTTGCCACATACGTTAAACCATTTCACCCTGCCTTGACCCACCCCTCTCCCACCCTGCTTTGACCCCTCCCTGCCTCCTGAAGCACCCCTGACCTAGTCCTGGCCCCTCCTGTCTGCCAGGGACGTGAAGCTGGAGAATGTCGTACTGCAGCCAGTTGCCAATGTGCCGCTGCCAGTAGTGCATCTGGCTGACTTTGGGCTGAGTGAGCAGCTGGATGCGAGGGGACTGTGTGTGGCCCGAGGTGGCACCCCAGCCTATGTGGCTCCTGAGCTGCTGCAGCCGCCACAGGCCGGCACCGGCCACCATGCTTATGACGGCAAAAAGGTGACCATGCAGGGTTGACGCTGAGCCAGGTGTGCCTGTGAGAGCAGGCAGAGGGGCTGCAGGGTTGCACCACTCTGAGCACACAGACATACAGATGCAGAGCGCCTGAGTGGAGGTGTGCTGTAAGCGCTGTAAGATGAGCTGCACTACTGAGTTTACAAGTTGCTGACATAGAAGCCTGAGCCTGAGCCTACATTGTGTTGTGTGAAATGTGTAACATCACTTCCGCCTCATTCTGGGTACCAGCACTCTGGTTGGATGGCGACCTGATGCATCACCCCGCACGGCCACTGCGCTTGGATCATGTTGCTGAAGCCCTCCAATGTCGCGGAATAAGAAACGCAAGCGCCCCGCACAGAGTGCAGCCGGTAAGCCGCAAAGCCGGAAAGCTTGACGAGGCCCCCCTGACGAAGCGACGCAGTGTGCACCACGCGATACTGCGACCCCCTGAATCAAGTTGCTGCGCGTGTGCTATGCCGTCCCATGTATGTAGGTGCCAGTGGCAGTGGGCAGCAAGAGGTAGTTGGAGAGCGGCGCCAGGTCATCAAGGCTGCAATTCGTGGCCTCGTGGAGGCAGCGCTGCCTCATCTCAGCCCAGCGCAAGTAGACGCAGTTGTGGCGGAGATGAACAAGCGCATGACCATTGGCAGCAAGCAGTGTTGCATAACAGCGGTCCTGTGCCTCTCCATGCTGCTCCAATCCTTCCTAGGCCAGCCCACTGCAGGCTTCCCAGCAGCAGGTCCAGCCCCAAGCGCCCCTCCCCCGCCTGACCCAGCTTGCCCTCCCTATACTCACCCCCGCCTTGCCCCACGCAGCTCCCCCCGCTCTGCAGCCGCCCCAGCGCAGCTGCCCCCCCCCGTGCAGCTCAACATCTTGGACCCCAAGCTGCTGTCACAGATCAAAGATGCCATGGAGCTGCTGACAACCGCCAGGGTGCTTGAGCATCTGATGCGTGGTCCCCACCACAGCGGCATCAAGCTGCTGCCTGCCGAGGTGGCTGTGTTTGAGCAGCCCAGCAGCGCTTGGCCGGTGGCAATGCTCCAGCAGCTGGATGAGGTGCGCCTGACAGGGGATGGCAACTCCCTCAACGCCAACGCCACCAAAATCAGCACCAGCATCAATGAGTTCTACCGGCACCCAGGCCGCTTCATCAAGTGGTGGGGCAAAGCTATTGGGGTGGTTGAGGGGGGATTCAGCAGGAATGCTCAGAAGCATTTCTCCCAGCTGGTGTTAGGCAGGCTTGACTACAGACAGGCTTGACTACATGCATCATACGTCACAGGTTGGCAGCTAAACACACAAGGACTGCCACCACCCCTGGGCCTGGTCTTGACCCTGCACCCTAATTCGCTGTGCGTTCCCTGGCCACCCTGCCCTGACCTGGTGGTGCCCACTGATGACAAATTGCAAGTTCACCGTGACCTGCCTGCCGCCTCACCCTCCCTGCCTGCCTGCCTGCCTGCCTGCCTGCCTGCCTGCCTGCCTGCCTGCCTGCCTGCCTGCCTGCCTGCCTGCCTGCCTGCCTGCCTGCCTGCCTGCCTGCCTGCCTGCCTGCCTGCCTGCCTGCCTGCCTGCCTGCCTGCCTGCCTGCCTGCCTGCCTGCCTGCCTGCCTGCCTGCCTGCCTGCCTGCCTGCCTGCCTGCCTGCCTGCCTGCCTGCCTGCCTGCCTGCCTGCCTGCCTGCCTGCCTGCCTGCCTGCCTGCCTGCCTGCCTGCCTGCCTGCCTGCCTGCCTGCCTGCCTGCCTGCCTGCCTGCCTGCCTGCCTGCCCGCCCGCCCGCCCGCCCGCCCGCCCGCCCGCCCGCCCGCCTGCCCGCCCGCCTGCCCGCCCGCCCGCCCACAGGCTGATGTTTGGGCGCTGGGTGTGTTGCTGTACACGTTGCTGTTTCCTGAACCAAGGTGAGGCTCTACCCTGGCACTCATCATAGCAGACAAGGCTGGCTATGGGCAGCTGCAGGATTCATGAGGGTCAGATGAAGCTAGGTTGCATCAGACTACGTCAAAGTAGCGGCAATGCGTGGAGTGCTTTGTGTGAGCTCAGCTGCTAGCATAGGAAATGAGCAAGATGGTGGTTGGCTGCTAGACCCTGGCGTGCTGCCTGGTTGTAGGCAATTGCTCGCAGCTGAGGTCCGCTTCCCAGACCCGCCCATGGCAGGAGACCAGCTGGTATGTCCTTTTGAGCCCGTGCTGGAAAAGCAGCTCATGGCGGACACCCAAGCCGCTAGCTGAACGAGCTGTGTGCAGTTGAGCAAGCTGGTGCCTCAAACTCTTAACTTAAGATAGAATGAGCCCACTAGTTTGGTAGGTGCCTGATGAAGCCCACCACCCCCCAAAACCAGCCCCCAACCCAGCCTCCGACCCAGCCCCAGCCCCAGCCCAGCTATGTGCTTTGATCGCCAAACCCATACATAGCACAAGTAACAGTGCAAAGTCATGACAAGAGTAAATGGGCAGCGCAGTACAAGGTGCATTGCTGCTGATTATGTACTGCCTGCATGGGAGTATACGCTGCATGGGCGCAAGCTGTGGCCCCTACATTTGGCACACCCAGCATTTCACAAGCAAAAGATCAACACCACGCCAGGATGACTGGGCAGAAAAGGTCCGTTGCTGCTGATGACGCAGGTGTCCCCTGAGTGCATGGCGGTGCTGAGGTCCATGCTGCAGCTCAACCCAGATGATCGACCCAGCATAGGCGATCTCATGACCACAGCCTGGTTCAGGCAGCAGCTGCCCAAAGGTAGGCTCTTCTTGGCCCTGCACTGCTGGTCACCCCACGCTGGTGCTCTGAACAGCGTCATGGAACTGAAGCGTGAAATTCAACATTGCTTGGAAAACCCACCGACTGTACAGCCCCCTCGTCCCTCACTAGGGCCTCCATTTGAGTCAGACTACTAGGGACCAGTAGCAGGACCACTCAAATGGTGTCAAGGTGCTGTGTGGAGTATACCCAATGCACGTGGACATGGTGCATGAGTGCCTACCACCTACACTACTGCCTGACCCTGAGGGCTGTAGTCTAGAGTTGGCATGCCTTAGCGTTGTTGCCAAGCCCCTGATTGCCCGCCCCACTGCTGCAGCCTCCTGTCCTGCCAGGGCTGTGCTGCTGTGTGCTGTGCAGATGCTGCTGACACCACACCCAGGGTGCTGGAATGGGAGCGGCAGCAAGAGGCCAAGGGGGAGCTGTTCAAGGACAAGCAACCGCTGGGGCATGTGTGTACATGTAGGCATGCAAGGAGGCAGCACGGGACTGTGGACATGGGTACATGGATGCGACAAGGGGCCGTGCATGATTAAACGACCTGGACAAATGTGTAGTGGGCGTTTGTGGAGCAGTGCTGCCCATGCCTGGCCCCTTCCTGTGAGCCAGTCCCTGTGTAACTCGGATTCCAATGAAGTTAACCAAAGTCAACCAAATAAACAGCACCAACAGTTACAACCATAGCCATGAGCTAATGTTGCGTCACTTCATGATGGATGAGGCTGTGGTGGAGTTATGCCTTAAGGGTGCATACGGCCTGCAAGGACTGGCAGGCCTTGTTGTGTACAGGATTGGCTGCAACTACAGCCTGGCCCCTGCCTGCACCTGCCCTGTGTGCAGGTAATGGAGGTGATCAATGGCAAACGACGGCGGGTAGAACCTACTGCTGCCCCTGCTGCTGCTGGTGATGAAGCCGCTGCTGCTGCCCCTGCTGCTGCCCCTGCTGCTGCCGCCGCCGCCGCTGCCGCTGATGCCGCTGCCGCTGATGCCGCTGCTGCTGATGCCGCTGCTGCCACTGATGCCGCTGCCGCTGCTGCCCCTGCTGCCCCTGCTGCTGCTACCCCTACTGCCCCTGCCGCCCCTGCCCCTGCTGCCCCTGCTGCTGCTGCCCCTGCTGCTGCTGCTGCCCCTGCAGCTGCTGCTGCTGCTGCCCCTGTTACTGCTGCCCCTGCTGCTGCTGCCCCTGCTACTGCCGCCCCTGCTGCTGCTGGTGATGATGCCGCTGCTGCTGCCCCTACTGTTGCCGCCGCCGCCGCTGCTGCTGCCGCTGCTGCCCCTGCTGCCCCTGCTGCTGCTGCCCCTGCTGCTGCTGGTGAGGATGCCGCTGCTGCTGCCCCTACTGCTGCCGCCGCCGCCGCTGCTGCTGTTGCTGCCCCTGCTGCTGCTGCCCCTGCTGCTGCTGCCCCTGCCCCTGCTGCCCTTTCTGCTGCTGCCCCTGCTGCTGCTGCCCCTGCTACTGCTGCCCCTGCTGCTGATGATGATGATGATGCTGCTGCTGCCCCTGCTGCTGCCGCCGCCGCCGCTGCCGCTGATGCCGCTGCCGCAGCTGCTGCTGCTGCCCCAGCTGCTGCTGCCCCAGCTTCCCCTGTTGCTGCTGCCCCTGCTGCTGCTGCCCCTGCCCCTGCTGCTGCTGCTCCTGCCCCTGCTGTTGCCTGCTGTCTACCGCTGCCTACTGCTGCCTTCTGCTGCCCCTGCTGCCCCTCTTGCTGCTGCCCCTGCTGCTGCTGCCCTTGCTACTGCTGCCCCTGCTGCTGCTGGTGATGATGCCGTTGCTGCTGCCCTTGCTGCTGCCGCCGCCACCGCTGCCGCTGATGCCGCTGCCGCAGCTGCTGCTGCTGCCCCAGCTGCTGCTGCCCCTGCTGCTGCTGCCCCTGCTGCAGCTGCCCCTGCTGCTGCTGCCCTTGCTGCTCCTGCCCCTGTTGTTGCCTGCTGCCTACTACTGCTGTTGCCGCTGCTGCTGCCCCTGCCCCTGCTGCCCCTGCAGCTGCTGCCCCTGCTGTTGCTGCCCCTGCTGCCCCTGCTGCTGCTGCCCCTGCTGCTGCTGCCCCTGCAGCTGCTGCTGCTGCTGCCCCTGTTACTGCTGCCCCTGCTGCTGCTGCCCCTGCTACTGCCGCCCCTGCTGCTGCTGGTGATGATGCCGCTGCTGCTGCCCCTACTGTTGCCGCCGCCGCCGCTGCTGCTGCCGCTGCTGCCCCTGCTGCCCCTGCTGCTGCTGCCCCTGCTGCTGCTGGTGAGGATGCCGCTGCTGCTGCCCCTACTGCTGCCGCCGCCGCCGCTGCTGCTGTTGCTGCCCCTGCTGCTGCTGCCCCTGCTGCTGCTGCCCCTGCCCCTGCTGCCCTTTCTGCTGCTGCCCCTGCTGCTGCTGCCCCTGCTACTGCTGCCCCTGCTGCTGATGATGATGATGATGCTGCTGCTGCCCCTGCTGCTGCCGCCGCCGCCGCTGCCGCTGATGCCGCTGCCGCAGCTGCTGCTGCTGCCCCAGCTGCTGCTGCCCCAGCTTCCCCTGTTGCTGCTGCCCCTGCTGCTGCTGCCCCTGCCCCTGCTGCTGCTGCTCCTGCCCCTGCTGTTGCCTGCTGTCTACCGCTGCCTACTGCTGCCTTCTGCTGCCCCTGCTGCCCCTCTTGCTGCTGCCCCTGCTGCTGCTGCCCTTGCTACTGCTGCCCCTGCTGCTGCTGGTGATGATGCCGTTGCTGCTGCCCTTGCTGCTGCCGCCGCCACCGCTGCCGCTGATGCCGCTGCCGCAGCTGCTGCTGCTGCCCCAGCTGCTGCTGCCCCTGCTGCTGCTGCCCCTGCTGCAGCTGCCCCTGCTGCTGCTGCCCTTGCTGCTCCTGCCCCTGTTGTTGCCTGCTGCCTACTACTGCTGTTGCCGCTGCTGCTGCCCCTGCCCCTGCTGCCCCTGCAGCTGCTGCCCCTGCTGTTGCTGCCCCTGCTGCCCCTGCTGCTGCTGCCCCTGCTGCTGCTGCCCCTGCAGCTGCTGCTGCTGCTGCCCCTGTTACTGCTGCCCCTGCTGCTGCTGCCCCTGCTACTGCCGCCCCTGCTGCTGCTGGTGATGATGCCGCTGCTGCTGCCCCTACTGTTGCCGCCGCCGCCGCTGCTGCTGCCGCTGCTGCCCCTGCTGCCCCTGCTGCTGCTGCCCCTGCTGCTGCTGGTGAGGATGCCGCTGCTGCTGCCCCTACTGCTGCCGCCGCCGCCGCTGCTGCTGTTGCTGCCCCTGCTGCTGCTGCCCCTGCTGCTGCTGCCCCTGCCCCTGCTGCCCTTTCTGCTGCTGCCCCTGCTGCTGCTGCCCCTGCTACTGCTGCCCCTGCTGCTGCTGATGATGATGATGCTGCTGCTGCCCCTGCTGCTGCCGCCGCCGCCGCTGCCGCTGATGCCGCTGCCGCAGCTGCTGCTGCTGCCCCAGCTGCTGCTGCCCCAGCTTCCCCTGTTGCTGCTGCCCCTGCTGCTGCTGCCCCTGCCCCTGCTGCTGCTGCTCCTGCCCCTGCTGTTGCCTGCTGTCTACCGCTGCCTACTGCTGCCTTCTGCTGCCCCTGCTGCCCCTCTTGCTGCTGCCCCTGCTGCTGCTGCCCTTGCTACTGCTGCCCCTGCTGCTGCTGGTGATGATGCCGTTGCTGCTGCCCTTGCTGCTGCCGCCGCCACCGCTGCCGCTGATGCCGCTGCCGCAGCTGCTGCTGCTGCCCCAGCTGCTGCTGCCCCTGCTGCTGCTGCCCCTGCTGCAGCTGCCCCTGCTGCTGCTGCCCTTGCTGCTCCTGCCCCTGTTGTTGCCTGCTGCCTACTACTGCTGTTGCCGCTGCTGCTGCCCCTGCCCCTGCTGCCCCTGCAGCTGCTGCCCCTGCTGTTGCTGCCCCTGCTGCTCGCCTGGCTGCTTTTCGGGGCTAGACACCTGCCATCAGGTGCATTGGGGACGTGAGACTCCCTTGCGCTGAAGCAGAGGCTGAGCATGTTTTACCGCATAGGCAGTGCGCAAAGTGCACGCCACCCATGCCACGGCCAAGCTCCGCATCCGTACGGTGCAGCCCAGTCCCTGGACTGCGGCTGTCAGTTCAAATTGGTGAACCAACCTGCGCTATGTTCATTTCATTCAAATTGATTGGCCAACCTGCGTGATGTTATATTCCATTCCGCGCACTGGCGCCACTACGTGCCGAGCCATGATCGCAGCTGAAACGTGATTATTCGTCTCAAAAAGTCGCCAATCGAAAGTGAATCTCACTGCCCAGCGCGGAGCTGGGGCTGTCAGCTTGTATGATTGGTGGCTCTGATTAGAGGAGGCTGTGCGCGCGTTTTCAGGCCATTCCGAGCACATTTTTCATCTTGCCCCCTTATATTTTTTATATGTAGATGTTACAAGGCAATGCCGTGGAGCAAGGGAGCAAGCATACTGCAGTGGGGGCACTGTGTAAATCAGAGTTCCTGGTTAAGCGCCTACACTGCAAGCGTAGCTGCCACAGAGGGTCTTCTTTTTCTGAGGTTGTACGCCAGGTTGCCATGGGTCTCTTGAAGAGCCCCTGAAGGCGTCGTGCCCTTGCCAGCTACAGCTCCTGCTCCTCCTCGCCATCATCGCTCGCGCCTGCCATCATGTCCATCATGCTGTCCTTGTTGTACCTGCACCAGCCAGTCCCGCAGCTGCAGCCGTCACCAGCACAGCCCACCTAGAGCAGCCTGCTACTGGGCACAACAGAACACAGGCTGGCTGCACTCTGGCCGCCTGTATTGCAAACTGTCTGTGTACAGACCCCGACGCAGCTGGCTACTGTACTAGCTGCTTTGCTGCTTAGCTGGCTGGTTGGCTGCCAGCCTTCTCCTCTTCACCCCTTTGCTGCCTGGCTGCAACATGCCCTGTGGAGCCATCCTCTGTCGCCCTGACCGCTCAAGGCGGCCTGCTGGCTGCTCACATGGTGCCCTTCAGCCCGGCCTCCTTCATGCTGCGCATCAGTTTGGCATGGCCCGCTTTCTCCTCGTCCAATGCCTTAAAGGCGGGACCAGGGGCACGCTCCTGATGAGGCACACACCAGCGCCAGAGCAGCAGCACCATGGCAGCAAGCATAGGGCTAGAGCCACAACGGCTACTCACCACGCATGCAGCATGAGGGCAGGAGTCATGCACTCTCTCACCCTGCCCTGACCTTCTCTGCCCCTGCTCATCTATCCAGCTTTGACCCGCAAACCTCATCCATGCCCTACCCTGTGCATACCCTGCTTCACTATTGTGCCCTGACACTGCTTATGGCTGCAATCACCCCATGCCTGGCCAGGTCCAGCTTGCATCATGTGCAGCCGCCCTTTAACTCGGCTGTGGCAACAAGGCTGTGCATGGACCTGTCCTCAAGGTCTGGTCAACAGCTGACCTTGGCTCCTGATGGCACTCACAGCAGGCAGTGGTGGGGCCTTCTTACGGCACGCCCGCCCACTGTCATAGCAGGCCGCCTGTGTGAGTGCAGCCCGCTTGGTGCCCTTCCACAGCATCTCACTCATCTCACTCAGGTCCAGGGTCTCCAGCACCTGCTGCCACACAGCCACCATGCAGTCTGTGTGTGGCTTGGTTGGAAGGGTGAGTCCAAGCCACATGCGTGGGATTTGAAGGGAGCAGGGCCCAAGGGACTGTACACCACCCTCAGCCTAGGCCACTAGTGTACAAGCTGATGCTGTGGCATGCTGCTAGGCTGCTGCAGAGCACAGCTGGTGGCGGGCAGCCCCGAGTCACGCACTGTGCTCAGGCACTGTGGTTAGGCCTGCTACATCTACCAGGATGACGCAGGAGCAGGAGCAGGAGCAGGAGCAGGAGCAGGAGCAGGAGCAGGAGCAGGAGCAGGAGCAGGAGCAGGAGCAGGAGCAGGAGCAGGAGCAGGAGCAAGAGCAGGAGCAGGAGCAGGAGCAGGAGCAGCTGGTAGGAGTGAAGCGGTGGTGATGATGAGGAAGGTGGTGCCCCCTGCTGCTGTGTTGGAGCTCCTGCCTCACACCCCTGACGTGTTCATCTAGAGGCTGGGCTGGCTGAGCTGTCTGTCGGGCTTGCCTGCTCACATGCCCGAGCGATTGTCCGGCATTCCGAGCCACATTCTCCCGGCTGCACAGCATAACATCAGGGATGTGTTTTGGCGGCAGTCACATTGGCATTGTGCAGGAGGCAAGCCTTGCTCGCCCACCTGACCCATGTCGACAAGCTTTAACTGCTTGCCCTCTTCCTGCAAGTCTTGGTGCGTGATCCATTCCCCGGCTTCCCTGTCTGGATCGCACATCTTTTCCAACGAATCCATGATGGCTGCCTCTGTCATCTGCCCCAACCTCAATGCACACAAGCACACGTGTACACCCAGGACGGATGAGACAGGATCTGGTCACCAGATCCAGGCTGTGCGACAGCTACCTTTTGTGCTGGGGTGGCTGCTGCCTGCAATCCTTTCACGGCCTTTATTGACTGCTTAACCATCGCCTCGCAAACGCCGCAGCGAATAAAAGGGATATCGGCCTTCACCGCAGGTACCTTTGTTTTGGTGTCAGGCCTTGGCATTCCGCCCATACCACCCATCCCCTCTAGGCCCTCCATCCCCGACATGTCGAAAGCCAGCACAAAGGCAAAGCCTAGTAAGAAAGCAAACGCAATGCCCAGTGGGTGCTGCATCGTGACCAGAATGGATCAAAGCCTGTTGCACTACTCTGCCAGTTGCTTGCGGGATTGCTTTCTTCGTCACCAAAGCTTGAATTCCTGCGGCCCTCATGCTACACCAAAATGTAAGATATAAATTAGTAACCCGCTTTTGAGCGTAAACATCACAGATACTACGACGATCAGGGTTAAATCCATACAGCCCTCATCCTACACCAATCTAAAGCACGAGTTGTAATCAAACACGGGCTGTGAGATCGCTGTTGTAAAGGCTACCGCTAGAGGGCCTAACGCCCACGTCAGCTCAGCCATTCTGGTGTGTGTGGTTGTAGCTACAGCTCCCCTAGTAGCTCCAATCCACACACATCCCCTTTGAGGGATATATTATTTTGTTTAGTTGGGGTTGACGACTACGTTGGGGTTGTACGCTCAATGGTAAAGCTCAGTGCTGAGCTGACCCTGCTGGTTCGGAACTCATCCACCGTCACCACTCACCCTCCTGAGAACTGCCTCAGCGCCTCCTTCAACATCTGCTTGTTAAGGGCACCCCTGCAGCAAATGGCCAGCTGCCCCACACTACAGCCGCTCTGCGAGTGCTCCCGCTCCTGCTCCTGCTCCCGCTTATCCACTCCCGCTGCAGCTGCTGCTCCTGCTGCTGCTGCCGTTCCAGCTCCAGCTCCAGCTCCAGCGGCATGTGGCCGTCACCCTGGCCACTTGGGATGCAGTGTGGGGGGAGTGCTTGCATCCCAAGTGGGCTGAGCAGAAGAGGAGGCTGCATGGTGCGCAGGAGAAGGTCTTGGAGTGCTACTTCAAGAAGGTGGGGAGTGCCAAGGGTAGGGGGGGAGGGGCAGGACCAGAGGCTGATGACTGCCCCACGTGTGACCTGCTAGGTGCCCATGTCCCCAGTCCTGCCAAGGATGTCATCTGCATTGTGTGCCTTGTGTGCCTTGTGTGCCATGCAGCTGGAGGAGGAGGCAGCCAGCGTGTCCCAGCAGGAGTGGGGGGCCCGCAAGCAGCTGGTGGTGTTCTTTGGCAACGCAGGCATTGGCAGCCGGGGTGGGTGGGGGGCCAAGGCCGTGCTGCAGGCCTGCCGCAAGGTGGTGGAGAGGCCCAACAGCGGCAAGCCAACCGACAGGGTGCCAGGCAGGGTGGTGACAGTGGATGAGTTCCGCACCAGCAGGGTCAGCTCAATCGTGAACAGCCCCCAGCCCCGTGAGGAGGAGCTGGACAGCAGCAAACCCACCAGGCCTGAGGACTGGAAGCCCAAGCCTGGTCAGGTGCAGAACCGCTTGTTGCGGTAAGCCTAGAGCAAGCGGTTTGCGGCGCCAGTGCGGGGGCTCATGTGGTGCCTTTGGCTGGCCCAGGCCGCCCCTGGGGACGTTGGCAAATGGGTGGACAGGGACTGCAACGCAGCCCTCAACCTCCAGCGGGCAGGGGAGAGCAAGTGGCGCCCACTGGAGCTGTGCAGGTGGCCACACCGAGGAAGACTTCCTGCCCAGGGCAAGGAGTACCCAGCATTGGGGTTCAAGACGCTGCGAAACCGAGCCCCCAAGGCCACAGCCTAGCAGCCTGTAGCACAGTAGCATGTGTGCACTAGGCAATGCTGAAGTTGTTGCTTACATCAGAGCATGTGTTTCATGCCAACATAGGTTTCCTGGCCTTCACAAGCGGGTTGGGGTAGTGAATCAGGTATTGGTACCGGATGCTTGCTGCATGCAAACAGTTGCATCAGTATGCATCAGGTCACAGCGCAGTCATGAGGCGCAGCAACACAGCCCCTGCCCATAATAGTAGGGGAATAATGTGCTGTGACCTCATACACCTGTAACCACCTGCCACAGTACCTGTAGCCACCTGCCACAGTACCCACTGCCGAGGCAGCCTTCACCAAAAAGCCAGCCCACAAGGCCGACCGGGACAGGTGGTTCAGCATAAGCAAGCTGGCCAAGCGAGGGGGGCGGACATCGTGAACAGCGCCAGGCAAGCAACCCAGCTGGCCAAGCTTGGGGGAGGTGACGGAGTTTGAGGGATGGCTCTGGTCTATGTAATGGACATCACTTCGCTAGCGTGGTGGAAACAGATGGTGCCAGCATGTGTGTACACTATGCACGCCTCCTCCCAAGCCCTCCTCACCCACCCAAGCCGCAGGCCACTCCAGGGAATGTCTTTGACCCAGCCATACAAATTGGGGTAGGCATTGACCCAGGCGCTATCCAGGGGACGAGCAGTCAGGCCAGCTGGTGGCAGACCAGCTGGCCCAATGGAAGCTGACCAAGGACCAGGTGCGGCAGGCCAGGCGTGAACAGCGCCAGGCAGGGCTCTGGTGTGTGAATTATGTAATGAACGTCACTTCGCTAGGATGGTGGAGACAGACGGTGCCCAAGCCGTCCTCACCCAAACCCAGCAGCAGGGCGCAGAGGCCCTGGTGATGGGACTTCCCCACATTGGCAATGACCTAGCTGAGGAGCGCGGGTTTATCTTTGACCCAGCTATGCAAATTGGGGTGGGCACTGACCCAGGCGCTATCCAGGCAGTTAGTGTAGCCTCTGGGTTGCCTCTGGGGACGAGCAGTCAGGCCAGCTGGTGGCAGACCAGCTGGCCCGATGGAAGCTGACCAAGGGCTGACCAGCTGCAAGACCCAGCAGTACATAGCACCTGTCTAGCCCCATCTCCAGCACCTGGCAGCACCCAGCCCAGCAGGCACCTCCCTGGAGGCCAACCAGCAGCACATCATCACCACCCTGGCAACCTGGCAATGGTGTGGGAGGTGCATCTAGACCCCTAGTGGGCATGGCAGCAAGGCCGGCTATATGGAGCCCAGGGGCTGGAGCAGTTCTTCAAGAAGGTGAGGGTGGGTTTGGCATTGGCACCAGGGTGGGTTTGGCATTGGCACCAGGGGAGGCTGGGGTGCTGACGCAGTGCTGCAAGCCCACTTCAAGGTGGTGCGCACGCCAAGGGCCATAAACCAGCGGCGGGATACGCCACCCGTTACACATCACAATTTCGTCAGATGTGAACAGTGTAGTTGATGTATGAGAATCTACATGGCCGTAGCCACTGCTGAGAACCATTTCTTTTTCTGAGCAGGAGCGTATGGTTAGGCTAGTTACAGGCTGATTAAGGTAATACAGCCCCTGCCCATAATAGTATGGGAATAATGTGCTGAGAACCCATTCTTCAGAGACGAGGGGGCTGCTCACAGCTCACAGTTCTTGCAATTTTGCAGACGCTTGCATACACCCCTGAGCCATGTGCTCCTGCATACATCCCTCATGGGGGCTACTTAAAGAAGGTGGGAGTGCCAAGGTTAGGGGGGGGGGCAGGGCCGGATGCTGATGACTGCCCCCCCGTGTGATCTGGTAGGTGCCGCTGGAGGAGGATGCAGCGATGCAGCTGGAGGAGGATGCAGCCATGGTGTCCCAACAGCGGTGGGGAACACGCAAGCACTCGGTGGTATTTCTTTGGCAACGCAGGCATTGGCCATGCTGCAGGCCTGTCGCAAGGCGGTTGAGAGGCCCAACAGCGGCAGGCCAACAGACAGGCTACAAGGCAAGGCAAGGCAAGCTCAGTACATGAGTTCTGTGCAAGCAGGGTCAGCTCAGCTATGAACTGCCCCCAGCCCTGCGAGTGTGCAGTCAGGTGCAGCACTGCCTGTTGCGGTTAGCCTGGAGCAAGCGGTTTGAGACGCCAGTGTGGGGGCTTATGTGGTGCCCCAAGCTGGACCAGGCCACCCCTGGTAACATTGGCAAATGGGTGGACAGGGACTGAAACGCAGCCCTCAACCTCCAGCGCATTGGGGAGGCCCCATGGCGCCCACTGGAGCTGTGCAGGTGGCTGAGCCGAGGAGCGGCTCCTGTCAAGGGCAAGGAGTACCCTGCATTAAACTTCGAAAGCTGGGAGCCCGAGCACCCAAGGCTCAAGCCCAGCAGCCTGTAGCACAGTAGCATGTGTGCACTAGGCAATGCTAGAGCTGTTGCTTACATCAGAGCATGTGTTTCATGCCAACATCTATCGCCCCACCCTTGTAAGGGGGTGGGGGTAGGAAATCAGGTATTGGTGCCAGCTGTTTTAGGTATGGGTACCGGCAGTTCAGATTACAGCTAACGCATCTCCTAGTAGTAGGGGAACTATGCGCTGAGTACTAATGCACCCATTCTTCAACCGCGCCGTTCTGAAAACTAACACACAATGGATCGCGAGCAGCAGCAAGCCATGCAGTGCATGATCAACATGGATGCAGATGTTATGATGCCAAGGGGGTCTGATTGCAAGTCATGCACCTGATGTTGCTCAATACACTACTGTTTGGAACACGGGCATAATGTACAGCTGCTGGCTGTTGCCTTATCCCTCAGAACTATGTTCGAGCCAGCCTGCTTGCCACGTCCTCCTGCTTGTCTTGGCTTTCACATAATGAGCAGCTTCCAGGTAAGCTCTAGATCCTGCTCCTACTCTTAGGCGCTGGCTGCAGCCTTGAAGCGGAGGCTACTAAGCCCACCAGGCTGCAACCATCCAGTCTCTACAGCCGGCGTGTGACAGCTCAGACAACTGTTCGCATGGCCCTGTAGGGATGGGATGGGGTAGTGGCCAAGGACGGAAGCTTGGAAGTGCCCACCTCAGAGGAAGCGAGAGGCCCCAAGCCAGGCCATGTGCCAACAACCATGTTGGCAGCAGATGGCAGCAAGGCTTGCAAGACGCTGGGCAACTGAGATCGCAGTTGCACCAGATCCGAAACAAGCTCACGGCTTGTGGGTCGACGCAGCAGCGCTGCTGGGTCTCCAGCCGATGTGCATTCAACTGCCTGCAGGTCAGAGAGCCGGCATAATGCATTGTCTCGACAATCCTGGCAACAAGGGGCATGCTAGGGGACATGCAATGTCAACAGAGGCAGCACTGACTGAGCCCTTCCATAAACATCGACGGCGAGTCAAGAAGGCAAGGGACATATAGAGAACACATTTGCATGCAAAACTGCGAGCACCCCACCTGGTAGCTCAAACTGTCAACCTAGGATAGGGTGAGTCCACTAGTTTGTAAGGTGCCTAATGAAACATGCCATGACGAGACAGCTGCCGCAGGATGCTTGCTAGGAAAGAGTTCAAGGAGGGTGATTGCAATAGAGCAAACCACAAACAGTCAATGAGGCAGGATGGCTGGTTTCAATCCTGCACTGCATTGTGTCCAAGCTGGCTAGAGCGCACCTGGGACAGTAAGGTTTGCAGCAGTTGCGCAGGGCAGTCGCGCCACCTTGGGTGCAGATGTTGTAGAGCTTCCTTGACAGGAAGCCTCAATCTTGCGCGGAGGCCATCTCGCCCAGCGCAGACCATTGCCAGCTGGTCTGATAATGAGTATGAGGTACGGGCTTGGTTTGGCAGGTGGGCAGCTGGCCAACCAAAAAGAAGCATCAGCAAAATCTGACCCACGCCAAAAATATCTGTTCCTCGGCTGTAGAGGCGGTGTTGGTGCATGACCGGGTCGATGTACAGGACCTGCAGCACATGAGCAGGAGTCTGTGACATTTGCCCTTTACACACAAGTGCACTCCACGGTGACGACGGCATAGTGACATGGCATGCAAAAGGATGCTGTAGGCTAGTGAGGGTGCTGAAGGGTGCCCCTCGTAGGTGCCCCTTTGGAGGTGCCCCTTGGAGGCGCCCTTTGGAGGACGCACACCCTGTTGACAAACAGGCTAACAGGTGATCCACTGTGGGCAGGCACTCACGTCTGGACCCACAACCACGTCGCAGCGCCACATTTGCACTGCCTCTGCCTCTGCACATGGCTTGATCTGGCAGAGTCCAAAGTCCACGATTTTAGCTTGAGGCAAGCCAGCTGGTCCAAATGGGGTGTCCAGCATTATGTTGGCTGAGAGTAGACCAGCAGGCAGCGAAGGAACAAATCAGCAAATGCAAACTGAGTTGACTGCTGCATATGCAAGGTTGACATACCAGGAGAGAGGTCACGGTGCATGCAGAAGACAGCAGCACTGTCACGCCGTCTGGCAGCTGGCATACGCCAGTGAAGCCAGTCAATGGCGTCCAGCAATTGGAGGTAGATGCCTGAGGCCTAAGCATTGCAAAGCGTCAGCCAACAATTGTCAGGAGAGTGCCATGGGCATGTCATGGTGCCAATGCAGAGTGTCTCAGCGCTCACCTGGGCCCAGTCAAGGTGCAGGGGTGTGCTATGCACGGACTCTGGGCCGGGCAAGCGCCTGGTCATCCCCACTTGAGCTAGAGTGTAGGGACCTGCATAGGTATATGCATACGGGCAAGGTCAGCCTGTGTGCAGCATCAGCTGTTGTTGTAATGGCATGCTTACCCGCAAACTCCATAGCCAGGGTTGGGAGGACCACTGAGTCATTGAAGCAGTGCCCAAGACAGCGCACAATGCTAGGGTGGCCAGCGCATGTTATCTGCAAGCAGCACACATAGTTACACGAGTCAACATTGTGCCTGCCAGCATGACAAGAAATAGCCATGTGCTTACCAGACCCTCAAATTCTTGGGCAAACATGATCCGCCAGCGTACTGTGTCAATGGCATCTTGCAGTTGGGTTGAATCCATGTAGCTGGGGAGCACTGTAGGTTGTTGATCACGGGGCCAAAAACGCTGCTGCCGTGCTAGCCTGACCGGTAGCTGCAACACCTTCAGAGCCAAGGAAGGATCTGTGCCGCTGCTGCTGGGTTGCTGGCATAGTGCCTGATCCCGCTGGGGTACAGAGCTATCATGACGCTGGCATGAGCTGCTGAGTTGTACACCCCAGACTGCTGCGAATGTCCCGCTTCCCAGTAGGTGCACGCTCCCTGATGCCCCCCTGATGCCACTCAAAGCTGTGCCTCCTGCAACCGAATGGCACGGGAAAGGCCAGCGCATACCATGCTGCTCAGTTAAAAGAGAGCAGCAAGGCAGAAAACAGAGGGTCATGCAGAGCCATGAGCACTTCATGCCACTGCATAGTGTTTAACAGGATTGGCAATACCCAGGATGCATGAGTACATAGAGTTTCATCATGCAAATGACGAGACAGTCCAGTCTCCAGTTGAGACGACAAGAGATATAGCAACTCGGCCCAACATGCTGAAGGAGTGTATGCCATGTGCCTGGAAACTCCACACAGACAACACCGTTTTGTAGTGATCCACGCTTAGTGTTCTACTGCCACGAAGGCTCAAGGTTGAGGGCGAAGGTGCTGAAGGAGACTGACACCACAGCCTGCTGGTGGTAAGACCAGGATGGCAAGGCAGTGCTGGACATGCTGCAGTGCTGGACATGCAGCAGTTGCAAGCCCGATGTCCCAAGACCCAGCAGTGGCAGAGCAATGGCAACAGTCTGCAGCACAGGGGTATGGCACCCGCAGCCTCAGGGGCACTATTATGGACATATTAGATCAGAAGGTGGCATAATTCTGTGCATGTTGATCCTTGCATTATCCTTACATCCTTATATGTCTGTGTGCTCACCTTGTGTGCAACTCCCGTCCACCTCTGCCACCAGTCCAGATAGGAGGTGGGGGCATAGGTCAAGCTGTGGATGTGCTGCTGTGAGCGACTGCAAGCGGGCTTTCACCTGGCTGAACTCTGTCTCTCTACGACTGAGCTCCTGTAGCTTGCGTAGCCTGTAAGCAAAGAGGATGGTAACAGCAGTCAGTGGAACTTGGGATGATGAAAGAACGGTGCCTGCTGGTTGCTGTAGCGCTATAAACTAGCGTTGTGATGCAATAATGGGACATGCAGTGCTTTTGTTGTAACAGCCAACATGGATGAGGGGTGGGGATGTGTTGGTCTGACAAGGCTGGGTGGCCAGTGTCACATTCAATATTGTGTTTGCGGACCTGACCTGCGCAACTCCGCCTCGTCAACAGCGCCATAGGCCAGGATCTTTGCCCTGGCAGCTGCGCTGGTGCGATCAATGGCACAGGCCAACCGCTGCGGGAGGGTTGTGGCGTAGGCGGCCAGCGAGGTTCTGAGCTTAGCTGGGCAGTCGCTGTCTCGCCCTCCGCAGTGCATATCGCTGGCCGCATCGAGATAAGGGGTGGACAGGGTAGAAAACCCGGAGATAGGCATGGTGGTTAACCTTGGTCGGTAGACCTTGGACGCAGCCCCGCTGCTATGAAGCCCAAGGAGCAAAGGTCTGCAAGAGACTGGGGGCCAAGCTGTGATGCGGGCTCCTTAATGCGCGCTCCCGCAGCGCAGCCTCCTTCCGTGCGTACTATAAGGTAAAGCTATACACCGCGGGCAATTGGTGGTTTTCTTTGCAATTGGCGAGTCTCCTTCCCACTTCCGCACCTCACGGGGTCACTGGGTCATAACTATTGGTATGCCATCCCTATGTGCTAGCTCGTAAGCTGGGCTAGCAGACTACTTTGACAATCGGGCTTCCAGGGTGACCAGTGTGATGCAAGCCGTGTTTTTTCAGAAAGTGCGGGGCTTGCGGGCTTATGCAAACAGGAGAAACAGTTCTTAGGAGATTGTATGTCACGATGACCTATCGGTGAAGCACATTACTATACAGTCGGGCTTACGTGCAAGAGGCAGGGGTAAGGCGGCTGGGGGCTATGGCGTGGTAGGGGCTAACGTGCAAGAGGCAGGGGTAAGGCGGCTGGGGGCTATGGCGTGGTAGGGGCTAGGGGCTAGGGGCTAGGAGCTAGAGGCTAGGGGCTAGGGGCTAGGGGCTGGGGGCTAGGGGCTAGGGGCTAGGGGCTAGGGACCACTGGCGGGACTACTCAAGTGGTGTTAAGATGCTGTGTGGAGTTATGTTCCCATGCACATGGCATGGGCGCCTTCCACCTACACTGTTGCCTGACCCTGAGGCTATAGTCTAGAGTTGACATGACCAGCACTGATGTTGACTGATGACAGCTCAAGAGGATGCACACATTACTGTGCGTCAGCAGACTGTTGCTGCTGTTGCTGGGCTTTGGGTGGCTTGTCTCGCACCCGCTTGTTGCCCAGGCCTGGGTACTCCTTGCCCTTGGCTGGTAGAGCTGCCTGGTCTGGCCACCATCACAGCTCCAGTTTGCGCGACCTGCTCTCCCCAATGCGCTGCATGTTCAGCGCTGCATTGCAGTCCCTTTACAGTCACCTGCCTGGTTGCGGTGCTGCCTTGGCTTTGGCAGCCTTGCGTTGGGCCTTGCCTGTGCCCTTGGTGGGCTGGGTGGGCTCAGCTGCCTGCTCAGCTTTAATGCGCTTGCTGCGCTTCGCTGACGGGGGAGTGCTGGGCCCAGGCTCTGAGGCTGCTGGCTGTGAGGCTTCCTGGCTGCTGCATGGGGGCTGTGCGGGCTCGCGTGGTGCCACTACCGGGCACCACACCATGCCCCGCACTGGCTGGTCACGCAGCTGGCTCCAGGCTGTGCGCAGGGAACTTCAGGGAACGGAGAGCTTTATTAAAGATAAGACACAAGGTGTCGACACACAATGCGAGGACAGTATGCGGGAGGCCCCGTACCTGGCGCCGCTTCGTTTCCCATCCCTCCCTTCGATCCTCTCGTTGCTTGCCTTGTGGCGAACGAGAAACTACGATGGCACCAGCAGGAGCGACGTGTGCTTACACAACTCTCACGCGGACCTCACGACATACCGAGCCGACGGCGCACCTCTCGATGTTTTTGTCGAGCCCTTCTTTTGCTTGACGGTGCCCTTCCGCTCCTTTCAGCGTGCTTACTTAGTGCTTACAGCGTGCTTACTTAGTGCTATCTTATCAAGAGGTCAGCATCACCGCGCCACGTCCAAACTGCAGAGCTGCCAGAGATGGAGGGCAGCTACCGGTCAGGCTAGCACGGCAGCAGCGTTTTTGGCCCCGTGATCAACAACCTAAAGTGCTCCCCAGCTACATGGATTCAACCGGCAAGCTGCAGACCAGCCTACAGACACTACAGACCAACCTCAGCCCCCTTGTCCCTCACTAGGGCCTCTATTTGAGCCGGATCAGAAGTACCTACTAGCAGCCACTAGCAGCCACTAACTAGATCCGACTCAAACAGTGTTATTGGGCTGTGTGGAGTAAACCCAGTGCACATGGCACATGAGCCGCCTACCACCTACACTACTGCCTGACCCGAGGGCTATAGTCTAGAGTTGGATTAGACCAACCTCAGCCAACACGTGCAGGGCGCCACAAAGCCCACCATACAACCACCCTGCCCAGCCCTACCTGCCTCGATGGCAAGGCGGAAGGAGCAGGCCCCTCTGCTGTGCCCCACTTGAACATCATCCTCGCTACCATGTGCAACGAGTCCCACACTCAGCGGCCAAGGGGGGGGCAAGCTGAGGGTGTGCAAGCCTTGGGTGTGCATGGGTGTGCATGGGTTGTTTGGGACAGGTTTCATATCAATCGCGATAGTAGTCGTTGTAATTGATCCTCATGACGAACGCCTCCAGCTCTGCCTCTGCTCCTCCGATCTTGATGGTCTTGTTCCTCAAGAAGGCGGTCAAGTAGCGGTGCAGGCGCCTGAACTCGCCTATGGCTGCCTGCATCTGCCGCCTTCCGTCCACGATGTGTTGCTGTGACCAGCACAGTGTAGAGCACATGGGAGAAGGGGCATACAATGCTTAGCTGAGCTCGTGCAAGGCGATGTCGGCCATGTTTTATGAGTCAAGGCTTGACTAGCACCATGCACGGCTGCGCCAGCTGCCACGCCTTACGACTGTGCTGAAACCTGATTACGACGCATTCCATGCAGGACAATGCATCACTGGCACTGTGCTCAGCTGGGATGGCTGCGGCCAGCTTGGCTCAGCATACCTGGGCTTTCACCAAAGCACGCCGGTCAGCTGCTTCGGTGCTCTTGTTGCCAGCCTGAGCATCATGCGGCGGGAGGACAGACACATGGCGGCAGGCAGCAGGCAGCAGGCAAGGCAGCAGCAAGGGCATCAGGCATCAAACATGGCATCAGGCAGCAGGCGGCAGGCTGGGCAGCACAATGTCAGGGCAAGGAAGGGGTGGTGATGGGGAGATGCGGTGGGTGCCAAGCAGGTAGTGGGGGTCTAGAGGCAGATGCCCATGCGGCACAGTCAGGAGCGCAAAGAGCACGGATGTGCTTAGCTGCGCTGTGGGGGGCATGCCTGGCCCTACACAGGCCTAACCCGCCACACCAGGGTCCCGGTCCCTCCCACAAAGCCACCCCGTGCATCCTTGACTGAGCCCCGGCATACCCAGTCAGCCTAAAACCCCCTCCTTGGTAGCACCGCTGCCACTCCAGCTGCTGGGCCAGGTGTGGGGCAGGTGTGGGGCAGGTGTGGGGCAGGTGTGGGGCAGGCGTGGGCAGGTAGGGTTAGGTGGCCTCACTCCAGCCTCACAAGTGGTGTTGTCCCCTGCCTTCACCCCTCACACCACCACCACCACCACTGCCCCTCCCTCACCCATGAGCTGTGTGGGACTCACGCCACCCTCCCTGCCGTTCCTGCCTGCCTACCACCCTTTGCCTGAACCAGAGACTGAGCTGTGGCTAGCCCACCCCCACCCTGACGACCGCCCCTTCTCATCGCCGCCTCCACACCTGGCACCAGCCTGCAGCCCACCCCCCCGGAGCCAGCAGCTGTGCCAGGCTTGTGTCATGCATAAATGCGAAAGCCCGAGCCAGCCCCCCTGCCCCGCCCGCCACCCAGCTGCTGAGCCCCTGCCAATCCCTCTCACCGCTGCCTCAGCCGCCCGCATCTGGAACACCGTCATATGGTGGGCGGAGCAGAAGCGCACCACCTGGGGGCATGTGAGGGCCTCTTGGTGTGGGCTTCATAGCGCCGTGCAACAGCAGGCGTGCACGGCTGGCTTTGCAAGGCCACAGGCTGCAGCGCTGTTCAGCCTGACACTCCCCACTCCCCGTAAAACAGCCCGTTGCAAAAGAGACCACAGTTCACAACAGAGATCACACTTAATGACAGTGTGACAGAGCCTGCACAGGTGACCCACAGTAAGAAGGGTGGGGTGGGGTGGGGTGGGGTGGGGTGGGGTGGGGTGGGGTGGGGTGGGGTGGGGTGGGGTGGGGTGGGGTGGGGTGGGGTGGGGTGGGGTGGGGTGGGGTGGGGTGGGGTGGGGTGGGGTGGGGTGGGGTGGGGTGGGGTGGGGTGGGGTGGGGTGGGGTGGGGTGGGGTGGGGTGGGGTGGGGTGGGGTGTGGTGGGTGGGGTGGGGTGGGGTGGGGTGGGGTGGGGTGGGGTGGGGTGGGGTGGGTGGGGTGGGGTGGGGGGTGGGGTGGGGTGGGGTGGGGTGGGGGGTGGGGTGGGGTGGGGTGGGGTGGGGTGGGGTGGGGTGGGGTGGGGTGGGGTGGGGTGGGGTGGGGTGGGGGTGGGGTGGGGTGGGGTGGGGTGGGGTGGGGTGGGGTGGGGTGGGTGGGGTGGGTGGGGTGGGGTGGGGTGGGGTGGGGGGGTGGGGTGGGGTGGGGTGGGGTCAGGGGGGATCAGGCGGAGGGGTCCAGCAGGGTGTGTGGGCCTGACCCTGCCGGTGCGCCTCACCTGGTCCAGCACCTTGATGATGGCAGACATGAGGTGCTTCCAGGTGCCGGCAGGCCCCCCCGGCGCCGCCCTTGCCCGCCTCGCCTGTCCAGCAGTGCCAGGAAGGCAGTGTGGTGCGACACCACCTGGTCAAGGCTGCGGCACTCGTCCAAGTCCTGCAGCCAGCAGAGCGGTGCGCAGGGAGTCAGCTGGGGAAGGGGAGGGGGGCTGCCTGTGGAGGCCTGTGGCAGTGGTGGTGGGTCTAGGCAGCCTGGCCAAGTGCGACCAAGGAGTTGTTAGCTTGGTGCTGGCGGCTCTGCCCAGCACAGCCAGCGGTAGCCGCAGCAGGGGCCTGAGAGGGTGTCAGGGTGGGGTGCTGGCAGGGCTGTTAAGGGCTGCCACACACTGCCTGCCACACACTGCCGCCCCCCCCCCGCCCCTCCCCCAGGTGCCAAGCGCCCCTTACCGTCAAACGTGCTCTGGAGGGGGTGGAGGGGGGTGGAGGGGGTGGATGGGGGTGGGGGGGTGGGGAGGGGGTGGGGGGGGTGGGGGGGGTGGAGGGTGGTGTTGTGTGATGAGTTGTGCGTGTGTTGCAGCTCTCTGCTGCAGCAAGCTAGCACCACTGCTGCAGTGCTGCTAACGCACGCCTACGCAAAAGCACCAGGTCTGATGTCCTGCAATAGCGCTGGTAACCACGGCGTGCAGCGTGTGGCGCAGCTCACCTTCTCCAGCTGTGTCCAGGCGGTGTACAGCAGCCGGTCCACCACGAACTGTGTGCAGGTTGTTCACAAAGTGTGACATCTCCTGCAGTGCCAGCTCCTCCTCTGCCGCCCCTCCAGCTGCCCCGCTGCACCTGGCCCCTGCACCCCTGCACCCCCGCTGCCCTCCCCCAGCCACCCAGGGGGCTGCTGCCTGCCCCCGGGCCCCGTCCCTGCCCCGAGGCCTGGCTGCCTGGCCCAGCCCCAGCACCTGCTGCTGGTGCTGCCGGCAGGAGGGAGGCAGACAGGCCGGCAGGTCGCAGGCTGCTGGTGCCTGGCTGGGAGGAGCGAGGGGGAGGGGGAGGGGGAGGGGGAGGGGGGGAGGGGGAGGGGGCTAGGAGGGACGAGGAGGAGGCGGCTGCAGCGGCTAGGCGGGCTGCCCAGCTGGGCTAGGTGCCGCCACCAGCGCCAGCTGCGCAGCCGGGCGGATTCAACGGCGCTGCGGGCCAAACGGATTTGAAGCTGCAGTGTGAGCGCCTGCGATGTGGGGTGGGGTGGTGTGTGTGAGGGTGAGGGGGTTGGGGTGGGTGGGTGGGTGGGTGTGGGGTGGGTGTACACGATGGGTGGGGTGGGGTGGGGTGAGGTGGGGTCAGGGATGATCAACATTCTCAATGTACATCTGGGTCTGGGTCTGGATCTGGCTCAGTGTGGTCCAGAACTGCGTGGAGGGTGCGGGGTGGGCAGGCAGGCCACCTACGTTGTTGTAGCTGCTGACGGCTTCCCGCACCCCCGATCATGGACACCAGCCAGCTGGGTTGATAGACCACCGCCAGCCCTTCCAGCTCAGGCCACGCTGACTAGGCCCCTAGGCCGGCTGCCACCTGTAAGGAGGGAGGCAGGGGCAGCCACCTTGCTTGCACGCTGTCAGTGCATCCTAGGCCCCAGTGAATCCTTGCAATCCTCATCTTCATCTTTGCCCCCGCCTGCCATTCCTCATCATCGCCCCAATGCAATCCTTCTGCCCCAATGCAAGTAGCAAACACACACGCATGGCCACACCTGCACAGCATGCAGTGACACGAGTGACATTCAAGGATGCAGTGCTGGACACTTGCAAGGCTTGCCTGCAGATCCACCCCCCCAGCTGCCTCCTCCCCCTCCCCCTAGCCGACAGCTTAGGGAGCACGAGGGGGGGGTGACACTACAACCCCCCTTTGCTGACCACAGACCTACCACCGGCCTCAACCGCCTCAACCGCCTTGGCCCGCACCGCCTGCATGCGCTCCACGGTCAAACGCCACGCTGAGGGAAGCGGCAGGGGGCAGTCGGCTGTCCTCCTGACCCGCCTCAGCCTCAGCTGCAGCCTCCTGAGCAGGGCAGGTGGAGGGCATGGCAGGGCAGGTTGAGCAGGCCAGGCAGCTGTGCTGGTCAGGCAGCGACAGCCTCAGCACTGGGTGAGCTCACCCCCCTCCCTTCCCCTCCCCCTCTTGCCCCTCATAGCCATCAACCCGCTATCTACGTTATTCTGGCAGCGACCACTCCAGGCAGCTGGGTGAGGGCCCACCTCTCCCTTGAGCCCATCACAGCCATCCACCCGACTCCCCTCCCCCCCCCTCGGCTCCCAGTCGTCCCTGGTCAACAATGCCCCTGTCCCTCGCTCCCAGCCCCTCTCCCCCTCCCACACTGAGCCCTCCACTAGGTTAGGGCACAAGGCAAGCCGAGTAGGGCGGCAGAGGACGGCGAGTGGTCAGCCACGTGTGTACACAGCCAGGGAGTTGCCTCATTCCCACGCTGGTTGTGGTGAACTCTAGTGTACACCAAGGTGTAAGTGGGGCAGCAGGGATGTGGATTGAACATGCCGCGTGTGACACACTCCCGCCTGGCTGCGTGGAACCCCAACTGATACCCCCCGAGACCTAAAACCTGTGCCACCCTCCACATGTGGGCGCATGTGAGCAGATCCCAAAAACACCACCCTGGCCTCGAAAACCCTGCCCCAGCCGGGATTTGAACCTGGGTCTAGACCATGCTTTTTCAGCACCAGACCGCCCTGTCACCTGCAGTGAGACCTCCAGCTCATACTCGTGGTAGCTCCAGCAGGGAGCGGCCTTGCAGCAGGGCCCGGATCAGGCGCTCTGCCCAGGTCTGCGCCTCGCACCCCGCACCAGTGCTGGTCAGCAAGGGGGCGGCTGGCACCACGGCAGGGCAGCGAGCTACAGGCCATGCTCCACCCCCTCCCCCCTGTCCCGCCCCCTAACCTTGGACTGGCCTGGAAGTATGGAGAGACGTTCACACCTTCTTGGTGTTCCACCCCCTCGCCCCTTTCCTGGTCCCCCTCTTCCTGCCCTCCTCCCTCCTCCCCTGCCCCCTGGGCCTCCTCCTCCTGCCCCTCCTCCTCCTGCCCCTCCTCCCCCTCCCCTCCCCCCTCCCCCCTGCCCCCCTGCCTCCAGGAGGGTCCTACCTGGGCGTGGGGGACTGGCCAGGAGGTAGAG
>JASKMD010000008.1:5861001-6054652 GCA_030144725.1 Haematococcus lacustris | reverse complement strand
CGCCCCAGCCGCCAACCTGCCCTGGGCTGCCACGTTTGGGTGTGCCTGGTCTGTGAGGGTACCGGGTACCGGGGCGGGCTTGAGGGGGCGGTGGGGTGGCAGCTGGCCCTCAGTGCCGCCTTGCTGCAGGGCCAGCCTGGACTGGGTGTCAGGCAGCGGTGTGGCGGCGGCCTGGGCAGCCAAGGCTGAGGCCACTGCTGTGGCCAGGGGTGGTGTGTGGTGGGTGGTCACACGGCGCAGAGGGACCTGGCACAGGGCCCACAGCTGCAGCAGCGTGCACCCCCCCACCCTGCTGCTGCTGCTGCTGCTGCTGCTGGCAGCCAGGTTGTCCTCCTGCAGTGCCACCAGGGGTTGCTGCAGCACCAGCAGCTGCTGCTTAGCTGCCTGCAGCATGGCCCTGGTGCTGGGAGTGAGGCTCACACTCACTGTCCCACTCTCACCCTCAGCCAGCACTTCAGCTGGAAGGGTGACCCAGCTGGAGTGAGGAGTGTTGGGAAGGTCACACGTGGGATGTGTGTCCCATGCCTGGTCTGAGATTTTTACCAGGTTTGTCAACCACAGCAGGTGTGATGCAGCCCGCCCAAAGTGTGACAGCAGCCCTGCCACCAAGGTGGGTGTGAGGTGGGGGGTGTGCAGCCCCGGCAGGGGGAGGAGGGAGGGCAGGCGGGCTGCAGGCGCTGACCCTTGCTGCAGGGGGCTGAACACTGAGGAGCTGTGCCCCAGCAGCAGGTTGAGCACCTGCAGCCAGCCACACGCACCACCCAGCACGGCACAGCACCGCATGCCATTTGTCCTCACACCATGTCACAGTGTGACTGGGAGTGTGACCTCATATGGCGAGTATGTGTGTCATGGAGGGTAAACAAAAACTTTCAACGCGGGATGTTAGGGCTTGCGGCCCCACCCCCTCCTATTGACCTGCAGGTCAGGTCAGGATTGGGACCCGGGCAAGGGGGTCAGGGCAAGGAGGTCAGGGCAAGGGGGGTCAGGGATGAGGTTGAGGGAGAGGGTAACGAGGTGAGTCAGGGCCAGGGCTATGAAGCACCTCCTATCCCCCGAGGTCTTGTCTGCACTGCCAGCAGCAGAGCCCCCTCACTGCTGCTTGCTGCTGCTGCACCTCCCCCTCCTGGCCCCCCCTGGCTCCTCCTGGGCCCGCCTGGCCTGCTGCCGCCCCCACCTGGTGCACCAGGAAGGCCTCCGTCACGCACAGCTGGCGGCCCCGCAGCGCCCAGGGCGTGTGCTGCAGCCGCTCCTGGCCCAGCCGCCCCACCAGGTCCCCCGCCTGGGCCACGGCCGGGCCAGGGGGCTGCAGCTGCCCAGGGCCCAGCCCGGCCTGACTAGCGCTGGACAGCGGGGCGTCAGGGGGGGAAGGGGGGCAGCCTAGGGAGCGGGGAGGGCCCCAGGGGGGGCTGCCGGGGGGGGTGCTGCCACTACCTGCAGCGGGCGGGGGGGGGCCCGCGGGGCTGCTGGGGGGCGGAGGCGGCTGAGGGTGCTCCTGGCCCCTGCTCCACCTGGCTGCCGTCCTGACTCCCCCTGATGTCTGAGGCCTGAGCAGTGGAGGGGTGCTGTGGGTCGGCCCCTGCTGCTGGGCCTGGGGCTGGCGCCCCTGCCTCCACCCATGCACCCTGCTGGCCCGCCTTCCCCTCCCCATAGTCATCCTCCCAGTCAGATAGCGCATCCTCGCTCCCCCCACCCGTGGAGCCGTAGTCGCTGCTGTCACATTCCTTACTGGAGGAGCCCTCGCAGGGAGAAGCATCAGCGCTGCCTGATAGCTCCAGCTGCTCGGGGAGGGGCTGGCGCCTAGGGGCTGGGCTGCAGTTGGCTCCTTCACCCTGCCTGCTTGCTGCCTGAGGTGATGCGGGCAGGGTGCTCAGCAAAGGCTGCCCAGATAGGCCGAAGAGCAGCAGCAGGGTGGAGGCAGCAGTGTCGCCACCAGCCCCGGGCAAGGACAAGGCTGCCAACTGCTGGCGCAGCTGGCACATGCGAGCAGACTTGGCAAGTTGGGAGTGCTGCTCCATGCGGGCTTCGAGCCTGCGAGGCGGCAGGGCCATGTCTGGTAGCATGCTCGGGGTGTCCGGCAAGCAATACGGCTGCAGCTCACCCCTCAAACAGGCGAGCGACATCGCGGGTGTCAGCTTCGCGGTAGGAGTGGAACTTGGGGTTCAGGTTCCCGGTGCAAAAGTCCCACGCGAGCCCGTAGTTTTCCTCGCCTTTCTGCAGCGCACATGATCACCATCGCGCAGCCAGCTGGCTCGGTCGCGCGTGCTCGTCGTCTTACCTCTACCGGCAACAGACGGGTAATCAATTGATCAAGTAATACATGCTGCCGTTCCTGCAGCTGTCGTGCGTAGATACTGGCAGACATCGTCAAGACGAACTTACTTTTAAAACGAAATGTAGCTGGACGAATGTTATGGCTGCTGCCCAATGAATGTTATGGCTGATCCAGGCTCTGCTCGACAGACAGCTTTTGGTATTGCTTCTGCTTAGCTTGGTTGACTGCGCGCGATGGAATACAAGGGAACTATCATTACATATAGCGATAGCTGGCTGTAGCAGCCAGTGTACAGCAAGGCAAAGCGTTCCCAAGTCCGGGGCTTGATGTGCTCAACAAGCAACAACATCAGGTAAGCAATGGCCTGACACTGCACATGTGCATGGCCGCAACATATCCCACATGAAACGACACATGACACATGGCAAATGACTTCATGCGCCCCCACATCCATGTGCAGGTTCTACGACCGGGACGTCTCAGCCGCGCTGAACATCCGCCGCTGTGCAGTCGGCCCAGGCCCACGCCCCACCGAGCTGTGCTACTGGGATGGCCGCCCAGCCATGCCAAAGCCAGGCCGGCCAGGCCAAGAGTGGGTGTACCTGCCTGACAAGGCCTTGTTGCGCAAGTGGCGGCGCAAGTGGCAGCGGTAGCCAGCAGGAGCAAGACAACCCAAGAAAACAAGATACCAAACCCCTCACAAAGGGGATGTGTGTGAGTAAGAGCTATAGAGTAGGGTAGAGCTCTTGCTAGTAGTAGCCTGGAGGCACACACACCAGAAGGCTGAGCTGAAGTGGGCATTAGGCACACTGTCGGTAGCCTTTACAACAGCGATCTCGCAGCCTGTGTTTGATTACAACTCATGCTTTATTTTGGTGTTGCATGAGGGCTGTAGGCAGCCTACAGCCTACAGTGTAGGGATCAAAAACCAAAGTTGTTCCGCTTCAAAAACCAAAGTTGTTCCGCTCGACAACTTTGGTATTGCAATAGCTTTTGGTATTGCTCCTGCTTAGCTTGATTGACTTTGCGCATCCGATGGAGTACGAGGGAAATCACTAACAAGACATACAGCGATAGCTGGCTGTAGCATATGCAGCACGGCCAGGCTGTGTGCGTGGAGGTCGCTGCGTCTGCTAAGCCGTCTGAGGTGTGCACGACAGCTTGACATGCAACAGCGATGCAGCCGACCTCAGCATTTCTGCAAGCATACTGCACACAGGCCAGCTATGCAATGCCTTATGTTTGCCGGTCTCCTCCTTGCCAGGTTGCTGCAGCTGTGATTGCTGGAGCTCAGCCTAGAGCACCTGCCAGCAACCCCAACAAGTGGATGCAGCTATCGGTATGTGTGTTATTGTGACAACAGTCAATGCTGTGCAGTGCAGTTTGTCACAGCATGTGTGAGGCCGGCTTACTCTGACTGGGCACACGATTGCTTGCAGTTACTTTTTGTGATGGTGTTTGCGGTGGTGGTGTACTTTCGAGAGGAGATCTGGGCGCTAGGAACAGACGTGTCCCGGCACCCCATCATGGCTTATGCAGAACAGCTTCAGATCAAGCACCATCTGGGGACACATTGGTAAGTGCAGCCTGGCCTGGCCCCTGCTCAACACTGAGGTGCTGCACGACTGTACTCTCACTCTTCAACATGATGAAAACAGGCTCAGTTTTGACCCTCTAGGCTCAAGCATACAGGTGGCAATGACCCTACCTCGAGTGGCAGCAGTAAAGCATGCGCCTGATTGCCTGGCATGTGCCCATGGCTCAGCTGTGCCTGCTTGCCATGCCTATTGTCTCTACTGACTGGGTTGCAAGTACCTTGGTGTGCCCTGGTGTGCCACTGCAGGCTCTTTGGCACTGATGCGACGCAGAACACTGTAGATGTGGCAACAGCCCTGGTGCAGGAAGACATGGCAAAAGCTGTTGTGAAGGCAGTGAACTCGAGCAGCACACCGCGGCTGTAGGATGCAGGACCACCGTATCGTAGTGGTCCCTAGTGGTCTCTGTAGTGGTCCCTAGTGGTCCACGCCAACCTAGACCCTAGTGGGGGCCAAGGTGCTGCAGGATGCAGGTGCTGCCAAGATGCAGGTGTTGCCAAGGTGCTGCAGGATGCAGGTGCTGCATGTTGTGCTCTTGCACCGTGCACAGGGCAGTGTGCTGCACGACAGACGAGGCATATGGGACAAGGTTGCAGAGGCAGCTTTCAGCGGTGCGTGGCAGGAGTACAACACATATGTTTCCCACGCGTCAGCCGGGGCTGTGCCACCTTGTCCTCTTTGGCGCGGCTGGCATTGGCACCAGGGGAGGCTGGGCTGCCAACGTGGTGCTGCAAGCCCACTGCAAGGTGGTGTGCAGAACCAGGGCCACAGACCAGCGGCGGGGCAGGGTAGTGCTTATGGATGTGCACCGCAGCAGCCAGGTCAGTTCAGCAGTGAATGGCCAGCAGCCCTGTGCGGAGCAGCTGGACAAAGTCAAGCCCACCCGGCCTGCAGGCTGGAAGACCAGCAGGGCAGGTGCACCACTACCTGTTGCGCCAAGCCTGGAGCCAGCAGCGTGACCAGCCAGTTTGGGGCCTGGTGTGGTGCCCGGTAGTGGCCCCATGCATCCTGCCACAGCCCCCATGCAGCAGCCAGAAAGCCTCACAGCCAGCAGCCTCAGAGCATGGGCCCAGCACTCCCCCGCCAGCCAAGCGCAGCAAGCGCAGCAAGCGCAGCAAGCGCACCAAGGCTGATCAGGCAGCTGAGCCCACCAGGGGCAAAGGCAAGGCCCAGGGCAAGGCTGCTAACGCCAAGCCAGCACCAAATGCAGGCAGGTGGGTAGACAGGGACTACAATGCAGCATAGAGTCTTGCATCGCATTGGGAAGAGCAAGTGGCGATTGCTGGAGCTATGCTCATGGACTGACCTCCTAAGCGGCCCGCCAAGAGCAAGAAGTACCTAGGCCTGGGCTACAAGCGGTTGCAAGACCACCCACCTCAGGCCAACGATCAGCAGTAGCCTGTTGTGGCACAGTAGTGTGCCCCCTCTTGAGCTGTTATCAGGATACATCAACGCATGTTTATCATGCCACTCTAGGTTTCAGCCCTGTCACAGGCGTCAGGCAATAGTGTAGATAGAAGGCGCCCAGGCCATGTGCATGGAAAATATCTATACACAGACAAAACACCACCCCTAGTGTGTGGACCTAATTTTGCCTCTGCGTGGTATTTGTTGCCCGCTGGGCCTGTGTTAGCTGTGTCAGCCACAAACATAGCAAGTTGAAAGTCGTGGCCTTTTATGTGGGTAAAACTGAGCAGTGGTGCACTCAATGTTTTGCACCTTAACACGGGCACCCTGCTGCTCGTGCACACAAATACCCAGAATAGCTTGTTGCTAGCCCCGGCTTCCTCAATCTTCCCCTAGCAGCAGTCCACAAACTAATAACAGGCACAAAAATATATAGGAAATTGTATGACACAGTGTCATGAAAACATAACCCTATATCCGTGCATGTTGCTTCCGTGCTGCTAGTTGACCCGCAGTACTGAGCATTTCTCTGTCACACCCTGCTTGTCACAGCCCGCCAGCTCATAACGTATCTGTGGTAAGCGTTGGAACGCTGGACTTTGGCGCGGTTTGCAAAATTGAATGAACCTGGATTGCGCAAGGGTCAGCTTTGACCACTACTGGAGCGAGGAGGCCCGGGCGCTCAAGGCGTCCGCGCTTGCCGGTGAGCTGCGTCACCTGCCAGCTCGGCCTCACGGCACTTCCACACAAACCACTGCGCAACGCACACCACAGCACAATTGCGGCGCGACGCGGACTGTGAGGTACAAACTGCACGGTGCGGGCAAGCCCACGAGTGCCCAAACTCGTGTGCAAGGGCGCGTGCCTGCTATAATCTTATATGCATCAGTGCAGCTCACGTGCATGCAAATTTGTGGCCGTGGTCGCCGCGAGCTTGCATGTAGCTTGTTGCTCTTTTGCACGCAGACTTGGTGAATGCGTTTGCTGGAGTGCCTGACGTAGTGACATTGCACGCGGGCCTGCCCTCCACCGACTCCTTCCCTCTGTTAACAATCTGTGCAAGCTCCCTCCCACACAGTCAGCAAGCGTGCCAGGTTCCTACTGCAGCTGCCAGCGTTCCAGAGTCTGCACAGCCCACAGGAGCCGCCACCATCGACTGTGCCAGTAGCCACACAGCATCCAGGCAGGCGCCACTAGCGCTGCACTTAGGCCCTGGTCTGGCTGGCAGCAACACCAGCCTCTACAGCAGTGCCTTCTGCCAGCAAAGCGACAGTGGGGCAGCTTCCGCCTGCCTGTCAGAGGATGATGTCACACCCAGCCTGGCTCCAGAGAGTGAGATCTCAGAAGGGTTGCTCGGCTTGCCTAAATTGGCACCGGTGGCGACAGCTCAGCCAACAGATCCAGCGCTTCCAGACGTGCAAGCCAAGCTGGGCCAGCAGGCAGCAGGGCAGCAGGCAGCAGGGTTGGTAGTAGATAGGCAGCCAGAATCAGAGAAGCCACCGGCAAGGGTTTTAAATGCCAGCCCAGCATGTGAGCCAAAGGAGCAGGGCAGTGCTGGGGCAGATGCAGGCGCAGGGCGTGTGAGTGGGGCAAGCAGTGTGGAGGCAGATGCACAGGAAGGAGGCCAGATCATTCCACAAACAGTGCCACCCAGCCTGGGGTCCAGCCTGGGGTCAGGCCCTGAGGTGTCCCTGCCCCTACTCAGCGCTGCCGGCCTGCCGCCAGTGACCATCAGCATTGGTGGCCAGCTGGTGAGTGGTGGGATTGCGGCAGCTGGGCGATAGAGGCCTGCAAAGCAGCAGCCACATGCAAGCCGGGGGCAGGGAGGTAGGAGGCTGAGGACGATACTCTGTTAGGGCCGCACTGCACTGGCTGCCCCTGCCCCTTGTCCAGTAGGCCCTTGCCACTGCCCCCGCTGTGCTGCCCCCCCTGACCTCTCCCCCCTGACCACCTACCCCTTTGCCCTCTCGCTGCCCCTACTCCCCGGTTCCCCCCACCCCCTGGAGTCCTCACCCCTCGTCCCCCTGCCGTCCTCACTCCTCACCCTCCCTCCCCATGATCTCCTGCCCTCTCACTGCCCTCCCCCCCCGCCCCCGCCCCCCCTGTGCAGGTGTTTGATGCGCAGCAGTACATGTTCCACTCAGGCCACGCACCCCTCAGGCAGTGGGCCACAGACATCGTGCAGCACTGCCACGCCCCGCCCCTGCCCTTCCACACAGCCATCACCAGTGGGGCGGTAAGTTGCCGGCGCCCTCACATGAGGGCAAGCAAGGCGGTGGGCTGGCTGCAGCTGGCTGGCAACACCTAGCAAGGCACCTGACCTGACCTGACCTGACCTGACCTGACCTGACCTGACCTGACCTGACCTGACCTGACCTGGCCTGGCCTGGCCTGGCCTGACCTGACCTGACCTCGCCTGGCAAAGCCTAGTAGGCAGCACCTGGCCCGGGCCCCTGCCCTCTGCATCCGCCCCTCCCCTCCATCTCCAGCACCAGTCCATGCAGGCACCCCACACCACCCTCTCACCCCACTGCTGCACGCAGCTCCTCCACAGCCTGCTGCTGCCTCACCACCCGGACTCCACCTGGCTGGGGCACAGCTGATGCTCAGTGCTGGTAACCCTGGCTGCCTTGCCGCAGGTGCACGCCCTCAACGCTGCCATCGCCTGCCTGTGTGACAAGGGTGACTTTGTGGTGTGTGAAGAGTTTGCATACACTCACGCCCCCGAGTGCATCTTCATCCCTCGTGGCCTCATCATGCTGCCGGTGAGACCAGCTCACACCACTGTTGCCATGATATAATGGAATTAGAGTTAGTTTATGTTATTGTTGTTTATGTTATGTTATTCGGGCTTTAAGCAGGCTATAATCGTTAGAGTTGAGCAAGAAGAATGCCCCGTTAAGTTATGATTTAGTATATGAGAGCATTATTGTGTACATGCATGTATGTGCTGGTTTTCATATGCAAACCAGCCACCTGCCTCTGATTACCACCTCTGGTCTCTACGCTAAGCTATCTGCCCCTGTAACCACTGTGTGTGTTACCCTCTGACCCAGACCCCCTAGGCCTCCCTTACTGGCCCCACCCCTGCCCCTTCACTGTGTGACCCCCCACGCCAGATCAACCCTGCCACCCACCGCTCCCTGACATCAGCCCTCCGCCCTCAGCCGCCTGGCCCTGACCTCCCCTGACCCCACCCCCCTCTGCTTCCACCTGGACCTGCCCCCTCACCCCGGTAGCCTGACCTGTTGAGATAGTTGAGGAGGTGGAGGGGACCACCAGCAGCCAGGGGTGGACAATGAAGCCTAGGCAGAGGCACTGCAGGCCTGGCTTCACCCCACTGCAGATATCTAATCATATGCCCTGATCCTGGCCCTGATCCTGGCCTTAGCCCGGATGCTGGCCCTGACCCTGACCCTGGCCCTGGCCCTGACTTCATCCCACTGCAGCCACAGCCTGTTGGTCACACTGTGCATGGTGGCACCGCAGGTGGCCCTGGACGAGCATGGCATGGTGCCCGACAGCCTGAGGCGTGTATTGGCCAGCCACCCAGCCAGCCCGGTCACGGGCAAGGCGCCCCGCATCCTGTGAGTCCTGAGGAAGGGAGGGCGCAGGAAAATGAGGGTGGTCAGGCCAGCCCTGCATCAGGCACCAGGGAACCCCCTCCTGTGCTCAAGGCCCAAACCCAGGTGTAGGGGCGTGGAGGTGCTGCCAGCCTGCCCCTGAGCTAGGGGCATGGAGGTGCTGCCGGCCTGCCCCCAAGCTAGGGGCATGGAGGTGCTGCTCATTGCGACCTCACTCTCCTGGCATGCCACGCTGCCTTTCACCAGCTGCAGACTGGACACTGCAAACAAACACTGCAGAGATGGGGGCTTGGGGCTGATTAGGTGGTGAGATTAGGCAGAGGCTTTCAGGTGGAAGCTCCTCCTCTGCTTTGCTGGGGCAGTCTGTATCTTACCTTATCCATTAAACACTTCTCCCCTTCTCCACTCCTCTAACCAGCAAGCAGGGCTAATCTGCGCGGCATGCGTCATGACCCCCTGGTCATGCATGCATGCACACATGCAGGTATATCATTCCCTCCGGCCAGAACCCCACAGGCTCGGTCATGCCTTTGGAGCGCAAGCAACTGATCTATGAGGTGAGGGTTAGGATGCGTGGGGGGTGGGGTGGGCCCTGGGCCCCACTGCCGCCTGGCCTCAGCACCTCACTGCCTCCCCTCCCGCTGCCCCTGCTCTGCAACATGTCTCTACACACACACTGCCAGGCCGCCCACCCTAGGCCAGGCAAGCTGGTGGGTGGGGCAGTGTGCGGACCCCTCCTGACCTCACCCCACCCTACTTGCAGCAAACCTTCCCCCTGATGCCGCCCCACTGCCACCTCTGATACTACCCTGTTCCCCCTCACTGCCCACTGCCGTGCCGCCACCTGCTCTTCCATGCCCTGCCCTGGGATTGGCCCGGGCTGAACCGAGGGAAGCTGGACCCTCCCCTGCCCTCACACTGGGCTGGGCTGTACTGAGGCTGCTTGTTCCCTCCCCTCCTCCACAGGCCTGGGGTGTGGGCAGGGCTCAGAGAGCAGTGCTGGAGGGAGGGGCAGGGGGGTGGAGTGGGTTGAAGTGTGGGCTTGTTGAAATGGGCTAAAGTTGATTGATGTGGGTTGAAGTGTGGGCTTGTTGAAATGGGCTAAAGTTGATTGATGTGGGTTGATGTGTGGTGGTTGCAGTGTGTGCTAAAGTTGATTGATGTGGGTTGATGTGTGGTGGTTGCAGTGTGTGCTAAAGTTGATCGATGTGGGTTGATGTGTGGTGGTTGCAGTGTGTGCTGTTCCCTGGTTGCAGATCTGCCGTGAGCACAACATGCTCATCCTAGAGGACGACGCCTATTACTGGCTGCAGGTGACTGACGGCCTCCTGGCCCCAGCCCCCTGCTGCACTGCCACCTTCTCTGTCGGCACCAGCCTGCAGCCACAGGCTCAGTGCCAACTGCTTCCTTTACCTTGTGCCTGGCACACCCCCAGCGTCCTTGGCTATTGCCGCGGCGGCTGCTGCCACTGCCACTACCGTCTTGCACACTGCTGCCCGCACTGCTGCTGCTGATGCCAGTTGCTGCCAGGGCTGCCGCTGCTGCCACCCAGCCGCCATAGCTACTGCGGCCGCCACCTGGCTCACCACACTGCCCTGCAGACTCTGGTTGTCCTGCTGACCCCCTGTGGCACTGCCCTGCTGACCTGCTGCCCTCTGGCTACCACCGCAGTACCCGGGAGGTGCTCTGCCTGCTGCTCAGCAGCCGGGCCTGCAGCTTCCTCCCAGCTTCCTGTCCCTGGACACTGACGGCCGGGTGCTGCGCATTGACACCTTCTCTAAGCTCCTGGGGCCAGGGTGAGGGCCTGCCTGCCTGCCTGCCTGTCGGCCTGCCTGCCTGTCGGCCTGCCTGCCTGTCGGCCTGCCTGCCTGTCGGCCTGCCTGCCTGTCGGCCTGCCTGTGTCTGCTGGCTTGCCGGCCTGCCGGCCTGCCGGTGTGAGGGTGTGAGTGAGAGGGTGACTCAGCAGGTAAATGTGACCTGATGTGTGACCTCAGGTACCGGCTGGGCTGGGTCAGCGGCGCCCCTGCCCTGGTAGCCAAGATCGCCCAGGCCATCCAGGGCAGCAGTTGTGGCTCCTGCCCCTTAGCCCAGGTCATTGTGGCGCAGCTGCTGCAGGCCTGGGGCCGTGCTGGCTTCACAGCATTTGTGCAGCAGCAGCAGGTGAGGGGGACAGGGGCAAGAGGTCCTAGACATCAGCTCTGGTGTGGCAGGGTGTGGGTAGGAGAGGGGTGGAGTGGTGTGGTGTGCAGCCTGGTGAGTTGGTCTGGTGCAGCTGCTGGGTCTTGCTCGCTGGCAGTAGGGGTGGCTGCTGGTCAGGTGCAGGTGGCTGCTGGGTGGCTGCTGGGTCTTGCTCGCTGGCATGGAGGGGTGGCTGTTGGCCAGGGGCAGCCTGCGAAAGGGTGAGAGGGGCGGTGGTGGGCGGCAGTGGCTGGAGACGGAGTCTCAGTGTGAAGGGTCCAGGTCCAATGGACATTCCGCCCCTGGGAGGCAGTGCATGTCATTTATTGCATGCAGCAGCAGCTGTGTAGTGCTGCAGCCTGGCCTGCCGTGCCTGTCATACCGTGTCGTCAGCAGCTGTGCGCTGTGTCAGCTGTGCGCTGTGCCCACAGCAACATGAGGGGCGGGGTGGGGTGCCTTGTAGGCATTGTACGCACGCCGTGCAGCCGTGGCCGCTGCAGCAGCACGCCAGCACCTGGCAGGCCTGGCCACCTGGGCCTCCCCCTCAGCTGGCATGTTCATGTGGTTCCGCCTCACAGGTGCGTGCCCCGTCTCACTGTCGGCACACAACACGGCACACAGCCTGCACACTGCCTCTCACAGACTTCCACAGCCTCTAGTAGCCTCTCACTGCCGGCACACAGCCGCTCACAAACCCTCCCACTGCCTTGCACAGACTGACACAGCCTGTCACAGCCTGGCACAGCCGGCACACAGCCTGGCACATTGCCTGGCGCTCAGCCTGACACAGCCTCTCACATCAGGAGGGGTCGGGGCAGCAACACGACCCCTGCCAGTCACTATCAGCGCCACTGCAAACATCATCAGCGGGCCCCAGTGCACCAGACTGCCCCTGCACTGCGCTGCACTGCATGACACACTCGCATGACTATGGCATATTGTGTCAGAGCCTGGCTTGGCCTGCACTGCATGGGTGGCAAGCCTGGGCATCATGTGGTCCTGTGTGCTCAGGCTTGCCTGATGTGGATACGCGGCTGCTAGCCCAGCTGGTCCAGCAGCGGGTGGTGGTGGTGCCTGGCCGCCCCTTCTGGACCGACATCGCTCTGGCCAAGGGAGGGGCCCCCTGCCCCTTCTTCCGGGTCACGTATGGAGCCGTGCCTGAGCAGGACATCGAGGTGGGCTTTGCGCGCCTGGCCGCTGCCATCCGTGGCGTACTCACTCAAGCTGCAGGAGAGGACCTGGAGACAGTGGCTGAGGCCAAGGCTGCCATGAGAGCCCCTAAGCAGCAGCTAGCGGCATAATGTGCCAAGGTTAGTGTGAAGGGCCCAGACCGAGGCTGTTGTGAAAGGCCCACAGCAGCAGCGAGCAGCATGATGTGGGATGTGTGCCTCTGTACGTATGTATGCCTGCTGCTCAGCACTGGTTGCGTGAGGCATAACCAGCTTGACCCTGTATGTACTAAGGTGTTTCCTGTCTGCAAAGCCTTGCAGCTGGCAAACCAGCCGCTGCAGCCCGTGGGACGAGGTGCTCACCAGGGTCAGGTCATCAGCATACATGAAGTGGGTGACAGGTGTGCCTTGCACTCTCACAGCATCAACAGGGCCAATGTAAACCGATATTATATCCATCTCGAAATGACAGGGTCGCAATGACAGGGTTCAGGTGCTCGCAGGGCGTGGGGGCAGCGTCCGCATGCCCACCTTGTCAGGAGAAGCGCAGAGCTTACGGTCGCAAGCGCTATGCCGACAATAAGGCTGCCGGTCACTGCGTTAGGTGCCACCACAATGCGCCCGAGCCCGGTTTGTCGATGTGCCAAGCTTGCAGCCAGCGCCGACGCGACACATCTCAGCTTTTGCGGGATAAAATGTCCGAGGGAGACAGATCGGCAAGGAACCACCGCAACAGCGTGCACAAAAAGGGTGAAGGCTGGACCGCAGCCGACAGCCTTCCCACCCCCGAGTAGGTCGGCGTGGCACTGATGCCGTCTTGTATTCGGTCGGCGGGGTCGGAGGCTGTATTGTATGTCTTTGCATTGCAGGTTCAAGTCGTGGATGTATCCTCAAGGAGCGGATGAGCCGCGGGCTACGTGCGTGGCACCGATGCCGAACGGGCAGCTATGTGGAAGGCCGGGCACCCTGAACAGGTTGAACTCTGATATCAAGTCGTACAGGGGGGAAGCTGGCCAGCTCATCAATGTGCTGTGCAACCGCCACAATGGCCTTTATGGGTCAAAGACAACCAACCAGCCAGCAGCAGCAGCAGCAGCAGCAGCAGCAGCAGCAGCAGCAGTTGAGGAGGAGGAGGAGGAGGAGTGGGAGGAGGAGTGGGAGTGGGAGGGGGAGGAGGAGGAGGAGTGGGAGGAGGAGTGGAAGTGGGAGGAGGAGGAGGAGGAGGAGGAGGGGGAGGAGGGGGAGGAGGAGGAGGAGGAGGAGGAGGAGGAGGAGGAGGAGGAGGAGGAGGACGGGGGCCTCAGCAGTAGCAACGAGGCAGAAGCGATCAAGAAGCTGCAGCAAGCAGTCAGGAAGAAGTAATGAGCTGACCTGCTGCTGCAGGTTGTCCTTGGTGTGGCTTGTGGGTAGCGGTGACATGTGACTCTCAGGTCACACTAGTCAACAGGTTGTGGTACAGCGTGTCACTATGTTGTGCATGCTGATGGTTGAGGTGGAGGGTGTCTTGTGTTGTGCTTGTGTTGTGTTGTGTTGCCATGTGTGGGTGTGAGCAGCAGGCTGGCCATGTGTTGCTCTGGGCCTAGCAAATGATCTTTATCAAATGTTGTGTTTTAATTGTACTGGTTGGCATGGTGATGATGATGTGACTTATGGACTTCAACCGCAACCACTCTTGGACCAGCCCCATGTTGGCGCATGCAAAGGATGACATTGCTGACTACTTGCACCGCAATTTCTTGCCCAACCGATGAGGCTCATCAGCCGGCAGATCAGATCTTATGCCTCATCAGATCTTATGCCACCCCCAATGATCGGTTGCTGTGCCGTAGAGTGAGTTGTAGTGCACAAGGCAGGCAGGCAATGTCTGGCAGCGATCATGCCCGGTGGTGGTGGTAGTGGGAGGTTACATCTATAGAGCAGGTGGGTAGGTGGGCAAACGGCATCCCTCAGATCTCAGCTTGCGCCAAGACTCCTCATGTTCTTCGTTTGTAACCCTCAAGGGGATGCAATGCATGGTTGGTGCAGTATGATGGGCTCATGATGGAGGTGCTGCATCAGTAGACAGTGCTGTCTAAGCCTCAGGGCCGCCCAGCTGTTGCTTGACTACACCGCCAAGGCATCAACCCCTTAGGCTGGTCAGACCTCTGGCTTACAACCGAACGCAACTCTCGTGACCGCATGTTTCATGGACAATCCAAAGCTTGCGACTTGCAAGTCCATCAGGCTGCTCCCTCGCCCAGCCGTCTCTAGGAGGTCACTGCCGCCTACACTACAGGAACGCATGCCACCAAGTGCTGATGCAAACACTTAACCTCGTGAACCAAAAACAACAACGGGAACTGCAGAAACCAAAACAAAAGACATGTGTTGAAAACGTACACCTCCAGGTGGCCCTGTGACATTGCTTAGGATGCCTAGATCACTACGTTGTCGAGCATTCCACAGTAAGCCACCACAAACAAGTTAATACCAACGAAGGGCCGGTGTACATCCGAATGCAAGGCTTGGAGCAGCAGCCCCAAAAGGAGGAGGAGCTTGCGACTGCAACTGCATGGCCGTACCCATCATATTTTTCTCGGCATGCACCCGATCCTTAACCTGGGGGTCGCATGGCAGCTGGCCGTGTGATGCACGTGCATGTGCAATGCACTCAAAACTTCTCGCTATACTCGCTGCCTGAGTTTGAGTCCGTCTCGACACTCATGAGCTCCTCCGTGTCGGAGTCCGACAGCACTGCATCTTGCTGGTACCTAGGTTTGCCTGGGCTGCCCCCGGGCCCTGCTGCCCCAGCCCCAGCTCCTCCCCCAGCCGCCAATCCTGCACCTGCCGCAGCCCCTGCGCCACCCCTCAGCCCCACTACAGTGCTCGCCACTGGAGCGCTGGTCGCTCCCTTAGCAGCTTCCACACTCCCCTGGGTCGCAGCAGCAGCCTTGCCTGCAGGCGCATGTGGGTGAGCACCTGAGTCAGGGCCAGGAGCGTGGTCACCCGCTGCCAGCTGGGTTGGTGGTGGCTGTTGTCGTTCAGATGTTGGGAGGTCTTGCGTGGTACCGTGCAGTGGGCTGGCAGGGCAGGTGAGGCTGGTGGAGCTGGCAGGGCGTGTCTCAGTGACAGGGCTGGCAGGGCTGGCAGGGCTGGTGGTGCTGGTAGGGGGTCTCGATCCAACAGGGTGTGTGGGTGGAGAGGGAGCCTCTGGCCCTGCAGCTTCCCGCACCCTGCCCTGCGGTGCTGTCAGCCCCTGTTGCGGTGGTCCTGCAGCAGCAGCGCCAGGCGGTGGCCCTGAGGCTGCGGCTGCAGCAGGGGCCGGCGCAGCGACCTCTGCCCCTGTATTGCCTGAGGGAGGTGTGGGCGCAGAGACCAAGCTTAACAGTTCTGCAGGCAGGGTGGGCATGGCCACCGTCCCCACAGTGCCTAGCAACACCACATCCCCATCCTCCGCCCCTGAGGAGCTGCTGGGCAGCTGCACTACATGCACAGTTTCTGATGGCTTAAGAGGAAGTGGGCCCTCCCTGGCTGCTGGGGGAGTGGACTGCTGCTGCTGGGGGGTGGGCAATGGGAGGGCGGTAGGCGGGTGGTGTGGAGGTCCAGGCAATGGGAGCTTGGAGCTGGCTGCTTGGGAAGCTGTGAAGGTGGCTTCAGCCGGGCTTGCTGGCTGCAGTGGTGCTTGCTGTGCCAGGGTGTGGGTGGACGCAGCGCCCAGTGCACTGAGCAGGAGCTGATGGGGTGCCATGCGGTCCTCCACCACGCCAGCGGTGGCAGGGAGGGCGGGGTCAGGGGCAGCAGGCGCAGGGGAGGGGGTGTCTGGCCGAGCCAAGGGAGGTGGAGGGGGGGAGGTGGAGGGGGCAGAGGCGGAGGCTGGGGAAGTGGCACAGAGGCGGCCCGTGGCCAAGTCCGGGGGAGGGGCGGGAGGCGCAGGGGAGGTAGGAGGTTGCAGGGGGGATGCTGGCTGAGGGCGTGGGGAGGGGTGGGTGGGAGGGGGCCCTTGTGGGGCTGGTGCAGGCAAGGGGGACCCCACAGGGACCCCCCCTAGTGAGGGGTCCTGGTACAGCATGTGCGTGGTACTTGTTGCCCGCTGGGCCGATGAGGGAGGTGGTGGCAAGGGGGCTGAGGGCTGTGGCGGCAAGGGGGCGGGTACAGGTGAGGGAGGGCGTGAGGACTGCACGGCAGGCGGCTGGATGCTGTGAGATGCCGTGAGGTTTGTGAGGGCACGTGCCTGGGGCTGCTGGAGCTGAGGGTGGAGCGGGGATGGTGGGGTGGGCAGGGGCTGTTGGGGCTGTGTTTCAGCGAGCCCGACCCCAGGGAGGGGGTGGGGCAGGGCGGTATGTGATGGTGAGGGGGCAGACCAGTTGAGTGTCTGCGACAAGCTGGCGGCCAGGGGTGCTGCTGAGGAAGACAGCGTTTCGCCCGGAGGTGAGTGGGGGGCGAGGGTTGCCCCTGAGGGGAGGGGGAGGGCTGGGGAGGGGGGGCCAGCCGTGAGGCCAGCAGCTGGGTCCAGGGTGGAGGCTGAGGGTATCACCGCGTGCAGGGCCTCAGGCGGCAGGGTTGGCAGGGTGAGCGCCTCCACGGTGCCCATCAGAACCACATCCTCAGGGAGACCGGGGTGACCGGAGGGTGGTTGGCAGTTGGGGGCGGTTGGGCGGTTCCAGACTTCTGAGGGTTCCCCGTACCCCTGGGCCCTCTGCTCCCGCGCTACAGGTTCAGCGGTGGTGCCGGCTGCACCTGAGTGGGGTGCAGAGGTGGGTGCCGCTAGCTGTACCTTGGGGGCTGGGGAGGCAGTGGGCCCTCCCTGGCTGCTGGGGGAGCGGACTGCTGCTGCTGAGGCGGGGGCAATGGGAGGGCGGTAGGCGGGTGGACTTGTTGCCCGCTGGGCCAATGAGGGAGGTGCTGCCAGCTCCACCTCCCTGCTCATTCCAGGCGCACTAGGCACATCTTCTTCTAGAAGTGGCTGTAGCTGTTGCACGACCGGGTGCACCTTCTGCCCGCCTGCGAGGGCATGTTGTTGGGGTGGGTGTACCTTCTGTCGGTGTTGCTTCTCTGCTGATAGGGGCGAGGCGCCGTTCAAGGCCAGTCGGTCATCAACCTGTCGCGCCGCGCGCCCCGTCAAAGTGACGCCGCGTGGTGCAGGGATGCGGGGAGGACTTGGGGGCGCCGGCACTTTCAGGTGAACCATAGCGAGAAAGTCTTGAGCCAGGACCGGAGAAGGGGTCGCTGCAGCATGAGGCATGGCACCGGGAACGACGCGAGGTAGATTCACCAACCTGCGGGGGCTCATTGCGCCATCGCTACCTGCCCGCTGCAGCGCCAACTCTGCCATCTTCCACACATAGCGCGTATGGGCCGTCGCCATGTGCAGCAAGGCGCTTAGCCCATCGTCCGCTAGCCAACGCCCGCAATGCAAGGGGCACACGCAGCCTCCTCCCACCCTCTGACCTGCTGCTGCCTCACCACCTGATGCCGCAAGGGCAGCCAGGGAGGTGATCGACCCCAGAGCAAAGTACAGCTGCTGGACATGAGCTGCATGCGCTTGCATGAGGTGGGCTGCCGCTGCTGAGGAGCTGCAGGGCAGCAGCAACCCGCACCCAGGGCAGCAAGCATGAGCTGGCTCTGGCCTTGGCCTGGCTATGCCCTTGGCCAACGCAGCCGCTAGCAGCAGGAGGTGAGGGTGGTAGGCGGTCACGTGGGCGGCCAATGCCCGGCTGTTGGGCTGACTTGGTGCAACTCCCCCAGCCTTGGGGGACCCAACAGGCTTGGGGTTCAGAGCTGCCACGGGAGACAGTGACTGGCCTGTCTGCTGCCGCACCCACAGGAGCTGCGCCAGTGCCGCTGCCTGCTCCACCACCTCCCTCTCATGCGTCACCATGATGGCTGCGGCCACGCCCTGCTCTGGGCGAGCTGGGCCATGTGGGCAGAAGGGGCAGGCCAGGGGCAAGTCAACGGGTGTAGGGGGTGGGCGGGGAGCCTGCAGCTGCAGCTGGCTGGGCAGTGGCTGGGCAGCAGCGTCAGAGGCAGCCTGGGCAGCCAGGGCTGTGCTTGGGACGCGGAGCAGCAGGCTGGGCAGGCCACTGGGGTTAGGGTAGCAAGGCCGCATGTGCCGCATCTGCACACATGGGGCAGGCCTTCACATGGAGTACTTAACTGGCACATGGAGGACTACTCTATTGAATTTGCACTGCTGATTGCAATTCATATGATCTGCATTGTAGATGTTGCTGGATAAAACCGTTTCTTAAAAACATCTCACTAGCACAGCATTTGTGACGGCCAAACCAAACCATTTGTGATCCATGTTCTTGACAATCACACATTTGTAAGTCTTGAATCAAGAATAACAGTACGGTAGTTTACATTTTATATATATTCAGATTTTTCATATGATGTGGATTAGGAATGCTGCTATTTCTTTCCATGTTACAAGTTGTTGCCACTTAATCTTTGTGAATCCTGAATATAATGTAAAACTGCAGTGCGATAATTAATGTTCGGTCACACTCACCAAGTGAGCCACTAGGCTTGCTTGCATGTTGTTGAACGCTTCACACTCGACCAATGGGCAACGCCTGCTGGCTGTCGAGGGGGCCCAAGCAGACTTGATGCGAGTAGCCAAGGTTGTTCCAGTGGTGGCCTTTGCACGTCTGCAAAAGCCACCATCAACCGCTACCATCATCTCTACATGGCTGATGTGCCAGCGAGCGTTGAACAAATGGCGCAGCCGGCCAGTGACTGAGTTCTGCACCTGTCACCACTCATCTGTCCAGCACCTTTACTCATCTGTCCAGCACCTCGGCCCTCACTAGGGTCACATTGGCGTGGACTATCAAGGACTGTCTGTGCAGGAACAGCAGTTGCCTAGCAAGTAAGGTAACAGGCCACTGTGGCAGAAGAATGGCACCTTGGCCCTCACTAGGGCCTTTATTGGCGCACACCACTAGGGAACACTACAAAACGGTGTGTCCTACCATACCGTAAACAAATAACTGGTGACAAACAACTGGTGACAAACAACCGCAGTTCTTTCTAAACGCATGCAAGGCCCAGGCTCATCACCAAAGCACTTTTTAGTGCACTGCTCATCCACTACAACACACATGCTGCCTGCTGCAGCCTGCATTGCAGCACGCCTTCAGTCTGCTGCTGCTGCTCATCCACTGTACCACACATGCTGCATCCACTGCACCAAATCTGCATCCTGCTGCTGCTGCTCAACGACGCAACCCGTGTGAAAAACAACTACCATATGGCATGGGCGCTTTCCACCTGCACTATTGCCTGACCCCTGTGACAGGGCTATAGCCTAGATTTACCACCACGCGCTTAACCACCACAACCACAACAAGCTGTGAAATAGCGAGGGGACCTGGTTCTGCTTTTCCGTGGTACTTGTTGCCCGCTGGGCTAAAGAGGGAGGTGGTTTACACTAGCTGCCAGTGGCTTGGTCGAGTGTTCACTGCTCTGAGCCCCTGCTGGCATGCCATCCCCCGTTTTTTGGATTTCTCATTCCCTGGAACGGCCCTGCTGCTGGCTGTGAGCTCATCCCTGAGTCCTCCCTTACGATGCTTGTAGCAAGTCAGCAGGTGCCCATGGCAATGGCACCCTTGCTCACTTGACTCACATGAGGAGGTGCATGGTGGTAGCGAGGGCGTCGGCCAGGTGCCTCTGCTGCACATGCCTCCACCAGTCACCATCCTTAGGCCTGGCCTGCCTGCAGCAGCACAGGCCCGCCTACATGCCCTGCTGTCACCCTCACTGCATGACTGTGCCCGAGGAAGGTGTTGGTGGACTAGCAGTAAGGCAGCAGTGTCAGTGGTAAGAGGTTTGTGGTCATCAAGGGTGCGCCCCAGGACGTTGAGCAGTTGAGTAGTTGTAGCTGAGTGAGATTACTCACAGCCAAAATCTTGTTCTATGCTGAATTAGCTATGTTGTACTGATCCTCACTGCCTAGGGATGATGAGGACTGACAGGGCTGTGCAGGTAGAGCAGGGCCTGTCTGCATTGTGCTGGACAGCTGTGCGAATATGTGTGCTGAAGTAGGGGCCTGGGGGACGTGAAGCAGCATGGCACACCTCCAATGCCTGACAGTGCACCCTACCTTCCATCCTCCCATTTCCAACGTCATATGGAAACTTGAAGCGGCTGGAGCAGCCTGAGTTCAGGGGGACTTACCTGCAGGGCTCAGGGGCAAAGTCCGCCCAGGGGCAGCAGTCCAGCCTGCTTGCACTGAAGGCCAGGCTGTCCAGTACCGCAGCCAGACACTGTGCCTCTGGCAGGTGGTGCACCAGGAGGTGGCCGGTGAAGTCCTGCAGCAGGTGAAGGGCGGGCAGTGAGGAGGCTGGTAAGGGCAGTGCATCAGGGAAGACAGCTGGCTTTAATGGTATGGTCGCTGCCACCCACCCACCCACTCATGAGCCTGTACCTGCCTGGTGCTACAGACGCCTGCTCCTGGTCCACAACCTTCGGTGCTCATGGCAATGACAGAGGCTGCTGCTGGTGGCAAAGCTGTTGCTGCTGCAGGTGCAGCTTCCTGGTGAACTGTGAAAGCAGCCGTGGCCAAGCGAGTGGGTAAGTTTGCGAGGATGGTGGAGACAGACGGTGCCAGCATGTGTGTACACTGTGCTCGCCCCCTCCCAAGCTCTCCTCACCCTAACCCAGCAGCAGGGCCAGGCCGTTCCAGGGAATGAGTTTGCCTATGCCTGTGTCAGCATGTGTGTGCGCTATGCACGCCCCATCCAAAGTTGTATGGCAATGGGCAGTTTGCAACACTAGCACCACCACAGGGGAGGCTGGGGTGCTGACGCAGTGGTGTGCAGGCCCAGGGGCACAGACCAGCGGCGGGGCAGGGTGGTGCTAGTGGATGAGCACCGCACCAGCCGGGTCGACGCAGCAGTGAATGGCCAGCAGCCATGTGAGAACAGGCTAAACAAACGCAGGGTCAGGCTTGCAGGCTGTAAACTCCAGCCTGATGCAGAGCAGGTGCCCCACCGCCTGCTGCATCCAGCTTGTCCAGTGGCCATACGCCAGCCCCCACAGCCCTTCCCCAGCCAGGCAGTCACACAAGCAGCCGCCTCAGAGGTTGGGCCCAGCACTCTCACGCCAGCCAAGCGCACCAAGGCTGAGCAGGCAGCTGAGCCCACCCAGCCCACCAAGGGCAAAGGCAAGGCCCAGGGCAAGGCTGCCAAGGCCAAGCCAGCACCACAGCTAGGCAGGTGGCTAGACAGGGACTGCAATGCAGCGCTGAACATGCAGCGCATTGGGGAGAGCACATGGCGCCCACTGGAGCTGTGCTGGTGGCCAGACCAGGCAGCTCTGCCAGCCAAGGGCAAGGAGTACCCAGGCCTGGGCTACAGGCGGGAGCGAGACAAGCCACCCAAGGCCAATGAGCAGCAGCATCCTGTGCCCCTTCTTGAGCTGTCATCAGCTTACATCAGTGCATGCAGGTCATGCCGACTCTAGACTACAGCCCACGCGGTCAGGCAACAGTGTAGGTGGTAGGCACTCATGCACCATATCCATGTGCATTGGGTGTACTCTACACAGCACCTTGACACCATTTGAGTGGTCCCTAGTGGTCCCTAGTGGTCTGGCTCAGATGGAGGCCCTAGTGAGGGCTGAGGGGGCTGAGGGGTGTTACACACATGCACACCAGCTGCTACATACTTGCATGTTGTGTGTGCTATATCCTGAAGAGTAACATAAGTCCCTTAGCTGAGTAGCAGCACTTGGCACTCACCAGGACGTCCTTGCCACAGGCAAATGGGCAGGCCAGCACTGCCAATGGCTGCAAGTCTGGCTGCTTTGTTGACTGGTTGTCAGGCTGCTTGTCTGGCTGCTTGTCTGGCTGCTTGTCTGGCTGCGTGTCAGGCTGCTTGTCAGAGGTGTTAGGCTGGGGTGCAGCAGATTGGGGCAAAGCAGAAGGAGTAGGTATTGGTGGAGCCACCGAGCCAGCAGCACCGTGCTCTGGCTTAGTAGCATTGAGTAGAAGGCTGGCTGCTTCCGCCCTGGGCTGCTGCTGCTGCTGAGTGAGGTCCTCTGTTTCTTCTAGGTCTTCTAGGGGAAGGAGGAACCGCTGCTCCGACAATGGCAAGCTGTTGAAGATGTCACATGCATCCTGCTCCAAAGCATAGCTCAGCCTGTCCAGCAGCTGCATCTCAGTTGCATGATAATGGTAGACGTGCTCACGCAGTTCATACTTCCAGGCCTTTGGTCCAAACCTGTGCAAGTATGACAGGCTAGGGTGTGGGTCTGTGTAGGGGGCCCTGCGTGCAGGCAAACGTGCATGACGTACGTGGGGAAGGTTGTTTGACACGTGTGCAGTCCACAGAAGGCCTTGTAAGCACTCAGCGGACAGTCCACATAGAGCGGAGGGTTGTTACGTTTCAGGTTTCGCCGCAGCCCCTTCACTAACAGCTCCACCGGGCCCAAGCTATTCTGCATGGGGGCTCCCGATCGACGCAGTCAACCGTGCATTTGCTGGTCAGTTATTCAACGAGTTTGACTCGTAACCGAACCACACATTGAGCAACCAACCGACCCCAGCGCAGCATGAACTCCCAGTAGTGATGGTCCAGGCCAACAAAACTCATTCAACAAGGAACAACTTGTTGGACTGTGGGTAATCTCACTCAGCTACTACAAACACGTTGTAGCATCCTCGGTCGCACCCTTGATGACTACCAACCCCACTCCGGTGGCACTCGTTCCTGGGGCAAACCCCCTTGACCACTGGGCACCCCATCAAAACTAACAGCTTAACGCTTTGTAAGGCTAACAGCCTTCTCAAACTACTAGGGCCTATGCATTGTTACGGGCCCGGCCATCAATGCCCCGCCGGTACTCAGCAGCCCGGTGCAACCTCTGCCTAACCTTGGGCAGCCGGTCATTGACCCGCTTGTAGCCCTGCTGGTACTCCTTGCCAACGGGGGGCAGAGCCTCCCTGTCCTTCCAGCTGCACAGCTCAAGGGGGCGCTGCGTGCTCTCCCCAATGCGCTGGAAGTTAAAGCAGGCGTTGGTGTCCCGGTCCAGCCACCTGCCCCATGAGGGAGCCTGGGGTGGTGGCACTGGGCCAGGTGCCTCTCCAACTACCTCTTGCTGCCCACTGCCACTGGCACCTACATACATGGGACGGCATAGCACACGCGCAGCAGCTTGATTCAGGGGGTCGCAGTATCGCGTGGTGCACACTGCGTCGCTTCGTCAGGGGGGCCTCGTCAACCTTTGCGGCTTTGCGGCTTACCGGCTGCACTCTGTGCGGGGCGCTTGCGCTTCTTATTCCGCGACATTTGAGGGCTTCAGCAACATTATCCAAGCGCAGTGGCCGTGCGGGGTGGTGCATCAGGTCGCCATCCAACCAGAGTGCTGGTGCCCGGAATGAGGCGGAAGTGATGTTACACATTTTGGCAGCTGCCGTATTGCCGAATTACCGTGTAGTTGCCGTGGCTGCCGTATTACCGTAGTGATGGTCCAGACACAGGCGGCGACACAGGCGGCGCAGATCACCAGCAGGTTGCATCAGCCTAGACTCTGGGCCAGAGCAGTTTGGCAGCCGCCTCAACTCCACAACACATATTTCCGGGGGCATATCAGGGATTTAGCAACACCATCCAAGCGTGCTAGGGGGGGCATCAGGTCGCCATCTAACCGGAGTGCCGGCAACGGGAGTGGGGCGAAAATGAGATCCATTACACGATCCATTACACAATCCATTACACAACCCTATTAACGCATTGATACACAGCAAAAACACCACTGCACCACTACACCACTGCACTGCAGTCAAAGCAGGCAAAGCTGCAGGCAATGCCGCACTGTCAGGCAGAGGCACAACAGGATGTTTGCCTTGAGCCATTAGGCCAGGTTTGACCAGTAATCGAAGCGCCCCACAACAAGGTTTTATACAACGCAGGTCTCAACACATGAGACCAGAGCAACCATACGAAACAGTTGTGAGCTCAAAATCGTGTTGGTGGTGGCAGCCTAAGGCAGCCAAATCTGTTGTGATGTCCGCGCATAAGGCCCTTCTTGCATGCTCTCGCCACTTAGCCGACAACGTACTCATTCCCGTACTTATGATCTAGGGTTGAAACCATCACTGCTTGGCTGGCTCACAACGTTGGAACTCCAGTGTGACTGGTATGTGTCCTGGGTGAGAGCCAATGGCTGCCGACACCGTCTTAAATGTCTGCGGGGGGCGAGGAGGGGTGCAGGGGGGGGCAGTAGATCGTTATATGGCACAGGCCCTGGCCCCAGCCGCAGACCTGCATGCTGTAAGCTGGCCGGAGGCCTTCTGGGCATGGTGCGACAGGTCTAGACAAAGCATGGTGCAGTAGGGCAAGGCAAAGTCAGGCAGGCAAGCAATGCAGCTCAAACCCACTCCTGTGTGCATTGTGTTTCACACACGGCTCCCGCAGAATACATCTTGACCCTCCCGAGGGGAAGGCAGCCATGTGAACTACCTGCTGATGGCTCAAAGGGCTTGGACCATCATTGTCGGTACCCAGTCCCCACACCCAGCTTACCTCTCCCTGCACCATCAGCCGCACCACCTTCTGCCCCATCTTGACCATGACTCCGTAGTCAGCCTCACGATCATATGTAACCCCACTGGTGGCGATGAGCTGGTCCCCCTAATCAATCAGGCCAATGCCAGCCCCAGCTTAGTGGCAGCAGCACATGGTGGGCACATAGTGGCAGCCAGCAGTATGACCAGCCAGTGCGGGGCCTGATGTGCTGCCCGGTAGTGGCACCACGCAAGCCCCCACAGCCCCCGTGCAGCAGCCAGGAAGCCTCACAGCCAGCAGCCTCAAAGCCTGGGCCCAGCACTCTCACGCCAGCCAAGCACAGCAAGCGCACCAAGGCTGAGCAGGCATCTGAGCCCACCCAGCCCACCAAGGGCAAAGGCAAGGCCCAAGGCAAGGCTGCCAAGGCCAAGCCAGCACCACAGCCAGGCAGGTGGCTGGACGAGGACTGCAATGCAGCGCCCACTGCAGCTGTGCTGGTGATCCAGACAGCTCTCCCAGCCAAGGGCAAGGAGTACACAGGCATGGGCTACAAGCGGGTAAGAAACAAGCCACCCAAGGCCCAGCAATAGCAGCAGCAGCCTGCTGACGCACAATAATGTGTGCACCCTCTTGAGCTGTCATCAGTCAACACCAGTGCATGCAGGTCATGCCGACTCTAGACTACAGCCCTCACGGTCAGGCAACATTGTAGGTGGTAGGCACTCATGCACCATGTCCATGTGCATTGGGTATACTCCACACAGCAGCTTGGACACCATTTGAGTTGTCCCGCTAGTGATCCCTAGTGGTCCCTAGTGGTCTGACTCAGATGGAGGCCCTAGTGAGGGACGAGGGGGCTGGCAGGCCAGACAAAAGATGGGTTTTTTTCAGACAAGCAGCACCAAGGAAGGTGGGCAGACCAAGACGTCGGCAGCTGAATGCGTACTTGGGCAAGCGATTGTGGGGAGGTCTTTAGACCATGTACCAGCCTGGTTGTGTGTCAAAGTGCATGGCAGAATGCATGGCAGCACAAGGTACAGTAGAATTGCCTAAAGAGCAGGCTACTGTGTATGGGCAGCCGGCACCTCCCTGGTGGCCAAGGGCCCGTGATGTCTGTTGTCAATGTAACTGTTGCCAATGTAACTGTTGTCAATGTAACTGCTGCCAATGTAAGTCGCAACATATATTTCCGGGCCTTCGCAAGGGGGTTGGGGTAGTGAATCAGGTATTGGTACCGGCTGTAGGTCGCAGTTACCCAGTTCGGACAACAGTAACACTTCCCCTGCCCATGAGAGTAGGGGATAATGTGCTGTATATGGGCATGCACGTAATAGACTAGAAAGTTAGTAGGGTAGCCGGTTGGGTGATAGAGGCGCTGGGTAATGACACAATAGGCAGTTCAATCCCTGTGTTGCGCCACATGGGGCGTGTCTTTGGGTGGAATCCTTTGTACCCAATACTGTGTCCCTACACATTGCTGTCATCTCACCACCAACAGGCATTACAAAAACGTAACCTCCCCTAAGGGCTGTGTATTAAGTTTCAGGCCAAGATATGTAGTATAATGTCAGAGGCGAAGCTGTTACGGTAGAATACAATGATGCTTCCGCCTGCGGGCGATGTGGCTCACCACACACATGCGTTCAGAAGCCTTGGAGGCACTGCCGTCTGGCTTGATGTCGGCGATGGTGATGGCTAGGGTCTTGGTGTCCTGAGGGGTGGGAGCATGGTGACAGCTAATGGCATGCCCAGAGCAGCCCCAGCAAGGGGCTTTCATTCATGCATGCATGCATGTGCGGCAGCGTATGGGGCAGCTCGTTAGTGCCTTGCCAGCCCATGTATGGGGCAGACCCCACACCCTGTGCGTCTAGACACTATGTGTAAAAAAAACCATATAACATATAACCCTGGTGAGGGGACCTGACCAGGCTTTACGCTAATGCCTGATGCTTGCTGGGTTTCTAAGGGAGGTGCTGGCTGCGTTACGTTAGTGAGCCCCATGGTGACAAAGGGTGGTGGCGGGAGAGGGGCATGGCGAGGAGTGCACGTTGGGAAGACTGGCAGCTAAGTACCTGCTGGAGTACTAGCCCCATGGGTTTAGTGAGTTTGACTGTGTAGCGAGAACATCCAGGAGGGACCTGCAACACCTCACATCACAAGAGATGTGGTCAGATCTCCAGCCAACAAAGTGGCAACAGTGACACATTGGCATGTCTTGGGCCCACCTCTTGGGCTAAACTGTCTGTCACGCCGTTGGTGCTGCATCGGCTATTTACGCCTCGCCTTGGCGAGGTGATGCTACGGGAGGTCCTGCATGCGTCCGAAGCCCTGCAACAGGCAGGTTTGGCTAGTCGCAAGGCCATTTTCTAGCCGCGGACGGTGCTGCAGGCCGAGTAACCGCCCAACGGCCTATGCTGTGGTCAAAGTTGACTGTGTCCAACACAGCAAGTGATGATGCTGGCCTGTATCGATGCAGGCGAACATTCAGCGGTTTGCGGCAAAGAAGGAGGACGCACCGACGCCTTCAACTGTTCAAGCACAGCAGGACCGGAAAGAGTGCCAGCACACTGGGCAGCCCACCAATAACACCAAGCCTGGACGGCAGTGCTCTAGTGCAAGCTTATTGTCGTTGCTAGGGTCATCAAGGGAGACATCATGTAAAGCGGCTTCCGAGCAAGGTAATCAGCAACCAGAGTCTCAGACCCTGAACGGTACTGGCAATGTATCTTATCCCTGCGAACTAAGGCAACACCTTTGCAGCTACCAGCAGTGCCAAGGCCTCGTGCCTGCACTCGATCTTGTCAGTGAGTGATCAAATGCATGTCCATGGGCAACCAGTCATGCATCGCATCTGTGACCTACACCACACCCCTTCCGTCAACTCTGTGGGCAACATGTGCCTGAGCACAGGAACCTCATCCTTACCTGATACAGTATTGTCTTGGTAGTGGTTGGGTGGATTTCTCCACCGCCATGCTAGCCCTCTAGCATTATGAACCTGCTGCTGCTGGCCTGCTTTCAGGGAGCATCAGACAAGTATAGGAAGCGGTGTCGAGACGAACCCCTGCCACCCTCCTCTCGCCGCGTGCATGAGAGCCATAAAGGCAGCGGAGCAGGTGCTGCTAAGCGCCCGTTGATCCCGTGTAGCACCCAGCCAGCAGTGTTTGTGCTGGGTGCCGACAGATCTGAGGTGCAGCGGAGCAGACACAGGCATCCAGCACAACAGGTGTGACTCACCAGAGGCCACTCACTCATCTGTCAAGCGCCATTGTCACAAACCCTGTAGGCAACATGCACTTCAGCAAAGCAGATGTCATAGGACCCACACCGGGGATCATGTGTTGTGTATGAACAACAGATTCATCCAGCAGCATCCACTGGAGGGCTACAGGGGCTAGCGCTGCACTCTCACTCGAGCGTGTCGTCTACAATCATGCTGCTGTATCAGAGAGGCTGCTGTGTAGGAGGGGCACAGCAACGTAGGACCTTCTACCCCGTGTGGTGTGCTCCTTAAACAGCAAGGGCACAGCCATTGCATGCTCAAAGCACCATGCAGTGTTCACCAAGCCACAGCTCGGCGCAGCAGCTGCCACAAGCCAGGCGACCTCTGCCCATCTTCACCTATGCCTGCTGCTCCAAGCTGCTCCAAGCCCGCCTGTCCCCACCTGCTGACACCGTCCCACTGTGTGCCTCCCTGACTGGTGTGTGGTGTGCCGCCTTGCTTCCTGGCCACTGCCTGCTTGCCTCCCCTGTCTCCCTGCCTGCTTACTGATGGAGTCAAACCTTAATGATGTTGCTTGCAGCAGCCACACATTGGCTACTTCAACCATTGGGAAGATGGGAACGGCACCTGGGTGAGTGACTGGCGGGACCTGCTGCCTCCGCCTACCAGCCCTTGCCTCCCTGCCAGCCACGACCAGCCAAGGGCCCAGACAGAAGGGCCCATACAGAAGGGCCCATACAGAAGGGCCCAGACAGAAGGGCCCAGACAGAAGGGCCCAGACAGAAGGGCCAGACAGAAGGGCCCATACAGAAGGGCCAGACTGAGCCCTGATCAGCACCAGGCAGATGCACAGCCATGAGACACAGACCATGAGCAGCCAGACCAGCAATGTCCATAGGTGGACAGTCACTAGACATTGCCAGCCTTGAAGCCGTCGGCCCCTGAAGCACCTGAGGGGCTTTGCACTGGTGTTGATGCTGACCACCTTGGGTGTAGCCAGGCCACCAAGAGCGACAATGGCAGGCCTGGAATGCGTGTAGGCAGGTCAGCTGCCTGTCAGTGCTGCCATATGGCAAGGCAGGAGGGGTGACCCTTGAGGTTCCAGTGGGAAGTGCGGAAGCAAAAGAACAGTTCCAGACCTTGGGCTACAGACACACTACATACACACTAGCCAATGGAACACAAGGAGCAGTTGGGCCGGCTTGGCAGTGCTTGCCTTGTGACCCACCCACCTGGCATGGCCCGCTTTGTTTTTAGACCCGTCAGGATCATGGCGGCACCTTGGCCCTCACCAGGGACTACGGTCGATGATTTGTCTGTGTGGAGGTATGTTCTGATGCACATGGCATGGGTGCCTTTCACCGACACTGTTGCCTGACCACTGTGACAGGGCTATAGCCTAAAGTGCTGTGCTCCATACATTGTGCTGCACCATCCATCTGCACCATCCATTGTGCTGGATCGTGCAGGATCATGACAGCATCGGCATAGACGGCGTGAAGGAGGGCGAGCTGGGGTGGCAGACTCATGGCGCTGCAGCGCTGTCGTCTGGCTTTGGGCCCCGCTAGGCTACGCTGCAGTGAGCTGTGCAGGTGCGTTGAGTGGAGCAAGCCAGGGGTGGTGACCCGCATCAGCCTCACGCCTCCTCACCAGCCTCATGCCCCCTCAGCAGCCTCATGGGATGAGCAATCCTCACTAGGGGCAACGTGACAGCTGTGCCCAATAGTGCCCACCTGCACATGTGCCTACCAGCATGCACTCATGCAAGCACCACCAACAACAAGCTGGGTACAGGGCATTCTTATTGTCGTGCCTACATGTGCCATGGTCCCGCACTGTTGCGTGCATGCTGCAGGGCCGCAGGCAGTGGCCATGCGAGATGTTGCTGACCACTTTGCAAACACCTTGGATTGTGCATCCACTCGTGGCCTCCTCCAACCTCCTGCCAGTCCACACCCTGTACATCGTTTCCGATGCACAACTCTCCAGTCAGCCCACTATCCTCACATCAACCCACGCTGTGCAGCATGGCAGGCAGTTGTACCGGCTCATCTGCAGGCTATGGGCCTTCGGCACTCTGGGCAGACCTTGCGGTGCCTGTGCTGTTGGCTAGTGCTGGTGCCTGGCCTGCGGAGACGCCCGGCTGCTATGTAGAAAGTAGTCATCGCATAGCAAGGACTGTCCTGCCTACTTCGTGGCCCTGGGCTTCCACGTGGCTACATTGGGCTACAAGCTGGCTGCGGTCCCCTTGCAAGCGAGAGGGAGGTTACACTGAGACAGGGTTAAATGACTTGACAGCTTTGGCCACCATCCCACCAGGTATCTTACAATTGTAATGTTCATCCCACCCACCCTCTGCCCAACATCAACAAGTGTACGCTCGTTGCATCTCAGACAATGCTACATGTTGCATATCATGTGGTGTGCAAACACCTAGCACAGTAGCGACCAGTTAGGTTTCAGAATGACGACCTAGATTGGTCTCGTGCAAGGTGCAGCTCGCAGGGCTTAAGGGCATGGACGGTTTCGCTGACACGAGTGGTGCGGACCTCATCCACCATCACCAGCCTCTCAAAGGGGGTGAACGTGATGTTCAGCCTGCCAGGGTGTTCTAGCAGTCACGGAGCCCCTTACTCACCGCCTTAGCTCCCCACCTCGCCGCCACTCCCTTACACGGCACCGCCACCCCCTTGCAAAGCACACACAGGTCAGACCATGTCAGGCCAACAAAACTCATTCAACAAGGAACAACATGTTGGACTGTGGGTAATCTCACTCAGCTACTACAAACATGTTGTAGCATCCTCGGTCGCACCCTTGATGACTACCAACCCCACACCGGTGGCACTCGTTCCTGGGGCAAACCCCCTTGACCACTGGGCACCCCATCAAAACTAACAGCTTGAAGGCTTGAAGGCTGACAGCCTGGCGACACAAACCAACCCTAACCAGCCCTAGTGTAAAGTGCGCACCTCTGGAAGAGATTGCCGCTTCGCGTCGTCTGGGCTGTCTCGTGAATGCGAGCCGTCGCGGGACGCGGGTTACACGTGTAGAGTGAGATTTGGCAGGTAAAGACTAGCGACATTGCGTTCGTGAGTACAACTGGTTCGATTCCAGGGAGCCCCGTTCTAAGCTCTAGCCATTCTCGCAACACACCGTTGTAACCCAACACCCTATTCGGAAGTCACTGCCTCGACTGGACCGGCCTTCGAGCTTGTGTCAAAAGGTCATCTGACGTTGCGTCCCCGCACGTTACAGCTGGTTTCCGACCCCGAGCATTTAAGCTCGCGGTCTAGTCAACATGACTTCAACTACCCAAAATGTCGCTTCGGCGAACAAGACCAATGGCGCCTCTGGCGTCCTTCCTCCAGCTTCAGCTGTTACAGCTACAGCGGAGACGGGTCCTGCACTCGGTGCAGCACCGGAGCCGGGCGAGTTGCCCGCTTCACTTCCCGCAGGAGGCCAACAGTTGGGTGAAGAAGAGGAGCTCCTGGACGAGTTTGGCCTGGACCAATTCGACAGCACTTCGACTCCAGTCGACGAGCTCAACGCGCAAATTGCCACCCTCCAGGCGCAGCTGGTCGCAGCGCAGGCCAACAACCAGCAAGCTGGTGCACTGGTGAGTCCTCCTGCTGGTGCTAAGCGTGCTGCTGATGCTGCTTTGCTGCCAGCTAGCCCTAGTCCAGCTAAGAGGCCAGTCGAAGTAGCGTCGCAGCTAGTCAGGCCTTTGGCTGCTGCTCTGCGCGCACTCCAACACTTGACTGCTGCAATGCACCAGCCTGTTGCGCAGAAAGATGTTGCCTCGGGTTCACCCGGCACTTCGAACCCTCGCACACTTGCTGCTGTGCGGGACAAGTATGCTGGGGTTCGCCCCACTGCTGCGCCCCTGCCTGCCACTGTCACTGCCCCTGCTGGTCATGACTCCAACTCACGTCGCGGGTTGCCCGTGACTGAGCGGTGGACTGATGCCAGTTCGACCTCCGGTCGCCGTGCTCTGTCTTTCCTGGAGGACCTTGAGGCACACTGTGTTGCACATGGCCTGGACCCTGCTCTTGCTCTGCCCTCTTTCCTGTCAGGGAAGGCTAGGGATGTGTGGTTCCAGTCTGTTAGGGACTCATATGCCCTGACCCATTCTGGCTACCCCACATGGCCCTACCTGTCACAGCAGTTCCTTGAGTTTGTAGGAGAGGACCTGACCACTGATGCTGATGCAGCACGTGCTAAGCTCCTTGACTCAACTCACCTGCGTATGACTAATGGTGTTGCCCTGTCAGCCTACATCACTGACTTCAGGAACACCCTCACCTTGGCTGGCAAGGACTGCATGACAGATTCCATGCTTGTGAATGTCTTCCAGCGTGGCCTGTCAGCAGATCTGCGTGGTCCTGTTGCCAAGGATCTGCGTGCCCTTGTATCAACCGGGTTAGGACCCGAAGCCTGTAGCACCCCATGCAGCAGGTGTGGTTCAATAGCTACAAACCTCCCTCTTCTTGCGAGAGGACGGGGGATCGACACCCGCAAGGGGCCAGAAATATTTGGCCATCGTGCGGGGTGGGAGCTGGAGTGGAGTAGGCTAATTCCCTATGAAGCTCAGGAGGGTAGACACGTTTCCGAGCCGGGGCGTGTCGTGCTGTGAGAGCGCCCTTCAGGCATACGTCAGCCCGCGGGGGCCCCTCCCATGGTGTGAAAGACCAGAAGCGGCGCGCGGTTCCTTAGTGCACGCCCCCTGAAGCTTCGGGGGGAGTAGTCTTTCTTTCTTTTCTTTGTAGTCTTTCTTTCTTTGCGTGCCCTTGTGGCCCCCACTCTGGATGAGGCCATTAAGGCTGCCATTACCAACCACAAGGCCCTTCACTCCTACAAATTAATCCCTGCGTCCGTCCCTGCGTGTTTACCAACCTTGTCCGATCGGGCTGAAATTTTGATAGATGGTAGTTTGCAGGATATAAACATATTTTTCAGTAAAAATATCTTACAAAAATCAAAGGCGGCTGCGCTGTGGCCCTGTGCCTAGAGTGCAGGGATGAGTGCAGGGATAGGTTGCGGGCCACAGCGCAACAGCTTTTGTATTTTTTCAAAATATTTTTCTTGCAAAATATGTTTTATTTTTGGAAAACTACCATCTATCAAAATTTCAGCCCGATCGGACAAGGTCGGTAGAACGCAGGGACAAACGCAGGGACTAAATTGTAGGAGTGTTGTGGCTGCTGCTGGCTCTGGTGTGCATCCTGCCTCAAGGCGCCCGGTTGCTGCTGTGCACCAGGTGGCCCAAGTGCAACGTGGGCTGCAGAACCTGGCCAGGTTCCCTGGTCCACCTCCTGGGCGTCCTGCTGCTCCCTCAGCTGGCAGTGAGGGTCCCCCTCCTGCCAGTGGCTACTGCTACCACTGTGGATTGTCATCCCACTGGACAAAGCACTGCAAGAGGAAGGCCTCTGGCATGAGCAAGGAAGAAGCCATGAAGGATGCTGGCACCTGGGAGCTGATGCAAGACCTGAAGAAGGGTGGCTCTGCCCCCTACAAGGCTGCAAAGCGTGACCGCAGCCCTGACCGTGGTGGTGACCCTGGTGGTCCCTCCAGGCAGTACCAGGGTAGACGCCCTCAGACTGCCAGGATGGAGGCTAATGGCATGGTGAAGCACTTCCAGAAGTATCAGCGCAAATAGGAGTTTGCTCAGCCAGTAAACCAAAACTGTGCTGAGTACTCTGAGGCATGCATTGTGTGTGAACCTGCTCATGTGCTGACTGCTGCACATGCTGATGGGGAATCCCTGCACTTTGCCTTTGCTGGTCACCTGAATGAGCACCCTGCACGTGTCCTGTGTGACACTGGTGCTACCCACAGCTTTGTCAGTGCATCATTTGTTGCTGCACATGCTGTACCTGTCCACATGTTGAAGCACATGCAAGAGTGGCATGCTGCTAACAACACTGTGTTGAGCTGTTCCCAGTTTGTCAAGGCTGATTTGAGTCTGCCAGGTGTTACTGTACCCTGCAAACTCAACGTTATGCCTTCTCTCCTGCCAGACTTTGATGTGCTGCTGGGGAATGACTGGTTGAATGAGCATGAGGCCGTGATGTCATACCAGGACAAGACTCTCAGCCTGGCATGTGACAAGGGTGAGCCTGTAGTGCTGCCTTGTCCCCCTGCTGATAAGTCTGAGTCAGGGCAGTCTGCTGTAAGCAACCCTGCCTCTTTCCTGGTCAATGCTCTACGTGCAAAACCCCCTCTGGCTTCTGCAAAAGTTGCTGCCAGGTGGTTACGAAAAGGAGGCACAGGTGTCCTGGCCCTGATCACTGTGGACAATTCCAGTACCCCTGATCCAGCTCCAGCTGAACCTGACCTACCTCCAGGTGTGTCCCAGGCACTCAATGCTTTGCTGGATGAGTATGCTGATGTGTTTGCACCCATCACATCTCTGCCACCTGAGCGTCCTGTGGGCCATGCCATCCCCCTTGTGCCTGATGCACGACCCTCTGTGGTACCTCAATACCGCATGAGCCAGGAAGAGCATGCTGAGCTGAAGAAGCAGGTGCAGGACCTACTTGCCAAGGGCATGATAGAACCAAGCTCCAGTCCTTTTGCTGCTCCTATCCTGTTTGTCAAGAAGAAGTCTGGTGAGTTACGCATGTGCCTTGATTACCGTCAACTCAACAAGATCACCATCAGGGATCAGTATCCACTGCCCAGGATTGATGACTTGTTTGACAAGCTGTCAGGCTGCACTGTGTTCTCTTCCCTAGACCTTCAAGCAGGTTACAACCAGATCAGGATCACCCCTGAAGATGTGCCTAAGACGGCCTTCAGGACCCCTGACGGCCACTACCAGTTCAAGGTACTGTCTTTTGGGCTCTGCAATGCACCTGCTACACTCCAGCGTGTCATGAATGATGCATTTGCCCCAGTCCTGAACCAGTGTGCCCTCGTGTACCTGGATGACATCTTGGTCATGTCCAAATCTGTGGACGAGCATTTGCAGCATCTCAGAAAGGTCTTTGACCTCCTGAGGCTCAACAAGCTCTTTGCCAAGCAGTCCAAATGTGAATTCATGCGTACCACGCTCAAATTCCTTGGCCATGTCATCTTTGCTGGTGCAATTGCTGTGGACCCTGAGAAAATCAAGAGCATTTCTTCCTGGCCTGTGCCTCAATCCCTGCAACAGCTCCAGTCATTCCTAGGTGCTGCTAATTTTGTGCGCAAATTTGTGCATAATTTCAGTGTCCTAGCTGCACCTCTCACAGATCTGTGTGGCAAAGCTGGTGACTCATTTCTGTGGCAGAACTGGCCTGCTGATGAGCTGAAAGCCTTTGCTTCCCTCAAAGCTGCTGTTGCCCAGGTCCCCATGCTACGTCTACCTGATCACACCCAGCCCTTCCAGGTCTACTGTGATGCCTCACTCCAAGGAGTAGGAGCAGTCCTGATGCAAGATGGCTACCCCCTTGCATACCTCAGCAAGAAGCTGTCTTCTGCTGAGCGTAACTACACCACTGGTGAGCAAGAGCTTCTTGCCCTCATCACTGCATGCAAGGAGTGGAGGTGTTACCTTGAGGGTGTACCTTTCACACTCTTCACCGATCACAAGCCTTTGACTGCTCTGCCCACCTAGAAGGTGCTGTCTAGACGTCAGGCTAGGTGGATGGAGTTTCTGTCACGGTTTACATTTGACCTGCAGTACCTGCCAGGTGATGCTAATCCTGCTGACCCACTGTCCCGGATACCTGCTGGACCCCAGGACTGTGCCATGGTGTGTGTTGTTACCACCCGGCGGCAAGCTAAACAGTCTTTGGAGAGGGGGGAAGTGCGTGTGGCGCAGGCTCTGCCCCAGGTTCCACCTGTGGGTACTCCCTCAAATGCCCCCACTGCCGTTGATGCTTTGGCCCCCCGGCCCACAGTGTCTGATAACCCTGTTGCTGCTCACCATAGTAGGCTCCCTGAGCTTGAGGCCCCATCTGCTGCTGACACCTCAGTGCACTATCCTGCAGCTCCTGCCCACCCATTGGAACTGGCTGATCACCTGGTCCATGGCTACCGGCTTGACCCTGCGTTTACTGCTGAAGCTGACATGTCTGGCATGTACATGGACGACCATGGCCTGTGGCGGCGCACTGGCAAGGGCACAGTGATGGTTCCCAATGACCCTGAACTGCGTGAGTACATTCTGCATGAGATGCATGATGCTGCCTATGCTGGTCATGTGGGTATAACCAAAACCCTTGAGAGGCTGTCACGTGTGTTCTACTGGGACACCATGCGTGCTGATGTCAGGCACTATGTCACTACCTGTGATGCCTGCCAGCGTGACAAGTCCTCTACACTGAAGCCTGGTGGCTTACTCAACCCACTGTCCATTCCAGATTACCGTTGGGAATCAGTGTCAATGGACCTGATCACCAAGCTGCCATCTGCTTCACATGGGTTTGATGCCATCTGTGTCTTTGTTGACAGGCTCAGTAAGATGGTGCACTTTGTGCCCTGCAAGGAGAGCATGAATGCCAAGGGCTTTGCCCGTCTGTTTGTTGACAATGTCTTCAAACTGCATGGCCTGCCAAAAGACATGGTCTCTGACCGTGGTCCCCATTTCCACAACACTTTCTGGCACCATGTGCAGAAGTTGCTGGGCATGAGGGGATCCCTGTCTTCCTCCTATCACCCTCAGTCTGATGGCCAGACTGAGAGGTACAACCGTGTGTTGGAAGAGATGCTACGTCATTACATCTCTCCCACCCAAGCTGATTGGCCTGACTATCTGTCACTTGCTGAGTTTGCTGTGAACAACTCATGGCAAGAGTCCATCAAGTCTACACCGTTCCTGGTTAACACCGGACAGTCCCCCATTACCCCTATGCTCCACTCTCTACCTGACAAGGGGCGGTGCCCTGAAGGCCTGTCCTATGCTACTTCGTGGCAGGAGGCTGTGGCTAAGGCCAAGCTATGCATGCAGGCTGCTCAGCAACGTCAAGCTGCCTATGCCAACCAGGACCGTCGAGAGGTGCATTACAAGGTGGGTCAAATGGTCCTGCTCAGCACTAAGAACATGAGGTTGAAGCTAGGCAAAGCACGTAAGCTGCTGCCACGTTTTGTGGGGCCCTTCAAGGTGCTTGGCTTGGTTGGCCAGGTCACTCCGGCAAATTAAGGCCTGGCTGGCTTGGAAAACTTGAGAGTTCAGCTCTGAAACTTGGTATGTAGGCTGCTGTGACCTAGGGGAGTACAAGACTCTCTGGGGCCAAAGTGTAATTCTTAGTCGTTGGGGAGTTGCTGGACCAGGTGTGGGGCTGTGACCCAGATTTTGGCTAAGGGAGTTGGCACCGAGTGACCGAAGTGACTTTTCATGAAATGTGAGTATGAGCGATTGTAGAGGGTGGTTACAGCTGCCCAACCTAGTAGGTGGCATGCAAAACCTCCAAGCCAGTGATAAGTTATGGCCCACTTTAGGTGACCCTGCGCAGGGTTTAGTACCCCTCTTGCCCAAAGGGGGGGTGACTTGACCCTCCGCAGGGTCAGACGTGACCCTCCGCAGGGTTTTGTGACCCTCCGCAGGGTCAGACGTGACCCTCCACAGGGTTTTGTGACCCTGCGCAGGGTTAAGTACCCCTCTTGGCCTTTGGGGGGGTGGCTTGACCCTGCGCAGGGTCAGACGTGACCCTCCGCAGGCTTACGTGACCCTGCGGAGGGTCGGACGACCTAGGCATTCCTGACCCTGCGGAGGGTCAACTGTGGCATGGAAAACATCAAGTTGCATGGAGGCTTGCATGGAGCTTTCGCAAAGGAACCGCGAAGGAAGCAAAGGAATCGCGAAGGGCATCCAGACTGCCCCGCCAAGCTGGCATGCTGCATAATGGCAGCCAGGAGCAGCCAGGAGCAGCGAACAGGACATCGTCGCGAGAAGGGTAGTCACGAGCTAGACAACCATCTCTAGCCAGGAGCCTTACAACATTCGCGACCAGCCATAGCAATCATGTCAGGCGATAGGATCAAGAGGCAGCACTGCACACAGCACATCGCATATCGCAGGAGCTAGCAGCCATGAGCAGCCAGGAGCAACCAGGAGCAAATCGCAGCCTCATTCGTAGAAGACATCGCAAACGCAAAACGCAAAAGAGGCATAGAGTTAGCGATGTTAGCGATGTAGCCATGCCAGCCAGCCATCGCCAGCTAGCAGCCTCACAACATAGCATATCGCAGCCAAATGCAAGCCATTGGCAGCATGCAGCCTCATCGCATTCGCGACCAGGTCGAGCGAAAGGAGCAGAAAGCGCAGCGAGATTGTAACTTGCAGGAAGGCTAATGGGGCTTGGCTTGCTTGCCGGTGGAGCGCCAAGAACCCAAAACAAGATCAACATGGCACAGCTAAGAGGACAGTCAAGAGCTAGGAGTCAGGAAGTGCAGCCAGTGGAAGCAGTAAGGCGGCGCAGCCAGGAGCAGCCAGGAGCAGTCAGAAGCTGTAGCGATGAGCGGCAATGATGAGCGGCACCGATGAAAGGCAATCATGAGCAGCACCCTCCCATGTCCCCCCATCACACACTCCACTCTACAAATGGTGAGTGGCTTGCTGTTGCAAATGTGTGGCTCCATGTACCCAGTCTGACTGCTAGCATGCCCTTGGTAACTGCAGGTTCTTCTGGTCACACCCATCCCCCTTTTCCACTACCAATACCACCACCACCAGCACCTCCCCTCCCCCATTCCTTTCTTTATAAACCCACTTTCCCCTTCCCCGTCACCTCTCCCCTGACATCCCAGCAGCCAGGAGAAAGCCCACCCCACCCACCCTCTTTCCACCACCACCACCACCACCTCCCTTCCCCCTCTCTCTCCCTCTCCCCTCCCATACTCCCATACTCCCATACTCCCAAGCCTCCCTTCCCCTCTCCTACTCTTCGATTGACGTGGCATCGCAGCCCCCACCTCACCCTACCTTCCCTTCCCTACACCCTATACTCCTCATCGCAATCCCACCCCACTAACGCATGGGAGATGTTGCCTGGCCACGGTGATAGCTAACACAGTGCCCAGCCTTGTCACCCTACCGCACGTGCACGCCCCTTGGTTGCAGGTCTGATGGGCACCTCCCCTCCACTCTCCCTACACAACCAACCCCTCCCAATTCATCCTCCCCCGCCCCCGCCCCCGCTCCCTCCCCCGCCCCCACCCAGGCCCATGCCCCCAACCCAGGCCCCCACCCAGCCCAACCCATGCCCCCAACCCACCCCCCGCCCCGCCTCCCCCCCTCCCGCCTCCCGCCTCCCGCCTCCCGCCTTCCACATCTACCCCCCCTCCCCCTCCCACCCCCTTCCCAGCAGCAGTCATCAAGCCTCCCAGTGAGTGCACATGCTTGGGTGGTGTCAGTCTAGCCTACCTAGTTCTGGTCATGCATGTCCTAACTCATCTGCTTGATGGCTGATGTTCGCTTGCAGTTGTCGACAACTGGAGCATGACAGGTGTAGCAAGGACAGGTGTAACAAGGAGCCAGCATGGAGTTTGCAAGGCATGACATGGAGCAATAGTGTAAGTGGCGAGCCCTTGCACATGAGTGGTCCCCGATGCCCAGCCTAAGTGCAAGGTTGCCTCTTGTTGGCTGCAGGTCTGATGGTCGAACTCCTGCCCATTGCCCCCTTGCCCCTTCCCCCTTCCCTCCCCCGTCTCACCTTGCAGCCTTCCCCCCCCCGTCTCACCTTCCCTACCCCACCTTGCGGCCCTTGGCGTAGCAGCCTGGAACGGGCAACCTGGAGCGAGCAGCCTGGGGCGGGCAGCCTGGAGCGGGCAGCCTGGAGCGGGCAGCGTCAGACATACAACCACCCCCTCTCCCCCTTCAGCCCAGCCCAGCCCAGCCCAGCCTTGCCCAGCCCAGCCCTGCCCAGCCCAGCCCAGCTTGAAGCTTAACAGCCCAGCCCAGCCCAGCTTAGCTTGATGGTTAACAGCCCAGCCCAGCCCAGCTTAGCTTGATGGTTAACAGCCCAGCCCAGGCTGGAGCTTAACAGTCCCGTTATGAGTTGTTTGCCCATAGCAAGCATGGCCCAGGAGTTGGGTGCTATGGGGCAGGGACAGCCAGCCCGCCCCTTGTTGTTGAAGGTTTGACGGTAACCCTCCTGCCTTTTGGCCCCTTCCTCCTTCCCTTCCCTGTCCCACCACCACCACCACCACTTCCCAGTCCGCCACTCCGTCTACTTCCCCCCTCCCTAAAGGCCAGCCTTGGGCGGGCAGCATGGAGCGCAAGTAGTAGCAGCCAGCCTACTCTAGTCATGCCATGCCCATGGTGGTGTGGTGGTGGTGGTGTTGTTATGGTGTTGTTGGTGCCCATGGTGGTGTGTTGGTATGGTGTTGTTGTCACTTGTCATCTTATGTGAAGGTGTTGCAAGGCGTTAGTGCATCAATGCATTTGCTTGACATTTCCGTAGGGAGGTGCCGTGGGGTGATGGTGCATCGAGACATGTGCTAAGGAGTAGCGTAGTGAGGTGTTGCGGGGTGTTTGGATGTCGAGACATGTGGTTTGCGGAGGTGTATCGAGGTTGTACAAGGTGTTTCAACGTGGTGACATGTACTTTGCGGTATCTTTGCGAGTTGTTGTTAAGTGTTTGAGCGTGGAGATGGTTTGGTAGTGCCTAGGCGAGGTGTTGCGAGTTGTATGAACGTTGAGACATGTGCAAGTAATGCCTAGGCGATGAGCCAGCGGTGACCCTCCGCAGGGTCAGGAATCCTAGGACAGTGAGCCATCGGTGACCCTCCGCAGGGTCAGAAATGCCTAGGAAATGAGCCAGCGGTGACCCTCCGCAGGGTCAGAAATGCCTAGAAAATGAGCCGGCGGTGACCCTCCGCAGGGTCAGAAATGCCTAGGAAGCGAGCCTAGCGGTGACCCTCCGCCGGGTCAGGCCTGACCCTGCGGAGGGTCACACTGACCCTGCGGAGAATATCTACTCAACTTATTGAAACCGCGATTACAGCTCAACCACTTCGAGTTAGAGGGAGTTATTGACGGCGATGGGTCGCCCTTGCGATGGGCTATCCGCGGTATACCTCAGCGGAAACTGCCGTCTCGGCCTTAATTACCCGGAGTGGTTGCAGTGAACCTGCAGCTGCCTGCCTCCATGTCACGTCTTCACTCTGTGTTCCATGTGTCACTCATCAAACCATACACTGGCACTGATGTGGGCTTCATGCCTCCGCCTGTTGAGTGGCTTGATGAGGAGCCTGTGTACTATGTTGAGCGTCTGCTGGACCACAGACAGGTGCATGCAGGAAAGGCCAAGGAGTACCTGGTGCAGTGGGAAGGCTATGATGCCGACCACAACACCTGGGAGCCACGTTCCAACTTGGTTGGGTGTGACAAGATCCTGGCTGAGTACAATGCAGCTCACAACTTGAAGTAAGTCCTAGGCCATGCATGCTGGTATGCTGCTGGACTATGGCATTCTCAGCATGCTTGTACCTCTGGTCAGCTGCTACCTGTGTGGTTATGGTTTCCCTGTGTCTAGTCGGCACGATGGTCTTTGACCGCTCCCTGAGCTGTGACCTGGTGCGCCCTTTGGGTTGCCCAGTAGCCAAATTAGCATGCTGTAGGCAATGCGAGTCACGTGGTTTTACCCGTGGCGGAACGGAAGCCCCTTTGGAGGGGGAGGAATGTAAAGTGCGCACCTCTGGAAGAGATTGCCGCTTCGCGTCGTCTGGGCTGTCTCGTGAATGCGAGCCGTCGCGGGACGCGGGTTACACGTGTAGAGTGAGATTTGGCAGGTAAAGACTAGCGACATTGCGTTCGTGAGTACAACTGGTTCGATTCCAGGGAGCCCCGTTCTAAGCTCTAGCCATTCTCGCAACACACCGCTGTAACCCAACACCCTATTCGGAAGTCACTGCCTCGACTGGACCGGCCTTCGAGCTTGTGTCAAAAGGTCATCTGACGTTGCGTCCCCGCACGTTACAGCTAATGTAACGTGCATATAAGGCTACAGGCGTTGCACGTTGTCATCTCATGAGCTCCTATTAGTCGTTACATGTACCAAACCAACATGTACCAAACCAATGTAACGACTAATATGCACGTTACACCTAGAGGTCGCCAAGGCTCTTGGGTTGGGGTTCTGTGAGCAATGACGCTCCACGTGTACACGAATTTTGTTAATCGCACCGGCCTGCGATACCTGTGAGCACAAAGGGCACGGGGACATTAGGGTGGAGTGCGGGAGTGTGGGCTATGTGCTACGTGCGGGGCAACCAGGGCAACTTGTGCTATGCGGGCTGTGTGCGATGTGCGGGGCAACCACGACATATGCTTAGTGTGCGGGGCAACAAGTGCGGGGCAACAATGCGGGCCCTCCTACAAATTAATCCCTGCGTCCGTCCCTGCGTGTTGACCAACCTTATCCGATCGGGCTGAAATTTTGATAGATGGTAGTTTGCAGAAAATAAAACATATTTTTCAGAAAAGAAATTTTCAAAAAAATCAAAGGCGGCTGCGCTATGGCCCTGTGGCTAGAGTGCAGGGATGAGTGCAGGGATAGGTTGCGGGCCACAGCGCAACAGCTGTTGATTTTTTCAAAATATATTTCTTGCAAAATATGTTTTATTTTCTGCAAACTACCATCTATCAAAATTTCAGCCCGATCGGACAAGGTTGGTAACACGCAGGGACGGACGCAGGGATTAATGTGTACCGTACTCTCCCTTTTGATTCCCTATCCCGAATCGTTTTTTGTCCTTCGGGAAACCGGGAATGATTATACAATGTATTTTTCTGGTCTTTCGGGAAGTAGTCAAACAATTAGTTGACCTTGACGAAAGTGCCAGCAATGGACCAGTTTGTGCTCCGGGGCATCAGTGCCGCCGACGCAGCTGATAATCTGCACGATGAACAACGCTTCCAAATATCTTTTGATCGACTACCTGGGATCAGGCGCCCCCAACATGGGGTTGGTCACATGCATGCGATTACTCTCTCAGTACTTCATCTTTTTCGATAGCGTTTGTCACATTGGCAGCTGCACTTCATTGCGCGTAATCTGACCATCAGCGCACGCCTTTGCGTTCTTTGCTCGCGTACTGCCACATGTGCCCGCGAACAAATCACAGCGGCGAGAAGGGTCTCCTTGGCACGGTGAGCCGCATCCCTGTGACCCCATCTAACTAGCGTATTGAGCTGGTTGTGCACAAATGGAATGTCCGGCAAACACCCATCGCGATGCCTGCCGGGCGTGCAGGGCGCCTAGACGGGGTGCTTGAAACATTGTTTTGCGCTCGCTTCCGCCGAATACACCTTCTGGGTCGGCGCACACTAAGGTATCACCCGGCTTACCCCCCCCCCTCCTCCACTGTATCCTCCACTGTGTTGCACCCGTTGCACCCACAGAAAAATGGCCACAAAATGTTTGTTCCTGACCCATTGGCGCATCTATTGAAACAAATCGCACATTAAACAGCCCATGCAACAATCAATGTAACAAGTTGAAAGTGACATCATGTTCTCTAGGCAGATTTAAGGCCATGGCATGCAACGACCCACCATGCCCGCCCCCCCTCCACCCATCATTGCAGGAGCCCAGCTCATCAAGCCTGCCCAACCCCTCCCAGCTCCACCCCTCCCAACACACCCCTCCCAGCCCACCCCCTCCCAGCCCACCCCCTCCCAGCCCACCCCACCCAGCCCACCAATCCCAGTCCCACCCCTCCCAGTCCCACCCCTCCCAGCCCACCCCCTCCCAACTCAACCCCTCCCAACTCAACCCCTCCCAGCCCACCCCTCCCAGCTCCACCCCTCCCAGCCCACCCCCTCCCAGCCCACCCCTCCCAGCCCACCCCTCCCAGCACACCCCCTCCCAGCCCACCCCTCCCAGCACACCCCTCCCAGCCCACCCCCTCCCAGCCCACCCCTCCCAGCCCACCCCTCCCAACCCCTCCCAGCCCTAGGCACCACCATGAGGGGTAAGAGGCTTAGCAAGAAGAAGCGTCAACACCTGCAAGAGCTCAATGCCTCTCCCAAAGCAGGGTTTAAGTGCAGCCCTAGTGGCTTGAAAGCCCAAAAGAACAAGGCACTTGAGGAGGCCATGCAGTTGCGGGCACAGGTTGAGCGGCTCCACCAGCAGCTCAGTGATGCGGAGGCACATTTGCAGCAAGTGCGGGCAGATACTGAGCAGCTGCAGGCAGCACACCAGGAGCTGCTGGGTGAGAATGAGGCATTGGAGCAGCTGGCTGAGGAGCGCACCCATGCCATCCTGCTGCTGCAGCGAGACAAGCGCCGGCTGTCTCTTGCGCTGCGCAACGTCCGCCGCTGCCGTCCAAGCGGCCCCCGACTCACCCGGCATCAGCAGCAGCTGATGAAGATCATAAGTCGGCACCGGGTGTCACCAGGCATCCCGTCAGGCACTGCAGCCCAGCAGCCCTGCCCATCTCCTGACCCACCCGCGTTCACCACCAACTTCATTCCCACGCAAGTGGGGCGCTGTGGGAAGCCTGCAGCCAGGACAGCGGCATACCTCGCACAACACTACCTTAGCACAGCCAGGCTGGTGTTGCAGACACAGGTCAGCCACCGCAAGCTGGGCATGTGCAGAGAGCTATTTGTGAATGAGCAGTGCCTGGTGCCAAACCCACACCGACCTGGGCAGAGCACCACTGTGAGGCGGCAGTTGCGCGTAGTAGCCAAGTACCTGAAGAACAAAACCCTTGGTGAGGCTGGGCTGGGCTGGGCTGGGCTGGGCTGGGCTGGGCTGGGCTGGGCTGGGCTGGGCTGGGCTGGGCTGGGCTGGGCTGGGCTGGGCTGGGCTGGGCTGGGCTGGGCTGGGCTGGGCTGGGCTGGGCTGGGCTGGGCTGGGCTGGGCTGGGCTGGGCTGGGCTGGGCTGGGCTGGGCTGGGCTGGGCTGGGCTGGGCAAGGCTGGGCTGGGCTGGGCGTGGTAGCCAAGTACCTGAAGAGGTGGTGGATGAATGAGGGGCTGAGTCAGGGATGACAAGATGACATGCTTTCTACTTTGCTACTTTGCATGCAGAGATGTTGAGGCAAGCCAAGGCGATACACTTGGCATTTGACGGATGCACAACCAAGCGCCATGGGAAGGTGCTCGTCATCAGGGTCACAGCAGCAGTCCCTAAGCCGCAGGGGCAGGAGGAGCAGCATGGGCAAGCACCAGAGCAAGGGGGAGGGCAAGCTCAGCAGGAACCGGGGTCTGGGAAAGAGCCAGTGGGTCAGGGGCAACCGGGTCAAGAGGGGCAGGTGGAGCATGCGGGGCAGTCATGCTCAACTGCTGCCCCACGCCTCACCACCATCTTCACCGACGTCCTGGGTGTCATCCAGTTGGCCAGCGGCACAGCGGAGGCCCATGTGCGGGTCATCATGCGGTTGTTGGGTGACCTGGGCCTCGCAGGCATGAATATTGCCGGCATCTGCGCCGACAGCGCATCAGTCAACATGGGGGAATTCACAGGTGTCATTGCACGCATCAGCCAGCTGCTGCGGGAGGAGGGGCAGGTTGGGGTGACGCGGGCGCAGCCCTGTTACAGCCACGGCATCCACAACACCCTCCTCAAAGGTCTGGTGGTCCTGCCAGGCACCAGGGCAGCAATCACTGACCTCAGCAGTCTCCTAGCGCAACATTGGGTGGCGCTGAAGCTCGACCGGTGGGGTGCGAAACCTGAGACACCATGTGACACAAGGTGGGCCAGCTACATTACTGCAGCCTCATCACTGCTTGCCATCTGGCGGCATGCGGGGGATGCAGTGGCTGAGATCCTTGAGTGCCAGCAGCGGCGGGCGCCTGCCTGGGCTCGTGAGCTCTGCAAGCACTTGCGGGACTCTGATCTGCTGCTGAAGATTGCTGTTGTGGCAGTGGTGGGCCAGACTTACCTCATGCCTGAGCTGCTGTGGGCCAGCAAGGACGATGGCCTGCATGGGCTGGGCTGGCCACCTACTTGCAGCAGCACTGTGCAGCCATGGAGGAGTACTACACACAGCACTGCAAACGGCAGCTGGACATGCCACACCTCATGGCTGCGCTTGGGGGGTCAGACCCGCAGTCGTGCAAGGAGGTAGCCGCCAAGGTGGTGCAGTGTGCCGCCCTGCGCATGGACGATGGGCAGTCTGACCCGGGTGTGTGGGACCCTCACTGCACGTGGCAACAGTTCGAACAAGACATCCATGCCATGGCTGAGGGCAGCCCATGCAGCACCGGGTTGCGCCTCCACCTCGAGGTGTACTACTTGGCGTGTCCCACCTCCAATGCCCCGGTGGAGTCCTTGCTACAGCTGCTGAAGCATGGAGCTGGCCGCTTCATGGAGCTGCCTGCTCTGCTGGAGCACATGTCCCTGCACACGCTGAGGACCACCCTCAACAGCGTTGATGTGCATGACTTCACGCTACAGATGCCTAAGCTTCGCACTGCGGTGCGGCTGGAGGAGGTGGCTGCAGCCTCAGCCAGGGCACCAGCCACAGCCGCACGCAAAGCCACAGCAGCTGCTTGCTGTGTAGGGGGGGTTGTGGTGAATGTGGGGGACCATGCAAGCCAGCAGCGGGTGGCAGCAGCAGCAGCGGCAGCAGGGTGCAGCCAAGTTTGCCGCCAGGTGCCAGGTGTGCCGCCTCCACAACCCCCCCTGCCCCAACAGCCCTCCCCACATCAGCCACCCCAGCAGCAGGGCCGGAGCTCGTGGGGCACAGCCCTAGAGGGGCAGATGCTGACACCCCCCATTGCGTCGCCTCAGGGGCCTATTGCATCACCTGATTTACGGCACATGTATCAGCTGGCTCTAGCTGCAATCGCCACCCAAGGGCAGGCTGCTCCGGCTCAAGGTAGTGAGCTAGGTGCAGCAGCGCCGGCTCCTGGCTTCACGCTACGCAAGCGTACCACACCTTCTGAGGGGCTGCCCAAGACAGCTGCAAAGCGCAAGCGGTGATCCACGAGACTTAGTTAGACAGCCCCCCAGCGCCAACTTAGGTTGTAAAGTGCGCAACAAAGGCTGTACCGGCCACCTCCCCCAACCATCTGCCAACCGCCTTTGAGCCACATTCCCGCAACCGTTTTCCGATCCGACTGCTTCTGCCGATGCGCATGCTCGTGTAGAGCAGCCAAAGCGACGCGGGTGGTCGCAGCGATGACTGCATGCCCCGAACCGGCTCAAATTTGAATTACTAACTTTGATGCTTTGCTGTGCACGGCCTACTAACTGGATAATTATTCTGGATGGGTGAAAGGTAGCTGGCTGGGTTGGCTACATACTGAGCCAGCTAGCATTAAATTTGGCGCAGCGAGTGCAGAGTTACAGCCATCCTACTACCAGGGGTCGGTTTACTGCCATTTTTTGAATGTTGGGGGCGCCTGACCTGGGAGACCTCGCAAGTTGTCTAACTTTGGGCCTTCTCCATGCCTCAATCTTGCCGCATCGCCCAGCACACCTCCTGCTCTCGCACGCAACGCAACGCAAGGCGTATGAGAACTGGTGGCAACCTGCTAGGATTCAGCCCACCCTGGGCTGGGCCAGGGGGAGGTGGGCCAGGCTGGGGCCAAGGCTAGTGCGGCGGGCCAGGCCGGGGTGGCAACCAGGGTGGCTGCTATGCCCCGGGCAAGGTCGAGGGAGGTGGGCCAGGCTGGGGCAAAGGCGGGGGTCACAGGACAGGCAAGGGTGGCAACCAGGCTGGCAACCATGTCAAGGGGGGAGGCGGCTGGTCATACACGGGCAGCTGGCCAAGGCGGGGTGCTTGCTTTGGCCAAGGCAGCAGAATGGGGGGGTGCTCCAAGGCAGATGATGAGATATGCCGCCACTGCCAGCAGCGGCAGGAGGACCACGATTGTATTAGGGAGGTTCAGTGCCCCATGTGACGTGGTCAAGTGATAAGTCCACTATAAGAGAGGCCACGACAGGTGACTATATGATTTAGATGCGAGATTAATGGGGTGGGAGGCTTAATTATTTCTATGCACGAAGACGTTCTCAAAACCAACTTTAGACGTACTTTGGCCATCGGGGAATTTGAAACAATGAAATATATGGCTCGGGAATAATAGTTTAATTATAGTTTCCGAGGCCTCGGGAATCAAAAGGGATAGTACGGTAGGAGTGGGGCGGGGCTTACCTTTAGAAGGCAAAGGGCTCTGGCAAAGGCCCTTGGCATTAGCTGCCGTATTGCGAGGCCACTGCGAACAAAAACACAAGCACGGGGGTTGTTGTTGGTGCGGGGCTGCTGTTGGTGCGGGGTTGCTGTTGGTGCACGGCTTACCTTGGGTGCTTGTAGAGCATTTAGCCACACCGGTACGAAAGCTTGGGGTACAGCCGACCAGTACTCGGCGCTGGCAGCAATTGCGCCTGCGCCGAGTAAGAGACCGAAGTGAGGCAAACGTAGCCTTTTTATACTGTCCGTTGTCACACTGTGCGCTGTCCGTCCTTTGACAGCCGTTGCATTTGCTGACGCGTCCTCAGGTCAGATCAGCTTTCATCCTGTAAATGTGGTGTACCGTACTCTCCCTTTTGATTCGCGAGGCCTCGAAAACTATAATTAAATACTCTTTCCCGATCCATACAAAACATTGTTTACTTTTTCCCGATGCAAAAATAGCAGCAAAACACAACTTTGACAACGTGGGTGTGCTTATAAATATTCAAGACAGCCATTCCTTGCATGACATGTCAATCCTCCGTGGACACTTTCTGCACAAGTCACCAAGTCAAGCCACCCGATCACCAAGTCACAGCCACTGTGCAAGGGCCATCTTCGTGTTGGTCAACCTGGCGTAGCAGATTTTCGGCTGCGTCGTCGGCACTGATGCCACGGACCACGAAGCGGTCCATCGCAGCACCATTCACGCAGGTCAAATAATTGTTTGACCACTTCGCGATTCGGCCAAAAATCACATTGTTTACTCGTTCGCGATTTCGCGAGGCCAAAAAAACGATTCGCGGACGCGAATCAGGAGGGACAGTACGGTAGTGCTGGCCGTGTTATCTCGTCCTCTCACACTAATGTGCCTGTCAGACAGTTGGTACAGGCTATACACACGAGTGTTGGTGCTCTTTATAGCAATATGACTTGACGTGCTTGCGTTCAGATCCTGTTGCCGTCACTGCAGTAGATTATAGCCATACTTGTCTCTACACACTATAGACCGTGTCCGAGTCGGAGTAGGAAATGATAGGAAACCGACCCCTGGTAATCAAAACGACGCCGCGTCTCAGCCACGTGGTTTCTATTTATGTTTCGCACATCCCTGGATAGAAGACTCTGTCAGCTACGCGGTGCAGCTTGTAACATTACATATTGTGCAGTGTGCTGAGTGCTATGGCGGCTCGTATCTTGACATTCAAATTCATGCCAGTTTTGCTCATGCGGGCCTCGCCGCGACCGACCGCCGCCACCGATGTGGCCCAGTAGCATCTGCAAACAGTCAGGGACAGTCGCCGCAGTCAAAACAATTCATATGGCACGCCAAACCGATGTAACGACGCCCCTCCACCCATGCTCGGAAGTATACAAGGCTGCTGCATTGCTTGACCGCTTCGTGAGTAGTACCTACTACCTGGCCACTCGGTAAGTCCACACAAGGTGTGTAGGCCATTGCTACCTTACCTTGCTCGACATGTTGGGTCCGATCCCTCCCGCCCGCCCTCCGCTTGCGTGTCGAGCTTGTGTCCAGCTCCGCCCTGACCCCCTGCTGCTCAGCTGGAGGGGTGGGCAGCCCAGGGGCAGCACCAGCACCAGCTGCCTGCTGCTGCCAGGGGGGTGCAACAGGAGGGGTGGGCAGGTCAGGGGCAGCACCAACACCAGCTGCCTGCTGCTGCCAGGGGGGTGCAGCTGGAGCGGTGGGCAGCCCAGGGGCACATCACGCCTTGCAATTGTAATAGCCAGGTTGCACTGCTCGATGACTGCCTCAAGAGACTCGTTATCCAATCTCAGCTGCCTGTGTGCTGCCTGTAGGTGCTGGCATAGCATGTAGCAACTGAGCCTCGGTCATCAGCAGCTCATTCTCTGCCTGCACCTCCTGGGCAATGTCGTTGGCCCTCCTTGCTATAGCTTTTAGACCGTTAGGGCAGTGCAGATAACCAGCTCTTGGTGAGTGTACTAGGGCTTGAAGGTGGGCATCCCGCCGGCTGCGCCCCATTGGGGTGGGCTGGAGTTGCTAGGGCCGGGACAAGGAGGGCGGGGGAGGGGGGTGGAGGGGGGGGCTGGGATTGGGAGAGGGTAGCAGGGGTGGGAGGGCAGTGAGGGGGCTGGGAGGGGGCTGGGAGGGGGTGGGTGGGAGGTGGAGGGGGGGGCTGGGGTTGGGAGGGGGTAGGGGGGTTGGCAGGGCAATGAGGGGGCTGGGATCATTCCTGCAAGGCAAAGTTGGGTCACGCCAATGTCATTTCGAGCAGGCCTGATCAACTAATTGCCATGCTTTTCTCTCCAGCAGCTGTGGCATTGAGTAAGGAACAGAGTTATAAATCGAAAGTCCGAAAAATCACAGTGGTTAGCTCACAACATGCCAAACTGTGGAAGAGGGTCCCTTTTCCTGTGTGACTGGCGAGAGAGAGACGCACATTTCCCGCGTTTGCAGCAATGTCGATTTATAACGTGTCCAACGATGGCCTTGTAACACCGCCTGCACCAACAAGAGGCTCGCGGAGCGAGCCAGGCGGGCTGAAATGTGATTGTACTTCCGGCTGGATGCTAGGCGGAGTTAGCTCATTGGTATCGCTACTCACCACTAGAACAATCGGTAATGAGCAGCTGAGGTGTGTCCGCGATCGCTTGCGCCGGCATCGCTTGCGCCGGCGAAGTAATTCGCAGGTGCCAATGCAACAAACGCTACCGAAGTCGGTGCACTTTGTGGCGAGTACTTGCATGAAGATTACCAACCCCATGATGGGGACTCCTGACTCCGAGTCGGACTCGGACTCCGAGTTTCAGTAAAAACGCATCGGTTAGGGAAGAAAGTTGGACAACCCACACCATGCTCCCCCCCTGACCTTATTGCTACGTCATGCCAACCAAGCACCTGCAGAATACAGCAAAAAACACCAACCAAGGCCGTAATCCAAAGAGAAACGTTCACCCCCACCCCCCCTCCTGCCAACCAGCAACAACCATACATCACCCATAGGTACCTGCCACCCTGCCATCTACCACAGCATCCAACGCATGGCCACGAATGCATGTTCAACTCCGCAGTTGCAGCAGGTCACCCCCGCCATTGGCCGCACCCCCATGGCTCAAGACATAACATCTAGCTCATTTTTGCACGGATGAGTCCGCCGATTGGTGCGATGAGCTGCTTATGGCCTAACTAGAGTGCAGCCAGCCTCAGCGGTTTGCCGGGTGTCTGGCCCCTAACCTGCGATGTGTTCTGGGGCCTCGTACGCAATCTTAGCGACTGCTATAGGCAGCCTGGACCCATCGCGGCGTGAATTTCGCATCCTGACTGGACATGGCAACTTTTCAGGTTAGCACGCAACAGTGTTGCTGCATCCCAACACGCATCGAGACCTTCTCCCAAGCTGGAGGCGTGATTGCGACGGCGGATAGCTGCTGAACCTGCTGCCATGTGCAAGTCGCATAATCGCAGGTTGCACAAGTTGCTAGAGCATTGATGCCTGTGGCTTCCGATTAACTACGAGCAGCACAAAACAGTAAATAATATGCTGAAATTGAGCTGTGATTGTGTTTGCCGCTGTGCAGGCCAGTGAAGGCCATGGGTAACAAGAAAAGGGGAGTGAAGGCTTTACGTGCCAGTCTACAGATAGCGAGGGATGTCAAGGCACAGCTCAGGGCTGCTATGGTTGAGGCCCATGCACCGGCTGGTGTTGGTGCTGCTGAGGCTGAGGCACAGGCTGAGGCTGAGGCTGATGCTGGTGCTTATGAGGCACAGTTGCACCAGCTGCAGGCTGACCTGAAGCTCAGGGAGGAGCAGCTTGCTGACAACAAGCGCTTGCAGCAACTACAGCAACAGCTTCATGACCTCCAGCGGGGTGAGCTTCAGCGCAAGGAGCAACAGCTGGCTGACTTGGTGGCGCTGCAGGAGGAGCAGCATCAGCAACAACAACAGCAACTGCAACAGCTGCAGCAACAGCTGACAGAGAAACAACAGCAGCTGGAGCAGCAGCAGGCTGACATGCGCCGGAGGGAGCAGGAACATACTGAGCTGCAACACCAGCTGCAGCAGCAACAGGCACAACTTAGCCAGAGGGAGCAGGATCTGACCGAGCGGCAGCACCAGCTGCAGCAGCAGCAGGCAAACCTGCACTTGAAGGAGCAGCAGCTAACTGAGCAGCGCCTGCTGATTGAGCAGCAAGCTCGCACCCAGACGTTGCAACAGCGGCTCCACAGGCTGCAGCAAGAGGTCAAGGCCCAAAAGGTGGCTGAAGTGCAACGCGAGGTTCAGCAGCAGTCGGCTCAGCAGCAGCACCTCTTGCAGCAGCAGCAGGCAGACCTGCTACCCAAGCAGCAGCAGGTTAAGGAGCACAATCTAGCTCATCCGCGGGTAGTCAGCACAAACCACCCCCTCCCAGACCCTCCTCCATGCTCCCACGCAAGCTTGGCAAGCCCAATTCAACGGTGAGTTTCATGGCTGCTTCGGTGAGTGCAACAGCTGGAACTGTTTCACACCTACTGTCACTGAAGCTGCCCCTTGCCAAGCACTTTTGCCATGATTCTTGCCCTCATGCCCACATGCGCAGGCTGTCAAGTGCACAAGGGAGACTGTTGCAAACCCCTCGCACACCAGCGCTGCACCGGTGAGGCAAAGGGTGGTGCAAAATACCTACATCATCTGCACTGCGGCTAACCCTCAAAGTAACTCCCTGCAGGTCACCCCTCTTCAAGCGCCCACGCCAGGACACCACACTCACGCCCATGCCTTCTTTGCCAGCAGGGTACGCAGTTCCCATGCATGCCCACCCAAGCACCCACCACCATACCTCACACTCAAACCATTGTGGGATGCATGTGTGCATGTGCAGGCATCATACTGTGTCTCCTGCATTGCACATCCCTGGGCTGCCCTACTCAGCTGTGGTTGGGGGCCACCAGCGCCTGCTGCTGGCAACTGGGCCCTCTCCCCCTCATCCCAGGCTAGCGCAGCAAGCTCTGTCCAACTCAGCCCAGCCACTGCCAACCAGCCCTTCCTGCCTGCCACCAACACCTCTGCATGGGGGCACAGCCACTGGGTTGGCTGTGAGAGCCTGGGCGCGGTCACTGACCGAGTATTTCAGCGCATGCCGCATGCCTGTGCCTCAATGGGTCCCCTACGCTGCTGGGCTTCTCACTGGGGGGGCAGAGGTGTGGTGGAGGCAGCAAGTGGTTTACAACGCCCCCGCTGCCACATGCTGGGCAGCCTTTGTGGGAGAATTGTGTGAGCATTACACCCACCATGAAGAGCGCGCATGGCAGCCAGCCGCGCAGACTTCGGCCACACGAGCCACAGCTCAACGGGTGCACAGTGCAGCCCCCACAGCGTTGCTGACTGCCAACAACAGATTTGCCACACTGCGAGTGGCCGATGAGCCGGAGCAGCAACCGCCCTCCCAACCTGCAAAGTGAGTATTGGCCCCACCATCCACCCCCACCACCAAGCACCGTCGTGCTTGTCACTAGCCTCATAGACCTCTGTTGCTGATGTTGTGCAGGTTGGATGAGCACCAAGCAGCGGCAGCAGCGATTGCTGCGGCAGCAGTGGCTACTGTGCTAAGAGCTGCAGCAAGGGCAGAGGCAGCAGGGGCAGCAGGTTCAGTGGCACGGGCACGGGCTAATGCCGGAGCCATGGGCAGGGACAAGGCCATGCGCAGGACAAGAGGCAACCCCACCCCTGCAATCCCTCACCCGCCTTGCCCCGCACAGGCGCTCTCCCCACGTCCAGTGTGGGACTTGCGCACGCACCGGCAGCAACAGCAACAGCAGCAACAGCCCCTCAGCCCCTCCCCTCAAACCTGGCAGCGGAGGCTGCAACCGATGCTGGAAGAGTTTCAGAGGTACACAGTGGAGGAGGGTGCAGAGCTGCTGGACAGGCTGCAGCAGCACCGCCGCATGCGGTCTGTGGTCAGCCTGGCTACTGGCGTGGTCGCACCCACCCCTGACCAGGAGCTGGGGGGCATCATGGTGGAGTCTCTCAGGCCTGTGCTTGCCGGCATCAAGCCCGCCCCGGGTGGACAGCGCTCAACAAACCAGCAGCCGTTCAACACCGCCTTGATCATGACTATGGGCAGGGGCATTGAGCAGCATGGCATCAAGAGGACGGCCAAGCAGCTGGGTATCACGCCCGATGCAGTCAAGCGTGCCAGGAGGAGCCACCTGTCCAACCTGGCAGCTGGCGCAACAGCAGACTGGGCAGCAGCGCCTCTCCGCCGTGGCCGCCGCTGTCTCAGCCAGGCTCAGCTGGAGTACGTGCGCACCTTCTTCGAGGAGCACAGCAGTCCGTCACCCATGTACAAGGACGTGCGGCGCTACTACGTGCGCATGACCGCTGGGTAGGCTGGCTGCATGTGCTGGTAGGGCTGCATGGGTTGGGTGGCCTTTTGAGGCTGGTTGGCTGGGTGGCTGCATGGGTAGGGCTGCATGGGTACGGTAGGCTGGCTGCAGGCTGAATGCAGCACACCCCACATGCCCACAGCCCCCCCCCACAGCCGCCCATTACACTGCCGTGGCAGGAGCAGTAAGAAGAGCGAGGTGCGCATGTCACGACGCTACGTGGACCGCTCCCTCAAGAAGCTGTACCTGGAGTACGAGCAGGAGTGCCCAGCAAACCTAAAAGTGGGTAGCACCACCTTTGAGGTGTTGCGTCCGCCGTGGGTCAAGCGCATCACCGCTGCTCACAAACAAGTGTGTGTGTGCATTCCCTGTGAGACCTGCGAGCTCTTGCTAGACCAGCTCGGCAAGCACATGGACAGCCTTGTGCTGCCTGAGGACCCCCAGCCACTAGATGACAGCGACAGTGACAGCGGGAGCGACAGCGGGGGGGGGGAAGGTGAGGTGCATGTGTTGCTGGCTGAGCACATTGCCAACGCTGACGCTCAAGACCTGGCTGGTGTGCTAGATGCAGGTGTGCTAGATGAGGTTGGGCTGGAGAAGTTGGTGAGTGATGCGCAGAATGCTAGGGCTGCTGCAGGCGCTGCAGGAGGGGGAGCGGCTGCAGCAGGGTGCACAGTTGGGAGCGCGGCTGTGAGGGTTGACCTGGACTATGCCACAGTGCAGAGCTGGTTTGTGTGCCCATGCAAGGTTGGCGCCAAGCCCAGCCTGGCCTGCTTGCAGCGTCAGTGTGCAGCCTGCAAGGATAGGAAGGTGGGCGTGAAGGTGGGGTGTGAGGGTGTGCAGCTGCAGTATCGTCAGTTCAATAAGTTGGACAATGGGCAAGGCATAGAGTTGGCCACAGTCCAAACCACGCTGGGTGAATTGGTGACTGGCCTGAATGCCCTCATGCAGAAGCAGTTGTGGCATCAATACCTGGCCAAGCATCAGCGTGCCACCTTCAGGGCGCACTGTGCCGCTGTACAGAACACACCGGGGCTAGTTGTCGTGTCGTGTGACTGGTCAGAGAAGCTCACCATCCACCAAGACATAGCATGTCAGGGAGCATATTGGAAGCAGCGGACCATGTCAGTGTTCGTGGCATGTGCACACTACCAGGACACGGCTGGCAACTACAGGGAGGAGTCTGTGTTTGTGAGTGCTGACAAGTGTGACCAGTCAGCTGAGGCTTCCACCACGGCCCTTGTGCAAGTGATTGAGTGTTTGTTGCAAGGCAGGAGGCACCCAGATGATGGGTGGGTGGGCAAGATGGACATGAGGCAGCTGTGTTTGTGGTCAGATGGTTGTGCATCACAGTTCAAGGGGGCCAAGGCCATCAAGTTGCATTGGCACCTAGCTAATAGGTTTGGGGTGCCTGTGCAATGGTCATATGGTGCCACATCGCATTTCAAGAGTACGCATGACTCTGAGGGTGGGGTGTCAAAGAAGGAGTGGAGGGAGCAGATGTTAGTCCATCCTGAGCTGGTGGGGAAAGTGTGTAAGGCTGCTGTGCTGACTGATTGGGCTAACAAGCATTTTGCTGTGCCATGCCATGCACAAGACACCAGTGCTAGCCACAGGCAACGAGGCCACATCATGTTTCGGCGTTACTTGGTGTTAGACGACGCTAGGCAAGCAGCTGTATGCAGTATGCCTGAGGCTGATGTGGAGCGCATGCATGATGATGTAAAGGGTGCAGGGCTATGCACCGCATGGTATTCACACCTGACAGGGAGCAGCCTCAATGGGCCATGGCTGCTTGTGCATGCAGCACGTGCATGAGTGTGCCATGCTTGCCGTGCATGAAGCCTGACACCACTACCCCACTTGAGCCCATGCCCATGTTTCAAGACACTGTGAAGGAGGTGAGGGATGACGAAGAGTGTTATGCATTGTTGATATTGTTCCATTCCGATTTGCTGCACGATGAGGTGTGCTTTGGCAAGCTGACCAATAAACACTGTGAACGATATCGCATGCACATGGGGTGGAAGAGGCAAGAGGGACGTCGGGCATTGCGTCGTTGGGTGCGAAGAGAGCTACTTAGTGAGCAGCTGGAGGCTGAATATGAGGCGGACAATTGACGTGGTGTAAGGTGCACAGGGATCAACTGGAGAATTACAAGGGCCCACAATGAACGGCAACGTCGTTAAGGCCAACAATGTGACCGAGCGTAAGGTGCATGAGAGTCCTCTTTTGAACAGCACAGACGGCTGACACAGGAGGGCATCGCATTTTTAGCTAGAGGGCTCGTTGGGATTCCACTATCACTAAAAGAGTCAGTTGGCAATCCATCATCTAACATCCTGGTTGGACCGTAAATTGGCCGGACAAAATGACATTTTCAAGGAAATTTGGCATGGAGTGACGTGACACAAGTTGCACCCTGTTCTTGTGCAGAGACAGGACAAAAGCACAATCCGCACTATCAAACATGTCATCAGCACACTAGCGCACATGTCAGGGGTAGTCCTCCGCCCGACAGAAATTCAAAAAAAACAACCCGTCCATGCTGGGCCGCTGAGAGCGATAGCTGTTCGCTGATCACAGCCCCACTAAACAGCACATTTCCGGCACAGCGCGACCCGATCTCACATCACCCCCGCCCGCCCCGGCACAGGTGCACATGAGCCCGAGCAGCCCGCTAGACTCGCGCTGATGAGTTGCACCGCCCTGCGCAAGAGCCGCTAGAAAATTCTTAAAGACCGGTAAGATGTTATCAGGGGTGCGGCCAATGGCGGGGGTGACCCCCTGCATTCTTCCCTGCACTTTTGACCAACCTTGTCCGATCGGACAGAAGTTTTGATAGATGGTGTTTTGCAGAAAATAAAACATATTGTTTTTTGAAAATGTCTCTCAAAAAACAACATGTTTTATTTTCTGCAAAACACCATCTATCAAAATTATAGTCCGATCGGACAAGGTTGGTCAAAAACGCAGGGAAGAATGCAGGGATTAATATGTAGGAGTGAGCTGCAGGAGGTGAGGGCCGCTCTACAAGCCTAGCTTATGAAGCATTGCCACGTACAAGTAAGTTGACAACAAGATCGACGTGTGCCCCACCTGGTGTCTACTCTGTCCATATGTACTCCCACTGCCAGCCTTCATGTTGAGCCCATGTGCACCTTTGTTTGTGCACCTTGCTTCATAATGCGTTCAAGCATGGGGACGGCATTGGCATCAATCACATGACACCTGCTGAACAGACAGCTCTCTACAGAAGTTCGCACGAGCTTGACTAGGTTCAGGTTAGGCAACAGCGGTTTGGGGGTTGAGAAGGCTCGGTTTGAGGGGGTAACTTTCATTGATCGCACATGCACCAGATGCACAGAGGGGGTAGTGGATGACGCCATGCATTTCATCTTTGAGTGCACTGCCACGAGTTCCATCAGGGAGCAGGCGGAGTTTGCCATGACTTTCCAGAACAATAATGAGAACTTGCATGACTTCATGTTGAGCCCATGTGCACCTTTGTTTGTGCACCTTGCTTTGAAGTGCGTTACAGAAAGTCCCGAACCCCTAGAGGGGGAGGGCGGCCAAGCAGCCTAAGGGCTGACGGCTCAAGCGGTGTAAGCCACATCATCATCAGGCCATGAACGCAGCAGGCCAAGCAAGAACTGTTGCGGCAGTAGTCATATGTGCCCATTGGCCATGTCCAAGTTTTCAGTACAAACGCATCGAAAAGGAACGAAAGTTGGACAACCCATGTCATGCCCCCCCCTGTGATATCATTGCTACGTCATGCCAACCAAGCACCCGGAGAACAGCACCATACAGAGGCGTAATGAACTGAAAACGTGACCCTACACCGCCCTCCTGCAAACCAGCAACAACTACACATCACCCCATAGGTACCTGCCACCTACCACATTACTCAACGCATGGCCACGAATGCCTATCCAAGTCCAAGTCGCTCACCAGGACCTAGCTTATGAAGCGTTGCCACATACCAGCCAGTTTACGACAAGATCGACAAGTGCCCCACCTGGTGTCTACTCTGTACATATGTACTCCCACTGCCAGCCTGCTGAGGAACCACAGCGAAGCATGACCAGGTGCCACTAGGGCAACTGTCAGCCTCAGCCTCTGACTGTCACGCCAGGGTGCAGGGAGGCACAACCAGGGAGGCACAGGCTAGTGGTGCAAGGCATGAGGGCTGACGTCCTGACGTCACTGACCGTTCCCAAAAGAACACTGCTTGGCTTACTCAGGATCGTGTGCAAGCTATCAAGGCGGTATGGGCACCTGTCATAGTCGCACTAAGGCTATTGTCAGCCTGTTGCTGGGGCCCTTCACCTGCTCACTGCAAACCGGCATGTGGCTACCCACCCTGCCCCACCCACCCTGCCCCACCCACCCTGCCCCACCCACCCTGCCCCACCCACCCTGCCCCACCCACCCTGTCCCACCCACCCTGACCACCCACCCTGCTCTCCCCTCCCCTCCATGACACCCAGCTCCCCAGCTACTCTGTGGCTCACCACCAGCCTGGTCCCACCCCTGGTGCCAGAGCAGCACCCCATCCCTTGGCCTTGCGTGCGGGTCATGCGGGCTGCTCTGACCCTGGCCATCAGAAGCAGCCAAAGCAGCCGCTCTTCACCGGGTCACTCCCGTGGTCACCAGGCGGTGCGGGCCGGCCACTGGGTTCATGATCACATCCACCACCTACACACAGGACGGGTCAAGGCAGGGTCCGGGTGTTGCTGAGACTAGCTGTGAAGCATGCGCCATGCGCTGCATGCAGTGGTGCTTGCTTGCGACAGGGTCCCCACAACAGCTGACTTGCTACGAGGACGCAGGGCAGGGCAGGGCAGGGCAGGGCAGGGCAGGGCAGGGCAGGGCAGGGCAGGGCAGGGCAGGGCAGGGCAGGGCAGGGCAGGGCAGGGCAGGGCAGGGCAGGGCAGGGCAGGGCAGGGCAGGGCAGGGCAGGGCAGGGCAGGGCAGGGCAGGGCAGGGCAGGGCAGGGCAGGGCAGGGCAGGGCAGGGCAGGGCAGGGCAGGGCAGGGCAGGGCAGGGCAGGGCAGGGCAGGGCAGGGCAGGGCAGACGGCGCATGCAGGCAGCTGCACTGCAGCGTGGTGCTTCCTAGTGACCCATCGCCAGCGCGAGTTTGACTTTGATGGGATTGGCCTCTTTATTGGGGCTCATCAGCATTGTGAGATTAGTTGCAAGTCAAAGAGGACTGGGGTAATCAATCAGATCTAGTGGGCCAGCATCAGGTGCTGGCAGGGGTGTGGTGTGCGGACCTGCTACTGGCTTCTCAATCACATCGATGACCTGCATGGGCGGATGCACTGTGTTAGAAAGTCACACATCTTTTAGCGAACTGCCATGCAAGCCTGCAGTCCATGCAAGCTTGCAGCACCCATGCACTCCCACACTGAGGGAAGTGAGAGCAGAGAGGATAATCAGCTACCATCCTGATCCCTATAGCATGCTTAGCTTTGCTTGTGTGTTGAGTGGGAACCCAAAGATGTACTATGAGCACCCCTTCAACTGTCCACATGATGCAGCATGCGCTCATGGATGGCCCCACCCATGGTCTCATGCTCCACCATGGGCCCCATGTCCCATGTGTGCTCCCATGCATGCTTGCATGCATGCACCAATGCGCACCTCCTCGAGAGGTTGCAGGTGCATGTGCAGCACCCTGTCCTTTGCCCACTGCCGCTCCCTCTCCAGCTGGTTCTGTGTCATCTTGATGGCACCTGCACAGTGTGATCACCAATAGCCTGTCAGCTGTCTATGGCTCCAGCACAGTGTGATCACCAATAGCCTGTCAGCTGTCTATGGCTCCTGCACAGTGTGATCACCAATAGCCTGTCAGCTGTCTATGGCTCCTGCACAGTGTGATCACCAATAGCCTGTCAGCTGTCTATGGCTCCTGCACAGTGTGATCACCAATAGCCTGTCAGCTGTCTATGGCTCCTGCACAGTGTGATCACCAATAGCCTGTCAGCTGTCTATGGCTCCTGCACAGTGTGATCACCAATAGCCTGTCAGCTGTCTATGGCTCCTGCACAGTGTGATCACCAATAGCCTGTCAGCTGTCTATGGCTCCTGCACAGTGTGATCACCAATAGCCTGTCAGCTGTCTATGGCTCCTGCACAGTGTGATCACCAATAGCCTGTCAGCTGTCTATGGCTCCTGCACAGTGTGATCACAGTGCTCCCTCAGAGGCTGGCAGCCCCAACAGCACAGGGTGGCCACCAACAACCCTGGGTGAACAGGAAGCTGGGAGGAGCAGGGCAGGCAGTCAGGGAAGGCATGACGGCAGCGTTGAGGCATAGGCACCAGGCTTGGTGGGAGGCTGAGGGAACTGGTCTGGTCTGGTCTGGTCTGGTCTGGTCTGGTCTGGTCTGGTCTGGTCTGGTCTGGTCTGGTCTGGTCTGGTCTGGTCTGGTCTGGTCTGGTCTGCACAGTACACCCCACAACAGCCCTGAGTGAACAGGAGGCTGCGAGAGCAGGTCTGGGAGGCGTCGAAAACAAGGAGAAAGAGAGCCAGGCTTGTCAGGGCAACGGTGGTGGCAGTGTATCATTGTCATCACCCAGGCATAAGGGAATGGTCCTAACAATGCAAAGTGCACATACATGACCACCCACCCTATTGCACAACACCCAAGGGTTCATTTCAGCAGTAGTGCATGTAAACATCATACCTTCAGGCAGCAGCACACTGAACCAGGGCGTGGCCATGATGCCGGCCAGGCTCAACCGCTTGTCAGGGTCTCGCTGCAGCATGGACCTCAGCAGCGCCATGCAGTCAGGTGACACCTGCACATGCCATGTCATGCCACCACCCCTTGACACACGAACTGACTGCTCATGTCAGCGTCTGTGAGACAATGATACATCATGCGCCTCATGCGCCTGATGCGCTGCACTGCTGCCCCTCCTGCTGGCCTGGTAAGCACTACCACCACTGCTGGGCACTAGGGCAACACTATGAACAGCCATGGGCTGTTGTGCTGCTCAAGCACTACTGCTTGAGATGCAGGCAGGGCTTGGGAGGAGGCATACTCAAATACTGGGGTTGGCTGCAATGAGAAAGCCCAGTGAGGAAGCCTTGCTGGGGTGGCAGCTTCCTTTGCTCGCAGCCCAGAGACATCAGGGCAGGACTCACCGGCTGGCCTCCTGCTGTGGGCGGGTCAGGGTAGCGCACGTCAGCTGCCAGCAACCGCCTGCAGCCAGGCAGCCTCACACCAGGGCACATCAGCAACCCACTGCCTTTTTCGACCCTACCCTACCACCTCCAGGCCCATGCAATGCACGCTGCACAGCCAGCCGACAGGGCACACTTGGGGTCTGAGCCTGAGCCTGAGCCTGAGCCTGAGCCTGAGCCTGAGCCTGAGCCTGAGCCTGAGCCTGAGCCTGAGCCTGAGCCTGAGCCTGAGCCTGAGCCTCTGGCCCAGCACACTCACCTGATATTGTCCATGGGGTTGTCAGCAGGTGTGCCACGGGCAGTGACTGGCACCCGAGCCGCACCAAGACCACCCTGCGCAGCCTGCTGCAGGTGGGCGCTGCTGGGTGAGCCAAAAGGGTAGCGGTGGAACAGCAGCGTGTACAGCAGCACACCCAGTGCCCACACATCCACCTGCAGGGAGGAGGCAGGCAGGCAGGCATGAAAGTATGCAGTCCAGGGTGTCATTTCAGCAATGTGGATGCCCACGAAGCATGCAGTCAGGGGGATGGGGTGAGAACCATTGGCAGCCCACACCCGCCCATATGCCCACTGGCAGCAACTGCACCAGCTCCCTGCCACCATGCACCAGCATCTCTGGGTGCCAGCCGGGGTGCAGCTGCTGTCCCTTCCACCCACACTGCCTACCCTCCCTGCCACCCCTAGCCCAGTGCCTGCCCTGGCTGGTCACCTTGGTGCCGTCATAGGCCTGAGGGCCATTGTGAGCCAGAGGCAGACTGCCATTGTCCAGCCACAGCTGCAGCAGCTCCGGTGCCAGGTAGGCAGGGGTGCCCACATGGGTCACACATGGGTTCTCAGCATTGTGGCGCCGGCTGAGGCCAAAGTCAGCCAAGCGCACCAGGGGCAGGGGCACGCCCTGGACTGACTCCAGCAGCACGTTCTCCAACTTAATGTCCCTGGAAGAAATAGGCACGGGATGGGGCGGGATGGGACAGATTGGCGCGGAGGGGCGCTAGAAGAGTGGGTGGGTTGATGAGGTTTGGTGTAACACTGTAGCTATGGAGTGCCTGGCTGCGGTGATGAGGTGAGAGTGCTTTCACAGCAACAGCTTGTAGAACCAGAAGGTGTGCAGCATCGCCTGACCTGTGCACCACCTCCTTGGCATGGCAGTACTCCAGTGCCAGCACCAGCTGCTGCAGGAACCAGCGCGCCATGCCCTCCTTCAGGCCCCATGCTACAGGCGGCCCTGCAGCCACCAGGCAACAGGCAGCTGGAAGCATCTGGAGGTTGCTCAGGTGAAGCTACACCTTAGGGGGCTGGCTGCAAGTGGCCATGCACAGATAGCTGAGGGGAAGGTTGGGGAAAGCAGGTTCAGGGTCGCAAGCATGCTCGGACAGCATCTATTGGTGGGGTGCGCTGAGGGGTAGGAGGCTGGTGTAGCAGGTCACAGGGGGCTCGGGGTACTGAGGCAGGATCAGGGAGGTAGGGGAGGGAGCGGGCACACACCTTGCACCTCACTAGGCTTCCTGCCTGCATGGGAGTGGCCATGCGTTTCCAGGTAGTCCAGCAAGGACCCAGCTGCGCACAGCAGGGCGACCAACACAGTAATGGCTGGCTCAGTGCAAGCAGGAGGCACAGTGCAGGGTGGCTGTGAGCAGGGCTGATGCACGATGTGTGTGGTGCAGGTGTGCAGGGTGTGGGGCTTCTGAAGCCATGGCAAGGTCAACAGCATGCAGGAAGACAGGCTGGGTGGAGAGGGTGGGAAGGGGAGGGTAAGGAAAGGGTTTGAGAGGGGAAAGGTGAGGAGAACAAGAGGAAAGTGGAAAGAACACACAGTGAGGGGGGATGCCCGGAACAGTAGGCGAGCTGCAGGAAGATAAGGAAGCTACCGCACCTGTGCAAGCGTCCATGGCAATGCCTACATGTGTGGTCCCAGCGCGGAACACCTCACGCATGCGCACGATGTGAGGGTGATCCATGCTCCTGCACACCCGGGATGAAATATCAATACCAGCGTGGTGTGATCGTGTGGATGTGAAACATAGGTCACAAGGTAGGGACGAGCAGGCTCACCAGTGCAGCTTGATTTCCCGGCGCAGCAATTGCATGTGTTGCCCCTGGCGTTGGATCAGCTTCACAGCTCGGTAATTGTTGACGCGGGAGTCCCTGCGATGAAACAATGGCAGGAGTGCCGGCTATCAATGCCAGCCGGTAGGTCTTGCCAAGGATTATTCCTAGACTCTGGGTTTCGCATCCTGGAGCCGCACGTAGTGCTTACTGAGCTAGAACGACCAATCCAAAGGCCCCCTCGCCAAGGATGGCTTTGGGAACATAGTGTGTGCCCGTCAATAATGCTTGAGCCCTGCGAAGCTTGTCTTCGGGGGGAGGCTGCGCCATATCGTCGTCAATGGCTATGTGAGGGAAACAGTGGGTCTTTGATCGCTCGTCGTGGTAAGCAGCTGATGATTGTCGAATGCAATCTCGTGGCCTTCATCAGTGCTTCCTGGCGGTTAAAACGGTTAGGGAAACTGCTCACTCCAGATGGGCCCCCACATGCGCAGCTTACTTTATAAGCGCACCCAGCAACCAGGGAGCCTGCACCTTGCCTGATCGCCTGCTTACAGCCGGGCTTGAAAGCTTACAGCCGGGCGGCTTCAGTGGTGTAAGCCATCTTCTCCATTCTACATTATTACGCAGGGTACAATGTGAGAAGACCTGGCTGACTTCCTTGGCGGTGTAAGCCATCCTCAAAGTTACAGTGTATTTAGCCTATCCATTTGGATCTGGCAGTAGTGTATGATATGGGCCTTGCTAACTAGTGTCGAGTGGTATTGAGCATGCCATACAGTAAGGCATGGTTTGTATGAAACGCCCCTGGTTCGACTACCTGGTCGCAAGGGCTCCTTCTACCTGTCCCTGGCCATGCTGCTGACGACAACATTCAACATCATTGTAACATCAACATAGCACCAACCAGCAGCTGAGTAGCAACATCATCTCAAGATCAGCCTAGCACCAATCAAGCAACCAGCAGAGCAAGCAAACCCAGCACGAACAAACTGCTGCTCAGCTGCCTCAGGCTTGCCTCAGGCTCCCAGGCCTTGCACTAGCCCACAGCACATCAAGCCGACCCTGCTTCAAGCGCTTCTGCCGGGCCGCTGGCGTAGCTGGCCCAGCAGCCATACCCGCTGGCTCCTCCTCCTCCTCCTCCTCCTCCTCCCCCTCCTCCTCCTCCTCAACTGCTGCTGCTGCTGCTGGCTGCTTGGTTGTTGTCGTTGTCCCATACATGCTGTTATGGCTGGTGCACAGCACATTGATGGCCTGGCCAGCAACCCGCTTGTACGACTTGATGTCAGAATTCAACCGGTTGACTGTGCCCGGCTTTCCGCATGGCTTCCCGTTTGGCATCACCGCCACGCACGTAGCGCGCGGCTTATCCCATCCTTGAGGATACATGGCCGACTGGAACCTGCAATGCAACGACATGCAAGACGGCCTCCGACCCCGCCGACCGAATACAAGACTGACCGCTGACCCCGCCGCCGACCTCGCCGACCTACTCTTCTTTTGGGATTTTGCTTTCAGCGGTCCAGCCTTCACCCCTGTGTCGTCGTGTCGTGTTGCTGCGGTGGGAGTTTGCCGACCTCTCTCCCTCGGTCAGGTTATCCCGCCAACGCTTGGATTGGTCGCGTTTGTACTGGCCACAAGCTTGGCACCGCGCCAATCCGGGCTCGGGCGCAATACGGTGGCATATAGCACACAAATTTGCCGCCTTGTCCTCGGCCAATTGCGATGCTCGGTGATTGCGAGCGTACACCCTACACTTCTCCTTACAGGATAGGCATGCGGACGTTGCCCCCCTGCATTGCGAGCACCTCCACCCCATTGTGACCGTGTCATTTTAAGATCCAAACTAAATTGGTTGAAATCATGCAACCAGATATTATATGGATCTTAAAATGACACGGTCACAATGGGGTGGAGGTGCTCGCAATGCAGGGGGGCAGCGTCCGCATGCCTATCCTGTAAGGAGAAGTGTAGGGTGTACGCTCGCAATCACCGAGCATCGCAATTGGCCGAGGACAAGGCGGCAAATCTGTGTGCTATATGCCACCGTATTGCGCCCGAGCCCGGATTGGCGCGGTGCCAAGCTTGTGGCCAGTACAAACGCGACCAATCCAAGCGTTGGCGGGATAACCTGACCGAGGGAGAGAGGTCGGCAAACTCCCACCGCAGCAACACGACACGACGACACAGGGGTGAAGGCTGGACCGCTGAAAGCAAAATCCCAAAAGAAGAGTAGGTCGGCGAGGTCGGCGGCGGGGTCAGCGGTCAGTCTTGTATTCGGTCGGCGGGGTCGGAGGCCGTCTTGCATGTCGTTGCATTGCAGGTTCCAGTCGGCCATGTATCCTCAAGGATGGGATAAGCCGCGCGCTACGTGCTTGGCGGTGATGCCAAACGGGAAGCCATGCGGAAAGCCGGGCACAGTCAACCGGTTGAATTCTGACATCAAGTCGTACAAGCGGGTTGCTGGCCAGGCCATCAATGTGCTGTGCACCAGCCATAACAGCATGTATGGGACAAAGACAACAACCAAGCAGCCAGCAGCAGCAGCAGCAGTTGAGGAGGAGGAGGAGGGGGAGGAGGAGGAGGAGGAGGAGCCAGCGGGTATGGCTGCTGGGCCAGCTACGCCAGCGGCCCGGCAGAAGCGCTTGAAGCAGGGTCGACTTGATGTGCTGTGGGCTAGTGCAAGGCCTGGGAGCCTGAGGCAAGCCTGAGGCAGCTGAGCAGCAGTTTGTTCGTGCTGGGTTTGCTTGCTCTGCTGGTTGCTTGATTGGTGCTAGGCTGATCTTGAGATGATGTTGCTACTCAGCTGCTGGTTGGTGCTATGTTGATGTTACAATGATGTTGAATGTTGTCGTCAGCAGCATGGCCAGGGACAGGTAGAAGGAGCCCTTGCGACCAGGTAGTCGAACCAGGGGCGTTTCTTACAAACCATGCCTTACTGTATGGCATGCTCAATACCTAAGGAGCGTCCCGGGCTGTATCATATTATATGATATATACAATGATATATACAATTTCATTATAAGCCCTGTTTCTGCAGCGCAAGACGCCTGCGGGGACCCTTTGTAACCGTGCGCGCTGAGGTTCGGGTGGCAGTTAGGCGGCAGTTGGCGGGCAGTACTGGGCAGTGTATCGTGCACCGGCATCATGGCTGACGCCGATGAGCGAATGCAGTTGGCAGCCTGCCCAACACAACCAGACAAAAACGATGGCAGGCCCTCCCTTGTCTGATCCTGTTGCAAGCTGTTTGTGCAGTGCACGTCTCAGCACGTCTGCACGTCGACCGCTGCACTTTGTAATACGGCTGAATGTTCATGGTGGCAGAGGTGGCGGGAGCCAGTCAGCCAGCAAGCTCTCGCTGTGGCCTGCGGCAGGGCCTCGGGGCGGCCTTCCCAATGGAGAGGGGGCAAAAGCAAAGAGGTTGCCTGTTTCCTTGCTCCCACCGTTGCCCTGTTGCCTCGCCGTTGCCTCCCCTGTAAGTAATCTCAACTGTAAACCTAACCCAACCCGGGTTGCCAACCCTAAACCCTCACCCTCACCCTGTTCCACGCTAGCATGGCACGTGGAGTAGAGGCAGAAGGTGAGCTCGCTTGCTGGCCCAGGCCCTTGAGCTCCTGGTGGATGTGCCCACGAGCCTGTTGGAGGCAAGCTACACCGTAGTGCCCCTCTCATAGGCTCTATTGGCCCACATCCCACCACCCACCTGCCCCCACCCTGCCACCCATTGCCCACACCCCAAAAAGGGTTGCAATTCTTCTCTGCAAGTCTACACCCATTCACCAGCACTGGCTGGGTGGGGCTTTGGCAGAGTCGAGCTGTGGCTGGGCCACTAGGCCCACACCCATGGATGGGCTGTTGCATGTCTGAGGGCTTCTAAGGTCAACCATGTTGAGGATGGGGCAATGTGAGTGTAGAGGGGCTGGCTGATGAGGAGATCGTGCGACGGAGCCCTGCACCCCCACCCTGCTCTTGCATCCCATCCCACCTGTTTGGTGAGTCTGTGTGGCAGTGGCACCTTGACTTGCTCTGCACCAGTAGCTAGCCTTCACAGTCAACCCTGCCGGGTCAACCAACAAGCAATGGGAGCATCAAGGGGAACCGTGCCTCAGTGCCCTTGCGGCACAACGGTTGGAGCAGGTCAGGGTCAGCTGGGTCGACTGAGCTACAGACTCAGGGTGGTAGGGGTATGCTGCAGAGCCAACCCGTGGGTGTAATGGGTGACGAGCTGGGGCACAACATGGGGCCAGCAGCAACAGCAACAGCAGCACGGTCAGGAAGATAAGCGTGTATACACCTCAAACAACAGCAGTGGCAGCAGCAGGATTAGCAGCAGGAATAGCAGCAGTATCAGCCGCAGCGCACCTTGAGGGTCCAGAAGCGTACGTTGTTCATCACAGTCCAGGCATCAGCCCGGGTGGGCACCTCCCCGGCTACCTTGTCCGTACCAGGGCTGACCATGTCGGGGCCTAGCTGCTTTGCAACCATATCAGCTCTGCGCCCAATATGCACATCATAACCATCACCAGACACATCACCAAATGGCACCATTGCACTTCATTGCCACAGACCAAGAGCCACAGGCAGGCACACAGAGGCTGTGGGGGATCAGTAGGGCTGATCCCCGTGTTTGTTTGGATAAGAGTGAGGACAAGGTTGAGTCAGCTATACAGCTTGTATTTTGGGCTTTACTCGGGACGCGAGTAGTGCACCAGCAAATATCATCAATGTAAGAACCAATGCACCTCCGTGTCCCGTTACCGAGGCTGAGGACAAGTGTGCAGGCACAGTCTGGAGTTCAGCTGCAGCTGGGATGCAGGTGGCCTGGCACCACGTCATGGTCAGGGCAAGACGCACATACACACATACACACACACACACACACATGTGAGAGCCTCATTAGAATGACAACAGCCCACCACAGGTGCAGGGGCACACGCTTGGCTGCAGCAATACAAGGTGGCCCAAGCAGGCTGCAACTGTGACCTGATCAGGCTACAGACCCTGGCTACCTTGACGCACAGCTTGACAAAGCGCTCTGCATGTGCATGAGGGCATGAAGGCATGAAGGTCAGGTCAGCCCATGAGGTGCCAGGATCAGTTCATGGTCAGGGTCAGGGTCAGGTCAGGCCCTGTCATGGGCAGGGCAGTTGAGAGTCTATGCACCATCATTACATTTTTTAAGAAGTGCCCTTCCGCCACTTTTGAGGCATTGCGCGATGAGACGGCTGTGACCTTTTCAAGCAACCTGGTTTTTTTTGGCTGACGTTCAAGAGGCTACGCTGCATTGGGCTGTGCAGGTGCGTGCAACGGGCTGCGGCCTTCCTCGCAAGCGAGAGGGATATTACACTAGATTGGGCTAGACTAGATTGGGTAGGTCAGGGGGAAGGGGGGCCCGGGTAAACCATAGTCATATTTGTCCATTGGCCATGTCCGGCTTCAGTACAAACAAAAAAGGAACGAAAGTTGGACAACCCATGTCATGCCCCCCCCTGTGATAATATTGCAATGTCATGCCAATCAAGCACCTGGAGAAGACAGCAAACAGCACCAAACACTGGTGTAAGTAACTGGAAACGTAAACCCCCCACCGCCCTCCTGCAAACCAGCAACAACTGCACATCATCCCATAGGCACCTGCCATCTACCACAGCATTCAAAGCATGGCCACGAATGCCTGTCCAAATCCGTCACTCAGCCAACATGCACCTGACACAGCGTGACGCAGGCCAGGCAAAGCACCCATGCCACAGGCTGCTGCTGCTGCTGTTGGCTAGGTTACACAGCATTGCCACGTACCAGCCAGTTTACAACAAGATCGACAGTGCCCCACCTGGTGTCTACTCTGTCCATATGTACTCCCACTGCCAGCCTGCTAGGGCACCACAGGTCACGCCAGGGTGCAGCGAGGCATGAGCAGTGGGGCTAAGTGGCTCAGGGCGTCAGGGCTAAGGGGCGTCACGGTGGCTCAGTGGCTCAGATTTCATGCACGCCAGCTGCTACATACTCACATGATGTGTGCGCCATACACATATATTGAAGAGTAATGCTGAACTCAATGTCTAAGACTCCAGTGGCTATCCCATCCCACCCCCTGTGTCAGGCTGCCACTAGGGCTACTGTCAGGCTCTGCTGGGCTCCTTTTTACCTGTTGACTGCAACCTGGGGCACCCACCCTGCCTACCCACTGGCTACCCACCCTGCCCGGCTACCCACCCTGCCTGGCTACCCACCCTGCCCGACCCACCCTGCCGGACCCACCCTGCCCCACCCACCCTGCCCCACCCACCCTGCCCCACCCTCAGCTCGACGGCACCCAGATCCCCAGCAGCACAACGCACCATCCCTTGATGATGCGGGCTGCTCATGCGGGCTAGCCAGGCCCTGCCTTCAGCAGCAGCCAAAGCAGCCGCACTTCGTTGCTGCAGCAGGCAAACATCATCATCAGCAGCAGCAGCCACCATCCCAGAAGCAGCGGGCAGGGCGGGGCGGGGCGGGGCGGGGCGGGGCGGGGCGGGGCGGGGCGGGGCGGGGCGGGGCGGGGCGGGGCGGGGCGGGGCGGGGCGGGGCGGGGCGGGGCGGGGCGGGGCGGGGCGGGGCGGGGCGGGGCGGGGCGGGGCGGGGCGGGGCGGGGCGGGGCGGGGCGGGGCGGGGCGGGGCGGGGCGGGGCGGGGCGGGGCGGGGCGGGGCGGGGCGGGGCGGGGCGGGGCGGGGCGGGGCGGGGCGGGGCGGGGCGGGGCGGGGCGGGGCGGGGCGGGGCGGGGCGGGGCGGGGCGGGGCGGGGCGGGGCGGGGCGGGGCGGGGCGGGGCGGGGCGGGGCGGGGCGGGGCGGGGCGGGGCGGGGCGGGGCGGGGCGGGGCGGGGCGGGGCGGGGCGGGGCGGGGCGGGGCGGGGCGGGGCGGGGCGGGGCGGGGCGGGGCGGGGCGGGGCGGGGCGGGGCGGGGCGGGGCGGGGCGGGGCGGGGCGGGGCGGGGCGGGGCGGGGCGGGGCGGGGCGGGGCGGGGCGGGGCGGGGCGGGGCGGGGCGGGGCGGGGCGGGGCGGGGCGGGGCGGGGCGGGGCGGGGCGGGGCGGGGCGGGGCGGGGCGGGGCGGGGCGGGGCGGGGCGGGGCGGGGCGGGGCGGGGCGGGGCGGGGCGGGGCGGGGCGGGGCGGGGCGGGGCGGGGCGGGGCGGGGCGGGGCGGGGCGGGGCGGGGCGGGGCGGGGCGGGGCGGGGCGGGGCGGGGCGGGGCGGGGCGGGGCGGGGCGGGGCGGGGCGGGGCGGGGCGGGGCGGGGCGGGGCGGGGCGGGGCGGGGCGGGGCGGGGCGGGGCGGGGCGGGGCGGGGCGGGGCGGGGCGGGGCGGGGCGGGGCGGGGCGGGGCGGGGCGGGGCGGGGCGGGGCGGGGCGGGGCGGGGCGGGGCGGGGCGGGGCGGGGCGGGGCGGGGCGGGGCGGGGCGGGGCGGGGCGGGGCGGGGCGGGGCGGGGCGGGGCGGGGCGGGGCGGGGCGGGGCGGGGCGGGGCGGGGCGGGGCGGGGCGGGGCGGGGCGGGGCGGGGCGGGGCGGGGCGGGGCGGGGCGGGGCGGGGCGGGGCGGGGCGGGGCGGGGCGGGGCGGGGCGGGGCGGGGCGGGGCGGGGCGGGGCGGGGCGGGGCGGGGCGGGGCGGGGCGGGGCGGGGCGGGGCGGGGCGGGGCGGGGCGGGGCGGGGCGGGGCGGGGCGGGGCGGGGCGGGGCGGGGCGGGGCGGGGCGGGGCGGGGCGGGGCGGGGCGGGGCGGGGCGGGGCGGGGCGGGGCGGGGCGGGGCGGGGCGGGGCGGGGCGGGGCGGGGCGGGGCGGGGCGGGGCGGGGCGGGGCGGGGCGGGGCGGGGCGGGGCGGGGCGGGGCGGGGCGGGGCGGGGCGGGGCGGGGCGGGGCAAGGCAGGGCAGGGCAGGGCAGGGCAGGGGGCAGGGGCATAGCATCAGGGGCGTGGCCTCATGATGACTCATTGCCGACGTGAGATTCAGTTCATTGTATGGGGCCTTTGTGGCTCATTAGCATGGTGTGACCAGTGAGGTCAAAGAGCAACTGATCTAGTGGGACAGCATCAGGTGCTGGCAGGGGTGTTGTTTTGCGGACCTGCTCGTGGCTTCTCAATCACATCGATGACCTGCATGGGCGGTCGCAGTGTGCCAGAAAGTCACACATCTCTTAATTAACCACTATGCAAGCCTGCACTCCATGCACGCTTGCAGCATCCATGCTATATCACAGTTCGGGAAATGAGAGTAGACAGGAAGGGCAGCTCCCATTGTGACTCTCTAGCATGGCTTGTGTGTTGAGTGAATGTCCAATACATATAACATGAGTACCCAAATATCTGCACACAGGATGCAGCATGCGCTCATGCATGGCCCCACCCATGTTCTCGTGCTCCACCATGGGCCCCATGACCCATGTGTGCTACCATGCATGCTTGCATGCATGCACCAATGCGCACCTCCTTGAGAGGCTGCCGGTGCTTGTGCAGCACCCTGTCCTTTGCCCACTGCTTCTCCCTGTTCAGCTGGTTCTGTGTCATGTTGATGGCATCTGCACAGTGCTCCCCACCACAGCCCAGGTTCAACAGGAGGCTGAGAAGAACAGGGCGGGCAATCAGGGAGGGCATGGGGGCACCCTGCAACAGCCCAGGTGCAACAGGAGGCTGAGGGAGCAGGTCTGGGGAACAGGTCTGGGAGGTCAGGCTTGGGAGGGCCTGGGAGGGAAGGCGGTGGCAACGAGGAGGTACACAGATAGGTTCCTAATCTGGTGCATGGTGTATGTAGTGATGGCCTGATAGCTCCTGTGGCTACTTGGGTGGTGAAGGTCTGGTTGGTGAAGGTCTGGGTGGGAAGAACGTCAGTGCTGGCAGAGAAGGGTTTGGGAGGGAGGGGAATGGGGAGATAGGGAGTGTGGCGCAGTCATGAAACCAAAGGCTGTATCAGGTGTGACAGCATCCTCAACATCATGACCCAGGCACAGGCCCAACGTTGCCAAGTGCATCATAGATAACTACCCCCCATAGATACATCCCCATCGTGCAGCACTTGACATCACCTCAGCAGTAGAGCATGCAAGCAGCCTTAGTCGCCTTGGTCACCTTCAATCACTACATCATACATCAACAACGCACCCTGCCACCCACCCTTACTCCTCCCCACCTCCTGGTCAGCCTAATACCCCTCCCCACCATTCAGCCGCTACATCAGCAGAGCAGGCCAGTGGAGTGGTGCTGAGAAGCCCCTACCTTGAGGCAGGGGCATATTATCATCATGACCCATGACATGCACAAGGGGGCTGTCCCAACTATGCCAAACGCATCATACATGACTTCCATCCCCATGGTACGGCATGAGACATCGCCTCAGCAGTGGAGCATGCAAACAGCCTACCTTCTGTCGCTACATCAGCAGAGCCAGCCAGCGAAGTGGTGCTGAGGAGCCCCTACCTTGAGGCAGCAGCTCCTTAAACCAGGACGTCGCCTTAATGGCGGCTATGCTGGGTCGGTCATTAGGGTCTCGCTGCAGCATGGACCTCAGCAGTGCCATGCACTCAGGGGCTACCTGCACATGCCATGTCATGCCCCCACCCCTCCACACACGCACCGACTGCACATGGCAGCGTCCATGATACAATGATACATCATGCGCCTCATGCGCCACGCTGCACTGCTGCCCCTCCTGCTGTCCTGGTGTACTCTGCCAGTGCTGGGCACTTAGGTGACTTTGTGAACAGCCCTGGGCTGTTGTGCTGCTTGAACACTACTGCTTGTGCTGCAGGCAGGGCATGGGAGGAGGCAGACTCAAATACTGGGGTCGTCTGCAGTGAGAAGTGGCAGAGATCAGACCTTGCTGGGCTGGCTGCGTCCTGTGCTTGCTGCCCAGAAAGATCAGAGGAGGACTCACCGGCCGGCCTCCTGCTGTGGGCGGGTCAGGGTAGCGCACGTCAGCTGCCAGCAACCGCCTGCAGCCAGGCAGCCTCACACCAGGGCACATCAGCAACCCACTGCTTTTTTCGACCCTACCCTACCACCTCCAGGCCCATGCAATGCACGCTGCACAGCCAGCCGACCTACCCTGCTCTCATCTCATCTCACCTGGATTCCAAAGTGCAATGTCAGAGTGCAAGCTGTCGCAGGAGATCTATGACTGAGGCGTGGCTGAGTCAAGTAAACGGCTTGCAATACTGAAATATATTCAGACCACTTTGACCCGACCCGGCTTGAGCGCCTGGTTGAGCCTGAGCCCAAGCCCGAGCCTGAGCCTGAGCCTGAGCCTGAGCCTGGTCCAGCCCTGATCTAAGCCTGAGCCTGAGCCTGAGCCTGAGGCTGAGGCTGGGCCTGAGCCTGAGCCTGAGCCTGAGCCTGAGCCTGAGCCTGGGCCTGAGCCTGAGCCTGAGCCTGAGCCTGAGCCTGAGCCTGAGCCTGAGCCTGAGCCTGAGCCTGAGCCTGAGCCTGAGCCTGAGCCTGAGCCTGAGCCTGAGCCTGAGCCTGGGCCTGAGCCTGAGCCTGAGCCTGAGCCTGAGCCTGAGCACCTGGCCAAGCACACCCACTTGATGTTGTCCATGGGTTTGTCTGCAGCCGTGCCGCAGGCAGTGACTGGCACCCGAGCCGCGCCAAGACCACCCTGCGCAGCCTGCTGCAGGTGGGCGCTGCTGGGTGAGCCAAAAGGATAGCGGTGGAACAGCAGCGTGTACAGCAGCACACCCAGTGCCCACACATCCACCTGCAGGGAGGAGGGAGGCAGGCAGGCATGAAAGTATGCAGCCCAAGGTGTCAATGCAGCAATGTGGGTGCCCATGCAGCATGCAGTCAGGGTGATGAGGTGTGAAGCATTGGCAGTCACACCAGTGCTGGGCGATTGGGTAATAATGTAATAAGTCGGGTATAATCCAGCGCAAGTAACGGTATTAAGTCGAAAAGGTCATCCTCAAAATGAGTGAACCTTTTTACATCGGTTATAGCTCCACCGCCCGTCTGGTACTCCGCTTATTACTTATCCCCCAACAATGTATCCCATCTTCCGCAAACCCTAAGGGCTAGGGTGTGGGGCTACAGCCCAGCCTGTTGCATGCTGACCCACTAGGGCTGGGGTGTGGGGCTATGTGGGATATTCTGCATCCATGTCCTACAAGGGAGTATGCTGTATGGAGCTAGATGGTAATTTTCAATGTAATAAAAACCCTTGAAAATAGTTAACTTAATGATTACATGATAAGAGTAACGAGAAATCCCTGTTTTACGTCTTTGTAGTAATACGTCTTTGGCGAATCGCCCAGCACTGAGTCACACCCGCCCACATGCCCACTGGCAGCACCTGCACCAGCTCCCTGCCACCATGCACCAGCACCTCTAGGTGCCAACTGGGGTGCAGCTGCTGTCCCCTCCACCCACACTGCCTACCCTCCCTGCCACCCCTAGCCCAGTGCCTGCCCTGGCTGGTCACCTTGGTGCCGTCATAGGCCTGAGAGCCAGTGGGGGCCAGTGGCAGGGTGCCACTCTCCAGCCACGGCTTCAGCAGCTCCGGTGCCAGGTAGGCAGGGGTGCCCACATGGGTCACACATGGGTTCTCAGCATTGTGGCGCCGGCTGAGGCCAAAGTCAGCCAAGCGCACCAGGGGCAGGGGCACGCCCTGGACTGACTCCAGCAGCACGTTCTCCAACTTGATGTCCCTGGAAGAAAAAGGTGGGGCAGGGTGGGGCAGGGCGGGGCGGAAAGGAGGTATGGTGTTGTGTGTAGGTACACGGGTCCATGGTGCAAGGGTGCTCAGTGCAGTGGTGAGCTGTGAATGCAGTTACAGCCGCAGCTTAGACAGGCACTGCAGTCACAGCCACAGGTGCGGCGCATCGCCTGACCTGTGCACCACCTGCTTGGCATGGCAGTACTCCAGTGCCAGCACCAGCTGCTGCAGGAACCAGCGCGCCATGCCCTCCTTCAGGCCCCATGCTACAGGCGGCCCTGCAGCTACCAGGCAACAGGCAGCTGGAAGCATCTGGAGGTTGCTCGAGTGTAGCTACACCTTAGGGGGCTGGCTGCAAGTGGCCAAGCACAGATAGCTGAGGGGAAGGTTGGGGAAGCAGGTTTAGGGTCGCAAGCATGCTCGGACAGCATCTATTGGTGGGGTGCGCTGAGGGGTAGGAGGCTGGTGTAGCAGGTCACAGGGGGCTCGGGGTACTGAGGCAGGATCAGGGAGGTAGGGGAGGGAGCGGGCACACACCTTGCACCTCACTAGGCTTCCTGCCTGCATGGGAGTGGCCATGCTTTTCCAGGTAGTCCAGCAAGGACCCAGCTGTGCACAGCAGGGCGACCAACACAGTACAGACAGGCTCAGTGCAAGCAGGAGGCACAGTGCAGGATGGCTGCGAGCAGGGCTGATGCACGATGTGTGTGGTGCAGGTGTGCAGGGTGTGGGGCTTCTGAAGCCATGGCAAGGTCAACAACATGCAGTAAGACAGGCTGGGTGGAGAGGGTGGGAAGGGGAGGGTAAGGAAAGGGTTTGAGAGGGGAAAGGTGAGGAGAACAAGAGGAAAGTGGAAAGAACACACAGTGAGGGGGGGTGCCTGGAACAGTGGGCGAGCTGCAGCCAGATCAGCAAGCCACCGCACCTGTGCAAGCGTCCATGGCAATGCCTACATGCGTGGTCCCAGCGCGGAACACCTCACGCATGCGCACGATGTGAGGGTGATCCATGCTCCTGCATACCCAGGATTAAACACCAACGTGATGTGATCACGTGGATGTGAAACATAGGCCACAAGGTAGGGAAAGAGCAGGCTCACCAGTGCAGCTGGACTTCCCGGCGCAGCAATTGCATGTGTTGCCCCTGGCGTTGGATCAGCTTCACAGCTCGGTAGTTGTTGACGCGGGAGTCCCTGCGATGAAACGGCAGGAGTGCCGGCTCCTAATACCCGCCGGTAGGTCTTGCCGGGGATTCGCTGTAGACTCTGGGTTTCGCATCCTGGAGCCGCACGTAGTGCTTACTGAGCTAGAACGACCAATCCAAAGGCCCCCTCGCCAAGGATGGCTTTGGGAACATAGTGTGTGCCCGTCAATAAGTCTTGAGCGCTGCGAAGCTTGTCTTCGGGGGGAGGCTGCGCCATATCGTCGTCAATGGCTATGTGAGGGAAACAGTTAGTATTTGCTCGCTAGTGGCTATGGAACAGCAGTGGATAGATGTTAATGCGATACCTGCGGCCTTCATCTGTGTTTCCCGGCGGTTACGGCGGTTTGGGAAACTGCTCACTCCAAATGGGCCCCCACATGCGCAGCTTACTTTATAAGCGCATGACCCGGTTTGTTAAGCAATGTTTAACACCCACTACAGTAATTTCCACATTGTTGGTGGCTATGGAACAACAGTCTCATTCCGAGACGAACCATATACAAAGAACACCCCCTCGCCGAATGTGCATGAATTTGCGTGTGTGTCGAGGATGCCACATGTCACGTTGTTTGCTACATGTTGTACGTGCAAGGTGTTGATCCATTTCATACTCCGGCTTGCAGGCCCAACAAAACTCATTCAACAAGGAACAACATGTCGGCCTGTGGGTAATCTCACTCAGCTACTACAAACACGTTGTAGCATCCTCGGTCGCACCCTTGATGACTACCAACCCCACACCGGTGGCACTCGTTCCTGGGGCAAACCCCCTTGACCACTGGGCACCCCATCAAAACTAACAGCGTGCTTACTTAGTGCTATCTTATCAAGGGCAAGAAGTGTGGGTGCATACTCCAGCTTGCAGGCCTTGTGAGCTGCTTGTGGTCTCGCTGCTCCCAACATCGCTACTGATTGTTAGCTAAGTTGTTATGATGTGGATATGACTTTGCCAAGCACAGCCGCTGCGGGTGTGCCGGTCAGAAAATTACGGCCCCAATCAAGCCTGCTGGTATGGCTAAGAGCGGTGTCAGCCATATCGCTGCCACGGCGAGCAGGCGAGCGATTGCCCTGGCCTCTTGAACCAGCAGACTCCCGGTTCAACTCCTGAGTAGGACATTGGCAGACAGGACCCAGGCACACGCCATGCACTGAGCACCCTGACATTACGGATACTACCAACCCCAAAGTCTAGGCATCACATCATGTTGAGTCAGTGATATGGTTGCCGGTCAGGTTGCCGGCAGAAACGGACTGCAGCTATGGCATCTCTTACAGTCACTCTGCAGGTAAGGCTGCAAGGCTGTATACACTCCAATAAGCACGACTGCCAACAGCATGACCTTGTGTAGCATGGTTGTTGAGGGAGTCAACACCCATTTACCAACACGCCAGGGTCCCCGTAATCTGACCTGAACTGCATGGCAGGTGCTCCAGTGTTGCTCCCCAGGGCTGGCGGTGAAGAAGGACTCTAGGCGGTCCGGCTTGACCCAGGGCGGGCGCAGCACATAGTACACCCCGCCATCATCAGGCGTGGTATGCCAGAATTCCCCAACCTGTGTGAGTAGGGATGGTGCACACGAGGCTGGAGCAATGCGAGTATAGGGGCTGGCTGGTGAATAGGTGTTGTGAGCGAGCCCTCCGCCCATAGGTTGCTCTTGCATCCCATCCCACCTGTTTTGGTGAGCCTGTGTGGCAGTGCGCTTGACGTGCTCTGCACCAGCAGCTAGCCTTCACAGCCAACCCTACCAGGACAGACCTGTCTGCTCTCTTGGTGTGCACTAGTGATTTTTTGCGTAATACGTAACGATCGGAACCAAAAGCTTGTTTTATAGGCCTGGATTTCGTTACCAAACGGACCCTGGCGTTGGCTGGCCTCGGCTGCTTCGTAGACGAAAAAGTATTTTTATGTGTAATATTCATATAAGAACATAACTTTGCACAATAAAATGCTGCGATACTTGTTTTTCGTTACCAGTCGGGACCAGCTGCGTAACCAGCCATGTGATGGTCCTGGACCCTTCGTGACCAGCATCAGCTTGGCTGTTTTGAAAAAAAAAAAACCGGTGTGCACCCACTGACCTTGGTCAACCTGTAGGCGTTGACCAGCTCATTGCAGCGCACAAACACGTTCATGTAGGCCCGCATGCCGTCTAGGCTGTCGATGCTGTCCACGCTGATGCGCACCACCCAGCAATCCTGGTGGTTCTCGAACACCGACACCTCAGCACCGGCCCAGTCCTGCAGTCAGAGACCGCAGCAGCAGTGTGCCTAGGGCAGTGTGACTGGGGCAGTGTGACTGGGGCAGTGTGACTGGGGCAGTGCACTGGGAGACCAGTTGAGTGCTCAGGAAGGGTGTACTGGCAGGGCTGGGGCAGGGCAGGGGGAGTCAGCAGCCTGCTGGGGGCTCTCATCATCATCACCGTCACCACCTTCATCATCACAACATGCACCTCTGTACAGCATGGTTGAACACCAGCAGGACTCGACCAAGTTGTCACTCTGGGGGTGCTGAGGGTCAGTGTTGGGTTAGGGTTAGGGGCTAGGGTTAGGGTTTAGGCAGGCGGTGGGAGCACCAAGGGATGGGGCCTTGATGACTTGACAGTGGGCAACAGGTGTGATGCGCCTGTGGGCAGGCAGTGAGAGCAGCAAGGGGCACAGCGCTTCAGCACCCTTGTGGCAAAATGGTTCAAGCAGGTCAGGGTTAGCTGCGTCTGGGTCTAGGACTGAGCTGGGTTAGCTGGGTCTGGGACTGAGCTACAGACTCAGGGTGGTAGGGGTGCGCTACAGCGTCAACCCTGTGGGTGTTAGGGGTGACGTGCTGGGGCTCAGCATGGGGCCAGCAGCAGCAGCAGCTCGGCCAGGGGAGATCAGCGCTACAAAGCCTTAGACAGCCGCCGCAGCAGCAGTGGCAGCAGCAGCGGCGGTAGCAGCAGCCGCAGCAGCAGCAGCAGCAGTGGCAGCAGCAGTAGCAGCAGCAGCAGCAGTGGCAGCAGCAGTAGCAGCAGCCGCAGCGCACCTTGAGGATCCAGGAGCGTACGTTGTTCATCATAGTCCAGGCATCAGCCCGGGTGGGCACCTCCCCAGCTAGCTTGTCTGTACCAGGGCTGACCATGTCAGGGCCTAGCTGCTTTGCAGCCATCTTCGCTCTGCGCTCAAGATGCGATCATCATCATCATCATCATCATCATCATCACTTACCTAGCCCTAACAGCTGGCACCGCTGCACTACATTGCCACAGACTAAGAGCCACAGGTAGGCACACAGAGGCCGAGAACAAGTGTGCAGGCACAGTCTACAGCTCAGCTGCAGCTGGCTTGCAGGTAGCCTGGCACCACATCATAGTCAGGGCAAGGCGCACACACAAACTCAGGAGCACATACGCCATCCCCCACATCATCAGGGCATCAGCCCACCAGAGGTGCAGGGGCACACGCATGGCTGCATCACTACAAGTGTAACCTAATCGGGCTACAAGGGTGACCTGATTAGGCTACAAGGGTGACCTAACCAGGCTACAGCGTCCAGAGCTAATCTGTAAGAGCCTTTGCAAGAGCAGCTGCGCCTTCTGGCCCTCAGCTGTCGTAGGATCAGCTCCTGATGAAGGGGTTGGTTGCCATGTGAAGGAAACAGCTGAACCTGGTTCTACAATATGCAATATTGAGTGATGCAATGGAGGGGCCTGCAGTGCTTTCGTTGTGACAGCCAACATGGATGAGGGGTGGGGATGTGAAAGTCTGCTTGGTGTACAAGGTGGATAGACCAGGCTGCGTGTCAGGCTGCATGTCAGGCTGCTTGTCTGGCTGCTTGACTGCAAAGACCTGCCTCGCGTTGAGCGGCGCAGACTGTCCCGTCAACCGCACCGTAAACAGTCTGCGCTGCTTTCAGGACCTAGCCAGCATCCAATGCAACGGCTGTCAAAGGACGGCTGTTTGATTTACTGTCCTCAGCTACAGCATCCAAAGCACACTCACATGTGCACCATGCGTGCGGTGTCCTTGTCCTCATATGCCCCTCCTTGGTAGGGGTAGGCCAGGCCCTGCTGCCAATCATGCTGCTTGCTCATGTGGCAGACTCCTGGTGGGACAAACTCCTTGCCTCCTACCTGCATACAACAACAGGACAACAGCGGCAACAGCATGCACGCACACAGACAGCCCTGGGATGCATCTGGTTGTCGGCGCGCTCAGGTCATGTGTGGCAGTCAGGGCAATGCCCTACATGCCCACAGCTAGAGTCGCTGTGTGCTCCATAGCTGTTGCCGACATTGGCATTGGCACGTGGGGAGGGGTGGGTTGCTGAGGCTGCGCTGCAGGCCTGCCACCTAGGAGCTGTATAGGCCTGACATAGTGGCATGACAGGATCCCCTTGAGCAAGCATCAATCTACAGCCTAACAAAGATTGGGCATAGGTACGGGGTTCAAGACCCTGGCAGCTGCTCACTGGGATTGCAACCTATCGATTGTGGTCACGCCGTGCAGGCCTTTCTTATGCCAGGTGCATGAGAGCCCCTATGAGGCAATACTGGCTGTCCTAGGAGCGATTACCCAGGACCACTGGTCCAGCCTCACCACATCCACACTACCTCCACTGCTCTGGGCTGCATTCACCAGCCCCCATTGCTGGGGCCCCCCTCCTAGGCCCACCACTTGCCTCAACCTGCCTTGCCCTGCTTCAACCTGCCTTGCCCTGCCTTGCCCTGCCTCAACCTCCTTTGACACTGGGCTGCATCGTGGCTACCTGAACCGTTGACCGCAGCCCTGGTCACCTCCGCTGCCTGCTGACTTCTAGGCTTTGCTCCTACTGACCGCAATGCGCTTGGCTTCGCTCTCCACTCGTGCTTTGCTGGCTAGCTCGTCCGCCATGTGGTAGTTTGTAGCCTGGTACTCAAACACCTGGGCCCATGCATGCAGCCAGGGTGCATGGCGTACAAGCACATGGACATGCCACAGCAGCTTGAACGAGTGTCAGTGCTGTGTCAGCAAATGACTTATGCATTGCTGCAAGAACACAGGCTGCGGTGGCTGGGTTGCATTGCTCACGTGTCCAACTCTGGCATTGTGAAGCAGCTGCTGTGGGCTACTAAACCCAGCACAGCAGAGCAGGCAGACAGGGTGCAACACAGGTCTGTGAGTGGTGTGCACTTGACCTGTAACCTATGACCCAGGCATCAGTGCAGGCTGCTAGCCTTGCAGGCAATGAGTGGTATGGGTTGTGCCAGGACTCTTAGGCCTGGCATGCCTGCATCAGGCGAGCCTGTATTGGTGTAGCCTTTGGTTTATGTGTTGCAGCAACGCTGGTGGTATCCATTTGAACTGCATGTTGGCAAATGCCATGCAGTGAGTACTGTGTAGCCATGAGCCCAGTGGCGAGTCCTGTGCTGCTGTTGACACAGCTGATAGGGCCAGCATGAGCTTCTGAGCCCTGCCAGCTATGAGCTACATCTAATCTAGGTAAGCCAGGGCCAGACAGCTGTCAGCTGTGGCGAGTAGGATGGTATGTAGGGGTGTCGGTAGCTCAGGTGGCTCCACCTGCATGGCCAGCTGCTGCTGCTGCTGTCGCTGCAGCCGCCACTGCTGCCGCTGTCGAGCACGCCCATGCTGCAACAGCCACAGGGCCTGACCTGAAACAGGCCCTGCTGGTTGTCAGGCCGTGAGCGCAGGAGCGGTCCACCACGGGCAGGCTGCAGGAACTGGGTGGCTGCAGCTTGACGGGCGGTCCGAGCTGCCACCACCTGCAGGTAACAGCCAGGTGGTTAGAGCTACATCATGTGTGTATGGTTTGAGGAAGCTAAGGCAGGGCATTGGCTTTACAGACGCAGCACCTGCTGGTGTTTGATGTCATCAGGGAGGTGTCGGATGTAGTCATAGTTGCCTGCATTGATGTGAGCATGGTATACAGCCAGAATTTCAAGTGGAGCGCTCAAGGCTGATCATAGCTCCCCCTGCTGGGAAGTGAGGGAAGGCACTCACGGAATGATCGTTAAAGTAATGTGTAGCAATACATCACCTGTGTGGAAAGTCCTATGGATGAAGTCCTGCTCGGAATTGAGGTATGTTGGCAGCACACTTGACACGTTCGGAATGGCATAGCGTGGGATGTAGCCCACAACGTCACCCTCCGGGCCCTCCTCCGTACCTCTCCTAAGTAGGCATAGCGCAACACTGACTTATGATGACAATAGCATACAAAGCGCGCAGCACTGACTCGGGGTAAGCAAATGTCTCACGCGCTGCTCGACTCCGACATGTCCCTTTAATTGTTATGTATGTGCGTGCGCCAGGCTATGCTAGTGTTGAGGCTGGCAAGATGTGCTGCGATGCCACCTAGCGAGTATTGACTAGCAACAGGCTCACCTCCATGCAAAGAAAGTTTGCTAGCATTGGACCTATAGTGTACCTACATATATTTTTGACTGAGTGGCTGCGAAGATACGGGCTTCCTATCACAGGGGGGTGGTTTCAGGTAGTTGGGAACGCCTGACCTACACATTAAGTGTAATGTTTTGCCTGGACAGAGCTGCCTTTTATCCCAGTGCATGGGCTACTCTGACTGACATTAATGGCTCACGTGTGATTCAGTCGCAGCTTCGTTACCCCAGTTGCGGGCCCCTTCAGCAGCAACAGCAGCCCAGCGGAAGCCCCTGGTGCAGCAGCAGCAGCGGCCCATGCGGTGGGACTTCCCGCATTGGCAAGACCATAGCTGAGCAGCATCAGTTTGTATTTGACCCAGCCACGCAGATTGGGGTGGGCATTGACCCTGGCGTCACCCAGGCAGTCAGTGCAGCCTCAGGGGTGTGGGACGTGAGATAAGGCCAGCTGGTGGCAGACCAGCTGGCCCGGTGGAAGCTGACCAAGGGCCAGGTGCGGCAGGCCAGGTGTCCTGAACAATGCCCGCCGCACCACCCAGCGGTGGCTAGCACCCATCCAGCCCCACCTCCAGCACCTGGTAGCAGCCAGCTCAGCCAGCACCTCCCTGGAAGCCAACCTGAAGCACATCACCGTCACCCTGGCCACCAGGGACGCGATGTGGGAGTTGTACCTGGACCCCGAGTGGGTACGGCAGCGGCTGAGGCTGTATGGAGCCCAGGACCGGGCGCTAGCACAGTTCTTCAAGAAGGTGAGGGTAAGTAGGTGGGCGGGAGGGTAAGGAACCTGGCTGATGAGCGCACATTTGTGTTTGACCCAGCCACGCAGATTGGGGTGGGCATTGACCCTGAAATTACCCAAACATTCAGTGCAGCCTCAGGGGTGTGGCACTAGGGTTCAGGCCAGCGGGTGGCAGCCCAGCTGGCCCGGTGGAAGCTGACCAAGGGCCAGGGCAAGTGGCCTGAACAACGCCCGCCGCACCACCCAGCGGTGGCTAGCACCGATCCAGCCCCACCTCCAGCACCTGGCAGCAGCAAGCTCAGCCGGCACCTCCCTGGAGGCCAACCTGAAGCACATCACCGTCACCCTGGCCACCTAGGACGCGGTGTGAGAGGTGCAGCTGTACCCCAAGTGTACGGCAGCAGCTGAGGCTGTATGGAGCCCAGGACCGGGCGCTGGAGCTGTTCTTCAAGAAGGTGAGGGTAAGTAGGTGGGTGGGCGGGAGGGTAAGGAACTGAGAGGTGGTGGGTTGGGCATGAAGTGAAAGAGTGGTTGACTGTGCCATGCCTAACCTGGTGCCACCATGCCAGCCACCCTGTGTGCCTTGTGTGCATGGCTGCAGTTGGAGAAGGAGATGGCGGAGTTGTCCATGGAGTGCCAATCGGTTGCCAAGCAGATGGTGGTATTGTTTGGTGCAGCAGGCATTGGCACCCAAGGAGGGTGGGGTGCTGATGCGGGCCTGCGGGCCTGCTGCAAGGCCCCGGGGCACAGACCAGGGCATGATGTGGTGCCTCGTAGTGGCATCACGAAAGCCCCCACAGGCCCCATGCAGCAGCCAGGAAGCCAGACAGCCAGCAGTCTCAGAGCTTGGGCCCAGCACTCCCTCGCCAGCTAAGCGCAGTAAGCGCACCAAGGCTGAGCAGGCATCTGAGCCCACCCAGCCCACCAAGGGCAAAGGCAAGGCCCAGGGCGAGGCTGCTAACGCCAAGCCAGCACCATAGCCAGGCAGGTGGGTAGACAGGTACTGCAATGTAGCTCTGAACATGCAGCGCATTGGGGAGAGCAGGTGGCGCCCGCTGGAGCTGTGCTGGTGGCCTGACCTGCCAGCTCTGCCAGCCAAGGGCAAGGAGTACCCAGGCCTGGGCTACAAGCGGGAGCGAGACAAGCCACCCGAGGCCCATGAGCAGCAGCCTCCTGCTGAGCCACAGTAGTGTGTCTCCCCCTCTTGAGCTGTCATCAGCTTACAGCAGCAGCACAATAATGTGTGCCTTGCTTTGAGCTGTCATCAGTGCATGCAGGTCATGCCAACTCTAGACTAAAGCCCTAGTGGTCAGGCAACAGTGTGGGCGGTAGGTGATCATGCACCATGTCCATGTGCATTGGGTATACTCCACGGGGAGCACTTTTGTATAATTGACGGGCCGCGGACCTCAGATATACCAGATATTCGCCTCTACCTGTTGTCGTCGATGAAGTGCAAGTAGCGAAGCAATACACGACCGTAACAATAACAATACAAGATCTGGATCAGTCGGCAACTTACATGGGGCCATGCCGACAGCAATGCCAACAGCAATGGGTTGCGTCAGCTCGCACTAGCTTGATGGAGGCCGTAAGGAGGGATCACTGCAACTGCAAGCTACACCCAGCATGGAAGCACCAGCCATCCCACAAACTATCAGGCCGCCCACCACAGCTCAACCTCTCAATACCTCCCATATCATGCACTCTCATCCATGCCCTGCATAAAGCTTTAGCTCCAACTTGCTGCCATGCAAGCATGCATGCATGCAGATAACTATGTAACACCAGGCATTTGTAAGGGACTCTCATGCAGACACCCCTGCTCCGGCCTCTCTAATACGTCCCTTGCTACTGCCCTACCTGGAGGCACGTCACCTGTGCATATATCGCCCACTAACTGCCAGGTTGTGGAGGTTGAGAGCCCAAGCTCTACTAATAAGATTAACTACCAACTCCCACCCTGGTCACCACACTTCACTCAATACCATGCTCCAAAACATCACCAAGGCCACATGGACCTTGGACCCAGGCCCTTGCCTGACCCATGTCAGCATACACTTTTCCACACTTTCCCTGACCCATGGCTTTCCATGGCTGCCAGCAGCTCGCTACATCTCATGGCGCAGGTCACGAATGAGCAAAATCTTTCCAGTGCAGCCAGGCTAACTGTAGCGATGGTGTGAGTTCATCCTCATTTTTTCCATTCTCCTCCTCATGCATGCCTCCATACCTTCAGGGTACACTGCCACCCCCTGCCCCTCCATGCCTCACTTCGATGCAAACAGGCCCTTAGGGATGCCCCACCAGCCATGCACCGCAAAGCCAGACAGGGCCTGAGCGAGCAGCAGCGGGATGGGTTGCGCTGAGGGAGGCTTGGCCAGCAGTGCCCAGTCAAAGGGCACCCTGCAAGGTGGTGGGCAGCACGGCGGAGATGGGGTGAGAGCGACGAGGCAGGCAAGGGGCCGGGGGGTACTAGCCAGCAGCAGGCAAGAAAGCAGGAGAAGGAGAACGTGCCCATCTTTTCCAGTTGTCATCAGTCCCGCATATCAGCAGGAAGAACAACAGGTTTTAGCAGTACTTTCGTCACACCTCCAAAAAAACAATATGGTGTTGCACAATGTGGGCAGGACCACACCTGGTAGCAGCAAGCAGGGCCAGGACCAAAACCAGGGCCCAGGTTAGGGTGGGCAGCAGGGGCAAGGAGCCCCGCTCCTCATGCCTCACCTGACCACGGCCTTTTGAGGGTAGTCGAAGAAATGGGTGTTGTTTATCTGGCCCATGCCAGACCCCACATCTGCCAGCGTCTGCTGCCCAGCAAAGGCGCCCCCTGAACGCAAGGTAATGCAGGCCGAGGTCCATGCTTGCTTCCCTTAAGCTCCCACCCGCCTGCCCTTCTTCCCTCTCTTTCCCTCCGGCTCCTTCTGCTCCCCTTGCCAACAGCCTCACAGCCTTCACACCCACATGCTGCCTGCATGCTGCCTGCATGCTGCCTGCATGCTGCCTGCATGCTGCCTGCATGCTGCCTGTATGCTGCCTGCATGCTGCCTGCATGCTGCCTGCATGCTGCCTGCATGCTGCCTGCATGCTGCCTGCATGCTGCCTGCATGCTGCCTGCATGCTGCCTGCATGCTGCCTGCATGCTGCCTGCATGCTGCCTGCATGCTGCCTGCATGCTGCCTGCCTGGCTGACAGCCAGCTGGTGTGGGCTGTCCTGCCCCCTGACAGCAGCCTGCACCTGCCTTGTGAGGGGTTTTCATATGAGCCAACCACAACGTTGATTAAGAGGTGGGGTGTTCAAGTCACAGTGACTACACAGCTCTTCCTGTTTTAATGACCCAGCCTATGTGGAGCCTCTCTGCTTCCATGCCTACATGGCAGCATGGTTGTACGGTTGCATGGCTTACTCACAGACAACATGGGGAATAGGGTAGCCTATTGCTGACCAGGTGTTGACCATCACAGTGCCGTACTCCAGGTCATGGAGCATCTGCACCGTGGCAGGCAGTACAGAAGCAGGGCAGGAGGGCAGAGGGGCAGAAGGGCAGGGTACTGCTCAGCCCGGCTTGCACTCATCACCACACCCTCATGTCTTCACCATGATGACCTCCCACAACACCTTCCACACCTCCACATGCGCCAGCCCCTGTCCTTGAACCACCTGACCCCTGCGCCCTTGCCTTCAAAAGCCCTGCCTTTGCCCATGCCAGAAGCACCCCTGCACCTCAGGCCCTTGCCCCACCCCATCATGGCCCTGGCCTTGCGCCCCAGCCTCTCACCTGCTCAGCCTGCTGAGGCCAGTCGCGCTGCGTGTCGGGGTGCAGGAGCACGGAGCAGGACAGGGTGCCCCACACCTGTGACCCACACCACACACACCAGCTCTGATGCTTACACCCTGTACTGGACCCCTGCACCCCTCTACCCCAGCCATGCGCCTCTAACCCCAGCCATGCGCCCTGGGCTTGACTGCCATTCTCCTGTGTTCCTAGCCTCACCCACCTCAGCCCTTCAGAAATTCACTAACCCTGGCTGTTGTCGCAATGGGTCATCATGTCACAAGGATTATGATTATGCGCCATGACCCCACCCATGCAAGAGCACTGGAGAGTACTGCAAGAGGCTCTCCTCTGCTGAGACTGTTTCCTAATCTGGCACCCTGGCTTCTGGTACATCACCCCTCGCTGCAGGTTTGGCCCTGCCAACCTGGTCCCTCGACACCGCTTGCGACGCGCTGGGCTGTGAGCCAACCTGCCTGCCTGCCTGGCTGCCTGCCTGATCACCAGCCAGTATGTGTGGAAGGCCTGCTGACCTGGCGGTTGCAGAACTTGGTGGTCTTGGCAAGGTAGTCAGGGGTCGAGGCAGCAGGCACTTGCACAACTGACAGCACCGGGGCAAACGGCTCCACCTGCCAAGTGGAAGAGCAGAGAGGCACTGGGTCACTCACCACATGAGGCTGCATCCACACAGCCTGGGGTGGGGTGGGGTGGGGTGGGGTGGGGTGGGGTGGGGTGGGGTGGGGTGGGGTGGGTGGGGTGGGGTGGGGTGGGGTGGGGTGGGGTGGGGTGGGCAGGGCAAGGTGAGGGTGCCAGGGGCAGGTGAGTTGAGGGCTGACGAGGGTAGGTGGTGAAGGTGGTGGGTAAGGGGCATGGGATCAGTGCTCACTGTAAAGGCGTAGCGCTGCTGTGGGGTCAGCTCCTGCCCTTCTTCAGGAAAGGGCACCTCCTGCGTCAGCATCACCACCACCAGTGTAGCATTGCCGCCGCCACCAGCACCACTGCAACTGTAGCATTGACTCAACCACTGCCACTGCCACCATCATCACGACTACCAGTCACAGCATGACTACGATGCATGGCGCTACATGATGCTATACCTGCTGCTCAATAGCATGGGCTGCGGTGCAAGTGAGCATGCACATCTGTGTGGCAGCAGCAGGAGGCCGGACTGACCTGGACCAGGACAGGGAGCGGCGCAGTGCCAAAGTCCCGGGTGGCGGGCAGCAGCGGGGCGTGCAACACCTCAGGCGCGGTGGCAGCCTCCCTCCAGGCCTCATACCTGCGGCAGTACGTAAGGAGCCAGGCTGCAGCACTGCCTGCCTGCCTGCCTGTCTGCGTGTTGTGAGTTGAAACATGCCAGCACTCATTGTTTAAGCACCAAGGAAGAGGCTGGAGCCAGCAGCTGAGGATGAGCAGCCAGAGGGAAGGAGGTGGGGGCCAGAAGGCCTGGGTGGCAGCAGGCAAGGGGCCCGCACCGTTGCTTGATGCCTGGGTAGAAGGCGGGCGCTAGGGGCTCCTGTCTCAGAACTTCTTTCACCTGCAGGAACCAGCACTCATCACACTTTGCCTCTCTCCCTGGTCACACTACATCACGGCAATCCCACCTCACACCCAGACCCGACCAGCAGGACCTACTTTCACATTCAACTGGCAGCATGAGTATGGCGTATGGCCTGGTAAGCACATGCAGCACATGCTGTTGGCTCCGCCACATGAGCTAAAGCGGCACATGCTCGTAGCCCCAGCATTGCAAAAATGTAGCTTACACGCATGTCATCTCTGCCCATCTGCCCAGTGTCCCCTGTGTCCAGCCCCTGCACCCTGGTGCCAAAAGGTTGCTGTGAAGCTGCCCAGGTCCTCAAGAGCCACCTCCCCAGGCCTTGGTGATGAGGCGGTGGTGAGGTGGTGGGCTGCCCAGGTGTTGGCGAGCCACATCTCCTCTCACCCGCACAGCCCTGGCAGCCATAGCCACAGCGCTGCCAAGCCTGCAGCCCTCTGCGCCACCCAGGGCCTCGCCTGCAGCCCTGGGCACTGGACCCTGCCACCCACCTGGCTGAGCAGCTCGTCCGCTTGCTCCCAGTCAGCGGGCAGGACCAGCACCTTCAGGCTGTTGCAGTTGCTGTAAGCATGGGGTGGGGTAGAAGCGGGCAGGCAGGCAGGCTGGCAAGTAGGGTTAGGCAGGGGCAGGCACGCAGGGTCAGGGCCACCTCATTGACCCCTTTTATGCAGCCTGCCCTCCTTCCCTTCTTCTCCTCCCTCCCTCCTCCCACTCCTAAGCAAGCAACCACCCTCCAGCCCCCTTCCACCCCCTGCAACCCAGCTCTCCTCTGCTTCACAGCTTTTGCCTTCCACTGACCAGCTGTTGTTGATGACAATGCCAGCAGCGATGTTCTGTGCATGCGCCTTCAACTCCTCCAGGCTCCAGCGCCCTGGGGTCACAATCCAGGGTGTCACGCAGCCCAGCTCACTGCTCATTGGCACCTGCTCGACACAGGCAGGCACACGGGCAGAACTCAGCGTTGCGCTTTTTCTTCCCTCTTGTGCTCCACAACCAGCTGGGAGCTTTGCTTTGCAATCAGCGGGTGTTAGGCAGCAGTTTGACTGCAGGTCAGCCTCACTGATGGCTAGTGATGAAGGCAAGCGGGCAAGGGCGAGACACGAGTTTGGGGCAAAGGCCAGGGCCTGGGTCAGAGCTAGGGTCAGGTTAAGGTTGAGGTTCAGGGTCAGGTTTGCCAGCAGGGTTAGGGTCAGGGTCAGGGTCAAGCCAACATCAGAGCATGTGAGTGAGAGGTGGGCCCAGGAGGCCAGACCTTGAGCACGGGGTCGTTGGCTGCCTTGCGGCGCGCCTGCTCCTCCGGGTCAGCACCCCACACTATGGCATCGTGTGTTGCAGTTCCACCTGACAGGGTCAAGCACAGGGCACAGGGCACATGGCGCAGGCACAGATCTTGGGTGTCAAGGGCACTGGGCCAAGCATTTGCCTAGGTTTGCCTAAGAGCTGCCTAGGTTGTGCACATGCAGCTTTGCTCATTACTGCATCACATGCAGGTCAAAAGGATGCATTTCTCTGATGCTCAACATGCAACATGCATCATGAGAAGCAGGTTTGCATGGCTTCAACACCATGGTGCTCAATCTTGCAGCAGCACCACTTCACTGGGCATTGCATGTTGTTGCTATGATATGTTGTTGCTGATCCAGGCAGACGCAGAGAAGCAACCTAGCCTCCACCATAAGGCAAAGCCCTGGTGACAATTGAACAGTAGGTGAAACAGCACATGTCGTCATGAAGGGAGGGGTAGGGTGGTGAGGTGGTGGGGTGGTGAGATGGTGGGGCTGGGCGGGGTGGGGCATACCGGTCATATGCACTGCCTCCACTGCAGGGTGGTAGACCAACTGCTGCGTCTCCTCTACGCTGTTGCAAGCCAGGGAGGTGTAGAAGCCGCGGCGGCTCAGAGGCTCCTGCACACCAGGCCCCCGGCCACACCAGGCAGGCAGGCGGGTAAGGTGTGTGGCAGGGCAAGCGGGCGGGTAGGTAGGGTGAAAGGGTGGGGTCCGTGGGGCGCTGCTAGATGTCGGACGGTCAGGACTGAGCTGGCTGGCCTCTCCCCTCTTGACAGCACCTCATTCATACCCAGCCGCCACAACCCTGCTTCTGCTAACAACAATTGCTCCTTGACTACATCAGGTACTTGCTGTGCTACCAGTGCACCGCAGTTCCACACAATTCCTACGATCCGTGCACTTCAAACTTTCACGCCTTTTCCATGCTTACACGCAGTTGACACATTTCATGGTTCTGCACAGATCTCACCAAGATGTGCTCAGCCACTGCATGCCACTTGGCCTGCAGGGGGTGTGGCTTGAAGACGACGACGTTGTTGCATTCAAACAGCATGTACAACACATCCTTCAGCCCCAGGAAGCCCTGCACCAGCAGGCAAGTCACCAAGCACAGCCCTGAGCAAACACAGCCTCCTTTGAGCATGGTGCCGCATGGTGCTCTGTAGCTTGCCCAGATGCCTGATTTATAGCTCAGACTGACGTGGCCCCGGCTCGACCCTACTTTGGCACATGACTCAGGTAAACCATCAACACATCATCAAGTTTTGTGGGCAGATGCGGCCGGGAGTCTAGGCAAGGTACGCAACGCGCCCCAGCAGCCCCGGCAACTCTGCACTATCATGGTAGGCACTGTCCATGTGGGGCACTTGGCAGCATCTGGTGCTTTTCCCTACAGACGTCGCGCTAGCTAGCCGTGAGATGGCAAGTCATGTCAGAGAGATGAGCTCTGATAAAGGGGCAGGGGCTGGGTCAATGCGTGTGCAAACCCAAGGCATGGATGGGGATGCAAGCTGGGTCTATAGAATCTGAGCAGGCAGGCAGGCAGGCAGACAGAGTTGAAGGCAGGTCCTCAGGTCATTAGGGGCACATACATTCAGCCAGGAGGTTAGGCAGGCAGGCAGGAGAGGATGGAGGTAGGTAGGCAAGTGGTGAAGGAGGTGGTGAGGGGAGCTGCCGCACACCCCTCACATGGTTGCCTGCACCCAGGAGCGCCGCCACCTTGCCCCCCTTGCCCGCCTGCAGCGCGGCTCCTTGGGTGGCTGGCTTGCCGGGCTGGATGTATCTGCGCACCCAGTCAGGCAGGCAAGGCTGAGGGCCAGTCACACAGGGCTGAGGTGGTTCACACAGTGCCTTGCGGTGCTCTGCATGCAATAGGTCCTGATGGCGGCTCAGGCTGCTCAGCTTCGCCACGCCTGGGTGGTGGCGGCTTGCACAGTGTGCTGAATGCCTTGCTGACACCCAGCCTCCACACACACCCTCAGCAAGGTGCAGGCACAGCTGCAGCCAGTGCCCCTGCCCCTGGCCCTGCGCCTGCCCCTGCGCCTGCCCCTGCGCCTGGCCCTGCCCCTGCGCTTGCCCCTGCCACTGGCGCTGCCCCTGGCCCTGCCCCCTGCCCTCCCCCTGCCACTGGTCCCAGCGCATCACTACTCACAGCTCTGCTGTCACGCCTGCCAACAGGGAGGAGGCCAGCCTCTGATCCGTCTCTGTGTGAGGGTACACCTGCAGCCACCGGTTTCAAGAGAGCAAGACACGCTTCACACCAGGAACTGCTTTGGCTGTGTCTACGCTTAAGCCTGCAGCCAGCAGCCCAGGCAGTTGAGCACAGCACAGAGGCAGGGCTGGTAGCAGGCAGCTGGACGCAAGCCCGGAGGGGAGAGGAGGAAGCCAGTTGGGCACAGGCCGAGGGCAGTGGGATGCTAGACAGGTGGTATGCCACAGGAGGTCTAGCTTCCACAGTGCCAAGGCAGGGGAGTTGTCTGAGGCCATGAAGTGCAGAGGGGTTGGGAGTAGGGATGCAGAGGGGGAAGCAGGGCAGTGGGGTGTGTCATGCGCATGGCTGCCCTCCTGTGGTGGGGTACGGGATGAGATGTCCGCCGCAGAGGTAGGGTAGGGTGCGTGTCAGGAGCCTCAGGTGTGAGGATGGGAGGAGGCTGGTGAGGGGCAGGGGCAGGGTGGGGCGTCATGCATATGGCTCACTCCTCTCCGCCCTATGGCAAGACCTGCCCAGGCATGATGCAGCCTGCCGCTGGTCCATAGGCCCAGCCTCAACTGCTTTGCCTGCTCTAAATGCTGCAAGAGTGAAGACTTCACAACAGGGCCAAGCCATGCCTTGCCATAGCATCCCTGTCGCTGTGGCTCGCACTCAGCCATGAGCACATGCAAGTTGAGGTGCTTGTCTGTGTGCGCCCACCTTGACCACCTGTTGTCCATTGGGCAGGGTGCGGGTGGGCAGGGTGAGGCAGCGCCCTGTGGTGTGCATGGCTTGCAGGCTGTCAATCAACGCTGGGATGTAGCTGCCCAGCACCAGGCTAGTAGCCACCATGTCTGCCGAAGCCAAACTCTGTGGCAGGGGCAGGGGCAGAGGCAGACTCTGTGGCAAGGGCAGAGGCAGAGGCTGTGGTGGCAGGGCAAGGAGTGGATAGGTAAGCCAGAAAAGCGGGGGCAGGTTGCCCATGTTGCTCTGGTGGAGCAGGGGTTTGCTTGGGATCAGAACAGCCAAATGCGCCATAACAAGAACTTGCATGTATTGGCTGCTGTCTACGAAGTGGAAGCTCGCTACCAGAAGGTCAGGAGGACATGGGTGTGAGCGGCTGGCTGGCGATGGGCGGGGGTGCGAACCTCGTTGGTGGCCTGTCCCCGCAACTCAACTGCTGCGAGGCCAAGGCTGCGAGTTTTGTCCACGCTTCGGGCGAGGATTTCCTGGAGCGTGCGACAACCACATGATAAACCGCAACCGGCGGTACTATTGCACGTATGACTTAATGACACGCACCTGCAAAATCTCCACCTTGCCAGGCAGGGGCATGTTCGCCCACTTCTGCTTGTTTGCGTGCAGCATATCAAGCTTGGCATCAAGCTGACCATTCTGGGTGGGCCGAGATGTCACCAAAGGCCCGTGAATCGTCGCCACTCGAGAAGCCACTCGGGTCGTGCGCTTCATGTATTGCCAAGAACATTGGAAGCGCTGGGCAATGGTGGGGCTTAGCATCGCCATAAGGCTGCTGGGAGAGCAAGATGGCTTCCAAATTGCGAGATAAGGCTTGCAATTGTGTGCATGTGTGGTTGACATGAAGATTTCGGCTCGAGAGCATCTGTATTATCAGTAGTTGCTCCGTCATCCAGCCATGATACCTCCAATGCTTTTTAGGAAACACTGGGCCCCAGGTTGTGGACATCAATTGACACCCCGCCCCCGCCCCCGCCCCCGCCCCCGCCCCCGCCCCCGCCCCCGCCCCCGCCCCCGCCCCCGCCCCCGCCCCCGCCCCCGCCCCCGCCCCCGCCCCCGCCCCCGCCCCCGCCCCCGCCCCCGCCCCCGCCCCCGCCCCCGCCCCCGCCCCCGCCCCCGCCCCCGCCCCCGCCCCCGCCCCCGCCCCCAGATACAGTTCAGATACAGTGTACCATGCCCATCGGCAAGCCCCACAGCCGGCTGCCCCAGCGCCTCAATGACGCCAACCACCTCAATGTCGAAGCGCCCGGTGACCATCCAAGTAGTGTCGGATACCTTGCCATTGGAGATCGGAGTAGTGTCGCAGCGCCTTAATTCCACCTTAGTGGATCGGAGAAGACTAGTTGCTTTGCCTGCTTTGACTGCACTTGACGGATAGGGTCTCTTCCGCCTGCATGCGCCAGCTCCACCAGGGTGGGTGGTTTGGAGTTGGGGGGTGGGACAGACCAGCTATTGGGGTTTGCAAGTATGTAGCAGCTGGTGTGCATGTGTGTGACGCCCCTCAGCCCCTTCGTCCCTCACGAGGGCCTACATCTGAGTCGGACCACTAGGGACCACCAGGACCCCTAAGGGGGACACACACTACTGAGCCTCAGCAGGAGGCTGCTGCAGCTGGGCCTTGGGTGGCTTGACTCGCACCCGCTTGTAGCCCAGGCCTCAACTGAACAAGCTGAGCTGCCTGGTCTGGCTACAAGCACAGCACCTGCTCTCCTGAATGCGCTGCATGTTCAGAGCTGCATTGCAGTCCCTGTCTACCCACCTGCCTGGCTGGGGTGCTGGCTTAGCCTTGGCAGCTTTGCCTTGGGCCTTGCCTGTGCCCTTGGTGGGCTGGGTGGGCTCAGCTGCCTGCTCAGCCTCAGTGCGTTACTGCGAGGAGTGCTGGGCCCAGGCTTTCAGGCTGCTGGCTGTGAGGCTTCCTGGCTGCTGCGTGGGGCCTGTGGGGGCTTGCGTGGTGCCACTACAGGGCACCACATCATGCCCTGCACTGGCTGGTCGTACTGCTGGCTCCATGCTGGGCATTCACTGCTGAGCTGACCTGGCTGGAGCGGTGCTCACCCACAAGCACCACCCTGCCCTGCCACTGGTCAGTGCCACTACCGGGTACCACATCATGCCCTGGTCTGTGCTTGGGGCCTTGCAGCAGGCCCGCAGCACCGCGTTAGCACCCCACCCTCCTCGGGTGTCAATGCCTGCTGCACCAAACAATACCACCATCTGCTTGGCAACCGATTGGCACTCCATGGACAACTCCGCCATCTCCTTCTCCAACTGCAGCCATGCACACAAGGCACACAGGGTGGCTGGCATGGTGGCACCAGGTTAGGCATGGCACAGTCAACCACTCTTTCACTTCATGCCCAACCCACCACCTCTCAGTTCCTTACCCTCCCGCCCACCTACCCACCCTCACCTTCTTGAAGAACAGCTCCAGCGCCCGGTCCTGGGCTCCATACAGCCTCAGCTGCTGCCGTACACTTGGGGTACAGCTGCACCTCTCACACCGCGTCCTAGGTGGCCAGGGTGACGGTGATGTGCTTCAGGTTGGCCTCCAGGGAGGTGCCGGCTGAGCTTGCTGCTGCCAGGTGCTGGAGGTGGGGCTGGATCGGTGCTAGCCACCGCTGGGTGGTGCGGCGGGCGTTGTTCAGGCCACTTGCCCTGGCCCTTGGTCAGCTTCCACCGGGCCAGCTGGGCTGCCACCCGCTGGCCTGAACCCTAGTGCCACACCCCTGAGGCTGCACTGAATGTTTGGGTAATTTCAGGGTCAATGCCCACCCCAATCTGCGTGGCTGGGTCAAACACAAATGTGCGCTCATCAGCCAGGTTCCTTACCCTCCCGCCCACCTACTTACCCTCACCTTCTTGAAGAACTGTGCTAGCGCCCGGTCCTGGGCTCCATACAGCCTCAGCCGCTGCCGTACCCACTCGGGGTCCAGGTACAACTCCCACATCGCGTCCCTGGTGGCCAGGGTGACGGTGATGTGCTTCAGGTCGGCTTCCAGGGAGGTGCTGGCTGAGCTGGTTGCTGCCAGGTGCTGGAGGTGGGGCTGGATGGGTGCTAGCCACCGCTGGGTGGTGCGACGGGCATTGTTCAGGCCACTGGCCTGCCGCACCTGGCCCTTGGTCAGCTTCCACCGGGCCAGCTGGTCTGCCACCAGCTGGCCTTATCTCACGTCCCACACCCCTGAGGCTGCACTGACTGCCTGGGTGACGCCAGGGTCAATGCCCACCCCAATCTGCGTGGCTGGGTCAAATACAAACTGATGCTGCTCAGCTATGGTCTTGCCAATGCGGGAAGTCCCACCGCATGGGCCGCTGCTGCTGCTGCACATGGGGCTTCCGCTGGGCTGATGTTGCTGCTGGAGTTGCCTGTGCTTAACCACCTGTCCTAGTGCTTGCTCCGGGTTGGCTCTGTGGTGGAGGTCTCCTTTGTCAGCCCTAGCTGCTTGCACACCCCATGCAGCACTCTGCTGTCCAGATTGATGAAGTGGATGCCTGCCCTGGCCATTGGGGTAAGGGTGAAGGGGCGTGGGCAGGTCAGGAATCGGGGACCACCCCTACCCTATCCGCGCTTTGGCTGCCCTAGCACAGGTTGGGTGGGGGGCTGCTGCTACTGCTCCAGACACCGGCAGACTACTCATGCACACCTCAATAGCAGTAGGGTACCGCCACCCCCCTCCATGCCTCACTTTGATGCAAACAGGCCCTTAGGGATGCCCCACCAGCCATGCACTGCAAAGCCAGACAGGGCCTGAGCGAGCAGCAGCGGGATGGGTTGCGCTGAGGGAGGCTTGGCCAGCAGTGCCCAGTCAAAGGGCACCCTGCAAGGCGGTGGGCAGCATGGCGGAGATGCGGTGAGAGCTATGCCGCAGGCTAGGGGCCGGGGGGTACTAGCCAGCAGCGGGCAAGAAAGCAGGATGTGATACCCTGAGCCACTGAGCCACCGTGACGCCCCTCAGCCCTGACGCCCAGAGCCACTTAGCCCCACTGCTCATGCCTCGCTGCACCCTGGCTTGGCCTGTGGTGCCCTAGCAGGCTGGCAGTGGGAGCTCATGTGTACAGAGTAGACACCAGGTGGGGCACTTGTCGTGGTCCATAACCTTGCACGTACGTGTATGTGACATCTGTGTTAATAAGAGCTGGGCTTGGGCTTGGGTGGCTTGGGTGCCTTGGCGAAATTTGTTGGATTGCCTTGTGTCTGATTGGATCCTCTCGCCCCGCGCAGACCATTGCCAGCTGGTCTGAGTCTCCGCTGAGGTCTCTAGCTAATCAGCAGCTAAGGACGCGTCAGCAAATGCAACGGCTGTCAAAGGACGGTCTGATTGGATCCTCTGGTGGGGAACGTGCTGAAAGGGCAGGAGTCCGTGCCCTCGGCCTTGCCTTTGCCCTTGGTGGGTTGGGTGGGGCTCAGCTGCCTGCTCGGCCTTGGTGGACTCAAGCTCTGAGACTGCTGGCTGTGTGGCTTCCTGGCTGCTGCATGGGGGCTATGGGGGCTTGCGTGGTGCCGCTACCGGGCACCACATCATGCCCTGGTCTGTGCCCAAGGGCCTTGCAGCAGGCCCGCGGGCCCGCATCAGCACCCCACCCTCCTTGGGTGCCAATGCCTGCTGCACCAAACAATACCACCATCTGCTTGGCAACCGATTGGCACTCCATGGACAACTCCGCCATCTCCGTTTCCAACTGCAACAGAGCCTTGGCGACCTCTAGGGCTGGTTAGGGTTGGTTGGTGTCGCCAGGCTGTCAGCCTTCAAGCATGAAAGCTGTTAGTTTTGATGGGGTGCCCAATGGTCAAGGGGGTTTGCCCCAGGAACGAGTGCCACCGGTGTGGGGTTGGTAGTCATCAAGGGTGCGACCGAGGATGCTACAACGTGTTTGTAGTAGCTGAGTGAGATTACCCACAGGCCGACATGTCGTTCCTTGTTGAATGAGTTTTGTTGGTCTAAAAGGGCAGGAGTGGTTGCAGTCTGATGCTGTCTGATGATTTCTTGTTTGTTTGTAGTTTGGAGCTTGCATGCGGGGAGGTGTGATCAGTGTGGTCCATGAGACACAGCTGCCTCAACCAATAGCACCAAAGGCATTCGACTGATGCTGGCGACATGTATCGCTCACGACTTGGTCCACGGCAATGTGGACAATGAGCGGAGTGACCTCCCGTTCCCGCCCCCGGCCCCACCACGCCTCGTTGCCGTCCTGGTCAGCATTGCATCGAGACACCCTCACTTGTACGCCTGCATATCGATTAGATGGACTTGACAGACAAGGTCCGAGTCGTGTGAAGGGTTGGAGTTCAGATCAGACCGCCGCTCTTGCCACAGATCGTGTATCAACTGCATCGTCGGTGTGCTGAATGTTACACAGTATGACACGGTACGAAGGACCGAATGAAGGCGACATTACAGGAAGGCCCATCAACATTTTACGACCCATCAACATTTTGCGCGGGCCCATCAGCGCGATGTTCTGCAGGGCGCCGAGGGGGTCGCGTCATGTGGGCATAGAGAGCGTTACATTCCGAATCTGAACTTTAACATTCACACTTTACCAAATTGGTGTTGATCTTTGCTTCCATAGTCGATCATTCTCTTCCTGTGCAGCGCTCGTGCCACTACCTCAGCAAAAAGCAGCACACAGCCGTCATGCTCGCCGGCCTGATTGTCGTGCTGCTCGCGATCGGTAAGCCGCCTCTTAATTACGCGCAATACAATCACCTGCGATCATCCCGCAACCGCATCGCGACCCGGCGACTCATCCGGTTCTTGGCCCTGTGCAGGCGCATCTGCACAGCTCGCTCCTGCGCAGCCTGTGGTTCTGGAATTGTCCCCAGCGCCCGTCGTCAATGTGACAGCCGAACCCACGTCCAATGCGACAGCCGTCCTGCCCGCTCCAGCTCCGTTAGTTCCAGGCGCTGCAGTAACTGGACTCCAGCCGCTGGTTCCGATCGCGCCGAAAGCGGTGAACGGTGCAGCCCCCGTGGTGCCTGCACTTGGAGGACGGAACGCGGTGCGAATGGGCGCGCGGCAGCCAGGCCCCGCGTCCACATCTCGATGGGCCTAACGACTCAGTAGCTCACGAGTCGACAGCAAGATGAGAACCGCGCATTTCCGTCCGTAAACTGATATCTGCACTTTACCCTGCAGCGGCATCCAGCATCATGGCTGTGAAGCCTCGTTGCTTACCGTCCTCCTGCCCAACCCATCTGCCTGCCTGCCTGCCTGCCTCAGACCGACTCGGATCTGGGCACCCCCACCACCGTGGACCCTTTAGCCCCTCCATTGTCCGTGCGGCTAAGCACCTGCACTGATGTCGCCCCTGGCTCCCGCCACACCTGCCAGCAGCAGGCAGGTCCCACCCTCCCCTGCAGCCACTCGACTACTACAGGCCCACTACTGGCAGCCAATGCTGGCTGTTTGGTGGTATTGGCCAATTGATCAGCGGGCATGCATGCTAAACATGCCCACATGACTCAAAGCAAAGCCCAGCCACCCATGCACCCACCTTGCCCTGCTGCAAAGCAAGGGTTTCAAATGCTGCACGACAAGATAGGCTCACTGTTGACAAGATCTGGCATCCTCAGATACCTGCTGCTGCGCCTGCTGCCTGTGCAGAAAGACTTCGGTGAGTGGGGGGCTTGAAGTGGGCTGCGTGCAACAACTGCACCAGGACAATCTTCCCCCACCCCATCCTACTGCCCTGGAAGCGAGCTGTTCCATCCCGCCTGGCGCTAGTCTGGCAGTGTGCTTCTCACAGCTGAGATAGCGCACACCCAGGCAGCATGGGTGGCTCCTGGCCCTGCTGCAAAGCCTGCTGAATCACAGCGCTACCCCGGTTCAATCCACCCCCCTTGCGAGAAGCCCTACCGCTGCCTGGCCTTGCCACCTTGCCTTGCCCCCTCTCCCTGTGGAAAGCCACTCTACGCCACCCTGTCTAGCCCCCTCACTACGCCTTTGCCTGCCCGCCCTGCCCCACACGCAGGCAAATGCACGGCAGACTACATGAGGAGCTTTGCATACTGCGCCCGCACTTGTGGCTTCCCCGTGTGCGCCTCCGCCGGCCCCCCAGCTGTGAACGGCAAGGCAGCCCTTACGCCCACTCCCAAGGCCGCAGCACCTACACCACCCACCCAGACGCCCTCTCCAGCTGCTTCTCCCTCTTCCCCTTCCTCCCCCTCCTCCCCCTCCTCCCCCTCCTCCCCTTCCTCCCCCTCCCCCCCCTCCTCCCCTTCCTCCCCCTCCTCCTCCTCCCCCCCCTCCTCCCCTTCCTCCCCCTCCTCCCCCTCCTCCCCCTCCTCCCCCTCCTCCCCCTCCTCCCCCTCCTCCCCCTCCTCCCCTTCCTCCCCTATAATTCGCGCTTCCCCTTCCTCTCCGGCCAGCCAGTCGCCGTCAACAGCCAGGAAGGCGGAGTGCACCGACATCACGCCTGATGCCAAGTTCACGTGCGCCCAGCAGGCTGTGTATGGGCAGTGTGACAAGGAGTTCATGATCCAGGTGGGTCGTGGGACGAGGGATCCACATAGCAGAGCCTTCCTCCAGGGCAGGTTGGACTGCCCCAGGCCCTGTACCGCCCAGGTCCCTCTCTGCACCTATACTGAACAGAGGGCAGGTGTGGGCGGGAGGACGGAGGGAGGGAAGGAGGTGTGGGAGGGTAGGCAAGGGAGGGGACATGGCCAGCAGTCAGAACAGGCCATGACCATGGGTGTCATGGGCTGAGCACGTGGTGGCTTGGTGGCGAGTTGATTTGTGCTCTGGCAGGAGTGCTGGATGATGTTGCTGTGCAGGGCAACTACTGCCTCAAGTCCTGCGGCCGGTACCCCTGCCCTGGCCTTGCTCCCAAGTGATGCTGGCATGGCAATCCCTGTCATCCATGGCAACTCCATGAACTGTTCGTTGACAGCGAGGCAGGCGGATTGTGGGCCTCCTGCCACAGCAGCAGCTCACGCCTTGTGCAAATTTCTGTGTGACACAATCAGGGCAGTGCATTGCCATCATAGGGCACATGTGGGGTTGCAGTGGCATGGGCCACGGTTGACATGAAGCCTGCATTACAAGGCCATGGACTTCATGCACTGGGACAAGCCAGAGCCACACAGGGCCACAATAACAGTTGCTTCAGCCATTATTGCCATGAGCAGGCCCTGCCTGGCCAGCAGCATCAGGGACTGAGCTCGACAGACGTCAACATATGCACACACACATGCCGTTGATAGTAGCAAGCACCCATACACGCATTCACTGAGTTACATCCAGAGTTTCTACCAGACTTGTTTTACTACTTGGTATGCTTATTGCAGTCACCCACAAAGTTGTAAGTCGTAGTGAAGTCGTAGTGGAGTGGGCGCATCGATGCATGAGCATGGTACATCACACTGCCGCACGGTGGTACCTACACGGCTCCTGATACAAGCAAGTAGGACAAAGGAGTGCGTGACAGCCGGCTGCGAGACTGGGCATCCGGGTCGTCGGGGCAGCAGCTTGTCGTTTAAGGCGCTTTTGCTTACACAAGAGCATGTGGATCAGGTCAATATCCATTGCTCCACCTCCGATTCGTATTGGAAGACTTGTGACGATATCTGGGTTAAGATTGTTGTACTAGATGCCCGTCGCTGCTGGCATGCTCTACAACCGCAGGTGTTCCTTCAGTTCAAAGCTGCCTCGAGCTGCTGCTGTGATCGTGGCGCAATAGAAGCATTAGCAACGTAGGGCATGGCATCAACATAAGCGAATAGAGGTTTAGGGCGAGCTGTCTGCGAGCAAGCGCAATGCTGGGCCACGCCGCCAAACTTATAGCGCATGAACGGGTTTAAGACGTACGTACGCGGCTGCCGTTTACCGCATTTGCACGCAGGCGGTAACCCCTCGAAGTACAGGCCGATGTCGGGATGCTCGACGCCGGGGCCAGGAGGACTCGCCGCGGGCGCAGCTCTGCGCACGCTCGTTACCCCTGCGCGGCACAACACCAACCGAGTGGGGCGCTGAAACGATGGACCGGCGTGGCGTCGCTCTACGCCCTACAGCGTCTGGGGGCAGGTGCTTGTCGGCCGGAAACCCCAGTCACGTCTGTAGCCGCGCTTCCTCGCATACATGGATTGGCGTAGACGCTTGTCAACGCGCTCTTGAAATGCTCCCTTCGTGTCATCATCATGCCATGTCGTCCTGCTAGTGCTGCCCCTAGCCACACGCCCATCTCACTGCCCAGCGACATTGCAAGGTCAACGGGTGCACCAGATGTGAGGTAGCAAGAACAAGGACGCAGCTGGCAGCAGCCCTTCCAAGCCATCCCAGTCATGCCTGCTTCATGCTTAGCATGGTCTGGGTCACACTGCCTACAGCTAGTCACACCCTGCAGCCAGTGACACCTTGCAGCCAGCTACGCCCTTCAGCCTCTACCCTACATCATGAAAAGCCCCATGCTCCATGCACCATGCACCATGCACCATGACAGCAGTCAGCAAACAGCTATACAGCTCAGCATCGCACATGCACACAGACAGACCACCCTGGACTTCCTAACCACAATTGCAGATGCCAGTCCTTACTTTGCTGATGCGTGAAAGTCTATTCAATGATGAACATGCGGCTATCACACACCTGCATTAAATCTCACACATTCACCAGGGCTGTGTGGCCTGATGTGCAGCCCTGGCCTCAGCCCAACGTGTCACCCCAAAAGCTTAGAATAAAAACAGCACATTAGCATAAAACAGCAAATAAACAAGAAGCAAAACAGCATGAAACAAAGATATGCAACGATCACAGCGCATGCATTCCTACAACTGACAGGGCTGGCCAAAGGCCCTGGCCCCAACCCTACACAAGTCAGCCTGAGCCAGTGTCGCCGGATGCCTAGGTAAAAGCCCTGGCCCTGGTACCAACGTGTTGTCTGCTGCCTGACCTCACCTGCATACTGGGCGTCTGCGGCATGTGGCTCCTGCAGCAGCTCCAAGTTGACATGAGCGGTGTAGGTGTTGCGGAAAGGACGGTCTCGTGCATCAACCAGCACATGGTAGAAGGGCTGCTGCCGGCCACCAGGCAGCGCGTCCACCTGCGTGGGCAGGGTTAAGGGTGGGCAGGTCAAGGAGTGGGCAGGGGAAAGAGTGGGCAGGTCAAGGGGTGGGCAGGGAAAAGGGTGGGCAGGTCAAGGAGTGGGTGGGGGAAAGGGTGGGCAGGTCAAGGGGTGGGCAGGGTAAAGGGTGGGCAGGTCAAGGGGTGGGCAGGGGAAAGGGTGGGCAGGTCAAGGGGTGGGCAGGGTAAAGGGTGGGCAGGTCAAGGGGTGGGCAGGGTAAAGGGTGGGCAGGTCAAGGGGTGGGCAGGGGAAAGGGTGGGCAGGTCAAGGGGTGGGCAGGGTAAAGGGTGGGCAGGTCAAGGGGTGTGAAACCATGCCAGGCACATGTGGGAATGAGGAGATGAGAGAGAGCTGGCATGCGCATGAAAACATGATATGGATGCATTAGGGTGGCTGGAGGGTAGTGGTGTGCTGCTTTGTTTGCTACGACTATCACCCTGCACCACATGGCAGCCTGAGGCAGGTTTGCCAGCCAATGGCGGAGCACAGGAGGGCCAGCGACAACACGCATCAGGGTGCTGACCAGAAAGGGTCCCATGCAGTGTGAGCAGCAGCACCAGTAGCAGCAGCTGCAGCGGCAGCGGTGGCAGTAGCAGCGGCAGCAGCATCCTCAGAAGCAGCAACAGCGGCAGTGGCAGCGGCAGTGGCGGCAGTAGCTCACCCCCATCTGCGTCACCCACGCCTCATCCATGGCGCAGGAGGGGTCCCAGTCATACACCACCCCACGGTAGTGGTAGCGCTTGTGACGCACCACGTCGCCAACCCTGAACAACCGCCTACTCTGAACAGCTGCAGGGGGAGAGGCTGTGGGGGGGTCGTGTGCTGGAACTGGTGACGTCATGGCGGGGGGTGGAGGGCAGGGGGAATGGTCCTGCCTGGCTGGGCTGCTGGTAGTGAGTGCCTGCCCCTGCCCCTGCCCCTGCCCCTGCCCCTGCCCCTGCCCCTGCCCCTGCCCCTGCCCCTGCCCCTGCCCCTGCCCCTGCCCCTGCCCCTGCCCCTGCGCTCCCCCCCTATCCCTTGTCTGCCCTGCTGCCCCTGTCCCCTCCCCCACTCCTTCCAGTGGCCTGTCCTCGCCCCACCCCTGTGCCCTCCCCTCCCCCCCTTGCTGCTGCTGACCCTGAGCCAGCAGCTCCCGCAGTATATCAGCTGCTGCCTCAGCATCCTCCGCCGCCGCTGCTGCTGCCGCAGCCTCCATGACGAACAAACAGTCAGTGGCTGATGGCATGCTGGGGGCTGTTGCTGCTGGCGAGGCCAGGGGGTTGGGGGTATGCTGGGCTGCTGGGGTGACCAGTGCTCCTGCTACCCCAGATGAGGACTGCTGCTGCTGCTGCTGCTGCTGCTGCTGCTGCTGCTGCTGGGGGGGGGTGGGTGGAGGGGCAAGGTCCGAAGGCAGGTGCTTTTGGAGGGCGGCCTGGGCGAGGAAGTCTTGCCGTAGCTCAGCCAGCTGCCCTCGAACCTGGGCAAGTGTAGGCAGGGTGGGGGGCAGGCAAGGGGTGCAGTGAGGGGGTGGCAGGCAGGGGGTCGCAGCAAGGGGTGTGCAGGCAGGGGCATGCAGCTGTGGGGTGCAGTAGAGGGTAACAAGCACGATGGAGCTGTCAAGGGCAGCCGTGGGGGTGGCCTGGTCATAAATGAAGCGCCAGCCTCTTTGTTCAGGACACAACCAAGCGCCCCGCCCCGCCCCACCCCGCCCCGCCCCGCCCCGCCCCGCCCCGCCCCGCCCCGCCCCGCCCCGCCCCGCCCCGCCCCGCCCCGCCCCGCCCCGCCCCGCCCCGCCCCGCCCCGCCCCGCCCCGCCCCGCCCCGCCCCGCCCCGCCCCGCCCCGCCCACCTGTTGCACGTTTGTCTGCATCAGTCGCAGCCGCATGCCTTCAACGCCACTGCCAGTGAGCTGGGACTGCGGGCAGCAACGACAGCTGGCTCTGCCTGCCCTGTCGCTCTGCTACAACGGCTCTGTTGCTGACCCTTGGTGGGCAAAATGCACATGCACCCTGAAGCATCATAGTCCTACTAAGCAGCCCTGCAGGTTTGTAGCATGCTGTTATGCTTCCAATCCCTGTACCTATGCCATTGCACCTCCTTCCATTCCTTCTCTGCCTATTGACCTGCAGGCCCAAACGCTGCAGCACAGGGGAGAAGGGAGGGGCGGTGAGGGGTCATGTGCCTGGTAACCTGGTGAGTTGATGCTGCTGGCACTGTTGTGAACAGGTTGCAAACAGCTTGCAAGTGTGTCTGTGTGTGTCTTGTGTTCCTCGCCTTCAGTCGTCTTGAGAACTCCACGGTTCCTCACCAAGTTTGTTTCACACAGGCAACAATTTTGGTGTTTTGTGTTCATCGCCTTCAATCTTTATCAGCTCCGTTTTTCAACACTGTTTCATTACCCCGGCAACACGGTGTCTGCCTTTGATCAGAGCGGTGCCTAGGTACCCAGTTCGAATCCTACCGACCCCAAGTATTTTTGGCTACATCACCGCAAGCTGGCTGGCTCCAGTGGTCAGGGGCTAGGCCAGAGCCCAGGCTGACCTGCAGACCTGCCACCGCGGCCTCTGCGTCATTGAAATCCTGGACAGCCAGCGCCGCCTGCAGCCTGTGTCGCCAACCGTCACGCATCTGCTTGTGGCAGAACAGCAGCAGCAGGGAAGCAGCAGCAGCAGTGGCAGCAGTGGCAGAACAGCAGCAGCAGCAGGGGCAGAACAGCGGCAGAACAGCGGCAGAACAGCAACAGCAGCAGCAGCAGGGGCAGAACATCGCAGCAGGGCAGCAGCAGCAGCAGGGTAGCAGCAGCAGCAGTGGCAGCAGTAGCAGCAGCAGCAGCAGCAGCAGCAGCAGCAGCAGGGCAGCAGCAGCACCAGGGTAGCAGCAGCAGCAGCGGCAGCACTATCCAGTGCCAAACACAGCACTGGGGTTTGCGCAGATGTGGTATGACTGTGGTGCTGTGTTGACCACCTGAGGGTTGATGGCGGTGGCCAGCTCCAAGACCATGCGCAGGTGAGCGTGGTCGCGTTGGGAGTTGTACAGGTTCGCCAGGTTTGCGCACATGCGGGTGCAGATGGCCTGCAGGGCAAGGAGGGGCAGGGGCAGGGCGATTGGGAGCAGAGGCACAGCACTAGCTGCTGCGTCTCAACCTTTCAAGCCTGTCATGCGTCGTCCATGATTTAAATCTTGTAGCAAGCTAGGCGAGAAGGATGGGGAGGGAGCAGGGGAGGGGAGGGAGCAGGGATAGGGGGGAAGGGAGGGAGGGGGCGAGGGGAGGGGAGGGGAGAGGGCGGGAGGGAGGGAGGGGGCGAGGGGAGGGGAGGGGAGAGGGCAGAAGGGAGGGAGGGGGCGAGGGGAGGGGAGGGGAGAGGGCGGAAGGGAGGGAGGAGGCGAGGGGAGGGGAGGGGAGGGGAGAGGGCGGAAGGGAGGGGGAGGGCGAGGGGAGGGGAGGGAGAGGGCGGAAGGGAGAGAGGGTGGAAGGGAGGGAGGGGGCGAGGGGAGGGGAGGGGAGAGGGCGGAAGGGAGGGAGGGGGCGAGGGGAGGGGAGGGGAGAGGGCGGAAGGGAGGGGGAGGGTGAGGGGAGGGGAGGGGAGAGGGCGGAAGGGAGGGAGGGGGCGAGGGGACTGTACCTCTGTATTCATGGGGAGCAGATGAGAAGGAGTGACCAGGACACCCATCTCTTGCATGGCATCTCTGCATGGTCACACCCATTATATCTCACACCACTGCTGCCACTGCCAGGGTCAGATGTTGGCTCGTGTGGAAGGTGAATGGCAGAACACAGCTGAGCATGCATGTATGCTTGCATGCCATGTGTGCTTGCATGCCATGTGTGCTTGCATGCCATGAACAGTCCCACCTAAGGTCCTCCAAGTCCATGATGCCACCGCCACCAAACACATCCACAAACACCACCTCATCTCCACCGTTGTCCACCCCAGCTGCCTGCCTGCCTCCTGAAGCTGTCAATGACTCCTCTGCTTGCCCTGTGATGTCCGTGGCTCCCCTCACACCCCTACCTGCTGCGGCTGAGGGCTGCCCTGCTGCTACTCCTCTTGTTCCTGCTGCTGCTCCTGTCCCCGCTGCTGCTCTTGCTTCCGCTCCTGTTGCTGTTGCTACGGCTGCTGTTGCTGCTGCTGCTGTTGTTGTGTGCGTTGCTGCCTCCCCTGGCCCTGCCCCAAAGCTTTGTGCAGGGTGAAGAGGTGCCTGGCCCCGCCTCCCACCGCGCCCCTCAGCCCCCTCAGCCCCCAGCCCAGGCTGCAGCCCTGCAGGGGGCGGGTGGGAGTCCCTGATGGCCAGCCGGGAATAGATGCGCAGCGGCATGTTCATCAGGTCCACAGCCAGGCCTGCCCGCCGGGCTATGGCCATGTGGAGCACTGCTAGGCTGATGGGGAGGCCCAGGCCACTGGACAGCACCTCAGGCAGAAGGGAGTTGGCGGGGTTGTGGTAGTCCTGGCTGTTGCCCTGGGTATGCAAGCGGGGCAGGGGGGCTGGGGTCAAGGGGCGGGCGGCGGCACGGCTGGACAGGGAGCGAGCAAAGGGTGCAGCAGGACTGGCAGCAGCTGCGGGAGTGGGCCACAGGCAGGGCAGCAGGCAGGGCATGGAAGTATAGGGCCAGGTTCAGGTGGTGACGGCATTGTGAGAGGCAGCAGTGGCGGTGCACAGCAATGCTTGCTGCTGGTTTTGCCACCGCAACTGCCCAGCCTCCTGCCCTGCCTCCATCATCATCCCCACTCTCTTCTTCCATCCCTGAACCCTTGACTCATCTCACGCCCTCCTGCATGACCCCATCCCACACTGACACTGCCCTTCCAGCTCATGCTGCTCTTGCTAGTGCTCCAACGTGCTGCTCTTGCTGGTGTCAGCCTGACTGTGCCAGACTCTCGCAGTTGCCCAAACCCACCATCGCCTCCCATGGTATACGGCTGGCCTCACCTGCAGCCCCAGCCCATAGCCCTCTGGGGGAATGAAGCACATGGAGCTGTGCTGCAGGTCATGCAGGCAGCCGCCTCCTGCCGTAGGCCCCCTCTCCCTCTGCCCGGCAAGGCCATCTGCCGCGCTGCTGCCTGGGCTGAGCAGGGGACCCACAGGGTGGTCAGGGTGGCGTGGCCCAAACACCAGGTGGTTCACCACTTGCAGCGCCTGCACATGCAGAAGAATTTTGCCATGCTGCTCCTCCCCTTCCCTCTCCTCCCTTTCCCCTCCCTGCTGCCGCGTCCCCTCCCCCTGCTGCCACTCCCAACTCCCTCCCCCTTCCTTGCTTTGCCTAACAGCGTCTGCACCTTCATCCTTGTAGCCACCCAAGCCAGCTAACCAAGAAGCATTCAGGCAAAGCCATGCTCCTCCTCCACTCCACCTTCCCATCCTCCCCCTCCTCCATTTCCCCCCCTGCCACCTCTCCCACTCCCCTCCTCTTCCCTTGCTGCGGCAGCATCGACACCCTCCCCCCAGCAGTCTGACTAGCAGGCTCTGCGCCCTCACCTTGACTGCCGGGTGCTGGGCCAGCTGGCCCTGAGCTGCCTGGCCTGCAGCAGAGGTCAGGGTCGACAGGGGCAGCTGAGGCGGCTGCACCCAGCAGCCTGCCGAGTGGATGCGGCGGCAGGCCTCCTGTCCTATCAGGTTCAGCTGGGCAGTGAGCTGGTCAGGCATGTGTGGCTGCAGAGGATAGTGTGCCAAGGCCTGCGCAAGGGCAGGGGCAAGGACAGGGACAGGGGACTGAAGGAGAGAGTGACGCCTGGTTGTGTGACTTGGTGCCGCTGCTGCCCTTCCTGGTACCCTGTTTGGTCATGCTGCTGCTGCTCCTGCGACACTTGCTGCTGCTCCTGATGCTGCTGCTGCTGCTGCAATGCACCCACTGAGCTGTGGCGCGTGTGGTTGAAGTCTGCACGGCTGGCTGCCATTTAACGGGTCCTCCTTTCTGGACCTAGCCAGTAGCTAGGGGTCACTGCCCTATGCGTCTCAAGAGCTGCCTGCTCTGCAGCCTGTCGCCTCACAATGCAGGCAGGGCCACGCTCAATGTGCTGCGGGTCAGGGGGTGCCCGGCAGAGTGCCTCCATGCGCTGAGCTGCCTGGTGCGTCTGCATGGCAGGAGGCAGGGGGCTGTGGCACACCGCAGGGCATGCACCTTGCATCCTGCACCTTTGACCTGGAAGGCTCAATGGGGGGATTTACATCATCCACATGACATGTCACACATCACAGGTCACAGGTCACCTATCCATTGTGTCACCCAATGCTAGTCTGGCCTACGTGCATGCACCAGGCCACAAAAAGGCAATGTGTGTGATCACATGCCACCTGCCACGTTCTACATCACACATATCTTGCATCACACATCCGAGGCGGCAGGAGCACTGCTCTCACCTTGCCCTGGCCCTACCCTCCAACTCACCACCCCTGTTGGCTTGAACACATGCAAGCAGGCTGCGCGCCCCTGCACCGTACCTGCACCGCTGTCACTGCCTGCAGCGCCCAGTACCTCCGCCCTGTGTCCATGCAGCCAGTGGCGTGATGGCACACGGACAGAAGCACATCTAGGCAGTCAAGGCCCAGGCTGCGCAGCCGTGCCGTGCCCTGCAGTACCCAGGCAACCATGGCAGGGCAGAAGTAGATGGTGATAAGAGTGGCAGCAGGAGGTGGCAGCATTGAGAGCAGCAGCGGCAGCAAGAGCAGCGGCTAAGGGTAAACACGATAGGGGTCATGGAGCTAGCAGTGGCAGGGCTGGCAAATGGAGGCAGAGGACAGGGGGAGGGGCAAGAGAAGCAAAAGGAGCATTTGGGATTTGGGTGCAGGAGGCACATGCAGGGGCAGGGGCGAAGCTGGGCCTGGTAGGTGGGGTCAAGTGGCAGCTGCAACCAGGTTAAGGGCACCTGGTCAGGCATGGTACACTGAACGTCTCGCTACCTGCTCTCTTTTGTGCGGCCAGTTCATGTCCCGCACAGCTCGCAGCACTGCCATGTCCATCTGCACTCACCCAAACAAGCACCGCTTTGCTCGTATAACATACTAACAGTGGGCCAGTCTGCATCAAGCAGCTCACCATATGCCGCTCTGCGTAAAGCTGTCGCCATCGGCCACCTGTCTTCATCGCCCTCCATCTGTCGCTTTCGTGCGTCCAACGTCTTGCACGCTGCTCCCACAAGCATTCAATGATGTCTCGCCAGCTCCGGCACACCCGCGCTGCGCTGCACAAGTCTCTGACGTGTAAGTGCTCGGCGCAGGAGACCAAGAACTCAGGAAATGGACCGATAGAGAAGTCGCGGACATCGTGATTAGACTCAGCCATGGCTACAAAGCATAGCGCTTCATTCTATGGCTGTTCCGCGTGCCGGTAATGAGCCGGGAATTTATCCGGGTATACAACTCTGATACACTGAGCTCCAGGTTAGGGACACACACCGGTCTCTCACTGCTGTGGAGACGTGTAGGAGCTCCACAGGAGGATTAGGGTACAGCATGGTTGATACGTCCGTTCAGATATATCTACTGTCATACAGGTAGTTGTATGGCAGAGCTGAGCTCCAGTTACGATTTACAGTTACAATTCGATTCACGAGTTACAGTTTCTCCAGCCGCAGCATGTCTAGGCGGCAGCGGAAAGATAAGAAAGCCAAGTGCTGGGCCATATGCGATGGCTAAATGTGGCACTGAGCTTGGGGTTAGAGAGGGGTGCAGGTGAAAACATGGGATCCAGGGTGCAGCGATAAACACAATGCATGGGTGCATGGGCTGTCACACCTATCATTTTGCGAAAGTGCAGTTCAGCAGGATTCCATCGCACCCCGTAAGCATTTGTTTCGCAACCGTACTTCGACAATGTCAGTCCACTTGCTCGCAGTCTTTGGTCCAGGTGCGTTCCGAAACGGAACTGGGGTTCTTCAGGAGCTCTTAAGCTGTGATCAGCTGCATTGATGCTGAATGATTGATGCAGAGGTTGCTCGCGCTCCCACTGAGATCTGTACCGCGCCCCACCATCGCCTCGATTTGGCCGAAAGGGAGCGTCTTGAGGTACGTGCTTGACCCTGTCATCCTGGGAACCCTGTCGGCACTTCTTTCCGACACGACGCCGACACGTCAGCCAAAAATGTTAAAAAAGCGGGGCAGCCCGACTGAATCTATGGCAGAGCTGAATTTGTGACGGGCTAGAGCAGGGCTATCAGATTTGTCGCCTGCGCATGTAACTGTAAGCCCGAGCAGCTTCTGCTGTCCTGTTGATGTCAAGCCTTGCTGCCTTCGGTCGATGCTCCCTTCTGCATCTTGCAGCGGGCCTGCTTGGCCCTCTTGCAATCCAGTCAAATTAGCTGCAAGCCCAAAGTGCGCCAGCTACTCACGCCTGGAAAAGGATGTGGGTTCTCGTATGAGCACTCCCCGTTCTGCAACTACGCATCTAAGGATGGGGTGCACCTCCTCATGGCTGGTGAGTCCACATCATGCACGAACCCGTTTTTGAGCTGGCTGCCTTGCTATGACAGTGCACTAGCACCTTGACCTGTAGCTAAGCTACTTGTGCACAACAATGCATTATGCACATCGCATGAGCCATGTCGCCTGGTTTGCGAGCAATGCAATGCATGAGCTGTGTTAAGGACGTCAGTGGTGGAGGCATGAGCAAGGGATGGTCTAGGGGCTCTTACTTGTTGAGTGGGTTGACTGCCTGGCTGCTGGTTGGCTGGTTGGGCTGCAGCTGCCTCACAGCTGGCTGTGTGGTGTGTCTATGCTGGGTGGTGCAGGTGAGGTGTCGGAGTGGCCAGGGGGTTTGGACGCAGTCAGCGCCTCTCATAATGGTGAGCACAACACCTTGTTGTGCATATAGAGGCTTGGCTGCTTGCTGTGCCTTCGCTGAGCTTGCTACCTGGCTCAGTACTAAGTGTGTGTCGTCCACATGAGCTTGAAGCATATCATATAATAGAATGGGATGGGCTGTAAATGATGGGCTATACACAGCAGGGTCAATGACTTGCACATCACTGCACAGCATTGCTTGCCTGCCAGCCCACCTGCAAATCTCAGTAATGTGCTTGCTGGCTTGAGTGCCTGATTGATCCTGAGCCCTCAGCCTGCCACTGCTCCCTGTGTGCCGCAGCCTTTCTGCAAAATCGCACCCCGGCAGAAGCTGATGACGCGCATTGGCTGCTGGACTTTTACAAGTACGCTTCCGCACCCATGGCTGGCTGCTTGCTGCTGCTGCTGCTTATGATGCTGCTGCTGCTGCTGCTCCTCTGGGAGTGGATGTGTAAGTGTGTGCCACTGCCTTGTGTGCTGATGATGCCCGGGACAAAGCACCATATTGGGCATGTCGATCCTGCCTGAACCTGCCTGCCTGCCTGCATGAGCTTTCCTGCTCGCTGATACCCATGCGGACCTGCCTGCCTGAACCTGTGCCACGCAGTACCTTCACAGACCCCGACCTGGACCAGGAGGAGGGCCTGCGGGGTGAGAGCCTGATGAACCAGGCGCTGGAGTGCCTTAGCCACATCAAGGGCTCCTTCGCCTTCGTCATCTATGACAGCATGCGCCACAGGGTGCTGGCCGGCAGGTGCGGTCTGGCGTCCTTAGCTTGCATCTGACTTCGCAGCCGTGCACATCTGCGGCCCACGCAGCCTCCTTCCCTGAATGGTGGTCACTCGTGGTGAAGATGAGGTGGGTGAGAAGGATGCTGATGCCTGCCTGGCCCACCAATTGGTGGCCTGAGCAAAGCTGGCTACCTCGCCGACCTGCTGGACTGCTTGAGCTCAGCGTGCCGCTGATACCACCTGCATGGCTTTCACCTGGGGTACAGGGACCGTGACGGCAGCCAGCCGCTGTTCTGGGGAGCCACTGGTGACGGCCAGCTGGTATTTGGGGCCGAGCCTGAGGACCTGGCGGCCTGCAACCCCAGTGCCACACTGTTCCCTGCCGGCTGCCTGTTCACAAGGTGCGAAGATGGTGGTGGATAGATAAGGGGGTGGGTGGGGTGGACTGGGGTGGGATCTTGGCATGCTTCCCAATTGTATGAAAGGGTGCTGCCAAGGCTACTGGTCCCTCGAGTGGACGAGGGCTGATCAAGGGCGGAAGCCAAGCATGCAAAGTTGTCTCCTCAAACAGCGTGTCTGCCAAGGTGTGAACAGGGGCAAATGCACACAGCTGCTTGCGTTCCCATGCGCCCACAGTGAGCGAGCCCTGGTGGCAGTCTGCCCTGGGGAGCGTGGTTGGGTGATCGAGGGCGACGACCTGCCAGGCGATGTACTGAGCTTTGTGGCGGCAGAGGATGCCGCGCACTTCCGTGGCGTCAAGGTCAGGCTGCTTTGGCCAAGATGGGTATGGGATGCTGTTGGCCAGTGGATTTGGTGGTGAGGGGCTATGCCAGGGCTGGGTGTCACAATGCAGTGCTCGACAAGAGGTGGAAGGTCAGGCTGCTTGGGCCGAGATGATAGGTATGGGGCTCTGTCGGCCAGTGAGGGATGTGGTAGTGTGGGGCAATGGTGCAGGGCTGGGTGTCAGCCTAAAGCCATTTTCTGAGCTGCATTTCCCTCTACAGCCAGCATGCGTCGTTTACCCACCCACACTTGGCCACACACTTGGCCCTGACATGGCCGCGGATGCTGCGCTGGCCTCCTGCTTGCTACCCCGCAGGCCATCCCTCGCATCACCTCCCAGGGCATGGTGTGTGGGGCTGTGTACAAGGTGGCCAGCTCAGCTGACATGACGCGCCCCATCACCCATCACTGAGCCGCCCTCGCCGAAGAGCTCGTTACAAAGTGCCACGAGCAGAGGAGATGGAGGATGCAGGAGTGAGCTCCAGGCCTGTTGTATGGCATAGGGTGGTGGGAGGGCAGCAGCTGGGATGCCTGCGTACCAACGCCATGCTCCGGCTGTGAGACTGCGCTGGCGCAAGGGGCAACTGGCACATGGGTTGAAGACTGGGAAGCAGAAGAAACCAGCAGAAGATACCACACAAAGCGCTGTCAGGTCGCTTGGCTATCCATGGTGTTGTACGTGTGTCAACCCTGCAAGTCCCCCTTGGTAGTTTGCTAGCTGTGGTTGGGCTACTTTGTGTGTACATGCTTTCAGGGAATGGACGTAGATAGTGAGCTGTCCCCACTATGCACCACATACAATTTGTGGGCTGGTTCGTTGCGCTTGAACCTTGTACAGCAGCAGTAGCACTATGCTACTGCAAGTTTGTTGAGGTATGTATGCTCCATTCTTTACGCCTGGTTACCAAGCCAGTCGAAGCATCGACTATTTGATTCGCCCTTTCGGCACCATGTTCGCTTGTAAGACGTGGAAGGATGCAGAGGGAGGGGGCAGTGGATGAGCAGCCGCAGTGCAGTGCATACAAGCAAGTCTCACGCGCAGCAGTTAAACCTCATGAATTACTCCATGAATCTCCGAGGAAAATCCAAGTTGCTTGAAAAGATCACAATGGAACGATCACTCGCACTTCCTGGGTACACTCGTATATGCGTGGTTGTCTACATCGGGTACAGTGTTCGACTCCATAACTATAAATAACATAACCAGCTCCATTTCAGGGGCCAGTTAGTAAGCACGAAGTCTCAACAAGGAGCATGAAGCACCATTCGCTGTGTAATCCTCCTGCCCATTACTCGTCCACCACGACCTTGGAATACTCGCCCATGGGTTTGGTGAAGTTTGTGTTTTTGTTGAACGGTAGAGTGCCCGCGACCGGCCGCGTCCCGTACACAGTGCTACCATACCTACGCGTGCAGTGTCCCAGCCAGCAACTGAGGGAATGGGATGCGGAGTATGGTTTCCCCCCTACTGTTGAGATGGCACATAGTTGCCGGCTTGCAGCATGGTCGTGGTGCAAGCAAGGGTGGGGCAACTGAGGCTAATCAGTGGCAGCTGAGGTGGCTATGAGGAGCAGTGAGATCATTGACTGTTGTCAGAAGGTCACACACAGGTCACAAGGTCACATGTGTGGGATGTATGACATGTGTGACGAGCTCAGCCAGCCTCACTCACTTGTGTGTGGCCACATGCTCGGAATACAGGGTGATGGGGATGTCGGGGTTGGGCAACACCACTGTCTGGGTGGCACCTGCCGCCACCGCAGCGTCCTGCAGACACACCACACCACACCACACCACTGCTGGCAGGTGCGTGGGGGCACCCTTGGACCCTAACCCCTTCTCCAGCAATAGCCCTAAGCGAGGGCCATCTGAAGATGGATGCCTTGACAGGTATCACACTCAGGACCTTCCTGCCTGCTGCTAGCAAGCCAGCCACCCAGCCTGTCGTTATTTGCGCCTGGGACTGGCATCAGGCCCTACACCTTCCTGCTAATATGCCAGCCACCCATCCTGTGACTGGCACCAGGCCCTGGCTGGGGCTGGCACCAGGCCCTGGACCACGCTGGCCCTACCAGGGTGCCCTTTGGCCCACCTCCGCCTGGGTGCACTCACCCCAAACACTCGGTCCGCTAGGTGCTTGGGCACCAGCTGCGTCTCTGCCAGGAAGGTGGGGTCACGCACAGCCGGCCGCCCATCCCTATCCTTCATCACTTTAGCACCCAGCCTGCAAACAGTCGCGGCAGTAACCCTGATGCTCAGCATGTGGTGTTCATGGTGTCATCTGTTGCTGTTGATGGTGTGTCCAGAGCAGCAGCTTCAGGCAGAGTGAGTCAATGGTGATGGCGGAGGAGGCCGTACAGCCTGACAATGGTGCTACCCTAGCAGTTCAGGCACAGTGCTTGAAGACTTGGGATGTTTGCTTGGTGCTCCTTATTGCCAGCAGCTGGTCGGCAGCCAGTCAGCAGCAGGTTAGGTGTGTGTACAGGCACTGCAGCCACCCACGTCAGCCCTGTCAGGTCATGCGCCTGGAAGCCAGCCTGGTAGGTGGTTTCCAGTGTGGGCTCCACATCCCGCCCAGTCAGAGTGGCCTCCACCTCAGGGGGCAGGTCAGCTGCCTCTGCCTGCAGCCGGGCCAGCTCCTGCGAGCATGGCACACCATGCACCACCATTAGTCAGGTTGACTATGAGCAGACCCTGACATGAGATGCAAGTCAGTGCCAGGTGTTGATGCACAGTGAATCCGGGGCCAGCGCCTCTGCCGCCATCGCATCTGCCACGGCCATTGATGCTGGGGTCTTGTGCAAGGTGTGTGTGTGCACCCACTGCAAGCTATCACACTCCCGTGGTTCTCTTGCAGGTGCCGTGGATCCTTCACAGGTGCAGGGACCCCACGGATCCTTCGCAGACACTGTCAAGTAGGACAAAGCATTACTCAGTGGCAGTCCATAGGCACTTGAAGTCGTGCACATGGACATGCAAGCATGCTACTTGCAAGATCCCTTGCTGCCCTTTGCAGCCTTCTTGGCTGCCTCGGCAACCACATCATGCTTAAAATAGGACCTATCCTCTGCTGGGAAACGTAACGTACGTGGTCTCCGTCGCCTGCTGCTGAGGCCGAGCACCACATCAGCTGGGATGGCCTGGTGTGACATCTGCTTACATCACTGGCCCAGCCCAACAAGGTTGCAAAGGATGCACCAGACACCCTGCCAGCTCACCACAGTGACGCAAGTGGGTAGAGGAGAACTGCAATGCCATGTGAGGCGCAATCAACAATCAGCAAAGCCGTGGCAGTGGCCGTGCCCATGGCTCCAGGGGTTGTGCAGCACTTGCACTTGTTCAAGAAAGCGCTGCCACGAGAGATGCTCGTCAGTTGAGAACACAACCCTGCTGTTCCTCTGCCACGGTGATGCCCCGCACAGGTTTGGTGCCCAGCATGATGTCGAGCACCGAGCCTTTCCCAGAGAATCAAGAAAGCACTCAGTGAGCATGAGCCCACCAAAGACAATGGCAAGGCCCAGGGCAAGGCTGCCAGAGCTAGGCAAGCACCACAGCCAGGCAGGTAGGTAGACAAGGACTGCAATGCAGCTCTGGACATGCAGCGCATCGGGGAGAGCGGATGGCGCCCGCTAGAGCTGTGCTGGTGGCCAGACCAGGCAGCTCTGCCAGCCAAGGGCAAGGAGTACCCAGGCCTGGGCAACAAGCGGCTGCGAGACCACCCACCCAAGGCCCAGCATCAGCCTGTTGCGGCATGGTAATGTGCCTCCTCTGAGCTGTCATCAGCTCACAATTAGTGCATGTTTGTCATGCCAACTCTAGGCTATTGCCCTGTCACAGAGGTCAGGCAGTAGTGTGGGTAGTAGGCGACCATGCCATGTGCCGTGTGCATGGGAGCTCCACACAGACTCCAAGGTGCTGTTCCTCTGCCATGTCTGTGACAAACCTGGCTAACCCTATACTACAGCCACTGTTGGCTCATGACGCGTGTAAACAAACGCTGTGGCAGGGGTTGGGTTGTTACAGCGACTGCCAACAGTGTACGGCTTCAGCCCGCTGGCCCCTTGGATAGCTACTGCCAACCAGGACCACGCCAGCTGCCTCCAGTGCACCAGGTGCCTTGGTGCATGCCCAAATGCCTCTAACCACATATCCTGATAAGAGTGCATGTGGCACTGCTGAGGCTGGATGCTGTGCCACCTTTGTTAAGAATACACAGACCAACATGCATGCAATGTGAGAGCCTGCCTGCTGACACCACTTGTATCCATGGTGGACGGTCAAGGATGCTGTGAGACCCACTCTCAGCTTGGTGGCTGCCCAGGGTTTTGTGTGTGGATCGCTGGCATGCAGCTGGCAGCTCACCATGCGCTCCCGAGGCCCCAGCTTTGATGCAGAGCTGTAGTCATTGAGGTGCAATGTTTTCTTGGGGTCGGTGTATGATGCATGCTGCATGGACTTCCAGTTCTCCACTGCCTGCACAAGCACAAGGGCATGCTGCTGCTTCGCGATCTGGGGTTGGGCAGTCTCTTCACTGCAGCCCTTCGCCGTCCTCACTTCTTGGTTGGAGTGGAGGAGCAATCGTGGCATTGTTGCGGTGGGTGCTTGGCGGTCTTGTCGGGTGGCGTAGATAGATGCTGAGCTGTCTGCTGGTTGCCCTGGCTCCACCCATCCCTGTCATGCATGCGCATTCAACCACAGAGTGAGGATGTTGGGCAGCTGCACTGCCAGGTGTTAGCCGTGACAATGCACATGTCTGTGCATCAGCCTGGGAGCTTGCTGGCCAAGGTTGCTTTCCAGCTTTAGGGCTTGGCATGCTATCAGGCAAAAGCACCGCACCTCGTAGCGGCTGACTCCAGTGGTTTCTTTAAGAGCACGCTCCTCTTGCCAGTTCCCTATCAGAGTCAAAGGCTCTGGCATCGCCGGAGGCTTGTTGTAGGATGTGAAAGGATGCAGAGGGCGGGATGCAGGGGACATTTCGAGAGGGCTGGCCATGTTTTCTCTTCACTATACACTGAGCGCAATAGCTGTACTTGATTACGACGTCGATATAGAGCGATAGCTGTTTCGACCTGCCACAACCTCAAGCAAGCACATGTCTACATGTGAATACCCTCTCAACTTTTGAATTGGGCGTGCCCGGTACTAATACCTGCCTGATGTTTTGGGTACTAATGATACTAATACCAGCACTAGAGGTATTAATACCTGGAAGTAGCACTTATGCGAGAGGTCCCTAGATGGAACCTATCAGTCAGGCGTTCCCAACATGGGGTTGGCAATCTTCATGCACATGCAGCCCATCTACTCCATTTGATGTAACGTTTGCTGCGTCTGCTGCAATGCGATAATGCGCGTTTAATGTAAGACTGGAATAGCCATCGGAGTCATTCGATGCGGGCAGACACATGTGACCCCGGATGTGTCCCAATCGCAGACCGTGGTTAGCTACACTGGTAAGCTACGTCCTTGGCTATCCGTTAGCGATGCACGACATGTCGGTGGCGCACACCACCGAAGTCCGGCAAACATGGCTGCGCGAGCTTCCAGATGGTGCAGGCCGCTTGGCGAGCGTGTGAAGTAACCCGAATTCGTGTGCGGCAGCGCTGTATCGCTGTAATGGTGGGCGGCACAGTAGGGCCTAGTCACCCCCCCCCCAGCTATGATCCGCTTTTTGTTTCCAACCATTGAACAACAGCCTGGCCTCACACGAATCTTTTGTAGCATACTCTCTAACGCGTCCATGGCACTATGCAACTCAATCATTGGGTTTGTATGTGACAAGATGGACCGCTTACAAGGTACACATGCTGATGGCTACAGGTGCACGAGGAGCCGACTGAGCTTGGCTTACCACTTCGCCCCGTGGCCCCCACCAACACAACTTAACCCACCATCTCCCAACCTCGTCTACCCCGCCCAGCTCCCAGTAGCCCCTCCTCCCAGCAGCCCAGCCTGCCATCAGCCTCCTCCCCCCTACCTCTCCTTCTCCTCGCCTCCTACCTCTCCCCTACCTCTCCTTCACCCGCCTTCCCTACCTCAGCCTACCTCAGCCTACCTTCCATACCTCAGCCTCCCCTACCCTCCCCTACCTCCCCTACATCACCCCTACCTCCCCTACCTCCCCTACCTCAGCCTCCCCTACCTCAGCCTCATACCCTACCTCCCCCACCCACTCTCCCCTACCTCTCCTTCACCCGTAGCCCCGCTCAGCAACTCACCCACCCCCTCTCATTCCCTAACCATGAAGAAGAGATTAAGCAATACAAAGAGTGCTCAGCTCAATGCAATAAACAAGTCGCCAAGGGCTGGCAATCTGCATTGCGCTAACAACATCAAGGCTGCAGCTTGTAGGGCACAAGCGACAAACTGTGATCTGCAGGCTGAGGTGCAGCGGCTGCGGGATGTAGAGCAGTCCCTTATGGGCACCGTGGATGGGTTGCAAGGCGACCTAGACGACCTGCAGGCAGCACACCAACGCCTGCAGGATGAGCATACGGCTTTGCAGCAGGTGGCATCCAGAGCGGCAGCCACCAATCACTCCCTACGGGCTGCTCGACGCAGCCTCCAAGGGCAAATGCATATCTACCGTCACAAACGCCGCCCCCACCACTCCCCACTCACCTGCAAGCAGAGGCAGCAGCTGCTGGTTTTGGAGCAGCACCCCGTCTCAGTGGAGGTGTTGAGGCGGAGTGCAGAGGCTGGCTATAGAAGGCTGGACAGCCATGGCCGGCCCATGGGCAGCATGGCAGAGCAGCTCAGCCCAGCCGGCCTCGCACCCTCACCAACAGACATCTTCATTCCAACTCACCAACAGACATCTTCATTCCAAAGGGGAAGGCATGCCTTTGCTCTGCTGCCTGCTTTCAGACCAACTATTGCGCGCAAAGGCTATACACCTGCAATTTGATGGGTGAACATGCGACCGCCATGGCAAGGTGCTCGTATTGCGAGTGACAACAGCAGTCACCCCGCAGCACATGCCAGAAGGCTGGGAGCAGAGGCCCGGTGGTGGGGCTGGGGCTGGAGCTGGGGCTGGGGCTGGAGCTGGGGCTGGGGCTGAGGCGGGGGCGGGGGCGGGGGCGGGGGCGGGGGCGGGGGCGGGGGCGGGGGCGGGGGCGGGGGCGGGGGCGGGGGCGGGGGCGGGGGCGGGGGCGGGGGCGGGGGCGGGGGCGGGGGCGGGGGCGGCAGCTTGGTCAGCAGCTGGGGCTGGGGCTGGGGCAGCGGCAGCAGATGGGGCAGCAGCTGGGGCTGGGGATGAGGTTGCAGCTGGGGCAGGCCGACTCACCACTCAAGTCACCGATGTGTTGGCTATCATCCCCTTGCCTAATGGCACGGCAGAAGCTCATGTCCAGGTCATAATGCAGGAGCTGCTCCTCCACGGCCTCGACAGTGCCTGAATCAGTCATACCTCCAGTTTCACAAGCATCAGTCACACCTCCAGTTTCACAAGCAGGAGGTACACACGAGCTGGAGGGTATCTAAGCTACAGAGCCACGTGTGCACCCACATCCGTGGGAAGCTCGCCGCAGCTGCGCCCCCTCAGCAGCAGCTGACACATCTAAGCACCACCCCTGAGCTGGCTGTGCCTGCTGGTGCACCCCCTCAGCTGGCAGCGACAAGCACGTCACGTAAGCGTGAGGCACCTGCAGCTAACAAGTCGAGGGCAGCAAAGCAAGGTGAGACAACACCACGTACACTGCACCTAGCACCTAGCACCTTGTTTAAGCGTAGTAGAGCAGCCGGTAATGCACCAGCGCCAGCAGCAGCTCCAAAAGCTAATAGTGGTATCCAGTTGTCACGACTGCCGTCGTCTAAGGCGCGCCCAGAAAAATCTTTAAGATATGACCCAATATGATCAAGCCAAAGAATATGATGAAATATGATCAAGCCAAAACCCAGCAAGTCAAGTGCGCGTTAGCTGCGATGGCTACAGTTCCACCCGTGATACCTCCCTGGGCCGAAAATGAGACTCAGGTGTTCGACAACAAGCTCTGGACGCTGGCGGCTCTTTTCCACCACTTGAAGGATACTAAACTAATTCGCAAGAGCGAACATTACGCGCTACAAGTCACTGAGCGGGTCGGGTCGAGCCGCAAACTGATTCGCGCGGTCAGCGTCGTCTGCTTGCTCTGCTCAGCATGCCTCTCTGTCAACAACATATCGTGGGCGCAGACCCAACACAACTCCTGCGCCGCTTGTGTTGGCCGCCATGCCAGCACAAGCGCAGCTCCACCACCTCCCAGCTCCGCCCAGTCCCCTGCTGTGCTTGTCGAGGCCAAGCAAGAATTCTCTCTATTCCTTTACACCTCTGGCACACCCTTCGCTCGCGCCGACAACCCACATCTGAAGAGGATGTTTCAGCTGCTGGGCATGCCTGACTCTCCCACAGCCAAGCAAGTGAGGACGTCTTATCTCTCTAGCACCTACAGCAGATTGAAGACGAGGGTGGAAGTGGTGGTGGAGCAACTGCTGCTGGTAAGTGCCACATTTGACACGTCAACATGCACTTACAGTGTTGTATTTTGGTGGTACTAACTGTCAGATGGAGCAACTATATCTTGATGCAGGGTTTGAGTTTAATGCTATGCACGGATGGATGGCGCCACCGACGGGCTGGCAAGGGACAACCATTGGTGAACTGTGTGCTATTGAAGGCTATGGGAGGCGCTATCTTCCACCATGTCTGCCAGCTTGACAAGGGTGACAAGAAAATGACTGGTCATTCAAAGATGGTTGCATGCATCTGCAGGTACAACAGATTGCCAAGACCCTAGGAGACTGCCACAAGATCAGCAGTGCCCTAGACACTGCTCAGCTAGAGGTGTACGGCGAACTGAGGGGTGTGTCCGCCCACATCGACACGCGCTTCGCAATCCTGTTCACCATTTGCAAAGACATCCGCCGCAGTAAGGTACTAAGATACGGAGCCACAACACATCCTCATTCATCATTCACTTGTACTCTAGCAGCCTCACTTGTACTCTAGCAGCCTCACTTGTACTCTATGAGCCATGCCCTTGCACCCATGCTACCCTTTCAGAATGCATTGCGCAACATGAGAGAGTGCGGTATCTGGGCCAAATTGTCGGCTGGATCTGCCAACCATGCCTGCTTTGACGTGGTCTTGGACAGTAATTGGCACCTGCCCTATCACCCGCCACTCCTTGCATGCGCGTCTCAATGCTTCCAAGTGATATCCCCGTTGTGCAGTTGAGTGGTGGAAGAGGCTGGATGCAGTGATCAGCCTCATGCAGCCAATCTTCAACGCCATCCAACAGCTTGAGGCAAACCGCCCTCTCTTGAGCCAGGTATGGAGATACGCTGACCATTCCATGGCATGGCAATGGAGGTTCGCTGACCATTCCATGGCATGGCAATGGAGGTACGCTGACCATTCCATGGCATACTATGCCACACCATGTTGTGGTGTTGTGGTGTTGAAGGTGATGAAGGTCTGGGACGACCTACTTCAGTGGGCCACCCAATGGGCTGACAAGTTTGGGGACCCTAGTGGAGCCAACCCAGTGGACTGGTCCTTTGTGCTGGGAGTGCCAAGATTGTTTCGAGACCGTGCTATGAAGCACTACCACCCCGCCATGGCGGCAGCACGGTATTGGTCACCTGACCTGACCTGCCTGACCTGACCTGACCTGACCTGACCTGACCTGACCTGACCTGACCTGACCTGACCTGACCTGACCTGACCTGACCTGACCTGACCTGACCTGACCTGACCTGACCTGACCTGACCTGACCTGACCTGACCTGACCTGACCTGACCTGACCTGACCTGACCTGACCTGACCTGACCTGACCTGACCTGACCTGACCTGACCTGACCTGACCTGACCTGACCTGACCTGACCTGACCTGACCTGACCTGACCTGACCTGTAGGGTGTTGGACCCCATTAACTTCTTGCCTACACGTCATGGAGTTCAGCCACTGCCTCCCATGAAGGATTTGACGGTCGAGCAACAGCAGGACGTCAAGCTCGTTGTGGCCCGCCTGGCTGAGGTGAGATGAAGTACCACTTGCTACTCCGCAACAGCCATGCAACCATAGCGTCGCATGCTACAAGGTTTGTACACCACACACAGGTTGCACCGGATGCTGCAGCTGAGGAGCTTGACAACTTTGAGATGGGAGCATGGGACCCGGACATGACACGTGTGGCCAACATCATCTTGCGCATGACCAAGGCTACAGAGATCGACGGCCGCACAGTCACTGTCATTGCTCCCGCCCACCAGCGGCTGACCTGGTGGCAGGTCTATGCCCAGTCCAAGTTCCCAATCCTTGCCAAGGCAGCCATGCGGTTGCTGTCCGTGCATGTCTCCACGTGCGCAGCAGAGCGGAACTGGTCTGCGTGGGGGCGGACCTTTGCAGATGCGCACCGCAACACCCTCAGCATTGAGAAGGCTGAGGAACTGGTGTTCATTCAAGCTAATGATGAGCTCACCAACAGCAACCAGCGTGACCAGGAGAAGGAGTTGGCCATCGAGCTGTACTAGTGTGCTCTAGGTGCTAGTGCTCTGTTACAACCTTGGGCCCAAGAAGGCCCCGAAAGGCCCCAGAAGTGCTGATATGATCACGCAACGGGTGTAATTGAGCCTCTATTCCATTGCCGTGGTCTCAAACTCAATGTTTAACGTCGCGGAGAGTAGAGGAGTGATGCGGCGGTCTAACTGCAACTGAGAGCATTTTTCCTAAGAAGGGCGTCAAACCCTCTTGACACTCGGGGTTCCCAGGTGGGTTACGGTGCTAACCTGCCTCATTATCCTCTTGACTACAGACCCGGTCATATCACATCTTTATGCCATCATATTCAGTCATATGACCAATTCCTCAGCAAGTCATATGACCGGTCGCGCCCTACCGTCGTCGCGTCCACATGCCGAAAGCAAATCATGTTCCGACTGCTGCTGCGCGTTGCAGGTGCCACTCAAAACAGTGTGGCGAAGCGTGCTAGAGCGGCGCGCCTCGCATGTTGCGAAATCGCATGTAGTCAAATGTCGATCTGTGGGCAGGCACTGAGCACCGCTGAGAGCGAGATAGTTTTTGCTGCGTCTGCCATCTCGTAGCTGTGAGCCTCCTCTGTTCAAAGCACTGTTCACATATATTTTTGACTGAGTGGCTGCGGAGATACGGGCTTCCTATCACAGGGGGGTGGTTTTCAGGTAGTTGGGAACGCCTGACTATCAGCCCTCTTGTTGCACCAAAAAGCAGAAGTTGTAATCAAGCACAGGCAGCGAGCTCATCGTTGTAAAGGCTACAGCTAGTGTGCCTGCTGCCCACTTCAGCTCAGCCATTCTGGTGTGTGTGCCTGTAGCTCAAGCTCCCCTAGTACTAGCTACTTAGCTCCGACCCACATTAATCCCCTTTGTAAGGGATTGATTTACTTAGCTGTAGCTGGAAACCGCTGTGGCCTGCAAGTACTAGGGTTATTTTTGTCGCACACATACATGTCACTGTCCAGTGGACAGTGTTCACACATGTCCACACAAGCAGCAATGTCTGGGCATGCCATGACATCCTCCCAATACAGATACTAGTTCGTGTGTTAACTGTATAGTGATGAAGTTCATGAAACACAACACAACTAGAGCACCCAGCAAAGCTTTGCCTCACTATACATAGTCTGCGTTGATCGCTGTAGCGTTCCTCTCATGAAGGCACATTAGGACGGTGGGCATGTTCCAGGTTCATCATGATCCGCCTTCTGCTGCAGCTTACCCAACATCGCCAACCCTTCCCGCTGCTCTGCGACCTACCAGGCTACATCCCTCTGTTCAGCCTTCACCAGCACACAGGGCCACTCCTCTGCCCGCTGTAGCAGGGCCATCAAGCGGTCCACCACCCTGCTGTTTATCAGGCGGCACCGCGCCTCCCGCGTCAACCTTACTACACTGCATGGATTGCTGTCCCGGTGTTATTTGTACTGAGCATGTCCCAAACGCTATCACTCAAGTGCCCGGGTGCCAGAGGTAAGGACACCGTCTCCGACGGCAGCCATGCGCTGTGTTTGAGGGCCTGCGCCTCGTCACCTGATGTCGTTCCAAGCCAGAGGCTGGGCGCGACCATGGTGAAGGCAGCTTGGGCCCAGTGCCGTATCAAGTCCACGGCCGGACGCACCGTCTCCAAGTTGCGCGCTGCAGTGCACAGTGTAGCAGTACACGTCTGGCCGCAATCCCTGCCAAGCTCAGCCACTTGAACTACTCCACCCCAACACCGCCTGCCCTGATGTGCCACATAACGCTGTCATATCTGCACAGCGCCTTAGCAACGTCAAGAACAACGCCACAGCACAGCTGGCAAGGTCTCACATGCGAAGCCAGTAGTGTCCGCAGGCCCGAAGAACAGCGGGCCAGCCACCGCAATCAGAGCGGCATTGGTTGCCACCACGCGCACTGGCTTGGGCAGAAGGGGCAGGCCAGCCTTGCGCCAGGCCTTGAGCAGAAGCGCTTCTGCCATCACTATGGGTGCCTGCAGCAGCCAGACACCACAACATCAATCAGCTACATACCCACTGCCCAACCCAAACTGTGCGCTTGCATGCGCACTTCTGTTTCTTGCTCTGTTGGCAGCTGTAGCTGGGTGTAGGGATGCAGTTACTTTACGCAATGCGCATGGAGAATGTGGATGGCAGGCACCTGAATGATGAAGAAGAGCGCCCAGCGCATGCTGATGACCTTGGTGTTGTACCAGAATACCAGGATGTGCCACACCCCACTGAACATGAAGGTGGCCTGCAGCCACAGAAACAAGGGTGGGCAGCAGATAGTGATAGTCAGTGATGGGTGGGTGGGCAGCGGTGGGTTGACTTGGTATGGCACACCCACATGGCATGGCTGAGATACGAAAGGAAGGGAAGACGGCCTACAAGTAGACGCAGCTGAGCTGGGCTAGGCAGAGATTGACCGGAAGAGGTGCACGGGCTGGGCAGGTTAGGCATCACATTGGCAGATGGCTGCACAAGCAGAGTGAAGGGTGTGGGTGCAACAGGCAGGCAGGCCAGGTAAGGATGCAAGGTGGGGTCAGCGCATCTGCTACACAAGCCAACTCGACAGCCAGCACGGCCCTCCTGTCGAAGATGCGGCCTATGTTGAGTGAAGCCATAAGAGAAGCCACGTGGAGGCTACAGCTGGTAAGGCACCTGCTGCCTAGCAAGGGTGTAGAGGCAGCGGCTGCCCAGCAAGGGCTGGGAACCAACCGCCCAGCAAGCGCAAGGTGCAAGGGGCGCAGCACACCAGCCTCGCCACCCACCTGCAGGCCCAGCAGCCGGCGCAGCTTTGATGGCCGAGCTGTGTGTCCCGTCAGCTCCTTCCCCTTCCCGCCCTTCCTGCCTGACCCCTTGGCAGCCCCCACACCCTCAACCCCGCCCTGGCTGCTGCCTAGGCTGACCGCTGCCTTGTCCCCCATGGGCCCTGCTGGCTCCAGCTCCCTCCCCTGGCCCCCTGCTCCCAACCTCCGCTGCACCAGCCCCGCCTTGTGGTGTCCTGCAGCGATGGCGTGTGCTGCGCCAATGCTGGCCCGGCCATGACTGGGCAGGGCCTCGTGAGCGCTGCTGTCTGACAAGTCGGACATGGAGGTGCTGGAGGGGCTGGGGGCCGCCATCATGGCTTCAGCCTCGCTGGCCACAGCGCTGAGGGCCTTGGTGACAGGGGCAGGGGCAGGGCTGTCAGCAGCTGGGTGGGCTGCTGCTGCTGCCACTGCGGCGCTAGCAGGGGAGAGGTCTGCGGGATCCGCTGTGGGGTCCAGCCGGGCGACCAGCCGACCTGCCAGGGGGCAGGGCAGGGGGGTATGTTGGGGGCGGTGATTAGTGTGACATGCATCACTTGGTGCTTCAGCCAGCGCGACAGACAGGGCAGTAACCGGGGCAGTGAGCTGGGCAGCAGGCATGACAGTGGGCAGTAACGGGGTCAGGGCAGGGCAGCAGGCAGGGCAGTGGGCAGGGCAGTGGGCAGGGCAGCAGGCAGGGCAGCAGGGCAGGGCAGCAGGCGGGGCAGCAGGGCGAGCAGTGGGCAGGGCGGCAGGCAAGGCAGCAGGCAGGGTAGCAGGCGGGGCAGCAGGGCAGGGCGGCGAGCGAGCCTCACCTTCCATGACAGGCTCATACACCATGACCCGCATCATGTAGGTGGTGCTTAGGTTCCAGCGTCGGGCCCAGAAGTCAGCAAACGACTCACTCTGCAGTGCCAGGGGAAAGTAGCAGCAATACAACAAATGCACTAGGGTCTATGGGTTCATGCAGCCGCCAATGTACGTCCTCCTTTACCCGACTGACCCTGGCTGCCTGGCTGTTTTACAAACCCCATTGCAATCCGATGGTCTCAAGTCGCGCCCCATTGCAATCTGGACGTATATCTGATGGTCTATCGCCATGCCAGTCTGCCTGGAGACACCTTGGCCTATTTGCCTGACCCCTGAGAACTGGTCGGGCATCGAGCAGAAGGAGCGGGGTTCAAACCCCGTGTGGCGCACCATCCATGGCCTGTTGAAAGCTGGGGCCACAGGCATGCCCAGCCAAGCCGTAGCTCCAGCTGCCAGAAGGTCAAACACTGCGCCTAGCGTCATGCAGGACGACAGTGCTGCAGCAGCAGCAGCAGCAGCAGAACACATGAGAAGTGTGAGCTCTCTGTATTACCTCCGACTCCCCTCCCTCTTTGCTTCCAGGCCTGTGCTCTTTCCCTTGTCGCTGCTCATGCTCATTGTGCCCAGCATGCTTATGTGGTTTGGCTGCCGTACATGCTCACATGCACCCCTTACGCCAGGGGCAGCAACCTGGGCTTCACCCAACCTAGATGAAACCAGCATGGGTTGGGGTTCAGGCCTAGCCCAGCCCTCAAATGAACCCGTCCCCACGCCTAGCCCTAATCAGCCCCACCCAGCCCTTAACCAGCCCCACCCAGCCCCTAACCAGCCCTACCCTAGGCCCCACAGTCCAGGGCTCTGCAGCACTCACTGTACAGCCAGTGGCGAGCGAACCAATGCAGGTCAGGGAAGGACACCAGCACAGCCGCCACCACTGCAGCACAGCCTGCAGCAGCACACAGGACATGGGCCTGGTGGTGGCACAACAGGAGCTCCTTGGAGCCATGTGATTCGAGCATCAGTACAGGCTACAGGCCTGGGTGGCCAGGGGATAATGAGGACAGCATCAGGAGTGAATGCAATGCTTCCAATGGTGGGTTCCTGACCTAAACTTGCCCATCCCCAACCTGCTTTGCATTGCCCAGCTAGTGTCCACCCTACCCTGCCCTGCCCTACCCCGTCTCACCCTCCCCCCACACACTCACTGATTTGCTTGCCGTAATCGCGCAGCAGCTGCCAAGTGTCCCGCTCCGCCCCGCCTTGGTTGTCCGGGATCTTGGCCCCACCACTGACCACAAACACTGCATGCAGGAGCACAGCGACAGTATGAATGCAGCACAGGCATGTCACTGCAGGTGGTCAGGCAGCAGGCTGTGGCTTTGCCGCCTGCTGAGAGCACTGCACAGGGCCACAGGGCAATGGCAGGGACTGCCACTGGGCCAGATACCCTGTCACTGACCAACTAAATACCAGTCTTCCCTGCTGCCATTGCTGCTGCTGCCAATGCTGCCACTGCTGCTGCTGTCCCGGTAGCTGAGGTTAACACATGGAGCCATCATTGCCACTGCTGTTGCCATGCTGACTGAAAGAAGAGTGGCTTCTTGCCACTGACCTTGCGCCGGAACAATGGGCAGCAGTAGTGTAGTGAAAAAGCTAATGGGGGACAGGGGCAATGCCAGCGGCCCTCGATTCATGCAAAAGGCCAGCAACTGCGGCAAGCACAGGCAGGAGGTCAGGGTCAAGAAAGCCACAACAGCTACCTCACTGTTGGCGCAGCTGTCCTGTGCTGCAGCTTGCACAGCGCTGCTCAGCATGTTTTACCAGCATGATCAAGCCGACAGATTTAATCTACTGACAGCAACATTCATGCGTGATGAATTAAGTACAATGCATGGCGCATTCTACAGTATGATTGGCGAGCAGGCCCTTACAGCGTGCTCAGCAGCTTGTGAGCCATCACTACTGGCTCTGACCAGGGAGCCCACATTGCACCAGCTGCTTGCACACACAGCTGGCAATGCGTGCTTTGCAAAGTGACCAAGTTGTAAACCTGGGCCACTGTCAACCCAGGGCAGCAGGGAGGGCGGCTGGCTGGGCGGCCGGCTAACTGCTGAAGCGACGTCTTAGGCTGCCTCGCTTTGATTAGCATCAGCCCTGTGCTCCCCCTACCTTGAAAGCCGACAGAGACAAGACGCCTGCGACAGGGGTAATGGGCAGGGCTTCCGTTCCCGGGTCCAGCCATAGGGGCGCTACCAAGTCAGCGATGACAACGGGCAGGCTGCGTAGCAGCCTGGGTAGCCCGGCAGGTGCAGGCCGTACAGCCCGCACCACCCACAACGCGGACAGTACGGCATACAGCTGTATCGCAAGCAGCTTGGCGAGCAGCTCAATCATCTCGTGTGTTTGCTTCGGAAAACGCCCACCGTCAGAGTGTCGCGAGTTCCACCCCTGCCTCACACTTTTTCCATCATGACTGCACTCAATACAAAGGCAGAATAAGGTGCGGACACCCACCGTGCGGACACCCATCGTCTGGCTAGCTCTGCACAGCGGTGGGCGCGGGTTTGATCATCCATATGCTCGCGGATAGTGTGTGCCACATCCATCTCTATGACTACCACTACACGAAGGAGGTGGCCAAGGAGTGCTTCCACCACCGTGCTTCCCACCATCATCACAGTGGCCAACAGCAGTGAGAAACCGGTGTGTGTCCCTAACCTAGGTCCCTAACCCTAGGAGTCCCTAGAGCCCTACCCTACCCTATGCACACTCTAGCGCACGCACATCCCCTTTGTGAGGGGCAATCGAATTGTTTGTTTGTTTGCTTGTCTCACGGCATGATACACATGTCGCTATCGCTGCCGCTGGTGCCGCCGCTGCCACTTCCGCAGCAGGCCCTTGTCGCGCACTTGCACCCACTCCTGGCCTGACCTGCCTGGGTTAGGCATGGCGGGGCGGCCCTGCATTGCGGCGGATGTTCAGCGCGGCTGACACGTCCCGGTCGTAGAACCTGATGCTGTTGATGCTTATTGAGCACATCAGGCCCCGGATCCGGGACCGCGTCGCCATGCTGCGCACCGGGTGCAGCCACCTGGTCACCCCCGCCATTGGCGTCACCCCTAATAAAATCTCTTGTTTTGGGGAGTTTTACAGCAACTCTCGCGCAGGGTGGTGCAGCTCACCAGCGCCAGGCTAGCGGGCTGCTCGGGCTGATGTGCACCTGTGCCGGGTCGGGCGGGGATTCTGGGAGATCGGGCCGCGCTGTGCAGGAAGTGGCCTGCTTAGTAGGGCTGGTATCACCGAGCAGCTATTACGCTCAGCGCGTCAGCGACATAAACGGGCTCAATTTTTCACATGCTAACCTTTGGCCTGTTTACTGTTCTATTAAATTTCTAACCAGGACGTCAGATGATGGACTGCCAACTTTGGTTGGTTCCTTGTGTAGAACCATAACGTATCTAGAGTCCAGAAATTGAATACTCGAGTGGAATTGCAATGGGCGCAACTTGAAAAAACTCAACTACTACACCAGGGTAAAGACCAGCCTTGTTTCAGTCCCTGTGACAATGGTGTTGCAAGCATCCAGCATGGCATCAGATGCATGCTGGTCTGCTGGTGCTGCTCCCATTGGGAGTAACAATGAATGGTGATCGCATAATGATGCATGGATAGCTATGGCTATTTCGTGTCCTGCAGTTCCTGGAGCCATGGCTTCTGCTGCCCCGCTCGCTGCAACGCTGTAAATGCAAACCCTGTCCAAGTGCTTGATGACAGCGCAAGCGAGGCTGGTGGTGTATGGCTAAGCAGTCCTACACTGACGCAAATGTGCAGTTGGCAATGCTGGCTGCCGTCATGCTGCAGTCACATTCCCTGGGCCATGCAACACCTCTCCGAGCCAACAGCAGCTCCCTCCCTCCCTGTGCTCCTACCCCTGCTGCTGCTCATGCGGCGGCCCCTTCCGTCCTCGAGCTCTCGCTGGAAGGACGAGGCGCAGCTCCCTCCCACAAGCAAGGGTCCTGGTTGTGCGTATATTCCTGATGCAGCCTGGCCACTGCACCCACAGCCGCTACACACAGTGAAGGGGTCCACCTCCTTGCTCCACCAAGCGCAGCACCCCTCACAGCTTGCCTGTGGAAACCGCGGATGCCTTGGCCACGGCATTGCTGCTGTCTCCTCCAACGGAATTGGCCTGGGAACTGGCTGCAGCGCTGCTGATAGGGGCTGGCTGGGGCTGGGGCAGCACTGGAAGAGCAGTGGGTGATGGTGGGACTGGCACTGGGGCTGGAGATGGGGGAGAGGCTGGTGCTGGGGACGGTGCGGTTGCTTCTGCTGCCTGCCTGCACATCTGCAACCTCGATTCTGTCATCTTGCCGACACAATCGACTGCATGTCCCACAACAGGTCAAAGAACATAAGCGTTCACATGGCTTAGGAATATACACAGGTGTTTTAATTCAGGTCACACAAGTTACACAGAGAAACACATTAAGGGCCATGCAGCAAGCCGCTCAGCAAATGGCTTGGCGCACTCAGCATGCCTGAGCACCTGCCAGGGGGCGCAAGCAAGTGCAGCGACGAGGGTGGGAGCAGCTGATTGCGCGTGCCGCAGTGCAACAGCAAGTGGCTGGCTCAATGTTCTTAATGGTCTTATGCCAATCCAAACCCATCCACGGTGAGGCCCCACACCACCGCCCCACCCTCCGGCCCACTGCTCACTTGCAAACTTGCATGGGACCTTGTAAGCTGTCGTTGCTGCATGAGGGTGGGAAACAGCACCACAGGATCAGAGGGGCACAGGCCAGGCAGCAGCAGCGCTTGTTCAGCGGGGCAGGACCAGAACCGTGTGCGGGAAGTCATACGGGCGTGCATTATTGGCATTGGCCTCACCGCAGGAGACAATGCCGAGGGTTGGTAAGACGGACTAGGCCTCACCCGTGCTGTAAAGGCGGCGCCGCACCGTACTCTTCCAATCATCGTTGGAGTACAGACAAGTGCATATCTGCACGCAACCAAGCAGCAGCAGCAGCCACAGCCAACTGAATATGGCTGGATGGGGCAAGGGTGAGGTGGGGTTAGGTCAAAGCCACACCGCTCTGAAGCTTTGCATGCAAGACAAGGCCATGCTCCTGAGACCTACATCATGGCCAGTGCCATGCAGGCATCTCCCCTTCAGCGGCGATCTCCCCACCGCACCTGGGCATTATACTGGCACACTGCAAAGCAGCAGGCAGCAGAGGGTGAGACCCTGTTGAAGGCGTTGTACACGTTGCCTGTGCTGTACTCTTTATCAAACAGCGGGCTCCAAGTATTCAAAAGGGTTGGGTCGTCCAGCAGTGGACTGGTCTGCGTCAAGGGACACGGCATGGCCACTCTTGATATGCAACGGCCACTAGACAAGCATACAACAGAGGGGGGGACAGAGGCAGCAGCAGCAGCAGAAGCAGCATTTCTAGAGGTTGAGGCAGCAGCAGCATCACCAGTCCTACAAAGTGAAGACGACACAGCATGGAGCAATGCAGCATGGGCCAGGCATGCAGGCTTCTCAATGACGTGTCTAATGCTTACCAGGGAAATGCCCTTAGGCAAGCCCAGGCTGCCTAGAGCCGTGTCGATCTCGGCCCTGCAGTTAGTGTCGATGATGGCGGCATACTGGGGACACTTGTCCTCCCACTCGTTGCCGGCAGCCCATCCTGTGTGACAACAGCAGATGCAGCAACCACCAGGCTGCCATCAGTGCAACGGGGATAGTGCGGAACACACAGTTGCGATGGCCTGGTCTCATGGCGGTATGGCGAGAGGCTCATCAAAGGGGGCCGGGACGAAAGCGCGCCGGTTGTCGCAGACTCAGCATCGCATCTGACACAAGCACGCAGCTGCATTGCACCCGCCTGTACCCTACGCGGGCCGTGCTGGGCAGGGAGCGTTCGAACAGCTTGACAGCGAGGTTTCGTACGACTGGTGAGATCAGTGCTCGGCACCCCTAGCTAAACTCGATACCAGCAGGTGCTCTACGACAGCTTACCGGCTGCTGCGAAGAGGAGCACGCGAACAAGAAGGGGGAGCGAGCTACGCATTGCGATGTCGCGATGCAGCGGAATGTCGCACGACGGAATCCCCTATGCTACGGGCCACGTCCCAGTTACAGCGGTCATTGCCGGGAAGCGTGTGACCCGGCGGCCATCAACCCGCCACTCGCAGATCCCTCGACGAAACCGAATGCATATTTAGGTAGGCGTGAGGAAGCTCTGGGCTGTGGGGTCGCTCACAAGACGTTGGTGATTGGTGCAAAACGTGGACCAGGAGGCTAGATGCATATGGGATGCGGTGGCAGAGGCAGGGGGCAGGCACATTGATTGGGCTGAGCAGCCTCTGCCAGCCTCTGTGAACCGTCCTCGTACTCACAGAACCCCCCCTAAAGAAGTGCATGCTCGACATGTGCCCTGCATGGTACCTGACCTGTACATGTGTTATCAGTAGAGGTGGTTTAGGCGTATAGGTTCGAGGTCTAGGTGAGTACCACAGGACTGCCCAGGTGCCATGCCACTGCATCCTATGAAGACTGCATGAACTTACATGCTGTTCGCTGCATGCATGACTAGTGCCCAAGCATGGCCAACAATAAGGCGGCTGTTGTGGCACTCCTTAACCTGCCCAGCAACTGATCCGGGACTGGCTCTCATGGCATCATGAAGCATGCATATATACAATTTGAGTTGTTGGTCTTATTTGGGGGTTACACATGGGGTGTAGTGGCAACACAAGTACATATCAACAGGGTAATGGGCAGTTGGTGAGCAGTTGAGCTGGATGGACCACATACCTTGGCTTGCCTTCGAACTTAGGCTTAGAGACTGGCAGGACAGATGCCTCCTCTTCTCTCACACGGCCTTCACTTCCTGCTGCTATTGCTGGCCCTTGCTCCGGGCCTGGTGCTGATGATGTTGAAAGCAACTATGTGACGAGCGACAAACTGTTGGAGGTCTAATAAGCTCCTTGCTGCCAGGCTTGCTGCTGCCAGGATTTGTTGGCTAGGTGCGCGGACCTACTCCAACTAGTGCATGCTTTCGCTGTCTTGTGGTAGCATGCATGCCTGTAGGCCATGCACTCCTCACGCTTTCATCATGCCAGTAGTAGCAAGGAGTTGCCCATGGCGGCTGACGCCACAGGCTCAAAAAAACATGTTCTTTGGCTTGTCTGCTCCATACAAGCGTTTGAAGTGGCTGGCATTCCTCTGCAATGCCTCTCCTTTAGACAGCACTTCCGCTCCCACAACCCTGCATACCCGGTGCCCAGCCAGTGAGCAGCAACGGCAAGCACGGCACAAGTGGTTCAAGGTGCCCCTCACCTGTCCCCTCTGCCCTCCCCCTGGCCCTCCACGAGCTCGCCGTTGCGCAGCACGTAAGTCTTGGGTGCTGCTGTGGCATCGTTGTGCCGGCGAGGCGTGATGACACGCAAGTAACCAATCTTGGCGACTAACTGTTTGGAATGTTGGAAGATGAGCTCTGGGTTGCTTTCTCGCTGCCTTGCTCTCAGCGTTGAGCGAGCTTCTAACAGCGCGCTGGAGCGCTTGGTCGGATCCGGGAGCAATGCTAAGAGACGGAGCAGTGTGCGGTAGTTAGACAACACGGCGCTCTGGTGGCCCTGCAGGAGCATGCCTGGGAGCTATAGTGTCAGTGCGCAGGCAGGGTGCCGCATTTGTGCCGCAGGTGCAGGTCAGCTACATGGATCCTGTGTAAAAAGTATATGAAAATCCTTAGCATATGTAGCTTAGGGTGAGTCCGCTATTATTAGCTCCGAGCCAAAAATGCCGTAGTAGCTATAGTAGCGCTACTATTAGCTCATATTAGCTCATAATAGCTCAAGGGACTTCATATTAGCTCAAGCGACAGCCTTGGCGTATGTTTACCAAGAGGTACAGAGCTCAAATCCTGATAGATGCCAGACTTTCGGCATCTTCCGTGCTTGTCTATAGTTAGCCCTCCGCGTAACAGCAACAACTTGGTACCCCAATCTTACCAGCTGTAGAGAAGGCACGTGCGGTGTTGAGAATTGACAAGAACCACATGAACACTCCATGAAATCAACGCAAAAGGGGTGCTCGGTCACTTCGGCACTGAGCCACTCCCATCTCCCATATGTCTAACGCTGCATCATTCTATTTGTCACCCGGTTCAAGTGCCTTGCAATCACCCCGTCCAGGTGCCTTCACCCCATCCACCCCGTCCATGTGCCTTGCACGCCCGGCAGGCATTGTGTACCGGACATTCCATTAACCGGACATTCCATTTGTGCACCACCAGCTCACTGCGCTAGCTAGGTGGGGTCACAGGGATGTGGCTCGCCGTCCCAAGGAGACCCGTCTCGCCGCTGTGATTTATTTGCGGTCACATGGGGTAGCCCGCGAGCAAAGACTGAATCGGCTTGCGTTGATGGTCCGACAACGCGTACTGGACTGCGGCTGCCAATGTGATAAGCGCTATTGGAAACGATGCAGTATTGAGAGAACACAGAGAGACTTGCATGACCCATGTTGGGGCCCCATGAGTCCAGGAGGCGGCCTCCGACGGCGCATCATCAACCAGGTGCGCAGAGTCGCAGCGCCGCCAGGCGCAGCTATCGCGCTAGGAAGCGAACGAAGGCGCGACAAGGATCGGGAGCTATTATTAGCTAATATGGTTGGCTGGCTAATATAGCTATTGTTAATATTACCTAGGGGGGGGAACCACCCTAAATGTAGCTGCCTCACGTCGCTATTGTTTATGGCGAGGAAGAAGAGACGAACCGGTGTGGGTGGGCCTAGAGGAGTGCCGGAGGACCCCGACTTCGACGTAATTGACCGCGTCGAGGCAGCACAACCCGAATTGACCGAGGCAGAGCGCAGAAGGAAGGCTTCAGTAGAGGCCCGCGATGCCCGCAGCAGGGATAATACGGTCCACGCACGAAAGTGCAAGTTAGCCCACCTCACCGACCACCTCCTTCCTGGAACGTGCTGTGCGGCCACGAGGGAAGGCCATCAGCGAGCGGGGGGTGATTGGCAGCCTGCTGTTGGGCTTCCTCGTGCACGGCTTGTAATTAAAGACAGGCTGCGAGATCGCTGTTGTGAAGGTTACCGCTAGAGGGCCTCATGCCCACTTCAGCTCAGCCATTCTGGTGTGTGTGCCTGTAGCTCAAGCTCCCCTAGTACTAGCTACTTAGCTCCGACCCACACACATCCCCTTTGTGAGGGACCCGAGAACAGTAGGCATGCATGACGTGGGGGCCGGGCACACACGATGCTCTTCCGCTTCCTTGGTGTCATTGCGCCATTAGGTGCTATGCCTTGATAAGTCTGCAACTACTCTAAGCAATTTGGTTTTTTGACGGCTTGCAAGCATCAGTCTGGTATGGCTGCTTGTGCCATCAGCAACTTGGGCGTCAAAATGGCCCGCTCCATGGCAGCATGCACATAGGTGCTATCCATGCACATACCCCCGCTGGCCTGGCAGGCATGGTCATGTTCATCAGGTGATATTTGCGCTACTGGCTCCAAGTGCTAGTAAGTGGCTCAAGACATATACCACAACAGTAAGAAGCCCCCACACAGCCCTGGGTCTGCGAGTATGTGTACTCCCAGTGCCAGCCTGCTAGGGCACTGTGCCAGCCTGCTAGGTGGCTGACAGCTGGGGTTGTCTGGATTGGCTTGGCCCTGTTCCCTTTTCCTTGCACTTGTGTATTTTCACACAACCGTGTATTTTTCGCCTGGTCGGGCTGCTAGGGACCAGGGTGCAGCTAGGCACGACCAATGGGACCAGGTGGCTCAGGGTGTCTGCTCCAGTCGTGGCATGCAGCAGTCTGCAGCAAAAGGAGTGGCTGGGCTGCTGGGTGGTGGTGGTGTTTGCGGTAAGGGCTGCATGCGTTGTGGCTGGGCAGGGAGGGTTGGGGTAGGAGGTCACCCCCGCCATTGGCTGCACCCCTGATAACTATCCGACTGATCTTTAAGAGTTTTTCAGCGATTCTTGCGCAGGGCTGTGCAGCTCACGAGCGCGAGGCTAGCGGGCTGCTCGGGCTGATGTGCACCTGTGCCGGGGCGGGCGGGTGTGTTGAGAATTCTGGTCGCATTGTGCCGGAATTGGCCTGCTGTGTGGGGCTGTGATCGGCGAATAGCTATCTCGCTCAGCGGCTCAGCTTTTCAAAATTTTGAATTTCTTGTCGGGCGCAGGACCCCCCCGACATGTGTTCTAGTGCTAGTGCTAGTGCTGATCATGTGCTTGATAGTGCTGGTGTGGCTTCCGGGCTGTCCCTGCACAACAATGTGCGACAACAAGCGTGCGACTCGTGTCACGTAAGACCATGTCAAATTTGCATGAAAATGGCACTTTTCCGGCCGTTCTCACTGTCCAACCAGGGCGGCAGGATGTGAACTGCTAGTTCTGTGCAGCTCCTAGTGTGGGCTTCTATCGTGTAATCAGGACATAAACGCGTTGTGTTCATGTGTGGGCCGTTTGTGATGCTCCAAACGTTCCTTTGGCCTATCCAACCCCATGTGCTGGCAATATCGTGCACAGTGTGTGTTGGTCAGTTTGCCAAAGCACACCTCATCATGCAACAAATCCACCACACCTCTGCACCCCCAGTGAGACGACCAGCAGCGTAGGGGACCCACAGATCCCCAGGCATGCCCCATGCGCTGAAGTACTCCGTCAATGACCTCCCCCAGGCCCTCACAGCCAATCCACTGGCTGTGCCCCCATGCAGGGGTGGTGGTGGCAGGTAAGAAGGGCTGGAGGGCGGTGGCTGTTTTGGGTTGGATTCAGCTTGCTGCGCTGGCCTGGGCTGAGGGGGAGGGGGAGCGGTTGCCAGCAGCAGGCTTTGATGGGCACCCACCACCTCTGAGTAGGGCAGCCCTGGAATGCGCAATGCATGGGCCACATTATGGAGCCTGCACATGCACACAAGCATCCCAAGTGTGGTGTGGTGTGGTGTGGTGTGGTGTGGTGTGGTGTGGTGTGGTGTGGTGTGGTGTGGTGTGGTGTGGTGTGGTGTGGTGTGGTGTGGTGTGGTGTGGTGTGGTGTGGTGTGGTGTGGTGTGGTGTGGTGTGGTGTGGTGTGGTGTGGTGTGGTGTGGTGTGGTGTGGTGTGGTGTGGTGTGGTGTGGTGTGGTGTGGTGTGGTGTGGTGTGGTGTGGTGTGGTGTGGTGTGGTGTGGTGTGGGTTATGAAAGGTGTGGTTGTGCTTGCTTGGGAGGGCATGCATGGAACTGCGTACCTTGGCATGGGCGCTAGTGTTGTGTCCTGGCGTGGGCGCATGAAGAGGGGTGACCTGAGGGACCCAGGGACCTGGGGAGAGCATGTAGAATGGTCTGGGAGGGGGTGGTGGGTGCTGACAGCCTGCTGGACTGCCGCCTCTTGCGGCTGCTTCTCCACCTGCTGCTGCTTTAGTAGCAGGTCTGCCTGCTGCTGCTGCAACAGGTGTTGCTGTGCAGCCAGCTGCTGCTGCACTTGGCGTTGCAATTCAGCCCCACTTTGTGCCTCGAGCTGTTGCTGCAGCCTGTTAAGCTGCTGCTGCAACTGCACCTGGTGGTGTTGCTGAGCCACCTGCTGCTCCCTCTGCTGCAGGTCCGCCTGTTGCTGCTGCACCTGGTGCTTCTGCTGAGACACCTGCTGCTCCCTCAGCTGCAGGTCCGCCTGCTGCTGCTGCACCTGTTGCTGCTGTTGAGCCACCTGCTGCTCCCTCAGCTGCAGGTCCGCCTGTTGCTGCTGCACCTGGTGCTTCTGCTGAGACACCTGCTGATCCCTCAGCTGCAGGTCCGCCTGCTGCTGCTGCACCTGTTGCTGCTGTTGAGCCACCTGCTGCTCCCTCTGCTGCAGGTCCGCCTGCTGCTGCTGCACCTGTTGCTGCTGTTGAGCCACCTGCTGCTCCCTATGCTGCATGTTTGCCTGCTGCTGCTGCAGCTGGTGTTGCTGCTCAGCCAACTGCTGCTCCCTCAGGTGCATGTCTGCCTGCTGCTGCTGCAGCTGCTGTTGCTGCTCAGCCACCTGCTGCTCCTTACGTTGAAGTTCCTCCTGCAGGAGGTCCTGCAGCTGTTGCTGTAGATGTTGCAAGCGTTGGGTGTCAGTAGCTTGTTGCTCCTTCTGCTGCAGTTCAGGCTGCAGCTGGTGCAACTGTGCCTCATAAGCACCAGCATCAGCCTGTGCCTGGGCCTCAGCCTCGTAAGCACCAGCATCAGCCTCATCAGCACCAGCCTCATCAGCACCAGCCTCATCAGCACCAGCATCAGCCTGTGCCAGGGCCTGAGCCTCAGCAACACCAGCCTGGGCCTTGGCCTCAGCCTCAGCAGCACCAGCCTGGGCCTTGGCTTCAGCCTCAGCAGCCCTGCGCTGTGCCATAACCTCCCTCGCTTTTTGCGCACCGGCACATCTAGCCATCACCCCCCTTTTCTTGGTAACCATGGCGTTTACAGGCCTGCACAACGGCAAACACTTCTCACAGCTCAGTGTCTGCATGTTTTTCACTAATTCTTGCCGTTCGTGGTTGCTCAGAAGCCACAAGCACCAGTAATCAGGAACTCTTGTGCAACCTAAAAATGGCTGCAACATGTGGACTGAACCTGTTTTCAGCGACAATCCGCAATCGCGGTCACGCTCCCAACCCACAATGCCATCGACCTGCGGAGGCGCCGTTTGATGACAAAAGGTGACACTTTGGAGCGGGGGGCAAGGAAGCAGGCCGGGAAGCAGCAGGTGAGCTTGGGAGTGGGTCTCGATTCGTGCTAGGACGTTGCAGCACTGATGCGTGCTAACCTGAAAAGTTGGCATGTCCAGTCAGGATGCGCCATTCACGCCGCTCTGGGTCAAGGCTGCCTAATGCCGTCGCTAAATGTGTCTGCGACGCTCCAGAACACGTCGCGTGTTGGGGGCCAGCCACCCGGCAAACCGCTGGGGCTGGCTGCACTCTATTCGGGCCATTACTAGCTCATCGCACAAATCGGCGGCCTCATCCGTGCAGAAATGAGTCAGAAAGTTATCTCTTGAGCCATGGGGGTGCAGCCAATGGCGGGGGTGACCAGGAGGAGGCTGCAGGGGCTCCATCAATGCATGGCTGGTGTGTGGGAAGGTTCAGTTCAATGCACGCGTGTCATTGGGAAGTGGGAAGGTAGTCGACATGGCTTGTTAAGTGAGCTGGTCAGCTGGGGCTTGGCAACTAACTAAACTTGGGACGAGGCTAATGTGATCAGGAAGCTTGTGCACGTAATGTGAGAGAGTAACTGCTGCCACCACCTGCATGTGAGAGCCTGTAGTGAGTGTATTTTTCACGGGAAACCCAAGTTGCTAGAAGACGCCACCGCCCGTCGCACTGCGCATCGCGTGATGGCTAAGAAGAAGCGGAAGGGTAGCGACAAGAAACATAAAGGTGCGTGTCTCCAGCCGTGACGTGAGCCCTAGACGTGAGTTACGCGCTGTGAGATAACCCGTCGCTCCTGTTGGTTCCATTGCAGCGTCTCGTTCCGCCCAAGGCAAGCAACGACAGGCGCGCCGTGATGGCTGGGCCACGCGTCAACGTCAGGTGTGGGTCTGCTCCCGCCTTATGTGTCCCCGCACTGTTTGTGTTGACCCCGCCTTGTGTCTTGGCTTGTCAAAATGGCCTGTCAAAATGTTAATTGTGCTTGGCTGCAGGTGATTAAGGTCCCCGAGGGCGCAGTGCTGCGCGGCTGCAAGAAGACCAGGCGAAAGCTGCGGGAGCATCTCCGGCTACGGGCTGAGATCCACTCTCAGCTCCGCTTCATAGCTTCCTTGTTTGTACTGCGCATCTTTCTCACCTGCCTTGTGGGCTACCCTACCCCAGGCTCCCCCAGCGCCCCTCAGCCTCCAGCCGTGCAGCCTCCCCAACCTCCTGATGCTCCCCCCCTACCCCCACTCCCCCCACGGGCCCCTGCCCAGCCTGCCCAGCCTGCCCAGCCTGCCAGCATGGAGTGTGACTCTGACTCCGACTCCGAGTCAGACTGTGACTCTGATCCAGAGCCACAGTCTGACTCGGAGTCAGAGTCAGAGTCAGAACCTGAGCCAGTCGCGCAACCCCCCCAAAGGCGCTGCAGCGCCCGCCTGGCAGCCATGGCACCCGCAGCACCCACTGGCCCTCCCTTGCCCCTTGACTGCGAGGACCCCCTGATGCTCAGGCAGCTCAAGGACTTCTGCATGTTCTTCGCCAACCCAAACTTCAAGACGTGCTACAACCAGCTGCAGCGGCGCCATGTGCGCAACCGCCACCCCATGCTCATGCCAGCCTTTGAGGACCCCAGCAACCAGGCGCTTGTGGCCAAGCTGCAGGAGCTGGGCAGCATCTACCTGGCGGTTGACGCCAACACCACCGGCGCACACTCCATGCAGCTGGCGGTGGCCATGCAGCAGCACTACTCCAACCCAGGCAAGTACCTGACCTGACCTGACCTGACCTGACCTGACCTGACCTGACCTGACCTGACCTGACCTGACCTGACCTGACCTGACCTGACCTGACCTGACCTGACCTGACCTGACCTGACCTGACCTGACCTGACCTGACCTGACCTGACCTGACCTGACCTGACCTGACCTGACCTGACCTGACCTGACCTGACCTGACCTGACCTGACCTGACCTGACCTGACCTGACCTGACCTGACCTGACCTGACCTGACCTGACCTGACCTGCAGAGCGCATTGTCAAGCTGTACGCCAAGGCAGCCAGGGTCAAGCTAGGCTGGAGCGGGGAGGAGGCGCAGCTGTTCATCAGGATGGCGTGTGGGTATGGCATCAACGCCCACAGCTCGGAGCTGAAGGCCGCCACCCTGGACAAGGGCCATGTGGCGGACCTGATAGAGGAGGCCAACAAGCACCGCCGCCTACTGGGCATGAAGAAGGAAGGCTCCCTGCAGGACACCCTGCCCCTGCCCTGCCGCATGCGCCATGCAGTGCATGTGTGCCGGTCGCTAGAGCGGTGGCAGCAGCCCCACACCCCACCCGCACCAGGGCAGCCAAAGCGCGGCAAGAGGCGTGGGGTTGGTCCCCGGACCCTGACCTGCCCACCCCCCTTCACCCTCACCCCCATGGCCAGGGTGGGGGTGCATTTCATCAAGGTGGACAGCAGGGTGCTGCATGGGGTGTGCAGGCAGCTGGGCCTGACAAAGGAAACCCGGGCGGCATTCACTGCAGAGCCAACACTGAGCCATCACTGGGCCAGGTGGTTCAACACCAACAAGCTTCGCAACAAGGAGTTTCAGTTTGAGAGGTTGGTGGACACCGATGGTGTCAGTGTGTGCGTGCACTACACGCGCCCCCTTCCCCCTCCTCCAGCCCCACCACCTCCAGCTGCCAGCAGCAGCAGCACCAGCGGCCGCCCAAGTGCAGCAGCAGCAGCGGCTCATGCGGTGGGGCTCCCCCACATAGGCAGGGGCATAGCTGAGGTGCGTGAGTTTGTGTTTGACCCAGACACACAGATTGGGGTGGGCATCGACCCCGGCGTCACCCAGGCAGTCAGCGCAGCCTCTGGGGTGTGGGATCCAGCAACAGGCCAGCTCAAGGCAGACCAGCTGCGCCGGTGGAAGCTGACCAAGGGCGAGGTCAAGCATGGCAGTGGCCTGAACAATGCCCGCCGTAACACTGAGCGGTGGCTGGCTCCAATCAAGCCCCACCTCCAGCACCTGGCAGCAGCAAGCTCAGCCGGCACCTCCCTGGAGGCCAACCTGAAGCACATCACCGTCACTCTGTCCACCTGGGATGCGGTGTGGGAGGTGTACGTGGACCCCAAGTGGGCACGGCAGCGGCTGAGGCTGTACGGAGCCCAGGACCGGGCGCTGGAGCAGTTCTTCAACAAGGTGAGGGTGGGTGGGTGGGTAGGTGGGAGGGAGGGAGGGTAAGGGACTGAGAGGTGACTAAACGAAAGAGTACTTGACTGTCCCATGCCTAACTGTGTGCCAACATGTCAGCCACCATGTGTGTGTGCCTTGTGTGCATGGCTGCAGTTGGAGAAGGGCATGGAGGAGCTGTCCATGAAGCGCCATGGGCATGCCAAGCAGCTGGTGGTGTTCTTTGGCGCTGCTACCATTGGCACAGCAGGAGGGTGGGGTGCTGATGCGGTGCTGCGTGCCTGCCGCAAGGTGGTGTGCAGGCCCAGGGGCAAAGACCAGGATGGGGGCAGGGTGGTGCTTGTCGATGAGCACCGCACCAGCCGGGTCAGCTCAGCAGTGAATGGCCAGCAGCCCTGTGAGGTGGAGCTGAACACACTCAGTGCCACCAGGCCTGCAGGCTGGAGGCCCCCAGCAGGGCAGGTGGAAGAGCGCCTGGTGCGCCCAGCCTGGAGCCAGGAGCGTGGCCAGCCAGTGCGGGGCCTGGTGTGGTGCCCGGTAGTGGCCCCCCGCAGGCCCCCACAGGCCCCCCGCAGCAGCCAGGCAGCCACACAGGCAGCAGCCTCAGAGCCAGGGCCCAGCACACCCCAGCCAGCCAAGCGCAGCAAGCGCACCAAGGCTGAGCCAGGGGCAGCTGAGCCCACCAAGGGCAAGGCCCAGGGCAAGGCTGCCAAAGCCAAGCCAGCACCACAGCCAGGCAGGTGGCTGGACAGGGACTGCAATGCAGCGCTGAACATGCAGCGCATTGGGGAGAGCAGGTGGCGGCCGCTGGAGCTGTGCTTCTGGCCAGACCAGGGAGCTCTGCCAGCCAAGGGCAAGGAGTACCCTGAGCATGGGTACAAGCGGCTGCGAGACAAGCCCCCCAAGGCCCAGGAGCAGCAGCAGCAGCCCGCTGCGGCACAGTAGTGTGTGCCCCCCTCCTCTTGAGCTGTCATCAGCTTTCAATTAGTGCATGTTTTGTCATGCCAACTCTACTGCATAGCCCTCGGGTCAGGCAATCATGTAGGTGGTAGGCGGCTCATGTGCCATTAGTGCACTGGGTTTACTCCACACAGCCCAATAACACTATTTTAGCCGGAGCTAGTTAGTGGCTGCTAGTGGCTGCTAGTTCCGGCTAAAATGGAGGCCCTAGTGAGGGACAAGGGGGCTGTAGTGAGTGCATGTGGTTCGGGTGTGGTTCGGGTGTATGTGCTGTATGTGGTTCGGGTGTATGTGCTGTGCAAGCGCCTGAAAAAATAAAAGTAAACGCCATGGTTGACCAGAAAAGGGGAGTGTAGGCTAAATGTTCCAATGTGCATGAAGCGAGAGAGGGAGCGGCAGGTGGCTAAGCAGCAGCACCAACTGCAGCAGCAGCAGCATGCAGACAGGCTCTTGAGGGAGCAGCAGGTGGCAGTACAACAACACCTGTTGCAGCAGCAGCATGCAGACCTGCTACTGAAGCAGCAGCATGTGGAGAAGCAGCTGCAAGAGGCTGCAGACCAGCAGGGCGTCAGCACCAACCACCCCCTTCCAGACCATCCTATGAAGGTAGCTCTCTATAAAGGTAGCAATAGGAAGCTACAGGAAGCAACCCCTTACACACGGCATGTGTGTGAGCAGGAACACAGGGCAGTGTCTCAAGCTAGTAGTGGGAAGGACACACACCAGATTGGCAAAGCCGGAGCTGCGCATCATGCATTGAGCGCGACCTCCTGATCTTGGATGAGCTTTTGAAGAAGTTTTCGGATCTAGGAGGTTCAACCTATCTGCTCTCGCGCAGACTGTGAATGCACACCGCGAGGTTCCTCTCGCAAAGCGGCACGATGTAATCGATCACACCGGCTGGTAGTCCTTATGGATGGGACAAGGAGCCAAGGCTGCCGCTAGGTGCCCCCATAAGATGCTGCTGGCCTTAGACTTATCTGACGTGGCGATTTGCACTTTGCAGTTCACACTGCGGGCCGCGTAACCCTTATAGGTCACCGATCGCGCCACCGCACACCAGTCAAGGATCGCACGGGCGATCATTTGAAACCACAGCGTGCCAAGGCACACACCAGCAGGCTCGGCAAACTCTTCCGACCACCATGGCGCGCTTCGCCCTGCTGATCGCTGCGGCACTTCTAGTGTGCGCAGGCGCAGCACGTCTGACGCCTTCTGATGTGCACGACATTAGCACGGAAGGCGAGTTACCGCGTGCCTGTGTGGAATGGCGCCACGTGCAAAAGTGCATTATCACAGCGTAGACAGTCTGCTGGTGTGGCCCGAGGTCCTCGTTAAATGCCCGCCATCCGCCATCCGCCACCCGCCTCGACGACAGGCTTGACCTGTGCACCCCTGGCGTGGTGATGAGTTGCATCTGAACTTCACGCGTGTCCAAGCCTCGCCAATCACGAATTGCATAGCACGTTGTCGCCCAAACCCCAGCACGTTGTTGCCATGGCGATGCACCGCGCAGGGTTGGTGTCGAGCTTGATGTCAAGCACCGCCTCAAGCTTCCAAGCCCTGGTTGACTCCGCTTCATCTATGTTGGGCGGCAAAAGGGACAAGTGAGTCATGCCGGCCTGGACACGCCCGCGGAGTCTCGCAGCTGCGCAGTGTAGACCACCCATCCACGCCTCTGGCCTAAACGTGCAATGTACTCAGTCTGTTGAGTTGTTCCTCTTCATAGCTGATTGTTTTGACGTGAATGCCCAGAGTGTTCGTAGTGGGCAGTAAGGGGTGTGTAAAGGAATAGGTGTGACATGGCTGTATGCTTTTGTGTGGCCACCATCTTGTGTTGTGCTCACTGGCTGCAGGAAGGGGTCTGGGGGTCCTCCTGCTTATGTTGCCATCAAGTTCATCGTACCACCTTCAGAGGGTGCTGACTTTGAGGAGGCCTGGTGGGTGGCTTGGGATGCGCTGGGCCAATCAGACTTGGTTGATGTTAGACTGCATGGCAGTGAGTGGGGCTTTGCGAAATACGCTGGGAGGGGCTCTACATGGTTTAGAGATGGGGTGCATGGCTGTCTGTGTTTATCCATGCTGCTGCTAGTGTGCTTGCTGTTGTGTATACTGTTTCTGGCAGGCTGGACCTGGAGAAGGATGTAGAGAAGGAGGAGAAGCCCGTGGTGTTTGACCTGAAGAAGACCAAGATGGACAATCTGATGTACATTGGCTACAGTAAGTGGTGCTAGTAAGTAACCCTACTACTGGTGCACAAAATGTCTTGTCGAACATGTGGCTCCACACCAAGGTTTCGTAATGCGCTATTTATCCTGCTTGTGTTATGTAGTGTGGTGCCTGTTGCTTACAACTGTGGGTTGCTGCAGGTGGTATGGTACTTGATGTGTATGCTCCTTGTGCACATTGACTCTTGATGCTTGCATGAACCAGTACGCTGCTTGTGTCACATACTTGCACACTCATGTTGGGCATGAGGTTGTGTGTGGTGCAGGCGAGTGGGAGTCCATGAGGGATTTAGGCGAGCACCTGCACTCCGACCACTTCCAGGACTTTGCCAAGGTGAACAGGGAGAGGAGCAGCAGCGGCCGCTGGGCCACGTGCGCTTCAACGCAGTGGTTTAGACACAATGCATTGGGTAGTCACCATGTGTACCTTAGCCTGCATGGTCTTGAGCTCATGCATGAGGTTAACTAGACCATGCATGCGTGCATGTAGACTATCTATGAGTTCAACTAGTGTGACTGTTGGTAAATTGCTACCAAATGGTTGCTACCAAAACCATGAGACCTAGGTTGGGTAAAGTGTGCAAGAGTGAGGGTGTGGGGGTGATGCCAACCTATGAGCTCCATTGCCGCTGCTGCTTGCAGTTTGCTGACGATCATGGTGTGAGGTGGGAATTGGAGCTGCTGCGGGATGTGTCCAAGGACATTGAGGATGAGCAAGATGACCTTGAGGTGACCTGACCCTGACCCTGATCCAGGGATTTGAAAACGTAAGCTCTAGTGGCCACACCCAGTATCTGCTGTGCTGCAGGACTGGGATTCATACATTCCTGGTGATGCTGGGAAGTACATTCCTGAGGTGAGTGTTGGCTGGCTGAGTGAGTCGTGCTTCTTCACCCATGGCTGCATGCATCAAGACATGAAGTAATCTTTGAATTGTGCACTGATTGGTACAGGACTACCGTCCTGGAAGCAAGGATAGGAAGCACAAGGGCAAGGTGAGCCTTGACAGTAGTAGTGCTCAAGGACAACGCATGTCGCGCACCTGCTATGAGATTGGATAGGGAGACTTGATATTGTGGTGTTGGATGACAGGGCCTGGAGGCTGTTGAGAGTGTGGAAAGTGTGGACACCCTTGAGCGCCGCCGCCATGACAAGAAGGATGATGCGGACAGCAAGGGTGGTCAGCAGCCACAACAAGGCCAGGATGATGTGAGTGGTGATGTTGCTCACTTAGGGTGAAACAGGTGATGTGAGCAGTGTTTGTGGTTGCCTGCCTGGGGTCTGGGTGCTTGCCTTGTGACCATCCTTGCATGTGTGCCCAAAGTGCTTGCATGTGTAGCACAGATGTGAATGATGCTGGCGCCTGGTGGTGGTGCAAGTATGTGACACTGGGGTAGCCAGGTACTTGATGCGGTCATTTTGTCTTGCTATGCCACATGCAGGACTGGGACAAGAACATCCCTGAGGACTACAGGAAGTATGTGCCAAAGGTGAATTTGGAGCTTTAGTGTTGTGTAGCTGGTCATGTCGTGAGCTGCTGCTGATTTGTGCATATCATTGTTGATGTGGCCGTGCAGGAGTACCGTCCTAAGGATAAGAAGGGGAAGGGCAAGGTGGGGCATGACTGTTGTGAATGTAGGCTGCTTGGTCAATGGTTGTGAAGATAACTTTGCCATTTGGTGATGAACAGGGCCTGGAGGCTGTGGAGGGTGTGGAGAGTGTTGATGCCCTTGAGCGCCGCCGCCATGACAAGAAGGATGATGCGGACAGCAAGGGTGGTCAGCAGCCACAGCAAGGCCAGGATGATGTGAGTGTAATATTGGTGTGGGTGTAGCAGTCGATAGTGCTGCTTTTTGCCCTGCCTGGTGTTTGTGTTTGCGTGCATTATTGTTGTGCTTGGATGTGAGTGGTCATTTGAAAGGATCTGTCCTGCCATGCTACATGCAGGACTGGGACAAGAACATTCCTGAGGACTACAGGAAGTATGTGCCCAAGGTAGGTTTGCAGCTTCAACGCAGTGTAGCTTGTATTGTTCCCCAACAGCTGTTGCTGATGGTATGCATGGCAATGTTGATGGTATGCATGGCAATGTTGATGGTATGCATGATGTTGATGGTATGCATGGCAATGTTGATGTGGTCATGCAGGAGTACCGTCCCAAAGACAAGAAGGGCAAGGGCAAGGTGGGGCATGGCTGATGCTGCTGTTGCCGCTGTTAGGTCGATAGCTTTGACAATGCCTTCTCCATTTGGTGATGACCAGGGCCTGGAGGCTGCTGAGGCTGTGGACAGTGTGGACAGTGTTGATGCCCTTGAGCGCCGCCGCCATGACAAGAAGGATGATGCGGACAGCAAGGGTGGCCAGCAGCCCCAGCAAGACCAGGATGATGTGAGTGATGTTGAGGCTCGCTTGGGTGAACCATTCCTGGTGACCATCCTTGCATGTGTGTTACAAATGTATGTGATGATGGGGCTCGGATTTTATCGACTGCTGTGTCATCATACGTGTAGGATTGGGACAAGAACATTCCTGAGGACTACAGAAAGTATGTGCCAAAGGTGAGGTTGGGTGTTGTGAGCAGCTGCTGTGGTGCAGCTGCTGAAGGTTTGTCAGGGGACAATCGGGTTGTCCACATGCACCTGGAATGACCACATGCACTTGGAACATGATGGCTGCCATGCAGGAGTATCGCCCCAAGCACAAGGACAGCAAGGACAGCAAGGGCAAGGACAGCAAGGGCAAGGACTCGAAAGATTCAAAGGGCAAGGGCAAGGTGAGTTGTGTCATGGCATGCATGACACTAGACAGTCTTGAGTTGTGAAGCCCATTGCAACAACCCCGTTGGTGAAATGACCGCTGTCGCTGTCAGTACAACCTTTCGCTGCGATGCAAAACATGTCATTGCTACCCCTGTTGACATGCAGGGTAAGCGTGGCCATGGACGTCGCACCGAGCTGAGTGCTACTGCCCTAGCCCAGCTGGCTCCAGATGCAACTGATGCACAAGTGAGGTTGGCATGATGTCGTGGCTGTAAGATGTGCAGTTTGATATCTATTTGAACATGTGCAGTTTGTGTCAATAACGATTGAGCATGCTGAGCTTGTTGTATTTACCTTTGGGGTGCAGGTCGCTCAGCTGCAGTCCAAGCTGATGAAGTGTAAGAGCCTGTTCCATGTGGTCTTTGTCTACATTGTGAGTGTTGAGAACCTGAACACTGCTTGTGGGTGGTGTGTGAGTATATGCTGTGGATGGTTGTAGGGGCTTTTATGAACTCCTGTGCTGTCTACCCTGTGCTTGCTTGCTTGCCAGGTGTCACCCAAGGTGCGGGAGGAGTTTGTTGACAGGTGGACAGATCTGGCTGAGGAGGCCATCAAGGTGCCTGGAAACCGTATCTTCAGCTTGAGGAAGGTGGCGGCTGACAACACCAAGTTCCTTGGCTACTCTACCTGGTCTAGGTTAGTGAACAAGGTGGTGGTGCAGCATGCAGGTGCATATGGTATAGAAAGCAGCAGCAGACTAACGTGCATGTTTGCCGTTGATTTGCAGCTGGACAGACTTCCATGAGTTTGTGCACAGCAAGAGCATGGAGAAGTATGTGGACAGCATTGCTGATGACAACGTGGTGTGGTTTGCTTCCCCACTGGTGAGTGAGCAGTGGGTGGTATGGAGAGGAGTGGGTGATATGGATGGTAGGTGATATGATTGGAAGGTAAATGGAATGAAATAGACGTGGGGTGGGGTGGGGTGGGGTGGGGTGGGGTGGGGTGGGGTGGGGTGGGGTGGGGTGGGGTGGGGTGGGGTGGGGTGGGGTGGGGTGGGGTGGGGTGGGGTGGGGTGGGGTGGGGTGGGGTGGGGTGGGGTGGGGTGGGGTGGGGTGGGGTGGGGTGGGGTGGGGTGGGGTGGGGTGGGGTGGGGTGGGGTGGGGTGGGGTGGGGTGGGGTGGGGTGGGGTGGGGTGGGGTGGGGTGGGGTGGGGTGCCAGGGGTAGGTGAATTCAGGGCTGACCAGGGTGGGGTGGGGTGGGGTGGGGTGGGGTGGGCAAGGTGAGGGTGCCAGGGGTAGGTGAATTCAGGGCTGACCAGGGTGGGGTGGGGTGGGGTGGGCAAGGTGAGGGTGCCAGGGGTAGGTGAATTCAGGGCTGACCAGGGTGGGGTGGGGTGGGGTGGGGTGGGGTGGGGTGGGGTGGGGTGGGGTGGGGTGGGGTGGGGTGGGGTGGGGTGGGGTGGGGTGGGCAAGGTGAGGGTGCCAAGGGTAGGTGAATTCAGGGCTGACCAGGGTGGGGTGAGGTGGGGTGGGGTGGGGTGGGGTGGGGTGGGGTGGGGTGGGGTGGGGTGGGGTGGGGTGGGGTGGGGTGGGGTGGGCAAGGTGAGGGTGCCAGGGGTAGGTGAGTTCAGGGCTGACCAGGGTGGGGTGGGGTGGGGTGGGGTGGGGTGGGCAAGGTGAGGGTGGCAGGGGTAGGTGAGTTCAGGGCTGACCAGGGTAGGTGAAGGTGGTGGGTAAGGGTCATGGGATCAGTTCTCACCGTGAAGGCGTAGCGCTGCTGTGGGGTCAGCTCTTGCCCTTCTGCAGGAAAGGGCACCTCCTGCATCAGCATCACCACCGCCAGCGTAGTATCGCCGCCGCCACCAGCACCACTGCAACTGCAGCATTGCCTCAACCACCACGATTGCCACCATCATCACGACTACCAGTGACAGCAACCACTACGATGCATGGCGCTACATGATGCTACTGCTGCCTGCTGCTCAATAGCGTGGGCTGCAGTGCAAGTGGGCATGCACATCTGTGTGGCAGCAGCAGGAGGCCGGACTGACCTGGACCAGGACAGGACGTGTGGTATGGTTGTGATCGTTATGCGCAGATCAAGATCGGGCACCAAAAGGAGTGAAGGATGGTGTCGGGTGTGGTGGTTCAGTAAATTGACATATTTGGCGTGATGACGTGTACGTTGGATGTTTTCCGCTGTATATGCAAGCTGTTGAGAATGCAGGATGAGTTTTGTAAGATTGGACTGTTGCAACCACAACCGAGTTTGACCGGAGACTATGCGAAGAGGAGTTTGGAAACGTTCACAATAGGCACACGTTCACAACAATGATAGAACCGTGCAAGCGACGTATAGCTGTCGATCGAGCAGGTGTGTGTATCGCCAGCTGATCATTGTTCATAACAACCATGTTCCACAACCATTTTCAACAGCTTCACAACCATGTTCCTATATAACCACGTAAACATCTTCTTATAATTGTTAAATCGACTTGTCTGCCAAATCAATCCAATAATGCATTTGCATGGCTGTGAGAAGGGAAGTTATATGTGAAAAAGCAATTGTGTTATCGCGGCCCCGAGTTTCCCGAAGCCTATGCGAGGAGGAGTTTGGAAACGTTCACAATAATCACAGGATCGTGTCACTTGAATAACTGCTCATACTTGTTCTTATAACTGTTAAAACGGCTTGTCTGCCAAAACAATTCACCGTTGCATTGTATACAGTGACGTTGCATACTATGATGCCCTTGCACGGTTGTGCAATGGTACGTTGTAAGTCAGAAGTCGATCGTGTCACCGCGAATGTGCAGTGTTTGAATCACAACCACCAACGCCTCAATTGTCAACATCATCATTTGCATCGTCACGTTATTTGCCTTGGAAACGTTACGGTGGAAGCGTCCTTTTTCATCGGTCTTGGCTGTCTGGCTCCGCGGCACCTTGATGACGTGTGTGTCATTTGTGTGGGCTGCAACAGGTGCCAGTTTACAGCAAGCGGATGTACAAAGCTTGTGCGAGGACCAATGCTGAACTTTGCTGCAGGCATAGCCTCAACGGCTACCCCCTGAACAAGGCAACCCAACGTCCATGAGCATGCTGGAGGGCATCACAAGTGAGGCAGCGCGGCCAGTGCCACGTGGCAGCAAACGCTCCTCAGCCTCCAAGTATGACATGATCAAGGTACGTGTCTAGCTGCAGGTCACCAGCTTCTGACACCAGCTCCTCTCTACGACCAACATACTGGTGCAAACCGAAACAGCAGCTCAGCCAGGTAGCTCCTTCATGATCCCAGGCAGGTTAGCATTTGGTATCGGCAGGTTGAGCATGCATGCATGCATGCATGCATGCCAAGTGGCGCAGTGCGAGCTGTTGTCAAGCCTAGGGCAGGTTGCTCACGACTTCTTTAACGACATTCCTGAACTCGGGCCTGGACCAGTCTGGATGGGCTGTTTGGGTGTGGCAGGCCTGGCAGCGTGGCCTGGCTCAAACTAGCTCATACTTGATTGGCTAAGGGCATAGGTCTACCCGCATGGCCTGCTGAGCAAGACATGGCCTACCCAGTGGATGTGCCTATTCAGTACATTAGGTGTATACAGGCGCCATGCAGCTAGGCCTGGAGGCAAACCTGGCAGCCACAGCAAAGCTCTGCATGTGGTTGACTGGGTATGCTTTGTGTCACACACCACAGGCCTGGCTGCACAGGCTAGCCAATTGCAACAGCAGCAGTGCTGGCCAGCAGCACAGGCCAGCCAGGGGGTGTTAGGCATGGCGTGCTTACCCATCCAGGCGTACGTCTCAGACCCTGCCTGTCATCTCTGTCCCTGCTCACTGAGCTGCTCTCAATCCCACCACACTCTGCGAAGTGACATCTACTAACACTAACCAACATCAACTAGCCAACCAACCAACTGGCACCCACCCACCCACCCACCCTGTAGGTCAAGGTGTGGCTGGGTGAGCAGTTGGAGCACCACTACATCCTCTCCCGCTTCCTCATCTGCCGCATCCTTACTGTCACACGCATACCGCATGCAAAGGTGGGACATGCATGGTGTCTTGCCACCAATACCATCCCCATCAGCAGCATCAGCAGCATCCGCAGCATCAGCAGCAACAGCAGCAGCAGTAGTAGCAGTAGTAGCAGCGGCTGCGGCAGCGGCAGCAGCAGCGACACACGGCCATTGTAGTGCACATGTGCTGTGGTAGCTGTCAACTGGGCGCGCCTCCTCATCTCCCTTTTGGCGAGCTGAATGCCCCCTGTATGCGAATGGCAAAGGTGCCACCACCCCCACCGCCACCCCCACCGCCATTGGATGCATGTGATGATGATGATGATGATGATCACACCTGCCTCTGCCACCTCATGCCGCCTGCCTACCTAGTGCTGAAGTCAGGGCCTGTGGGCAGGCTGGACTGCTGCGCACCTAGCCCTTGCTAGTTCTGGCCATAATCCATCGTCATTCATCCATTGTAACCATCATCATTCATCATTGCCATTATCATCAGCACCAGCATCAGGTGCTCTGCAGTGCATTCTTATAGAAGCTGGAGTCATGTGCTCATGCCTTGCCCTTGCACATGTCCTGTGGTATTGCTGATGTTGGGAAGCAGGACCTCACTCTGTGCAATGTCACTTAGTGCAACCTCACTCTGTGGAATCTCACAGCAAGGAGGTGCTATCAGACCCACCTGCAGTCTTCACATGCGCCGTGGGCAAGGCCAATGCGGGGTGACGCAGTGAAGAAAACACTACCCTACAACGCTGATGTACCACACCAGGCTGATGACTACATTGGTGTAAATCCACCATTATCATCATCAACGTCATGATAATGATCATCATAATCATCACTGTTATCACTCATCACACGTGCACGCGGCTGTAGGCCACGAAGATTGCGTTGGAGCTGAAGAAGCAGCTGGTGGACAAAGACATGCTGGACATCACACAGGTGACTCACATGCTCATCGTCACACATCCCCTCACACAAGAAAGGAGTGACATGATTACATTCATCTGTGATGCAAGCGTCCATCTCTGGGCAGTACCAGCTCTGTGCAGTGTCTGACCTGTTGGGTAAGTTGGGTGGCCTGCAGGAGCGTGTCCAGAGTGTTGCATCATCATCCTAACCCAGTACATGGCGTTTGCCTGTCAGCGCTGCTGCACCACACACACATCCGATAGCCATGAACTGGATATGTCGGTTAGCTCCTTTGAGGCTCGCCATGCTTCATGGTCCAGGCACGTGAGCTGTATGACCCACTGCCCACCGGCCCCTTGCGCCCTGGCCTGGCCTGGACACAAGGCCAGAGTAGGCAGAGCGTCTCACACTGCCGTCACACCCATCAGCCCAGTATGGCTGCATGTCTCCTGCAGCCCTCCTGCAGCAGGCCACACAGAAGCAGGAGTGTCATGTGCTTCTGGCTCCACGTCAGACAAGGCTGAGCTAGGGGCCAGACGGGCTTTCTGTGTGACAACTTCCTGCAGGATGAGCTGGAGTGCGCCCTGTTCAACGTCATGGCGCAGAGGGGGTTTGGGCCGCAACATGTGGAGTGCTACCGCATGGTATCCTCCTTTATGGCTGCCCGCCAGCCCCTGATTGTGCTGCTGTGCGGGGCACCCTGGACTGGTGAGTGGCAGCCATGCGCCCTTGCAAGCTTGCCTAACGTGCTCTTGGTATCTGGCTTGGCTCCATGGCTGGTTGGGGGCAGCAGGTGCAGCAACAGCCAGGCACAGTAGCTAGGCTCCAATGTGGTCAGCTGTCTGCAGCTCCTGAAGCTACTGCCAATGCTGCCAATGCTGCCAGTGCTGCCAGTGCTGCCAGTGTTGCCAGTGCTGCCAATGCTGCCAATGCTGTTGCTGCTGCTGCCATTGCTGCCATTGCTGCCATTGCTGCCAGTGCTGCCAAAGCTGCTGCTCTTGCTGTGGTGCCGCAGGTAAGTCATCCATTGCTCAGCAGCTGGCCTCCCGCCTGAATATGCCCAACATCATGCGCACCAGCCTGATTCACGACATGATGGCAGCTGGGGGCCTGGCACCAGACCTGCACCCCCTGCCCCTGTGCGCAAGGCAAGCACCCGCACCACCGTTGTCACCACACCCCTCTGTCCTGGTTGGTGGGGCACAGGCTGACATCGTTAGCACGGCTGCAGACTCACTGCTTGACCAACAGTATTCTCCTGGCTGCTGTGGTGACCAAATGGGGCATGCTGACATGCCGGCGCTTGGGCCATGCTTGCACGCACATGGAGCATGACATGGGTCATGCACATTGCAGCAGCCCATGCGTGCCCTGCTGGTGAGAAAGTAGAGGCAGGCTGAGGGTGACGGGGGCTGTGGTCTGGGGCTGCAGGGCGGACCTCCTGGCCCCTGCAGCGCTGCTGGCGGCCTACCAGGCTGAGTGTGTGCGGGTGCGGCTGGCCCTAGAGGGAGACTGGACCAAGGTGGGCGACCAAGGAGCCACAGGCTGCCAAGTACGGCTACTGGTAGTATAGTACAGCATGGGGACGGCATCGGCGTGCCGCCCTTGCGCCCACCTCCACTAGTATAACAGCCTTGCCTGCCCCAGGGTTGTGGCTGTGAATGGCTGAAGCAGTCTGCCCTGCCCGCAGCCGAGCCTGGCAGTGGCAATTGAGGGGGAGGGCATGCAGTCAGAGCAGGGGGCTGGGGCAGGGTCAGGGGCAGGGGCAGGAGCAGAGTCAGGAGAAGAGCGCCTGAAGCAGGCCTGATAGCTGTCACAGCCCATTGTTTTGTATTGGCGGTAGTAGTCACAGCCCCTTGTTTGATATTGCACCTTCAGTGCTGCCACCCCTGACTGCTGCCACCCCTGACTGCTGCCACCCCTGACTGCTGCCACCCCTGACTGCTGCCACCCCTGACTGCTGCCACCCCTGACTGCTGCCAGGCGCTGAAGGACGGCAAGCCCTTGATCGTGGAGGGCAGCCATCTAGACCTGGGCGCTCTGCTGCCACAGCTGGAGGCCCAAGGCCTGGTGCTGGCGCCCTCAACCAAGCCAGTCCCACCACCCTGCCTCTCAACAGTGAGTGAGTGAGCCAGGTGTTGAGGAGGGAGCCACCTCACCCTTGGTGCACTCGCTGCCCTCTGCCCCGTGCTCCCTGGCCCATGGCGCCCTGGCCTCCTGCCCACTTCCCTCCTTCCCTTTGCCCTCCACCTCTGCTTGATGCTTGGCAGCTTCGCCGCACCTCTGCTTGCTTCTCCGCACAGCTTACACTGAGTTCTCAGCTGCACTGAGTTCTCAGCTCAGCTGCATTTGATGGCACCGCTGCTTGGTCACGTGCCGGGGCCGCAGGGGTCGGAAGCTGGACCTTCCACTCAGCTTCCATGCATGGGCCCAGATCCAGAGCAGCTGCTACAAGGGCTGGCAGGAGGAGGTGAAGGGGAGCAGGCAGCCAGCCAGGGCAGCAGTCTGCCTTGCCTGCAGCCGAGCCTGGCAGAGGGGACTGAGGGGGAGGGCATGCAGCCAGAGCAGGGGGCAGGGGGTGGAGCAGGTGCAGGAGAAGAGGGGGAGAGGATGCAGTCAGAGCAGGGGGAGGAGGGCGGTGAAGGACGTGAACCATGTCTTAAGCATGCCACTCAGCAGCCGTTGGGGTGGCCATCGCAGCAGCATGTCAAGCAGGTACAGCGGGGCCAGGCAGTTGGTGGCTGGGCGTTGCGTGATGGGCTGCAGCCAGCAGGGAACACGCTCCACTCTATAAATGAGGATGGTCTGCCTGCCAGCTTCTCTCTGGGTCGGGCAGCTACTGACCAGCAGCTTCTTGTCCAAGCCAGCTTGGAAAGGAAGCTGCATGGACAGACTGAGCACCTGCCTGCCATGGTCGGCTGGCAAGATCAAAGTGTGAGACCAGGGCAGGGGCAGGGGCAGGGGCAGGGGCAGGGGCAGGGGCAGGGGCAGGGGCAGGGGCAGGGGCAGGGGCAGGGGCAGGGGCAGGGCGCACCTGACCTATGTCCCGCCAGCGTACCCTTATCACCAAGCACTGGGCAGGAGCGGCTGCAAGCTCCAGCCAAGCCCAGCCTAAAGCCCCTGTTCATTCCAGTTGTGCTGAAGGTGACCCCCCTCACTCACATAGCACTGACTGGCAGCCCATCTGCCCACTCACCCGCTGGCTGGCCATCTCCAGGGGCAGGCCTACCTGAGTCTGACATGACATCATCTGGCCACCTTGTTCATCCCACTGAGGTGTCTGTGTGTGCCTGTTGGTGGGGCTCCAATGCTTGACTCTTCTCCCATGTTTGGCCCCTACTCCCAAACTCCATCGCAATGACTACCATTCTTTCCAAGTGTGACTGTCACCCATGCAGGTATGACTGCCACCCCTGCAGGTGGACAACCTGGGGGACCACAGGCTTATAGCCCAGGACAAGTGCCCTGACACCTGGCTGCTGGCCCACCCCTCGCACGGGGCCCCTCCCCCTCACCCACCCCCCTCCATTTGCCTGCCCCGCCGCTGCAGTGCTGTCTCAGCCCCTGGGGTGTGTGACGTCACGCCCACGACTCAGGGGCCAGGGACAGCCAGGGCTGCCATCAGGCACAAGTCTGCAGGGGGCGCTGGGAACTCACTGGGTCAGGGCCAGCCAGGGCAGGGGCAGCTGGGCCAAGGGGGGGTGGGGCAGGCCCTGCCAGGGCAGGGATTGGGGCAGGGGGGTCAGCTCCACCAGAACACCCCCCAAGCAACCCAGATGTCTGGTGTCCTTGCTCACCCCCCCTGCCCTCCTTCCCTGCTTTCACTGGGGTTTGAACCCCGGGCTGGCGGCTGGCAGCAGCTGGGGTCAGTAGCAACAGAGGCGCAGGCGCAGGATTTCACGGCAGGGCTGTGTGGAGTTCACCAAGGCGCAGGGCCAGGGCAGCTGGAGCAGGAGCTGGGGCCTGAGCAGCAGCTGTCCCAGGCCCGGGTGCTTCAACACTACCTGGCTGGCTTTCAGGATCAGGTCAGTGCTGCCTGGGGTGCTGCCACAAGGGGTGCTGCCACCAGGGGTGCTGCCAGGCTGACCAGGTTCTGGCGGGCACAGCAGCAAACACACACATGGCCATTGCCCCCTTGCTCCATGCTAGCCCTACCCTACCGCATGCAGTCACTCACATGCAACGATAATGGCACACACAGTAAGTTGTCAGTTACTGGCCATCAGCTTTTCACTCCGCGATGAAGCACACTCTAATTTGCCATGAAGTGTAGAGTAGAGTGAGATGTCTGTGGAAGTGGTGCCTGATGCAGCTGCAGTAAGCCTTTCCAGGGTGTTGTTGCATAGTGTGATGAGTGTATCTGAAACTAGCTCTGCTTGTGGCCCCAACCAGGCCGGGTGCTTCCCCCTCCCTTGCTCATTGCCTCAACCCTGGCTCCCTAGGCCTTGCTCATTGCCCCAACCCTGTAAAGTGCTCCCTCCTCCCTCTTGAGTATGCCTCTTTCTTGTGCTCTTGTGCTCTTGTGTGGCTGGACCTCCCCTCCTGGCTCAGGCACTACCGGGAGCAGTACTGGTTTGGCTTGCATGCTGCTCAGCAGCTTGCATCCTTGCCTGGTTTTTGCACTGCTGCCCCTCCTGCCACCTGCTGGTGCCTGACTGCACAGGGGGTGCCTGTGGTGTCTGTAAAGTATGGGGCCTTTCAGGAAGCAGTGGACCAGCTGCATGAGTATGTGCTGTCATGCATCGTTTCCGCCATGCATTGGAACGGCCAGGCAGCTCAGCCCAGCACCACCACAGCCTGAGCTGGTAGGCGCAAGCGCACCAAGGCTGAGACGGCACCACGCCACACGTGGCCACAGTGGCCCCACGCCAGCCCCCACAGCCCCTCCCCAGCCAGGCAGTCACACAAGCAGCAGCCTCAGAGGTTGGGTCCAGCACTCTAACGCCAACCAATCGCACCAAGGGCTGAGCAGGCAGCTGAGCCCACCCATCCCACCAAGGACAAAGACAGAGCCAAGGGCAAGGCTGCCGCAGCCAAGCCAGCACTGCAAGGCAGCAAGGAGCAGACAGAGACTTCTTTGCAGCGCTGAACATGCAGCGCATTGGGGAGAGCAGGTGGCGCCCACTGGAGCTGTGCTGGTGGCTAGACCAGGCAGCTCTACCAGCCAAGGGCAAGGAGTACCCAGGTCTGTGGTACAAGTGGGTGCGAGACAAGCCACCCAAGTCTCAGCAGCAGGAGCAGCAGCAGCAGCCTGCTGGGGCACAGTAGTGTGTCCTCTTTGACCATAGTTCTGTCACAGGGGTCAGGCACTAGTGTAGGTGGTAGGCGCCCATGCCATGTGCATGTGCCATGTGCATGGGAACATAACTCCACATAGCCTCTTGACGCCATCCTGAGTCGTCCCACTGTTGGTCCCTAGTGGATCCTGCTGCTCCGACTCAGTTGGAGGCCCTAGCAAGGGACCGGGGGACTGGTAGGCACTGTGAGCAAGGGCATTGCATGAGTAGCACCACTTGTATTATGAACACTATTGCTGAACATCGCTAGTACATGCCATGCAGGCATTGTGGACTTCTGTACAGCCCCTTGGTTGACGGAACACAACCTCTTGTGCTGAAAGATAGGGTGCCTGAGGCAAGGTCAACGCCCCTGTTTACCTTCACATACCTTTACAGAGCCCCACGTACAGGCGGACCAGGTACATGTGTAATACAGTTGAAGGGATGCGGTGTTTGCTTATACTGGCTGCATGGATAATCATGCATGGGCAGCAGCAACAGTAGGAGGCTGCAGGGCATGGGCAGCAGGGCATGAGCAGCAGCAGCAGGAGGCTGCAGGGCATGGGCTGCAGGGCATGGGCAGCAGCAGGAGGCTGCAGGGCATGGGCAGCAGCAGTTAATACAATCCTAACTTCAGGATACATGTCTAAATCCAGGATACATGTCTCAATATACACTAATCCAATGATGCAAACAAACAAAACTAACAATTCCTTGTATCTGTGATGGCTTGACGATGTTGTTTTCTATGGCTAAGAAAAAAAGACGAACCGTGCCTAGGCCAGTGCCGGAGGACCCGGACAGTGACATTGACGACCGCGACGACGCACTACAGCCGGACCTCACCGAGGCGCAGCAAAATAGAAAGGTTTCCGGAGAGGCCCGGGCTGCCCGCGATATGGATAACACATACCACGCATAACACATACCATACATCAGGTAAGCAATGACCAGACAATGCACATGTACATGGCTGCAACATATCCCACATGAGGTGACACATGACATGGCACATGACTTGACTTCATGCATCTCCCACACCATGTGCAGGTTCTACGACCGGGACGTCTCAGCCGCGCTGAACATCCGCCGCTGTGCAGTGGGCCCAGGCCCACGCCCCACCGAGCTGTGCTACTGGGATGGCCGCCCAGCCATGCCAAAGCCAGGCCGGCCAGGCCAGGAGTGGGTGTACTTGCGTGACAAGGCCCTGTTGCGTAAGTGGCGGCGCAAGTGGCGGCAATAGCCAGCTACAGCAAGACAATCCAAGAAAACAAGATATAAAAACCCTCACAAAGGGGATGTGTGTGAGTAAGAGCTATAGAGTAGGGTAGAGCTCTTGCTAGTAGTAGCCTGGAGGCACACACACCAGAAGGCTGAGCTGAAGTGGGCATTAGGCCCTCTAGCAGTAGCCTTTACAATAATGATCTCGCAGCCTGTGTTTGATTACAACTCATGCTTTATTTTGGTGTTGCATGAGGGCTGTAGGGATTAAAACTTGCATGGATAATCAAGTGGGCATGGGCATTTCTAGCACCCGGGACGAGCAAGACTATGCCATTGGTGCACACACCAGCCATCAATTGACGCGCCCTGATATCGCGAGGTCACGCGATGAGGTTGCTGTGGTGGCGACCTGCGGAGCGGATGGAGCTTGTGGCCGTCGGTGAGCTGGCCCTATAGCAAGAGGCGCGATATGTCATTCTGGACTCCTGACATTTCACATTGCAGGCCATGCCCACAGGTGCCCACATGAGCGGACTGCCTCTGAACCACCAGCTGCTGTCACTTGGAGGTCGATTGGTCAAGTGCTGCAAGTGGGTGACTAGCAGGAATACCAACCAGTCTGCACTCTTGAGGTGCTGAGGCCAGACAGACAAAAGAAGCGGGGTGATATGCTGACAAAAAGCCATGCTTGCCGGTCCCACAGCTAGTGAGGGTTGTGCTGGTGAGGGTGTCGTAAGGGCATGGTAGGGCTGCAGTGTCACTTCCTGCCCAGAACGCTAGTCGTGACAGCACCTTGCTGATCCAATCAGCATGCTGACCGTATCCATGCTGGTTCCTCAAGACGTCAATAACCCCTGGTGCTTGCAGGACTGCGGCTGTGTACACCATGCACAGCCTGGGGCCCCGACCAGCCATGGTGCGAGTCGCCCCTGACATGGAGCATGCTGGGAGGCAGTTTGAGGTGGAGGTCTGGTCCCTGCCACTGCATAATGTGGGGTGAGTTCGGCAGAACTCCACAGCGCCCTAAGCTGTGGCATCAACCTCAGGCCTGGGCATTGGATAAGGCGCAAAGGAGGGTCGTCATGCACATCTCTGATGTTGTAAAAAAGGAAAGAAAGACTACGCCCTCGCTGTCGTGCGGGCATTAAGGGAGGAGAGTAACCTCGGGGCATGCCCTTGCTACCCTCCCGCCATTCTCTGATGTAGTACTATCATACTGTGGAACTGAGTTCTGGTTTTGACTAGATGACATTCCTGGTTGGGTTTGTTTGCCTCATCAAGAGTATGCCAGGAGTGAGTTTGTCACATCAAAGCCAGTGCACAGATGAAGCTTGTTTGTGTTTCTCACTTATCCTCTTGTTTTGTCTTGCAACCGCAGCCGATTCTTGAGGGATGGTGTGAAGCCCCCCCTGTGCATTGGGGACGTGCTGCTTGAAGACGGTTCTCAGGTGATGGTAACAACATGCCAGCTGTCATGGTCATGCAGGATGGCACTATCAGTCTCATTTACCCAATCACTGCTGACGGAGCACTTGCTCATCCCACTGACTGCAGCTGACCACTGAACATAACGCATATGTTGGGGTGCCTGGTGCCATTGTTGCTGCTGCTGCCGGATGTGTTATTCTTTGTTCTGTTTTGGGCGGGGGTGTCCCGCTGACTACAACTCGCCCACTGCACACACTGCATACGTGAAGGTATCTGGTGCCATTGTCATTGCTGCTGTCGCATGTGTTGTTCCGTGTTGTGTTGTGGGCGGCTATATAATGCCTGTCTATGCCGCTGCATTGTTGCTGGCCGCAGAAGGTCTGGGTGTGTTGATGCTGGTTGCAGGTGAAGGGTTTCCTGGGGGAGGGCTATGCCGTGGCCAACAACAGCGTGGAGGACATCAGCCAGTGGGGCGGGTGGAGGGCATACCTGGCTAGCAAGGCTGCTGTCAATGCAGCAGCAGCACCCGCTCAGCAGCCCCCAGGTAGCAGCAACACCAGCGAATGAGGAAACTTACTTAACATGGCATCGCTGGCGGCAGTTGGGACATTGCGTGCCTGATGCTCGCTGTGTTTCATAGCTAGTAGTGACCTCTGTGCCTGAAGGTACCCAGTCCTGATACAGCACCAACTGATACAGCACCAACACGTCTGAGCCTGAGCCTGAGCCTGAGGGCGAGGCGAGGCGAGGTGCATGGGGTGCTTTTTCGAGGCGAGGCGGCGAGGCGAGGCGGCGAGGTCTCCATGTCCCTCTAACCACCCCCAACCGCCCTACCTCGCCCCTCGCGATTCCAATGGCGAGGCGAGGTCGAGATGCCCATGCCACCAGTATTGCGTGCATGGGGCCTCGCCGTCTCCCGCCCCTCCGGGCCCAGCGAGGCGAGGTGAGGTCACAGGCGAGGTGTGACTGTTTTCCAGAACTGGCAGCTAGGCGTGGCGAGTTGGGGTGGCGAGTGGCTGCGCGATGCTCAGCATGTCTAGGTAGCATAACGTAGCATCATCATCGACCATCATCATCGACCATCGAGCAGCAGCTAGTGGATAAACAGGAAGAAGTGATAGCTGCAATAGAAGAGGGCGGAAAGACAGCCGTTGATTTCGGCGGCGACTGGGAGGAGACAACGGCAGATGTCCCCCATCCGCAGTTTTAGCGCAACCTTAGCATTGCGGAGCAGCCTTCAGCTTGTGCACCTGCTGTGCTTTGCTTTGCCCGCTTTGACTTGCTTTGCCCGCTTTGCGGAGATTGTTTAGCTAGTCCCGCTTGCGCAGGGCTTGCAGAGGCGTGTACTTGCATTGTCCCGCTGACGCGGAGATTAGCTTAGCTTGCCTTGCACATCTACACGCTGCTTGCCACCTTCATCCCCGCCACCACCCCAGCTAACGGGAAAATAGCATTGTCACCAAACCTGGAGTTTCTGAAGAGTCCCAACATAGCCTGCCCAACGCAGAGCATCATTATCAACACACGTCCAACACCTTGCTAAAACCCAAGTACTTAAGCCTAGCAGAGGTGCACAAACATTTTGCCAGCGACGGCAGCGGCAGCAGCATCGTGACTATGCGCAAGGCGCGGGGTGGTCGGCGGTCGCCAAAAGGGGTCCATGCAGCTTCGCTGTTACCACTGCTGCTGCTGCTGCTGCTGCTGGGCCGAATGGCATCGGATGAGAAACCCATTGCGATGGGCGCACGCAGTGAAATGAGCGAAGAGGTTGGTCAAAATTTGAACACCTCGCCTCGCCTCGCCCTGTCTCGCCGCATTGGAATCGCAAAATTCAAAAACGCCACATGCAGCCACATGGAGCCTCGCCTCGCCTCGCCCCATTGTATGAATAGCGCCCTGAGCCTTTTGTGTGAAATGTGTAACATCACTTCCGCCTCATTCCGGGTACCAGCACTCTGGTTGAATGGCGACCTGATGCATCACCCCGCACGGCCACTGCGCTTGGATAATGTTGCTGAAGCCCTCAAATGTCGCGGAATAAGAAGCGCAAGCGCCCCGCACAGAGTGCAGCCGGTAAGCCGCAAAGCTTGACGAGGCCCCCCTGACGAAGCGACGCAGTGTGCACCACGCGATACTGCGACCCCCTGAATCAAGTTGCTGCGCGTGTGCTATGCCGTCCCATGTATGTAGGTGCCAGTGGCAGTGGGCAGCAAGAGGTAGTTGGAGAGCGGCGCCAGGTCATCAAGGCTGCAATTCGTGGCCTCGTGGAGGCAGCGCTGCCTGATCTCAGCCCAGCGCAAGTAGACGCAGTTGTGGCGAAGGTCAACAAGCGCATGACCATGGGCAGCAAGCAGTGTTGCATAACAGCGGTCCTGTGCTTCTCCATGCTGCTCCAATCCTTCCTAGGCCAGCCCACTGCAGGCTTCCCAGCAGCAGGTCCAGCCCCAAGCGCCCCTCCCCCACCTGACCCAGCTTGCCCTCCCTATACTCACCCCCGCCTTGCCCCACGCAGCTCCCCCCGCTCTGCAGCCGCCCCAGCGCAGCTGCCCCCCCCAGTGCAGCTCAACATCTTGGACCCCAAGCTGCTGTCACAGATCAAGATTGCCATGGAGCTGCTGACAACCTGACCTGACCTGACCTGACCTGACCTGACCTGACCTGACCTGACCTGACCTGACCTGACCTGACCTGACCTGACCTGACCTGACCTGACCTGACCTGACCTGACCTGACCTGACCTGACCTGACCTGACCTGACCTGACCTGACCTGACCTGACCTGACCTGACCTGACCTGACCTGACCTGACCTGACCTGACCTGACCTGACCTGACCTGACCTGACCTGACCTGACCTGACCTGACCTGACCTGACCAGACCTGACCTGACCTGCAGGTGGTGAATGGGATGAAGTGGGTGTCACGCCAGCACTACCACCAGGAGAGGGGAGTGGCGGTGTTCCTGGGAGCGGGCAACTTCAGTGGGGGTGGGTGGAAAGCCAAGGCAGTGCGGGATGGGTTTCAAAAGGTGGTGGAGCAGCCCAGCAGGCCCAGCACAGATCCCAGGCCTGACAGGCTGGTGATTGTGGATGAGTTCCGCACCAGCCGTGTCAGCTCATCAGTGCATGCCCGCCAGGCATGTGAGCTGCACCTGCCAGATGACCAGCCTAGGCCCGAAGACTGGGTACCCCCAGCCGGCCAAGTCAACCAGCGGCTGGTGCGCCCAGCCTGGAGCCTGCGCCATGCTAAGTATGTGCGGGGCATGCAGTGGTGCCATCAGGTGCCGCCCAACCCCCCTGCCCCTGCCCAGGACCCCCCACCTGCCCCTCCCCCTGCCCAGGCCCCCCCACCTGCCCCTCCCCCTGCCCAGGCCCCCCCTCCCCTTCCCCCAGCCCAGGCCCCACCCCCTCCCCCTGCCCAGGCCCAGCCCCTCCCTGCAGCACCTGGCCCAGTGCCACCACCCCAGGCTCCCTCATGGGGCAGGTGGCTGGACCGGGACACCAACGCCTGCTTTAACTTCCAGCGCATTGGGGAGAGCACGCAGCGCCCCCTTGAGCTGTGCAGCTGGAAGGACAGGGATGCCCTGCCCCCCGGTGGCAAGGAGTACCAGCAGGGCTACAAGCGGGTCAATGACCGGCTGCCCAAGGTTGGGCAGAGGTTGCACCGGGCTGCTGAGTACCGGCGGGGCATTGATGGCCGGGCCCGTAACAATGCATAGGCCCTAGTAGTTTGAGAAGGCTGTTAGCCTTACAAAGCGTTAAGCTGTTAGTTTTGATGAGGTGCCCAGTGGTCAAGGGGGATTAGCCCCAGGAACGAGTGCCACCGGTGTGGGGTTGGTAGTCATCAAGGGTGCGACCGAGGATGCTACAACGTGTTTGCAGTAGCTGAGTGAGATTACCCACAGTCCAACATGTTGTTCCTTGTTAAATGAGTTTTGTTGGGGCTGAAGGTACCCAGTGGTCTAGGGGGAAAGAGTGCCACCGGTGTGGGGTTTGTAGTCACCAAGGGTGCAATCGAGGTTACTTCAAATTGTTTGGAGTAGCTGAGTGAGATTACCCACAGTCAAACATGTTGTTCCGTGTTGAATTAGTGTGGGTCCTATGTTTGTCTGTGGGTAATGGTAGCCGCGATGTTACTGCTTCCACATACTGGTCGATGCCATGTCATGTTGATTTGGCAAGGGTGTAGGGTGTAGGCAGGCTGTGTAAACCTCCACATCCCTCCCACGTGTAACATCCCTCATGCACATCCCTCATGTGTAACAGTGTTGAAGCTGTGCTGTTTGCGTGACCTGGTAGCGTACAGAGGCTACAGTTGAACTGTAGCTGAGTAAGTTTACCCACAGGCAACGTTTTGTGCCATGTTATATTTAGAATGTTGGCTGGTTGCGTAACCTGGTCGCGGAAGGACGCAACCGTTGAACTGTAGCTGAGTGAACAACCCACAGGCAACATCTTATGCCATGTTGAATTGGGAATCTTGGCCAGGGTATGTACCCTCCTGTGTACCCTCTTGTGTGCACATATGATGTGTGAACACTTGATGCAGCATTGCGCTCTTTGCTTCATCCAGCTGGACTGGTTACTTGTTTAGGATAAATGCCGCAGTAGGCTGCTTACACGCTTTGATTTGACTGTGTATCGGGTGTTCCCAACATGGGGTTGGTAATCTTCATGCAAGTACTCTCTCAATACCGCACTGTTTTCGATAGCGTTTATCACATCGGCATTGGCGGCTTAGTCCGCGTAATCTGACCATCAGCGCTAGCCATTGGAGTCTTTGCCCGCGTACTGCCACATGTGCCCGCGAACAAATCACAGCGGCGAGACGGGTCTCCTTGGCACGGTGAGCCGCATCGCTGTGGCCCCATCTACCTAGCGTAGTGAGCTGGTTGTGCACAAATGGAATGTCCGGCTGACACCCGACGCGATGCCTGCCGGGCGTGCAGGGCACCTAGACGGGGTGAATGAAACATATAATCGTACTCGCTTCCGCCGAATAACACATTTGGGTCGGCGCACACTAAGGTATCACCGGCTTATACCCCCCCCTTCTCCACTGTGTCCTCCACTGTGTTGCACCCGCTGCACCCATAAGAAAATGGCTACGAAATGTTTGTTCTTGACCCTTTGGCGCATTTATTAGAACAAACCGCACGTTAAACAGCCCAGGCCTCTATCAGTTTGACATCTTCAAAGTGACATCATGTTCTCCAAGCAGAATCAGGGCCACGGGGCTGTGGGGTGGCAGTTGAGCTATGAAACTTTGCACGCAGGTGGATGGCATGTAGGGGAGTGTAACTCTCAGAAGAGCCGAGTCCTGATTCGGTCATGGTGTGGAGTTGTGTGTCTGACTGCATGGCCCTGGTCATGAGATCGGCTAAGGGAGTTGGGGGTCACAGACCAAAGTGAGCTTTTGGCTTATCTGAGTATGAGCGTTTGTTACAATGTCCTAGATGAGCTTAACCTAGTAAGTAGCATGCTGTAAGTCCAAATGGTCGAGCTGTGGCATTGCCCTCTAGGTATGGGGGGGACGTGGGCTTATTGCCACATCCCCGCAACCGCTCTCCAATCCGACTGCTGCTGTCGACGCGCATGCTCGCGTAGAGCAGCCTAAGCGACGCGGGCGGTCGTAGCGATGACTGCATGCTCCGCAACGGCCCAAATTTAAATCACCAACTTTGATGCTTTGCTGTGCACGACCTACTGAGTGTAAAATAACTATGGATGGGTGAAAGGTAGCTGGCAGGGTTGGCTACATTGTGAACCATCTAGCATAACATTTGGCGCAGTGAGTGCAGAGTTACAGCCGTCCGACTGCCAAGGGTCAGTTTCCTGACATTCTCTGTTAGTTGGGAACACCTGACTGTGTAGCTGTTTGAATAAACAGTGTGACATCGTTGTTTTGCTTCGCGGCTCGCTGAAGTGCGTTCTTCAGCCTCCCTCAGTAAGCGATTACTCACGTCCGAGTAGTGTCTGCCTCGGGGAAAGCAAGGTGCGGCGCAACCTCGTCGAGGCTTGAGTGGCTGCACCCACAATCCATCTCGGCATTGTCCGCATTGCGCCCATTCAGATGGCTACTAAACCTGCTCCTGGCAAGCTCGGCGTGGAGGAGGGCGGCCCGGCTGTGCACCGTATCCGCATCACTTTGACCTCTAAGAACGTAAAGAACCTGGAGAAGGGTGCGTCGGCACAGCCCAACAGCATGCAGCCGACCCTTTTGCATCGCACGCCTCTGCACCCGCCGCAGTGTGCAGCGACCTCATCAAGGGAGCCAAGGACAAGCAGCTGAAGGTCAAGGGGCCTGTCCGCATGCCAACCCGCGTGCTCAAGGTCACTACTCGCAAGGCCCCCTCTGGTCAGGGTACCAACACCTTCGACTGCTTTGAGATGAGGTGGGAAGTAGCCATGCAAAGCACCTATGCCAGCTGTGACATGTTATACGTTGGATTGCTGACAGTGGAGTGGCGCGGTGTTTCAGATGGAGCCTGCATGTAGATGGATACCATGTGCTGCTGCTACTGCTGTTGATGACAATGATAATGTGCATGGTTGCAGGATCCACAAGCGCCTCATCGATCTGCACTCACCAGCGGACGTGGTCAAGCAGATCACATCCATCTCCATTGAGCCTGGTGTTGAGGTGATTGTCCTGCTTTTTGTGTGGCTCGCAAGTAGCAGTTCAGCGCTCATGCAGAATAAGCTGTGCTTGCAGGTGGAGGTCACCATTGCTGACATGTAAGGCAATGCTTTGCGGGACGCACAGCCCAAGACAGTGGACACGCCAAACAAGTAGCCATGAGTGGGTTTTATATGGATAGGTTCTTCCTGTCTTGTGCAAGCGGCATGCTCTTTGTGGCATGGTGACCATGAAGTTTGCAGGCTCAGTTTGACGTCTTAGCACGTCCTATGCTGTAAACATGCACAATGTTGTGGAGAAGACCTGGGCAGCTGCTTTGAAAAGCTGCATGTGAATTGGGCGATCAGGGTTTGGCCGTGGCACCTCTGCAGATACCATGTCAGGCAAGGAGTGTGAACAAGTATTGCGAGCAGCAGCAGAGGGCATGCTGGGTGGCTGCAGGGTCAGGCTCAGCAGGCCCCAAGCAGCAGCAACACCAGCGAATGAGGAAATATTCTTAGGTGGGAGCAGAAGATGTGCATAGGGCGCTTGGGGGACAGGCTAGCAGGGCTGTGTGCCTCTGCCAAGTTGCGCTGCCAAACCGTCCCCAGCCCAGGCACGAGTGCCTCACATTGGCCTGCACGGCACCCTACACGCCACCAGTGGGGGCTCCAGACGTTCGCTGCGTGAAGAGGTGCGCATGGAGGTATGTACTAACAAGAAGGTGGCATGAAAGGGAAGGACCAGCTTCTCGACCGACATAAGCGGGGGTTGTGGTTATTTCCCACGGCAAAGCTGGATGGGGGGGCACTAGTAAATAAAGCACCGCTCTGCCGATCCTCTCAAACGTGCCGCGGGTTGACAGTTAACAGCCCTGGGCGCTAACGCATTGCTGCATCAGGCAGCGCAAGGTATGCGGACCGACTGTGCTTTGCTCTGGTGGGCCCTCCTCCTCGGACTTGCTGGTGGGTGGCGCACAGTCCGAGGGTGCAGTCGTGATGTGAGCGCGTCACGTAGTGCATGTGCTGGCTGCCACGCGGTATTTTTTCTCGGCAATCCCGCCTCTGCTTGCAGCCTGGGTCGCCCCAGCCCCACATCCCAATGCGTCCACTATGGTGTCCCTGAGGCTGCCGGTGCCCGACTCCTGCTAGTCTGCCTGAAACCCTAGGGAGCTGCCAGCCAGTCCTGCATGGAAGGCATTCCTGAAACCTGTGACAGCTGTCTCAGCCCCTTGTCCCTCACTAGGGCCTCCATTTTAGCCGGAACTAGCAGCCACTAGCAGCCACTAACTAGCTCCGGCTAAAATAGTGTTATTGGGCTGTGTGGAGTAAACCCAGTGCACTAATGGCACATGAGCCGCCTACCACCTACATGATTGCCTGACCCGAGGGCTATGCAGTAGAGTTGGCATGACAAAACATGCACTAAGTGAAAGCTGATGACAGCTCAAATGGGGGGGGGCACACACTACTGTGCCGCAGCGGGCTGCTGCTGCTGCTCCTGGGCCTTGGGGGGCTTGTCTCGCAGCCGCTTGTACCCATGCTCAGGGTACTCCTTGCCCTTGGCTGGCAGAGCTCCCTGGTCTGGCCAGAAGCACAGCTCCAGCGGCCGCCACCTGCTCTCCCCAATGCGCTGCATGTTCAATGCTGCATTGCAGTCCCTGTCCAGCCACCTGCCTGGCTGTGGTGCTGGCTTGGCTTTGGCAGCCTTGCCCTTGCCCTTGGTGGGCTCAGCTGCCCCTGGCTCAGCCTTGGTGCGCTTGCTGCGCTTAGCTGGCTGGGGTGTGCTGGGCCCTGGCTCTGAGGCTGCTGCCTGTGTGGCTGCCTGGCTGCTGCGGGGGGCCTGTGGGGGCCTGCGGGGGGCCACTACCGGGCACCACACCAGGCCCCGCACTGGCTGGCCACGCTCCTGGCTCCAGGCTGGGCGCACCAGGCGCTCTTCCACCTGCCCTGCTGGGGGCCTCCAGCCTGCAGGCCTGGTGGCACTGAGTGTGTTCAGCTCCACCTCACAGGGCTGCTGGCCATTCACTGCTGAGCTGACCCGGCTGGTGCGGTGCTCATCGACAAGCACCACCCTGCCCCGCCGCTGCTCTGTGCCCCTGGGCCTGCACACCACCTTGCGGCAGGCACGCAGCACCGCATCAGCACCCCACCCTCCTGCTGTGCCAATGGTAGCAGCGCCAAAGAACACCACCAGCTGCTTGGCACGCTTGTGGCGCTTCATGGACAGCTCCGCCATGTCCTCCTCCAACTGCAGCCATGCACACAAGGCACACACACATGGTGGCTGACATGTTGGCACACAGTCAGGCATGGCACAGTCAAGTACTTTTTCGTTTCGTCACCTCTCAGTCCCTTTCCCTCCCTCCCTCCCACCTACCCACCCACCCACCCTCACCTTGTTAAAGAACTGCTCCAGCGCCCGGTCCTGGGCTCCGTACAGCCTCAGCCGCTGCTGTGTCCACTTGGGGTCCAGGTACACCTCCCACACCGCATCCCAGGTGGCCAGGGTGACGGTGATGTGCTTCAGGTTGGCCTCCAGGGAGGTGCCGGCTGAGCTTGCTGCTGCCAGGTGCAGGAGGTGGGGCTTGATTGGAGCCAGCCACCGCTCAGTGTCACGGCGGGCATTGTTCAGGCCGCTGGCATGCTTCACCTCGCCCTTGGTCAGCTTCCACCGGCGCAGCTGGTCTGCCTTGAGCTGGCCTGTTGCTGGATCCCACACCCCAGAGGCTGCGCTGACTGCCTGGGTGACGCCGGGGTCGATGCCCACCCCAATCTGTGTGTCTGGGTCAAACACAAACTCACGCACCTCAGCTATGCCCCTGCCTATGTGGGGGAGTCCCACTGCATGAGCCGCCGCTGCTGCTGCACTTGGGCGGCTGCTGGTGCTGTTGCTGCTGCTGGCAGCTGGAGGTGGTGGGGCTGGAGGAGGGGGAAGGGGGCGCGTGTAGTGCACGCACACGCTGACACCATCGGTGTCCACCAGCCTCTCAAACTGAAACTCCTTGTTGCGGAGCTTGTTTGTGTTGAACCACCTGGCCCAGTGATGGCTCAGTGTTGGCTCTGAGGTGAATGCCGCCCGGGTTTCCTTGGTCAGGCCCAGCTGCCTGCACACCCCATGCAGCACCCTGCTGTCCACCTTGATGAAGTGCACCCCCACCCTGGCCATGGGGGTGAGGGTGAAGGGGGGTGGGCAGGTCAGGGTCCGGGGACCGACCCCACGCCTCTTGCCGCGCTTTGGCTGCCCTGGTGCGGGTGGGGTGTGGGGCTGCTGCCACCGCTCTAGCAACCGGCACACATGCACTGCATGGCGCATGCGGCAGGGCAGGGGCAGGGTGTCCTGCAGGGAGCCTTCCTTCTTCATGCCCAGTAGGCGGCGGTGCTTGTTGGCCTCCTCTATCAGGTCCGCCACATGGCCCTTGTCCAGGGTGGCGGCTTTCAGCTCCGAGCTGTGGGCGTTGATGCCATACCCACACGCCATCCTGATGAACAGCTGCGCCTCCTCCCCGCTCCAGCCTAGCTTGGCCCTGGCTGCCTTGGCGTACAGCTTGACAATGCGCTCTTGCAGCTTGGCCACAAGCGCCTGGTTGCTGGGGTCCTCAAAGGCTGGCATGAGCATGGGGTGGCGGTTGCGCACATGGCGCCGCTGCAGCTGGTTGTAGCATGTCTTGAAGTTTTGGTTGGCGAAGAACATGCAGAAGTCCTTGAGCTGCCTGAGCATCAGGGGGTCCTCGCAGTCAAGGGGCAAGGGAGGGCCAGTGGGTGCTGCGGGTGCCATGGCTGCCAGGCGGGCGCTGCAGCGCCTTTGGGGGGGTTGCGCGACTGGCTCAGGTTCTGACTCTGACTCTGACTCCGAGTTTGGCCTACTGGCATGACTTGGCTCAACTGGCGCCCTGCCTCAGCTGCAGCCTGGCCTGGCTGCTCACCGCACGCGGGGCGTCGCGGCTCCTGTCCTGGCCTATCACATTTAACGGGAGGGCAGGAGGCTAGGCCCCATGGGGAGCCAGGCGAAGTACCCCATGCCAGCGTTGGCTATGTGCATGGTGGCACTGGCCTGCACAGGCAGGAGCAGCCCTGCATTCACATGGGAGAGGGAGTGCGTGCCGTACATCCGGCAGCTGGACATCCACTGCCGCTCTGAGATAGACCAAGCACTTGCCAAGCTGTCGTTGCCAGTCAATAGGACCTGGGTGGGTTGCTCTTACATACAGTACATCTATCACAAACGTCTTACCCCTGACCCTGACCCTGACCCTGACCCTGACCCTGACCCTGACCCTGACCCTGACCCTGACCCTGACCCTGACCCTGACCCTGACCCTGACCCTGACCCATGTACCCTATGCACATCCATAACCCCTGGTGCTGGGAAACGCTTCCCAACCTTCACCCATGTCTGCCTGTAGTGAAAGGCCTGCTGATTGTATTCTCTTATCCCTCACCTGTCATGGTACCGGCTATGTCGTTGAGCACGACAGCCCAGCATTCCGTGCAGCATGGTCTAACCCTCCTCCCTACCCCGACCCCCTTGCCCCTCCTCCCTTCTCTCGCTTCCCTTTATCCTCTACTCTTAATGCAGGACAGCAATGGCTGGGACACTGGCGAACAATTTCTCCAGCCCACCTCCTCCCACGGCCTTCCCCTGGCCAATGGCACCTTGCTTGGAGTCTTCTCCGCCAACACTACTGCAGTGTCTACTGCCTGCTGTGAGGCAGCCTGCTATTACACAGCTCATGTGCGTGGCCAGATGCTTGGCCAGCCCCACCCCTGGTGACCTGGTGGCTATTGTTAGGGTCAGAAACAAGGGCCGGGGCCGGGGCCGGGGGCGGGGCCGGGGGCGGGGGCGGGGGCAGGGGCGGGGGCGGGGGCGGGGGCGGGGGCGGGGGCGGGGGCGGGGGCGGGGGCGGGGGCGGGGGCGGGGGCGGGGGCGGGGGCGGGGGCGGGGACAGGGGCCAGGGGCCGGGGCGGGGGCGGGGGCGGGGTTCCCTAAGCCTGCTCAGTGACCCTGGTGCATCAGACTCTTGCTGCGGACACTTTCCTTGCATTTGGCTTCAGACCTGCACGTGCTTATACTACGACGCCAAACTGCCACGCTCAGCCATCGTGAACCAGATCATGAACAGTGGTGAGTTGATGAACAGTGGGCAGGCGAGTAGAATGACAAACAGGCAGGGTAGCCACGAGCAATGCAGCCTCAGGCAACTCAGGGATGAAGTTTGCGTGAGGAGGGGGCGATAGGACAGCACCAGTGATTCTTTTTTGCGTAATACGTAACGATTGGAACCAAAAGCTTGTTTTCCAGCCATGTGATGGTCCAGGACATTCATGACCAGCATCAGCTTGGTTGTTTTGAAAAAAAGAATCTCTGGACAGCACATGCCTTGGCTGGGTGGTGTGGGTGTGTCCGGCACAGATTGGCATGGCATTGACATGGCATGACATGGCTGAGGGGGGTGGGTGCGCCTGGCATGGTATTGGGCGTTACTGAGCCATCTTATCATGCATCAACACTGGGCTCCTGCTTGTGAGTGGTACGAACCACCGGCTGCTGTTTGTGACAGGTGCTCTTAAACACTCTTTGATGCTGTTGAACATTGGCTGCTGCTGGCTGTGCAGTGGCTACCTCCTTGTCCGCTCTGTGTGGTTATGGTTCCTACGGCACCACTGCAGGTGAGCAGATGTCGAGAGCACCCAGGTTCAATCCCCACAGACCTCACCCGTCTGGGCTATGGGCTGGTTGTGTTGCGGCAGCCATATCACCATCCTACACAAGCCCCTAGGCTGAGCCTGGTGCAACACAAAAGCTGTACACCAAAGCTGGCTGCCTGACTATGCAGTGTACCACTTGCGTATGTCGCAGGCAACTGTGGCACGGGCACCATCCCTTACTGCAATTATTAGCTGTTGCGGGTATGAGCTGATGCCATCCTGCACTGCCAGCCAGCCAACCAGCCAGCCAGGCATCCAAGCTGCTGCGTCCATGGCCTCCATGGCTGAGCTGCTGACATGGAAGAGCATGACGTGGGGCATGGCATATTGGAGAGCTTTCATGTGACTTGCGTCCTGCATGCCATGCCACATGAAGTACATGCAGCGGTTGCCTTATTTCTTGTGCCCATCGCCTCTGTCATCAGAGTTGTCAAGGGCCCGTGCCTGTACCAGGCCATGCCTATGCTTGATGACAGATACTTTTGCAATGGCATGTCTCGTTGAGCCTTAGAGTAGCATAGTTACATTTGACGTTGTCTGCATGAGAAGACGATGTTGAAGAGCAGACATGCGCTGACGCATGCGAGCCCACAGGCAGGGCGGCAGGCAGCAAACCGTAACAGTGATAGCAATGCGAACATAGCTATCAGAGTCCGGGTGCGCGCAGCTGCCCCTGCCCCTGATGCTGGTGTCGACGGTTTACACCGGCCGCTGAGGCGCCAGGCTGGTATGGCTGCCAGGCAAGGGCCTCCCACTCCTACAATTTAGGCCCTGCGTTTCTCCCTGCGCTTTGGCCGACCTTGTCCAAATGGGCTGAAACTCAGCCAGTTGGTAGCTTGTAATGTAAGGAATCCATCCCAAAAGAAATCAGGTCAAAAAAGTCAAAGGCTGAGGCTGGGCGGCCCGTGGCGTTTACGCAGGGACGGATGCAGGGATGGAGGGGGGGGTGCAGGGACGAACGCAGGGATGGAAGGGGGGGTGCAGGGACGAACGCAGGGATGACTTGGGGGCGCAGGGACAAACGCAGGGACGTGTGCAGGGATGGATGCAGGGATGACGGGCGCAGGGACGAGTGCAGGGACGAACGCAGGGACGAGCGCAGGGATTACGGGCGCAGGGACGAGTGCAGGGATGAGCGCAGGGACGAGCGCAGGGATGAACGCAGGGACGAGTGCAGGGATGGCGGGCGCAGGGACGAGCGCAGGGATGAGCGCAGGGACGAGCGCAGGGATTACGGGCGCAGGGACGAGTGCAGGGATGAGCGAGCTTGGTGGCAGCCAGCTTACATGCAAGAGCCAGCTGCCATGCAGCAGCCAGCCTCCAGCCTAAATGATCGCAGTAGATGGATGTGGTGTATGTAGTTGGATGTAGCAAACACAAAGAAGGTTATTTATGCTCGTGTTAGACACTGCTGTAAGCATCATGCACGTCCCTACACTCCCTGCGTCGGTCCCTGCACTCGACCCTGCACTCGACCCTGCACTCGTCCCTGCACTCGACCCTGCACTCGACCCTGCACTCGACCCTGCACTCGTCCCTGCACTCGACCCTGCACTCGACCCTGCACTCGACCCTGCACTCATCCTTGCGCTCGTCCCTGCGCTCATCCCTGCACTCGTCCCTGCGCCCGTAATCCCTGCGCTCGTCCCTGCGTTCATCCCTGCGCTCGTCCCTGCGCCCGCCATCCCTGCACTCGTCCCTGCGTTCATCCCTGCGCTCGTCCCTGCGCTCATCCCTGCACTCGTCCCTGCGCCCGTAATCCCTGCGCTCGTCCCTGCGCTCATCCCTGCGCTCGTCCCTGCGCCCGCCATCCCTGCACTCGTCCCTGCGTTCATCCCTGCGCTCGTCCCTGCGCTCATCCCTGCACTCGTCCCTGCGCCCGTAATCCCTGCGCTCGTCCATGCGTTCGTCCCTGCACTCGTCCCTGCGCCCGTCATCCCTGCATCCATCCCTGCACACGTCCCTGCGTTTGTCCCTGCGCCCCCAAGTCATCCCTGCGTTCGTCCCTGCACCCCCCCTTCCATCCCTGCGTTCGTCCCTGCCCCCCCCCCTCCATCCCTGCATCCGTCCCTGCGTGAACGCCACGGGCCGCCCAGCCTCAGCCTTTGACTTTTTTGACCTGATTTCTTTTGGGATGGATTCCTTACATTACAAGCTACCAACTGGCTGAGTTTCAGCCCATTTGGACAAGGTCGGCCAAAGCGCAGGGAGAAACGCAGGGCCTAAATTGTAGGAGTGCCCCTCGTTTGTTGTGCCCTAGTGGACGTTTTCTGTCCCCTGTCCGTCCCCGCAGCCTGCTGTCAGGCCACTTGCCTCCATGCTGCCAAGGCAGGTCAGGGGGCAGGGCAGAGGGTAGTTGAGCTTCTGCCAGCCCAGGGAGTTGGCAGAGGGCCACTGGGCTTTGTAGTTGGGGTCGCGGGTGACCGGTCATGGCCCATGGCCTTTGTACACTGTGAGCTGTGGGCACGACTGTGCTCCGGTTGCGAGATGGAAGGAAGAGAGGCCGCAGGCTTGGATACTGGGGCATGGGGTGTTTGGGTGTAAGTCATGCGTTGTGGTAATGACATGGAGGTGCATGGGCTCTGCTGTCGGTCAGCATGATGGCATCAGGGTAAAGGGCACAGCTGTGGGGTGTGGAGTGGGCCCTGGGAAGGCTGTGAGACAAGTGCCATGCGTTTTGCAGGTTGGGACTTGGGGTTGTATGTCTTGAGGTGTGGGGCCCGGGCCGTGAATGTGGAGATCGCTCGTGAATGTGCTGCGCATCAGCGTTAAGGCGGGGGGCAGGGCGGCTGTAGCCAGGGCAGGCTGTCATGAGCGTGGCCAGGCACTGGGCCTGCCCGTCCAGCTGCTGTGCCTTGCCCTGGGACAGGCTGCTGACCACCCTTACTCAGCACTGCCCTCCAGGGTCTGTTCATACCATGACCTTGACCCACTGCTCTCAACCGCAGTGACCCAGCTTGTGAACAGCAGTGCATGCAGGCAAGGGCAAACTGGCCGGCTGGCAAAGCAACAGGGGCAGGGGTCAAAGTGCATGAGTCAAGGGGTCAAGGGGCAAGGTAGGGGGATAGGCGCGGTGTGGATGGTAGGCATGAACATGATAGTGCACAACTCTGCTGGCAGTAGGCATCATGGCAAAGCGTGAAACACGACTAGGCACGGACGGACATCCATCTACCTGCCTTGTGCCTGTTGCTGTTCTGTGCTGCTGCTGCCACACACCTGGTGTTCTGGATGTTAGCAGGTTCCAGCAAATCAATCTCAGCCTGACAGTCTTTGGAGCCTTGGGCTGCCATGTGCATCACCCATGTCGTGCTGCCGCCCGTGATCCTGCCTTTGATGCCAGTGGTGCCTCAGCTGAGCATTCTCTGTATCAAACTAAATTACCTGCCATCAGCTGTTGCGCCCACATGCATTTAGGATGCACACGGGGTTCCACGTTTCTCGACAAAATAGCTGCAAGGATGCCGCACTGCGACCAACAGCCACAGCCCCTGCCCCTGCTGTTGTTGCCCCCCCCACCCCTGACACCCAGTATGCAACTCAGCAAGCTTACAAGCAAAGGGAAACGTTGGGAAGGCTGCCACGCTTTAGTGCCTGCTTTGTGCGTGTCCAGGCCATTGCGGAGATGAGATGCCGCCTACCAGCCGCCGCTAAAGGAAGGGAGGATGCCCTCACATCTCACGCCCCAATCCAGTCGACACACGAACTAGTACCGAGAGGATGTCATGGCATGTCCAGACATTGGTCTGTCGTCCTATATGGGTTGTTTGCCGCAGGCCCGCTGAAACTTTTACTGGGCGAGCACAGGACGTGCAGGCGCAGGGTGTTCGAACATGGGGTGCTGGGATCACTCGGGTTACGGTTGGGGGCATGAGTGTAGACATGTGTGTGACAAACACGTAGACCCTTAGTATATGTCCCTGCCTCGCGTCGCTTTTATGTATGGCGGGGAAGATGCTATTGTTTATAGCGAGGTTTTATCGGCTGTTGAGATGATATCTGATAATATCTGTTTACTGCCATGAAGCTGCGTGGAACATCATCCCATACCGCGCGTATTTCTGCGTTCGTCTCGCCTACCTCAACATGCATTCGGTTTTGCCAAGGGATCTGCGAGTGGCGGGTTGATGGCCGCCGGGTCACACGCTTCCCGGCAATGATTGCTGGAACTGGGACCTGGCCCGCAGCACTGTGGATTCCGTTGTGCGTCATTCCGCTGCATCACTACATCGCAATGCGTAGCTCGCTCCCCCTTCTTGTCAGCGTGCTCCTCTTCGCAGCAGCCGGTAAGCTATCGTAGAGCACCTGCTGGTTTTGAGTATAGCTAGGGGTGCCGAGCACTGATCTCATCAGTCGTACGAAACCTCGCTGTCAAGCTGTTCGAACGCTCCCTGTCCAGCACGGTCCGCCTAGGGTACAGGCGGATGCAATGCAGCTGCGTGCTTGGGTCAGATGCGATGCTGACTCTGCGGCCATCCGGCGCGCTTTCGTCCCGGCCCCCTTTGATGAGCCTCTCGCCATACCGCCATGAGACCAGGCCATCGCAACTGTGTGTTCCGCACTATCCCCGTTGCACTGATGACAGCCTGGCGGTTGCTGCATCTGCTGTTTTCACACAGGATGGGCTGCCGGCAACGAGTGGGAGGACAAGTGCCCCCAGTATGCCGCCGTCGTCGACACTAACTGCAGGGCAGAGATCGACACGGCTCTAGGCAGCCTGGGCTTGCCTAAGGGCATTTCCCTGGTAAGCATCCCTGGCCCATGCTGCATTGCTGCATGCTGTGTCGTCTTCACTTCATAGGAATGCTGCTGCTGCTGTTGCCACTGTCTTCCCTGTTGCTGCTTTTGCTTCCTTCCTGTTGCATGCCTGGCTATTGGCCATGCCGTGTCCCTTGCCGCAGACCAGTCCACTGCTGGACGACCAAAACCTTCTCAAAACTATGAACCCGCTGTACGAGAAGGAGTACAGCACAGGCAACGTGTACTATGCCTTTGACAGGGTCACGCCCTCTGCTGCCTGCTGCTTTGCAGTGTGCCAGTATGATGCCCAGGTGCGGTGGGGAAGTCGCAGCTGAAGGGGAGATGCCTGCATGGCACTGGCCACGATGTAGGTCTCAGGAGCATGGCCTTGTCTTGCAAACGAAGCTAAACCCACCTCATATCCTTCACCTTGCCCCTTCCAGCCATACTCAGGTGGCTGCCGCTGCTGTTGCTGCTGCTGCTGCTGCTGCTTGGTTGTGTGCAGATATGCACTTGTCTGTACTCCAATGATGATTTGAAGAGTACGGTGCGGCGCCGCCTTTACAGCACGGGTGAGGCCTTGTCCGTCTTTCCGCAAAGACCCCCTGCACAGTCCCCTGCCGTGAGGCCCACACCATCATCGCACGTAAGTATGACTTCCTGCACACGGTTTTAGTCCTGCCCCGCTGTACAAGCGCTGCTGCTGCCTGGCCTGTGCCCCTGTGATCCTGTGGTGCTCTTTCCCACCCTCATGCAGCGACGGCATCCTTCAAGGTCCCATGCAAGTTTTCAAGTGAGCTGTGGGCCAGAGGCTGGGGCGGTGGTAGGGGGCCAGCCACTTATTATGGGCAGACAATGAGCCACCCGCTTGCTGCTGTGCTGTGGCATGCACAATCGAGCTGCTCCCACTCGCTTGCTGCCACCCTCGTCGCTGCACTTGTGTGGCCCCCCAACATGTGTTCAGGCATGCTGTTCACGCCAAGCCACTTACTGTGCTGCTTGCTGCATGGCCCTACACGCGTCTCTACATGTATATTTCTAACACCTGCGCATGTGCCTTAGCCGTGTGATGCCTGGTTTGTGTGACCTGTTCTGTGGTATGCAGTTGGGTGTGACGGAAAAATGACAGAATCGAGATTGCAGGTGTGCAGGCAGGCAGCAGCAGCAGCAGCACCATCCCCATCACCATCCCCAGTGCCAGTTCTACCTCTCCCGCAACTGCCCCAGCCCCAGCCAGCCCCTATTAGCAGCACTGCAGCCAATGCGGTAGCCAATGCAGTAGCCAGTGGCAGCGGCAGCGGAGCGATCGCCAACGCCCAGGCCAATGCCGTTGGAGGAGCTAGCAGCAATGCCGTGGCCAAGGCATCCGCAGTTTCCACAGGCAAGCTGTGAGGGGTGCTGCGCTTGGTGGAGCAAGAGGTGAACCCCTTTCATTGTTGGAGCGGCTGTGGGTGCAGTGGCCAGGCTGCAGCAGGAATACAGGGACAACTGTGACCCTTGGTTGTGGCAGGGAGCTGCGCCTCGTTCTTCCAGCGAGAGCTTGAGGAAGGAAGGGGCCGCCGCATGAGCAGCAGCAGGGGTAGGATCACAGGGAGGGAGGGAGGGAGCTGCTGTTGGCCTGGAGGTGTTGCATGGCCCAGGGAATGTGACTGCAGCATGACGGCAGCCAGCATTGCCAACTGCACATTTGCGTCAGTGCAGGACTGCTTAGCCAAACACCACCAGCCTCGCTTGCACTGTCATCAAGCACTTGGATACGGTTTGCATTTACTACTTTGGAGTAAGCGTGGCAGCAGAGGCCATGGCATCAGGAGCAGCAGGACACAAAGCAGCCATAGCGACCCATGCAGCAACATCATGCGATCGCCATTCATTTTCATAGACCATGCGAGCAGCAGCAGCAGACCAGCATGCATGTGATGCCATGCTGGATGCCTGCTTGCAACACCATTGTCACATGGACTGAAACATGGCTGGTCTTTCCCGGCCTTGCTTTAGCTGGTGTAGCTGTAGACGCATGTTTACAGTGCCTCGCGTTGGCAATGAGTTGCATGGGCAGGTCCTAGGGGACATGCAGCAATATGCGCGTTCCTAGTTGTATTACGAATCAACTTCTCAACCAGAGAATGTGCCGGGTAAAATGAGGCAACGTCACAACGCTCCAGCTGCGGGGCCAGTCAGATGGCCTTATCTTCGCGTCTTTCTTGTGCATCAGGGCCTTCCGCCAACGCCTCCAGGTCGTGCAAGGGGTTGGGGGTGAGCCAGGTCAGCTGGGGCTGACCCTGGGCATCACCCCCTTCCAGAGCTAACTTAGAAGTCACGGCAGCTAGCCGCCAGCGGTGGTCCAGGGGTGAACACCAAAAAGTAGAGTGGCTGTGGTCCTGCTGCTCCAGCTGCTTATGCCGTTACCGCTGCCGCCTGTTTTGCTCTGGGCAGGCTGATGAGAGGTGTGGAGGTGGTGGGGTAGGGCAGCAGGTTGGCTGGGGCGGTGAAGCAAGGCTGGCCGGCCAGGCAGGATGTGTTGTGGGGTAGGGCCAGGGGGTGGTCCGTGACCGGCAGCCAAGCAGGTGGACCTGCTGCACCAGGGTGGTGGCGGTGATGACCTGGAAGGAGCAGGAGGGAGAGGGGAACTGGCACAGCGAAGTGCTAGGATGCTAGACCCGCCGGAATCCCCGCAAGCCTCGGTTTACAACCCTAGTTACAACCTGTACAAAGCGACACTGGGCAAGTTAGTGATCTCCATTGCTATTATAACACCAAAATAAAGCACGAGTTGTAATCAAACACAGGCTGCGAGATCGCTGTTGTAAAGGCTACTGCTCTAGGGCTTAATGCCCACTTTAGCTCAGCCATTCTGGTGTGTGTGCTTGTAGCTAGAGCTCCCCTAGTAGCTTCAACCCACACACTCATTTCATGTGTCATGTCATTGTCACGTGGGATATGCTCATTTGTAGCGTCAGGCCTGTGGGCGTCAGGCCAGTGCTTACCTGATGATGTTGTTATTGCTTGTTGAGCACATCAGGCTCCGGACTTGGGAACGCTTTGCCATACTTTTCACTGGCCGCAGCCACCTGGATGGACACATGTGGAAATGCACATTTGTAAGATCTGCCCTTGAGCATTGCTGTCCTCTCCACGGCAGCCGCTGAGCAAGCCAGCGGATTCAGGGTGGAGTGTTGGAAGTGCACGGGCAGACGACGACACCAGATCAGGGTTTACACAGATCTACCACAACAGGTTGCGCATAGCATGCGCCTACCTGTTGGAAGTGCACGGGCAGACGACGACACCAGATCAGGGTGCCGTCATCTACCAGGTGTCTGCCATAAATACAGCAGTCACACTCGTACACTCCGCGGGCAGGCCGCTGGCAATCACGCCCTACTATCCCGTTGCTTAAAACAACTGCACCGGGAGGGCTCAACTTTCATCACTCCCACTCAGTGGCCTGACTACAGCGTTCAACTTAAAGTAGCAAACAACTGAAACAAACTGCAGAGCAAACTCTCAGTCCAGATAGAAATTCTGGTTGGGCATTACAGTCTGTTGCAGGCAGGCAGGCCTGTGACTGTGCTCCCATGCCCCAGTCCTGGACACATCACAGGCTGGGTACAGCAATCTGTTCAGACTGTGAGTAGCCTGTGACTGCTTCAATCAGACACCCCACACCCATGCTTTCCTTGGCTAAACTTAACCAGAGCCAACGGCTTGGTCATGATATCGGCTACCATGCTGGCTGTGCTGCAGTAGTCAAAGGACACTTCCCCCCTGGCTACCCTTTCCCTAGCAAAATGATGGTGCACATTGATGTGCTTGGCGCGAGCAGAGGCGATGGGGTTATGCAACAGCTGCAGGGCTGCCTGATTGTCACACAGGATGTTTGTGCAGTCACCTGGCAGCTGCAGATCCTGCATAAGCTTGCGGAGCCACAGTCCTTCCTTCACAGCACTGGATGCTGCCATGTATTCTGCCTCAGCAGTTGACATGGCCACGGTAGGCTGTAGCCGGCTGGACCAGCTGATTGCTGCACCATTCATGGTAAACACATAGCCTGTGGTGCTGCGGGCTGTGTCTTTGTCCCCAGCATAATCAGCATCGCAGTAGCCCTGCAGCTCAGCATTCCTTCCAAACACAAGCCCCTGATCAGCTGTGCCCTTTAGGTAGCTAAGAATGGCTCGGGCTGCAGTCCAGTGCTGCTGTGTGGGTGAGGACATGTAACGTGCAAGAGCTCCCACTGCATATGTGATGTCTGGCCTTGTGCAGCAGGATAAGTACAGCAGGCTGCCTACCAAACCACTATAGCTGTGCTCTGAAGTGTCCAAAGCAACACCTTCCCTTTCTAGCTTAACTGCTGGCGCCATGGGCACCGACTTGCTGTGGGCTGCTGTCATACCATACGTGTTCAGCAGCTCATGCACATACTGCTGCTGATCCAACTTCAAGGTGCCCATAGCCCTATCTCTAGTTACCTTCATGCCCAGAAACCACTTGGTGTCACCCAGGTTCTTGATGCCGAACACTGCAGACAGTTGTTGCTTCACATAGTCAAGGCTGTCAGTGTCACCCTTCTCAGTGCAGATGAGGCAGTCATCAACATAGACAAGCAGGTAGACCATGCCTGCCTGGCGCTGCATGGTGAAAAGCGCTGGGTCAGACTCAGAAGCCCTAAACCCCATGCCCTCTAGCACCTGCTTCAACCTAGCGTGCCAAGCTCGTGGAGCCTGCCTAAGCCCATAGAGCGCCTTCTGCAGTTTGCACACAGTGTTGCGGCTGCCCTCAACAAACCCTTCAGGCTGCTGCACATAGATGATCTCATTGGGCTCAAGATGTCCATTCAGGAAAGCTGCGTCTACGTCTACCTGATGAACTTCCATGTCTTCTGCAGCTGCTTTAGCTAGCAGAGTGCGCAGGGTGGTGTGCTTACTAACAGGGGCATAGACATCGCCCACATCCACACCTGACACTTGCATGTAGCCTTTAGCCACTAGCCGAGCCTTGAATTTCTCAATGGCCCCTGCAACATCACGTTTAATCTTTAGTACCCATTTGGTGGGCAGAACGCGTGCACCAGCAGGCTTGTCAACCAGGCACCATGTCTGATTCTCATGCAGAGATGCAAGTTCAGCATGCATGGCTTGGAGCCACATGTCCGCTTGGGGACCAGACAGTGCTTCAGCGACAGTTGGATTGTCATTGGCTTGTGAGTCAGTGACATTCATGGCATAGAGCTCTGGCTGCCTAATCTTAGCAGGAGGCCTCCTATCCCTGTGTGGGTTGCGTCGTGGAATAGGAGCACCAGGTGCCACAACAGCAGCAGGCAGTGGAGCACCTTGCAACTGATCATTGGGCATGTGAGCAGGAGGAACAATCTGAGCTCTGAGCAGAGGTGCAAGAGCTGGCCTGCTTGCTGACCTATTCTGAGGACTTTCAGCTGGGGCACCTACTGCAGCCTGGCTCTGATTGGGATCAGCATGTGGGATTCTGTTTCTGCCAATGCCTGAGGGCACGCTGAGTATGTGCTGTCTGGCTGGGGCTCTGCTGTTGCCGTTATCACTGTCACTGCTGCTGGCATTGTCTGAAGAGCTCCCACTGTCCCTGGAGTCACTACTGCTGGTCTGCTGCTGCTGCTGCTGCTGCTGCTGCTGCTGCTGACTTGTGTCCCCCCCAGGAGGGACTGGAGGGACAAGGAGACCTAGGTGGGTAGGGAGGGTAGGTGCTTTGGGAGCACCAGGATACTGCAGCTGTGTCGCTGGTCCTGTTGGCATGTGCTGAATTAGCTGCTCATCAAAGACCACATCCTTGCTATGATACTCCTTTTCTTCTACTAGAAGACCCCCCAGACTGCCTTAGCCTCTAGTTTGCGCGTTTCTGGGCTGGCACATGAACCCAGACAGCTGAGCCAAACACCCTGAGTCCTGACAGATCTGGCTTAACACCAAAGAAGGACTCCCACGGGGTGAGTGGCTGATCTGTGACAGGAAAGACACATCTGACATAGTTGGACAGCTTTGCTGCATCTGCCCAATGATGTAGACCCATACGACCTGCATGCAGAATGCTTCTGGTCTTCTCCATGATGGTCCTATTCAATCTCTCAGCTGCTCCATTTTGCTCTGGGCTGTAGGGCGCTGAGTGCTGATGAATGATGCCCTTGTCGCTACAGTATTGCTGCATCTGTTGGTTGACATACTCAGTGCCATTGTCTGTCCTGATAGCCTTGCAGCGCTGACCCGACTGAGTCTCAAGCTGCTCAATGACCTGTTTGACTATGCTGGGCACTTGGGCTTTGCTGCGCATTGGCATGACTACAGATAGCCTGGTGAAGTCATCAAGAAAGGTGGCTAAGTAAAGGCTGCCATCCCTGGCTGGCGGGCTGATAGGACCACACACATCCATGTGCACTAGCCCTAGAGGAGCAGTGACAGGTGCTGCATTGGAAGAGGGCTGGGCAAATGCTACATTTCTATGATGCTTGCCTTTGATGCAGCCTATGCAAACAGGTCCAGGACACTTAGCTGCTGCTCTAAACTGACTGGCTGTAACATCGACCCCTGTCACCATGCCCCGTTCCTGCATGAGAGCTAAGGAGGAGTAAGAAGCATGACATAAGCGCTGATGCCACACCTGAGCAGAGGTGGCGCTGAGTCCCGTCGGAGCTGGTTGAGCAGCTTCAGGCACTGCTGCACTTGACGCATCACCAGTCACTGAAGCATCAGTCTGAGTGGCTGCAGTTGAGCTGCTGCTGCTGGGAGTAGCTGCTGAGTAGCTGTGCAAATGGGGCTGCTGCATGTCATAGGGATCAGCTGGCAGAGGTACTGCAGCTAGAATGTAGCTGCTTCTGATCTTGCGGGCTTTGACTTTGAGTCTAGTGTCTCGAATGATGCACTGGTTGTCTGTAAAAGTGAAGCTGGCCCCATCATCTGTGGCAGCTGAGACAGAAATGAAGCTGTGTCTGCTGGCTGGGACATGCAGTGCCTTGCTGAGCTGCCATGGGCCACGCTGAGTGTTCAGCCAAACAGTGCCTTGACCTACAGCATAGATGACATGTCCATCAGCTGCCAGTCTGACTGCCTTGTGCTCATCAGGCCTGAAGGCTGTATAGCTGCTGAAGTGCTCCCTGTCTGTGATCATGTGCTGCGATGCTCCTGAGTCAATGTAGAACGGCTCATAGAGATCAGTGTTGTATGTCTGCAGGGGCATAAGATAATCATCATCTGCGTTGGCTGTGAACAGGTCATAGGTGTCAGTGGAATCAACTGCGGCTGACCTGCCTGGGGTCTGAGCACGGCCCCTAGCTGGGACGCTAGTTCTGCGTGGGCTGCTGCCCCTGGCTGGGCTGGCACCCCTGGCTGGGCTGGCATCCCTGGCTGGGCTGTTCCTCTGACCTGGGCTGGGACTTCTGACAGAGCTGATTCGCTGCCCTGCTAGACGCTGTCGCATGTGCTTGTCAAAGGTAAAGCATTCAGCCATGATATGTCCTGTCTTATTGCAGTAGTGGCACAGAGCATCAGCATGCTGACTCTGCCTGCTGCTGCTACTGCCATGTTCACTGGATCTGGTCGGAGAGATCTGCCTGGGCCCCAGGCTTCTGCCCCTGCCCCTACCTCCCCCCCCGCCTGAACTACCCAGTCCCCGTGAGGATGAGGAGGAGAAGGCAAAGAGAGAGGAGGGAGATGAGGCATGCTCCTGCTGCTGTTCCAGCAGCAGGTCTGCCTCGCGGAACTGCATGACGCGCTTCACTCGGCTGAGTGTTAGCCCCGTAGGACCGGTCTGCTCATACCGCAGCTGCACAGCTGAGGGTTTGTAGTCCGAGGTGAGATTGGCGAGGACAGTAAGCACGATGTTGGACTCAGAGATGCTGCAGTTGCAAGCCTCGAGATCTGACTTGAGCTGGTAATTGCGACTGAAGAAATTGGCGACTGTTTCACCAGGCTGCATACGCAGTAGGCTGAGTCGCTGCTGCAGCTGTGTCTGCCTGGCCACGGAAACCTGAGTGAACTCGCTTTCGAGGCTGGTCCAGGCATCTTTGGCAGAGGTTGAATCATGGACGAGCTGCAGGTAGGGTTTGGAGGTGTAGCGCTTGATTAGCGCCTTGGCTTTGGCATCAGCTGCGAGCTCTGCACGGTTAGTGATCTGAGCTGCTGCATAGGCAGCGCGCGCGTCTGCGCTAGCTGCCGATCCAGGCGCAGGGGGGAGAGCGGTGACTCCGGAGTCGACGATCTCCCAAAGGGAGTTCTCAACGAGGAATCCTTCAACGCGCATACTCCAGTCACGATAGGTGGTATCATCGAGATCAGGTACGTGACATCCTGAGCTGAAGCTGGGAGCTGCCATCGCCAATCAGCTTAGAGCTAATTGCACGACCCCTAACCGGCAACTCACTGGCGTCGTTTGTACACGTCTGGGCGTGGGCCCATAACCTGTTGGAAGTGCACGGGCAGACGACGACACCAGATCAGGGTTTACGCAGATCTACCACAACAGGTTGCGCATAGCATGCGCCTACCTGTTGGAAGTGCACGGGCAGACGACGACACCAGATCAGGGTGCCGTCATCTACCAGGTGTCTGCCATAAATACAGCAGTCACACTCGTACACTCCGCGGGCAGGCCGCTGGCAATCACGCCCTACTATCCCGGTGCTTAAAACAACTGCACCGGGAGGGCTCAACTTTCATCATGGAGTAACAGCAGCAATAGAAGCAGCAGCCGTGGTAGAAGCCACCTCAGCGGTGGTACGCCGGCCTCGTACCTCAGGGCCAGTACGCGGCTGCGAGATTTGCGGATCTCTTGGCGCTTGATCGCTGCCGGGTGCTTTTGCGCGTGTCCCGGCAATAGCGGAGATGAGATGAAGCCTACCTTCCGCCGCGAAAGGAAGGGAAAGTGCCTTCACAGCTCATGCACCAAGCCTTACAGCTTTGATAGCCATCTGTCGCTGTATATCTAATAGTTTGCGGCAGGCTAGAGTCTAGGCAATCTTGAAATGAGAAACGACAGGGGACTGGACATCTGTTGCAACTTATAGTATACTACCATGAAGCTGCGGCGAAGTAACAGTAATACCCTCAGCATCGTGCATGTCGACATCATTTCATACCGCGCGTTTCTTCGGCTTCGTTCCGCCTAGCTCGACATGCATTCAGTTTGCTGAGGGATCTGGGCATGGCGGGTTAATGGCCACCGGGTCACACGCTTGCCGGCAATGACCGCTAGAAATGGAACACTGGACCTGGGCACAGTGGACTCTGTCGCAACACACTCAGCCACATAAGTACATCGCAATGCGTGGCTCGCTCGCACTCCTTGTTGGCGTGCTCCTCTTCGCAGCAGCTGGTAAGCTGTCGCAGTGCTGTCGGTGGTATGCGCTGCAAGTGTTGTGAGCCTAGTCGTCCTCGTCGCACGCCAGCTAGCCAAAACCCCAACAGTGCCCAGCACCATACCGCGCGGCAGCCACTCTCATCATGCCTCTAACCATGCGGCCAGAAACCGCGGCTGCTTGGCGGGTGGTGTTTGGCTGTCGCTGCACAGGATGGGCTGCCGGGAACGAGTGGGAGGCCAACTGCACGCCGTATGCTGTCAACATTGATACTAAGTGCAGGGCAGAAGTGGACGGGGCCCTGGGCAGCCTGGGCTTACCCAAAGGCATTTCCAATGTGAGCGCTTCCCCTGGCTGACCTCACTTGACTGACCTCACTTGAAAGAGACGTGCACGCCCCTAGGGGTCACTGCCACTGTCTCTGCTGCTGCCTCTGCATCCTTCGTCTTGCATGCCTGGCTATTGGCTATGCTGTGTCACTTGCACAGACCAGTCCACTGCTGAAAGACCCGAGCCTTATAAATACCATCAACCAGCTGATAGAGAAGGAGTACTACACAGGCAATGTGTACTACGCCTTTGACAAGGTCTCCCCCTCCGCTGCCTGCTGCATTGCCGCCTGTGAATACGACGCTCAGGTGGGTAGGTGCTGTGAAAGAAAAACATGGGAGAACAGGCCCCGTCCTGGCTCTGCCTGTGGACAGCCTGTGATGGTTAAGCTACCATAAAGTATTGACATAAAGAATGAAGTAGGGCGCAGGGACGAGTGCAGGGATGAGCGAGCTTGGTGGCAGCCAGCTTACATGCAAGAGCCAGCCGCCATGCAGCAGCCAGCCTCCAGCCTAAATGATCGCAGTAGATGGATGTGGTGTATGTAGTTGGATGTAGCAAACACAAAGAAGGTTATTTATGCTCGTGTTAGACACTGCTGTAAGCATCATGCACGTCCCTACACTCCCTGCGTCGGTCCCTGCACTCGACCCTGCACTCGACCCTGCACTCGTCCCTGCACTCGACCCTGCACTCGACCCTGCACTCGACCCTGCACTCGTCCCTGCACTCGACCCTGCACTCGACCCTGCACTCGACCCTGCACTCATCCTTGCGCTCGTCCCTGCGCTCATCCCTGCACTCGTCCCTGCGCCCGTAATCCCTGCGCTCGTCCCTGCGTTCATCCCTGCGCTCGTCCCTGCGCCCGCCATCCCTGCACTCGTCCCTGCGCCCGTAATCCCTGCGCTCGTCCCTGCGCTCATCCCTGCGCTCGTCCCTGCGCCCGCCATCCCTGCACTCGTCCCTGCGTTCATCCCTGCGCTCGTCCCTGCGCTCATCCCTGCACTCGTCCCTGCGCCCGTAATCCCTGCGCTCGTCCCTGCGCTCATCCCTGCACTCGTCCCTGCGCCCGCCATCCCTGCACTCGTCCCTGCGTTCATCCCTGCGCTCGTCCCTGCGCTCATCCCTGCACTCGTCCCTGCGCCCGTAATCCCTGCGCTCGTCCCTGCGCTCATCCCTGCGCTCGTCCCTGCGCCCGCCATCCCTGCACCCGTCCCTGCGTTCATCCCTGCGCTCGTCCCTGCGCTCATCCCTGCACTCGTCCCTGCGCCCGTAATCCCTGCGCTCGTCCATGCGTTCGTCCCTGCACTCGTCCCTGCGCCCGTCATCCCTGCATCCATCCCTGCACACGTCCCTGCGTTTGTCCCTGCGCCCCCAAGTCATCCCTGCGTTCGTCCCTGCACCCCCCCTTCCATCCCTGCGTTCGTCCCTGCACCCCCCCCTCCATCCCTGCATCCGTCCCTGCGTGAACGCCACGGGCCGCCCAGCCTCAGCCTTTGACTTTTTTGACCTGATTTCTTTTGGGATGGATTCCTTACATTACAAGCTACCAACTGGCTGAGTTTCAGCCCATTTGGACAAGGTCGGCCAAAGCGCAGGGAGAAACGCAGGGCCTAAATTGTAGGAGTGCCCCTCGTTTGTTGTGCCCTAGTGGACGTTTTCTGTCCCCTGTCCGTCCCCGCAGCCTGCTGTCAGGCCACTTGCCTCCATGCTGCCAAGGCAGGTCAGGGGGCAGGGCAGAGGGTAGTTGAGCTTCTGCCAGCCCAGGGAGTTGGCAGAGGGCCACTGGGCTTTGTAGTTGGGGTCGCGGGTGACCGGTCATGGCCCATGGCCTTTGTACACTGTGAGCTGTGGGCACGACTGTGCTCCGGTTGCGAGATGGAAGGAAGAGAGGCCGCAGGCTTGGATACTGGGGCATGGGGTGTTTGGGTGTAAGTCATGCGTTGTGGTAATGACATGGAGGTGCATGGGCTCTGCTGTCGGTCAGCATGATGGCATCAGGGTAAAGGGCACAGCTGTGGGGTGTGGAGTGGGCCCTGGGAAGGCTGTGAGACAAGTGCCATGCGTTTTGCAGGTTGGGACTTGGGGTTGTATGTCTTGAGGTGTGGGGCCCGGGCCGTGAATGTGGAGATCGCTCGTGAATGTGCTGCGCATCAGCGTTAAGGCGGGGGGCAGGGCGGCTGTAGCCAGGGCAGGCTGTCATGAGCGTGGCCAGGCACTGGGCCTGCCCGTCCAGCTGCTGTGCCTTGCCCTGGGACAGGCTGCTGACCACCCTTACTCAGCACTGCCCTCCAGGGTCTGTTCATACCATGACCTTGACCCACTGCTCTCAACCGCAGTGACCCAGCTTGTGAACAGCAGTGCATGCAGGCAAGGGCAAACTGGCCGGCTGGCAAAGCAACAGGGGCAGGGGTCAAAGTGCATGAGTCAAGGGGTCAAGGGGCAAGGTAGGGGGATAGGCGCGGTGTGGATGGTAGGCATGAACATGATAGTGCACAACTCTGCTGGCAGTAGGCATCATGGCAAAGCGTGAAACACGACTAGGCACGGACGGACATCCATCCACCTGCCTTGTGCCTGTTGCTGTTCTGTGCTGCTGCTGCCACACACCTGGTGTTCTGGATGTTAGCAGGTTCCAGCAAATCAATCTCAGCCTGACAGTCTTTGGAGCCTTGGGCTGCCATGTGCATCACCCATGTCGTGCTGCCGCCCGTGATCCTGCCTTTGATGCCAGTGGTGCCTCAGCTGAGCATTCTCTGTATCAAACTAAATTACCTGCCATCAGCTGTTGCGCCCACATGCATTTAGGATGCACACGGGGTTCCACGTTTCTCGACAAAATAGCTGCAAGGATGCCGCACTGCGACCAACAGCCACAGCCCCTGCCCCTGCTGTTGTTGCCCCCCCCACCCCTGACACCCAGTATGCAACTCAGCAAGCTTACAAGCAAAGGGAAACGTTGGGAAGGCTGCCACGCTTTAGTGCCTGCTTTGTGCGTGTCCAGGCCATTGCGGAGATGAGATGCCGCCTACCAGCCGCCGCTAAAGGAAGGGAGGATGCCCTCACATCTCACGCCCCAATCCAGTCGACACACGAACTAGTACCGAGAGGATGTCATGGCATGTCCAGACATTGGTCTGTCGTCCTATATGGGTTGTTTGCCGCAGGCCCGCTGAAACTTTTACTGGGCGAGCACAGGACGTGCAGGCGCAGGGTGTTCGAACATGGGGTGCTGGGATCACTCGGGTTACGGTTGGGGGCATGAGTGTAGACATGTGTGTGACAAACACGTAGACCCTTAGTATATGTCCCTGCCTCGCGTCGCTTTTATGTATGGCGGGGAAGATGCTATTGTTTATAGCGAGGTTTTATCGGCTGTTGAGATGATATCTGATAATATCTGTTTACTGCCATGAAGCTGCGTGGAACATCATCCCATACCGCGCGTATTTCTGCGTTCGTCTCGCCTACCTCAACATGCATTCGGTTTTGCCAAGGGATCTGCGAGTGGCGGGTTGATGGCCGCCGGGTCACACGCTTCCCGGCAATGATTGCTGGAACTGGGACCTGGCCCGCAGCACTGTGGATTCCGTTGTGCGTCATTCCGCTGCATCACTACATCGCAATGCGTAGCTCGCTCCCCCTTCTTGTCAGCGTGCTCCTCTTCGCAGCAGCCGGTAAGCTATCGTAGAGCACCTGCTGGTTTTGAGTATAGCTAGGGGTGCCGAGCACTGATCTCATCAGTCGTACGAAACCTCGCTGTCAAGCTGTTCGAACGCTCCCTGTCCAGCACGGTCCGCCTAGGGTACAGGCGGATGCAATGCAGCTGCGTGCTTGGGTCAGATGCGATGCTGACTCTGCGGCCATCCGGCGCGCTTTCGTCCCGGCCCCCTTTGATGAGCCTCTCGCCATACCGCCATGAGACCAGGCCATCGCAACTGTGTGTTCCGCACTATCCCCGTTGCACTGATGACAGCCTGGCGGTTGCTGCATCTGCTGTTTTCACACAGGATGGGCTGCCGGCAACGAGTGGGAGGACAAGTGCCCCCAGTATGCCGCCGTCGTCGACACTAACTGCAGGGCAGAGATCGACACGGCTCTAGGCAGCCTGGGCTTGCCTAAGGGCATTTCCCTGGTAAGCATCCCTGGCCCATGCTGCATTGCTGCATGCTGTGTCGTCTTCACTTCATAGGAATGCTGCTGCTGCTGTTGCCACTGTCTTCCCTGTTGCTGCTTTTGCTTCCTTCCTGTTGCATGCCTGGCTATTGGCCATGCCGTGTCCCTTGCCGCAGACCAGTCCACTGCTGGACGACCAAAACCTTCTCAAAACTATGAACCCGCTGTACGAGAAGGAGTACAGCACAGGCAACGTGTACTATGCCTTTGACAGGGTCACGCCCTCTGCTGCCTGCTGCTTTGCAGTGTGCCAGTATGATGCCCAGGTGCGGTGGGGAAGTCGCAGCTGAAGGGGAGATGCCTGCATGGCACTGGCCACGATGTAGGTCTCAGGAGCATGGCCTTGTCTTGCAAACGAAGCTAAACCCACCTCATATCCTTCACCTTGCCCCTTCCAGCCATACTCAGGTGGCTGCCGCTGCTGTTGCTGCTGCTGCTGCTGCTGCTTGGTTGTGTGCAGATATGCACTTGTCTGTACTCCAATGATGATTTGAAGAGTACGGTGCGGCGCCGCCTTTACAGCACGGGTGAGGCCTTGTCCGTCTTTCCGCAAAGACCCCCTGCACAGTCCCCTGCCGTGAGGCCCACACCATCATCGCACGTAAGTATGACTTC
>JASKMD010000008.1:5831975-5860501 GCA_030144725.1 Haematococcus lacustris | reverse complement strand
CTCAGGAGGTCAAAGACCTTTCTGAGATGCTTCAAATGCTCGTCCACAGATTTGGACATGACCAAGATGTCATCCAGGTACACCAGGGCACACTGGTTCAGGACTGGGGCAAATGCATCATTCATGACACGCTGGAATGTAGCAGGTGCATTGCAGAGCCCAAAAGACAGTACCTTGAACTGGTAGTGGCCGTCAGGGGTCCTGAAGGCCGTCTTAGGCACATCTTCAGGGGTGATCCTGATCTGGTTGTAACCCGCTTGAAGGTCTAGGGAAGAAAACACAGTGCAACCTGACAGCTTGTCAAACAAGTCATCAATCCTGGGCAGTGGATACTGATCCCTGATGGTGATCTTGTTGAGCTGACGGTAATCAAGGCACATGCGTAACTCACCAGACTTCTTCTTGACAAACAGGATAGGAGCAGCAAAAGGACTGGAGCTTGGTTCTATCATGCCCTTGGCAAGTAGGTCCTGCACCTGCTTCTTCAGCTCAGCATGCTCTTCCTGGCTCATGCGGTATTGAGGTACCACAGAGGGTCGTGCATCAGGCACCAGGTGGATGGCATGGCCCACAGGACGCTCAGGTGGCAGAGATGTGATGGGTGCAAACACATCAGCATACTCATCCAGCAAAGCATTGAGTGCCTGGGACACACCTGGAGGTAGGTCAGGTTCAGCTGGAGCTGGATCAGGGGTACTGGAATTGTCCACAGTGATTAGGGCCAGGCCACCTGTGCCTCCTTTTCGTAACCACCTGGCAGCAACTTTTGCAGAAGCCAGAGGGGGTTTTGCACGTAGAGCATTGACCAGGAAAGAGGCAGGGTTGCTTACAGTAGACTGCCCTGACTCAGACTTATCAGCAGGGGGACATGGCAGCACTACAGGCTCACCCTTGTCACATGCCAGGCTGAGAGTCTTGTCCTGGTATGACATCACGGCCTCATGCTCATTCAACCAGTCATTCCCCAGCAGCACATCAAAGTCTGGCAGGAGAGAAGGCATAACGTTGAGTTTGCAGGGTACAGTAGCACCTGGCAAACTCAAATCAGCCTTGACAAACTGAGAACAGCTCAACACAGTGTTGTTAGCAGCATGCCACTCTTGCATGTGCTTCAACATGTGGACAGGTACAGCATGTGCAGCAACAAATGATGCACTGACAAAGCTGTGGGTAGCAGCAGTCAGCACATGAGCAGGTTCACACACAATGCATGCCTCAGAGTACTCAGCACAGTTTTGATCGTTCTACCGACCTTGTCCGATCGGGCTGAAATTTTGATAGATGGTAGTTTTCAGAAAATAAAACATATTTTACAAGAAAAATATTTGGGAAAACCCAAAAGCTGTTGCGCTGTGGCCCTTAACCTATCCCTGCACTTATCCCTGCACCTACGCCCCAGGGCCACAGCGCAGCCGCCTTTGCTTTTTTCACAATATTATTTCGTAAAAATATGTTTTAATTTCTGCAAACTACCATCTATCAAAATTTCAGCCCGATCGGACAAGGTCGGTAGAACGCAGGGACAAACGCAGGGACTAAGTTGTAGGAGTGCCTCCATCCTGGCAGTCTGAGGGCGTCTACCCTGGTACTGCCTGGAGGGACCACCAGGGTCACCACCACGGTCAGGGCTGCGGTCACGCTTTGCAGCCTTGTAGGGGGCAGAGCCACCCTTCTTCAGGTCTTGCATGAGCTCCCATGTGCCAGCATCCTTCATGGCCTCTTCCTTGCTCATGCCAGAGGCTTTCCTCTTGCAGTGCTTCGTCCAGTGGGATGACAATCCACAATGGTAGCAATAGCCACTGGCAGGAGGGAGACCCTCACTGCCAGCAGAGGGAGCAGCAGGACGCCCAGGAGGTGGACCAGGGAACCTGGCCAGGTTCTGCAGCCCACGTTGCACTTGGGCCACCTGGTGCACAGCAGCAACCGGGCGCCTTGAGGCAGGATGTACACCAGAGCCAGCAGCAGCCACAAGGGCCTTGTGGTTGGTAATGGCAGCCTTAATGGCCTCATCCAGAGTGGGGGCCACAAGGGCACGCAGATCCTTGGCAACAGGACCACGCAGATCTGCTGACAGGCCACGCTGGAACACATTCACAAGCATGGAGTCTGTCATGCAGTCCTTGCCAGCCAAGGTGAGGGTGTTCCTGAAGTCAGTGATGTAGGCTGACAGGGCAACACCATTAGTCATACGCAGGTGAGTTGAGTCAAGGAGCTTAGCACGTGCTGCATCAGCATCAGTGGTCAGGTCCTCGCCTACAAACTCAAGGAACTGCTGTGACAGGTAGGGCCATGTGGGGTAGCCAGAGTGGGTTAGGGCATATGAGTCCCTGACAGACTGGAACCACACATCCCTAGCCTTCCCTGACAGGAAAGAGGGCAGAGCAAGAGCAGGGTCCAGGCCATGTGCAACACAGTGTGCCTCAAGGTCCTCCAGGAAAGACAGAGCACGGCGACCGGAGGTCGAACTGGCATCAGTCCACCGCTCAGTCACGGGCAACCCGCGACGTGAGTTGGAGTCATGACCAGTAGGGGCAGTGACAGTGGCAGGCAGGGGCGCAGCAGTGGGGCGAACCCCAGCATACTTGTCCCGCACAGCAGCAAGTGTGCGAGGGTTCGAAGTGCCGGGTGAACCCGAGGCAACATCTTTCTGCGCAACAGGCTGGTGCATTGCAGCAGTCAAGTGTTGGAGTGCGCGCAGAGCAGCAGCCAAAGGCCTGACTAGCTGCGACGCTACTTCGACTGGCCTCTTAGCTGGACTAGGGCTAGCTGGCAGCAAAGCAGCATCAGCAGCACGCTTAGCACCAGCAGGAGGACTCACCAATGCGCCAGCTTGCTGGTTGTTGGCCTGCGCTGCGACCAGCTGCGCCTGGAGGGTGGCAATTTGCGCGTTGAGCTCGTCGACTGGAGTCGAAGTGCTGTCGAATTGGTCCAGGCCAAACTCGTCCAGGAGCTCCTCTTCTTCACCCAACTGTTGGCCTCCTGCGGGAATTGAAGCGGGCAACTCGCCCGGCTCCGGTGCTGCACCAAGTGCAGGACCCGTATCCGCTGTAGCTGTAACAGCTGAAGCTGGAGGAAGGACGCCAGAGGCGCCATTGGTCTTGTTCGCCGAAGCGACATTCTGGGTAGTTGAAGTCATGTTGACTGGACCGCGAGCTTAACTGCTCGGGGTCGGAAACCAGCTGTAACGTGCGGGGACGCAACGTCAGATGACCTTTTGACACAAGCTCGAAGGCCGGTCCAGTCCAGGCGGTGACTTCCGACTAGGGTGTTGGGTTACAGCGGTGTATTGCGAGAATGGCTAGAGCTTAGAACGGGGCTCCCTGGAATCGAACCAGTTGTACTCACGAACGCAATGTCGCTAGTCTTTACCTGCCAAATCTCACTCTACACGTGTAACCCGCGTCCCGCGACGGCTCGCATTCACGAGACAGCCCAGACGACGCGAAGCGGCAATCTCTTCCAGAGGTGCGCACTTTACATTCCTCCCCCTCCAAAGGGGCTTCCGTTCCGCCACGGGTAAAACCACGTGACTCGCATTGCCTACAGCATGCTGATTTAGCTACTGGGCAACCCAAAGGGCGCACCAGGTCACAGCTCAGGGAGCGGTCAAAGACCATCGTGCCGACTAGACACAGGGAAACCATAACCACACAGGTAGCAGCTGACCAGAGGTACAAGCATGCTGGGAATGCCATAGTCCAGCAGCATACCAGCATGCATGGCCTAGGACTTACTTCAGGTTGTGAGCTGCATGGTACTCAGCCAGGATCTTGTCACAGCCAACCAAGTTGGAACGTGGCTCCCAGGTGTTGTGGTCGGCATCATAGCCTTCCCACTGCACCAGGTACTCCTTGGCCTTTCCTGCATGCACATGTCTGTGGTCCAGCAGACGCTCAACATAGTACACAGGCTCCTCATCAAGCCACTCAACAGGCGGAGGCATGAAGCCCACATCAGTGCCAGTGTAGGGTTTGATGAGTGACACATGGAACACAGGGTGAAGACGTGACATGGAGGCAGGCAGCTGCAGGTTCACTGCAACCTGGCCAACCAAACCAAGCACCTTGAAGGGCCCCACAAAACGTGGCAGCAGCTTACGTGCTTTGCCTGGCTTCAACCTCATGTTCTTAGTGCTGAGCAGGACCATTTGACCCACCTTGTAATGCACCTCTCGACGGTCCTGGTTGGCATAGGCAGCTTGACGTTGCTGAGCAGCCTGCATGCATAGCTTGGCCTTAGCCACAGCCTCCTGCCACCAAGTAGCATAGGACAGGCCTTCAGGGCACCGCCCCTTGTCAGGTAGAGAGTGGAGCATAGGGGTAATGGGGGACTGTCCGGTGTTAACCAGGAACGGTGTAGACTTGATGGACTCTTGCCATGAGTTGTTCACAGCTAACTCAGCAAGTGACAGATAGTCAGGCCAATCAGCTTGGGTGGGAGAGATGTAATGACGTAGCATCTCTTCCAACACACGGTTGTACCTCTCAGTCTGGCCATCAGACTGAGGGTGATAGGAGGAAGACAGGGATCCCCTCATGCCCAGCAACTTCTGCACATGGTGCCAGAAAGTGTTGTGGAAATGGGGACCACGGTCAGAGACCATGTCTTTTGGCAGGCCATGCAGTTTGAAGACATTGTCAACAAACAGACGGGCAAAGCCCTTGGCATTCATGCTCTCCTTGCAGGGCACAAAGTGCACCATCTTACTGAGCCTGTCAACAAAGACACAGATGGCATCAAACCCATGTGAAGCAGATGGCAGCTTGGTGATCAGGTCCATTGACACTGACTCCCAACGGTAATCTGGAATGGACAGTGGGTTGAGTAAGCCACCAGGCTTCAGTGTAGAGGACTTGTCACGCTGGCAGGCATCACAGGTAGTGACATAGTGCCTGACATCAGCACGCATGGTGTCCCAGTAGAACACACGTGACAGCCTCTCAAGGGTTTTGGTTATACCCACATGACCAGCATAGGCAGCATCATGCATCTCATGCAGAATGTACTCACGCAGTTCAGGGTCATTGGGAACCATCACTGTGCCCTTGCCAGTGCGCCGCCACAGGCCATGGTCGTCCATGTACATGCCAGACAGATCAGCTTCAGCAGTAAACGCAGGGTCAAGCCGGTAACCATGGACCAGGTGATCAGCCAGTTCCAATGGGTGGGCAGGAGCTGCAGGATAGTGCACTGAGGTGTCAGCAGCAGATGGGGCCTCAAGCTCAGGGAGCCTACTATGGTGAGCAGCAACAGGGTTATCAGACACTGTGGGCCGGGGGGCCAAAGCATCAACGGCAGTGGGGGCTTTTGAGGGAGTACCCACAGGTGGAACCTGGGGCAGAGCCTGCGCCACACGCACTTCCCCCCTCTCCAAAGACTGTTTAGCTTGCCGCCGGGTGGTAACAACACACACCATGGCACAGTCCTGGGGTCCAGCAGGTATCCGGGACAGTGGGTCAGCAGGATTAGCATCACCTGGCAGGTACTGCAGGTCAAATGTAAACCGTGACAGGAACTCCATCCACCTAGCCTGACGTCTAGACAGCACCTTCTGGGTGGGCAGAGCAGTCAAAGGCTTGTGATCGGTGAAGAGTGTGAATGGTACACCCTCAAGGTAACACCTCCACTCCTTGCATGCAGTGATGAGGGCAAGAAGCTCTTGCTCACCAGTGGTGTAGTTACGCTCAGCAGAAGACAGCTTCTTGCTGAGGTATGCAAGGGGGTAGCCATCTTGCATCAGGACTGCTCCTACTCCTTGGAGTGAGGCATCATAGTAGACCTGGAAGGGCTGGGTGTGATCAGGTAGACGTAGCATGGGGACCTGGGCAACAGCAGCTTTGAGGGAAGCAAAGGCTTTCAGCTCATCAGCAGGCCAGTTCTGCCACAGAAATGAGTCACCAGCTTTGCCACACAGATCTGTGAGAGGTGCAGCTAGGACACTGAAATTATGCACAAATTTGCGCACAAAATTAGCAGCACCTAGGAATGACTGGAGCTGTTGCAGGGATTGAGGCACAGGCCAGGAAGAAATGCTCTTGATTTTCTCAGGGTCCACAGCAATTGCACCAGCAAAGATGACATGGCCAAGGAATTTGAGCGTGTTACGCATGAATTCACATTTGGACTGCTTGGCAAAGAGCTTGTTGAGCCTCAGGAGGTCAAAGACCTTTCTGAGATGCTTCAAATGCTCGTCCACAGATTTGGACATGACCAAGATGTCATCCAGGTACACCAGGGCACACTGGTTCAGGACTGGGGCAAATGCATCATTCATGACACGCTGGAATGTAGCAGGTGCATTGCAGAGCCCAAAAGACAGTACCTTGAACTGGTAGTGGCCGTCAGGGGTCCTGAAGGCCGTCTTAGGCACATCTTCAGGGGTGATCCTGATCTGGTTGTAACCCGCTTGAAGGTCTAGGGAAGAAAACACAGTGCAACCTGACAGCTTGTCAAACAAGTCATCAATCCTGGGCAGTGGATACTGATCCCTGATGGTGATCTTGTTGAGCTGACGGTAATCAAGGCACATGCGTAACTCACCAGACTTCTTCTTGACAAACAGGATAGGAGCAGCAAAAGGACTGGAGCTTGGTTCTATCATGCCCTTGGCAAGTAGGTCCTGCACCTGCTTCTTCAGCTCAGCATGCTCCTCCTGGCTCATGCGGTATTGAGGTACCACAGAGGGTCGTGCATCAGGCACCAGGGGGATGGCATGGCCCACAGGACGCTCAGGTGGCAGAGATGTGATGGGTGCAAACACATCAGCATACTCATCCAGCAAAGCATTGAGTGCCTGGGACACACCTGGAGGTAGGTCAGGTTCAGCTGGAGCTGGATCAGGGGTACTGGAATTGTCCACAGTGATTAGGGCCAGGCCACCTGTGCCTCCTTTTCGTAACCACCTGGCAGCAACTTTTGCAGAAGCCAGAGGGGGTTTTGCACGTAGAGCATTGACCAGGAAAGAGGCAGGGTTGCTTACAGCAGACTGCCCTGACTCAGACTTATCAGCAGGGGGACATGGCAGCACTACAGGCTCACCCTTGTCACATGCCAGGCTGAGAGTCTTGTCCTGGTATGACATCACGGCCTCATGCTCATTCAACCAGTCATTCCCCAGCAGCACATCAAAGTCTGGCAGGAGAGAAGGCATAACGTTGAGTTTGCAGGGTACAGTAGCACCTGGCAGACTCAAATCAGCCTTGACAAACTGGGAACAGCTCAACACAGTGTTGTTAGCAGCATGCCACTCTTGCATGTGCTTCAACATGTGGACAGGTACAGCATGTGCAGCAACAAATGATGCACTGACAAAGCTGTGGGTAGCAGCAGTCAGCACATGAGCAGGTTCACACACAATGCATGCCTCAGAGTACTCAGCACAGTTTTGATCGTTCTACCGACCTTGTCCGATCGGGCTGAAATTTTGATAGATGGTAGTTTTCAGAAAATAAAACATATTTTACAAGAAAAATATTTGGGAAAACCCAAAAGCTGTTGCGCTGTGGCCCTTAACCTATCCCTGCACTTATCCCTGCACCTACGCCCCAGGGCCACAGCGCAGCCGCCTTTGCTTTTTTCACAATATTATTTCGTAAAAATATGTTTTAATTTCTGCAAACTACCATCTATCAAAATTTCAGCCCGATCGGACAAGGTCGGTAGAACGCAGGGACAAACGCAGGGACTAAGTTGTAGGAGTGCCTCCATCCTGGCAGTCTGAGGGCGTCTACCCTGGTACTGCCTGGAGGGACCACCAGGGTCACCACCACGGTCAGGGCTGCGGTCACGCTTTGCAGCCTTGTAGGGGGCAGAGCCACCCTTCTTCAGGTCTTGCATGAGCTCCCATGTGCCAGCATCCTTCATGGCCTCTTCCTTGCTCATGCCAGAGGCTTTCCTCTTGCAGTGCTTCGTCCAGTGGGATGACAATCCACAATGGTAGCAATAGCCACTGGCAGGAGGGAGACCCTCACTGCCAGCAGAGGGAGCAGCAGGACGCCCAGGAGGTGGACCAGGGAACCTGGCCAGGTTCTGCAGCCCACGTTGCACTTGGGCCACCTGGTGCACAGCAGCAACCGGGCGCCTTGAGGCAGGATGTACACCAGAGCCAGCAGCAGCCACAAGGGCCTTGTGGTTGGTAATGGCAGCCTTAATGGCCTCATCCAGAGTGGGGGCCACAAGGGCACGCAGATCCTTGGCAACAGGACCACGCAGATCTGCTGACAGGCCACGCTGGAACACATTCACAAGCATGGAGTCTGTCATGCAGTCCTTGCCAGCCAAGGTGAGGGTGTTCCTGAAGTCAGTGATGTAGGCTGACAGGGCAACACCATTAGTCATACGCAGGTGAGTTGAGTCAAGGAGCTTAGCACGTGCTGCATCAGCATCAGTGGTCAGGTCCTCGCCTACAAACTCAAGGAACTGCTGTGACAGGTAGGGCCATGTGGGGTAGCCAGAGTGGGTTAGGGCATATGAGTCCCTGACAGACTGGAACCACACATCCCTAGCCTTCCCTGACAGGAAAGAGGGCAGAGCAAGAGCAGGGTCCAGGCCATGTGCAACACAGTGTGCCTCAAGGTCCTCCAGGAAAGACAGAGCACGGCGACCGGAGGTCGAACTGGCATCAGTCCACCGCTCAGTCACGGGCAACCCGCGACGTGAGTTGGAGTCATGACCAGTAGGGGCAGTGACAGTGGCAGGCAGGGGCGCAGCAGTGGGGCGAACCCCAGCATACTTGTCCCGCACAGCAGCAAGTGTGCGAGGGTTCGAAGTGCCGGGTGAACCCGAGGCAACATCTTTCTGCGCAACAGGCTGGTGCATTGCAGCAGTCAAGTGTTGGAGTGCGCGCAGAGCAGCAGCCAAAGGCCTGACTAGCTGCGACGCTACTTCGACTGGCCTCTTAGCTGGACTAGGGCTAGCTGGCAGCAAAGCAGCATCAGCAGCACGCTTAGCACCAGCAGGAGGACTCACCAATGCGCCAGCTTGCTGGTTGTTGGCCTGCGCTGCGACCAGCTGCGCCTGGAGGGTGGCAATTTGCGCGTTGAGCTCGTCGACTGGAGTCGAAGTGCTGTCGAATTGGTCCAGGCCAAACTCGTCCAGGAGCTCCTCTTCTTCACCCAACTGTTGGCCTCCTGCGGGAATTGAAGCGGGCAACTCGCCCGGCTCCGGTGCTGCACCAAGTGCAGGACCCGTATCCGCTGTAGCTGTAACAGCTGAAGCTGGAGGAAGGACGCCAGAGGCGCCATTGGTCTTGTTCGCCGAAGCGACATTCTGGGTAGTTGAAGTCATGTTGACTGGACCGCGAGCTTAACTGCTCGGGGTCGGAAACCAGCTGTAACGTGCGGGGACGCAACGTCAGATGACCTTTTGACACAAGCTCGAAGGCCGGTCCAGTCCAGGCGGTGACTTCCGACTAGGGTGTTGGGTTACAGCGGTGTATTGCGAGAATGGCTAGAGCTTAGAACGGGGCTCCCTGGAATCGAACCAGTTGTACTCACGAACGCAATGTCGCTAGTCTTTACCTGCCAAATCTCACTCTACACGTGTAACCCGCGTCCCGCGACGGCTCGCATTCACGAGACAGCCCAGACGACGCGAAGCGGCAATCTCTTCCAGAGGTGCGCACTTTACATTCCTCCCCCTCCAAAGGGGCTTCCGTTCCGCCACGGGTAAAACCACGTGACTCGCATTGCCTACAGCATGCTGATTTAGCTACTGGGCAACCCAAAGGGCGCACCAGGTCACAGCTCAGGGAGCGGTCAAAGACCATCGTGCCGACTAGACACAGGGAAACCATAACCACACAGGTAGCAGCTGACCAGAGGTACAAGCATGCTGGGAATGCCATAGTCCAGCAGCATACCAGCATGCATGGCCTAGGACTTACTTCAGGTTGTGAGCTGCATGGTACTCAGCCAGGATCTTGTCACAGCCAACCAAGTTGGAACGTGGCTCCCAGGTGTTGTGGTCGGCATCATAGCCTTCCCACTGCACCAGGTACTCCTTGGCCTTTCCTGCATGCACATGTCTGTGGTCCAGCAGACGCTCAACATAGTACACAGGCTCCTCATCAAGCCACTCAACAGGCGGAGGCATGAAGCCCACATCAGTGCCAGTGTAGGGTTTGATGAGTGACACATGGAACACAGGGTGAAGACGTGACATGGAGGCAGGCAGCTGCAGGTTCACTGCAACCTGGCCAACCAAACCAAGCACCTTGAAGGGCCCCACAAAACGTGGCAGCAGCTTACGTGCTTTGCCTGGCTTCAACCTCATGTTCTTAGTGCTGAGCAGGACCATTTGACCCACCTTGTAATGCACCTCTCGACGGTCCTGGTTGGCATAGGCAGCTTGACGTTGCTGAGCAGCCTGCATGCATAGCTTGGCCTTAGCCACAGCCTCCTGCCACCAAGTAGCATAGGACAGGCCTTCAGGGCACCGCCCCTTGTCAGGTAGAGAGTGGAGCATAGGGGTAATGGGGGACTGTCCGGTGTTAACCAGGAACGGTGTAGACTTGATGGACTCTTGCCATGAGTTGTTCACAGCTAACTCAGCAAGTGACAGATAGTCAGGCCAATCAGCTTGGGTGGGAGAGATGTAATGACGTAGCATCTCTTCCAACACACGGTTGTACCTCTCAGTCTGGCCATCAGACTGAGGGTGATAGGAGGAAGACAGGGATCCCCTCATGCCCAGCAACTTCTGCACATGGTGCCAGAAAGTGTTGTGGAAATGGGGACCACGGTCAGAGACCATGTCTTTTGGCAGGCCATGCAGTTTGAAGACATTGTCAACAAACAGACGGGCAAAGCCCTTGGCATTCATGCTCTCCTTGCAGGGCACAAAGTGCACCATCTTACTGAGCCTGTCAACAAAGACACAGATGGCATCAAACCCATGTGAAGCAGATGGCAGCTTGGTGATCAGGTCCATTGACACTGACTCCCAACGGTAATCTGGAATGGACAGTGGGTTGAGTAAGCCACCAGGCTTCAGTGTAGAGGACTTGTCACGCTGGCAGGCATCACAGGTAGTGACATAGTGCCTGACATCAGCACGCATGGTGTCCCAGTAGAACACACGTGACAGCCTCTCAAGGGTTTTGGTTATACCCACATGACCAGCATAGGCAGCATCATGCATCTCATGCAGAATGTACTCACGCAGTTCAGGGTCATTGGGAACCATCACTGTGCCCTTGCCAGTGCGCCGCCACAGGCCATGGTCGTCCATGTACATGCCAGACAGATCAGCTTCAGCAGTAAACGCAGGGTCAAGCCGGTAACCATGGACCAGGTGATCAGCCAGTTCCAATGGGTGGGCAGGAGCTGCAGGATAGTGCACTGAGGTGTCAGCAGCAGATGGGGCCTCAAGCTCAGGGAGCCTACTATGGTGAGCAGCAACAGGGTTATCAGACACTGTGGGCCGGGGGGCCAAAGCATCAACGGCAGTGGGGGCTTTTGAGGGAGTACCCACAGGTGGAACCTGGGGCAGAGCCTGCGCCACACGCACTTCCCCCCTCTCCAAAGACTGTTTAGCTTGCCGCCGGGTGGTAACAACACACACCATGGCACAGTCCTGGGGTCCAGCAGGTATCCGGGACAGTGGGTCAGCAGGATTAGCATCACCTGGCAGGTACTGCAGGTCAAATGTAAACCGTGACAGGAACTCCATCCACCTAGCCTGACGTCTAGACAGCACCTTCTGGGTGGGCAGAGCAGTCAAAGGCTTGTGATCGGTGAAGAGTGTGAATGGTACACCCTCAAGGTAACACCTCCACTCCTTGCATGCAGTGATGAGGGCAAGAAGCTCTTGCTCACCAGTGGTGTAGTTACGCTCAGCAGAAGACAGCTTCTTGCTGAGGTATGCAAGGGGGTAGCCATCTTGCATCAGGACTGCTCCTACTCCTTGGAGTGAGGCATCATAGTAGACCTGGAAGGGCTGGGTGTGATCAGGTAGACGTAGCATGGGGACCTGGGCAACAGCAGCTTTGAGGGAAGCAAAGGCTTTCAGCTCATCAGCAGGCCAGTTCTGCCACAGAAATGAGTCACCAGCTTTGCCACACAGATCTGTGAGAGGTGCAGCTAGGACACTGAAATTATGCACAAATTTGCGCACAAAATTAGCAGCACCTAGGAATGACTGGAGCTGTTGCAGGGATTGAGGCACAGGCCAGGAAGAAATGCTCTTGATTTTCTCAGGGTCCACAGCAATTGCACCAGCAAAGATGACATGGCCAAGGAATTTGAGCGTGTTACGCATGAATTCACATTTGGACTGCTTGGCAAAGAGCTTGTTGAGCCTCAGGAGGTCAAAGACCTTTCTGAGATGCTTCAAATGCTCGTCCACAGATTTGGACATGACCAAGATGTCATCCAGGTACACCAGGGCACACTGGTTCAGGACTGGGGCAAATGCATCATTCATGACACGCTGGAATGTAGCAGGTGCATTGCAGAGCCCAAAAGACAGTACCTTGAACTGGTAGTGGCCGTCAGGGGTCCTGAAGGCCGTCTTAGGCACATCTTCAGGGGTGATCCTGATCTGGTTGTAACCCGCTTGAAGGTCTAGGGAAGAAAACACAGTGCAACCTGACAGCTTGTCAAACAAGTCATCAATCCTGGGCAGTGGATACTGATCCCTGATGGTGATCTTGTTGAGCTGACGGTAATCAAGGCACATGCGTAACTCACCAGACTTCTTCTTGACAAACAGGATAGGAGCAGCAAAAGGACTGGAGCTTGGTTCTATCATGCCCTTGGCAAGTAGGTCCTGCACCTGCTTCTTCAGCTCAGCATGCTCCTCCTGGCTCATGCGGTATTGAGGTACCACAGAGGGTCGTGCATCAGGCACCAGGGGGATGGCATGGCCCACAGGACGCTCAGGTGGCAGAGATGTGATGGGTGCAAACACATCAGCATACTCATCCAGCAAAGCATTGAGTGCCTGGGACACACCTGGAGGTAGGTCAGGTTCAGCTGGAGCTGGATCAGGGGTACTGGAATTGTCCACAGTGATTAGGGCCAGGCCACCTGTGCCTCCTTTTCGTAACCACCTGGCAGCAACTTTTGCAGAAGCCAGAGGGGGTTTTGCACGTAGAGCATTGACCAGGAAAGAGGCAGGGTTGCTTACAGCAGACTGCCCTGACTCAGACTTATCAGCAGGGGGACATGGCAGCACTACAGGCTCACCCTTGTCACATGCCAGGCTGAGAGTCTTGTCCTGGTATGACATCACGGCCTCATGCTCATTCAACCAGTCATTCCCCAGCAGCACATCAAAGTCTGGCAGGAGAGAAGGCATAACGTTGAGTTTGCAGGGTACAGTAGCACCTGGCAGACTCAAATCAGCCTTGACAAACTGGGAACAGCTCAACACAGTGTTGTTAGCAGCATGCCACTCTTGCATGTGCTTCAACATGTGGACAGGTACAGCATGTGCAGCAACAAATGATGCACTGACAAAGCTGTGGGTAGCAGCAGTCAGCACATGAGCAGGTTCACACACAATGCATGCCTCAGAGTACTCAGCACAGTTTTGATCGTTCTACCGACCTTGTCCGATCGGGCTGAAATTTTGATAGATGGTAGTTTTCAGAAAATAAAACATATTTTACAAGAAAAATATTTGGGAAAACCCAAAAGCTGTTGCGCTGTGGCCCTTAACCTATCCCTGCACTTATCCCTGCACCTACGCCCCAGGGCCACAGCGCAGCCGCCTTTGCTTTTTTCACAATATTATTTCGTAAAAATATGTTTTAATTTCTGCAAACTACCATCTATCAAAATTTCAGCCCGATCGGACAAGGTCGGTAGAACGCAGGGACAAACGCAGGGACTAAGTTGTAGGAGTGCCTCCATCCTGGCAGTCTGAGGGCGTCTACCCTGGTACTGCCTGGAGGGACCACCAGGGTCACCACCACGGTCAGGGCTACGGTCACGCTTTGCAGCCTTGTAGGGGGCAGAGCCACCCTTCTTCAGGTCTTGCATGAGCTCCCATGTGCCAGCATCCTTCATGGCCTCTTCCTTGCTCATGCCAGAGGCTTTCCTCTTGCAGTGCTTCGTCCAGTGGGATGACAATCCACAATGGTAGCAATAGCCACTGGCAGGAGGGAGACCCTCACTGCCAGCAGAGGGAGCAGCAGGACGCCCAGGAGGTGGACCAGGGAACCTGGCCAGGTTCTGCAGCCCACGTTGCACTTGGGCCACCTGGTGCACAGCAGCAACCGGGCGCCTTGAGGCAGGATGTACACCAGAGCCAGCAGCAGCCACAAGGGCCTTGTGGTTGGTAATGGCAGCCTTAATGGCCTCATCCAGAGTGGGGGCCACAAGGGCACGCAGATCCTTGGCAACAGGACCACGCAGATCTGCTGACAGGCCACGCTGGAACACATTCACAAGCATGGAGTCTGTCATGCAGTCCTTGCCAGCCAAGGTGAGGGTGTTCCTGAAGTCAGTGATGTAGGCTGACAGGGCAACACCATTAGTCATACGCAGGTGAGTTGAGTCAAGGAGCTTAGCACGTGCTGCATCAGCATCAGTGGTCAGGTCCTCGCCTACAAACTCAAGGAACTGCTGTGACAGGTAGGGCCATGTGGGGTAGCCAGAGTGGGTTAGGGCATATGAGTCCCTGACAGACTGGAACCACACATCCCTAGCCTTCCCTGACAGGAAAGAGGGCAGAGCAAGAGCAGGGTCCAGGCCATGTGCAACACAGTGTGCCTCAAGGTCCTCCAGGAAAGACAGAGCACGGCGACCGGAGGTCGAACTGGCATCAGTCCACCGCTCAGTCACGGGCAACCCGCGACGTGAGTTGGAGTCATGACCAGTAGGGGCAGTGACAGTGGCAGGCAGGGGCGCAGCAGTGGGGCGAACCCCAGCATACTTGTCCCGCACAGCAGCAAGTGTGCGAGGGTTCGAAGTGCCGGGTGAACCCGAGGCAACATCTTTCTGCGCAACAGGCTGGTGCATTGCAGCAGTCAAGTGTTGGAGTGCGCGCAGAGCAGCAGCCAAAGGCCTGACTAGCTGCGACGCTACTTCGACTGGCCTCTTAGCTGGACTAGGGCTAGCTGGCAGCAAAGCAGCATCAGCAGCACGCTTAGCACCAGCAGGAGGACTCACCAATGCGCCAGCTTGCTGGTTGTTGGCCTGCGCTGCGACCAGCTGCGCCTGGAGGGTGGCAATTTGCGCGTTGAGCTCGTCGACTGGAGTCGAAGTGCTGTCGAATTGGTCCAGGCCAAACTCGTCCAGGAGCTCCTCTTCTTCACCCAACTGTTGGCCTCCTGCGGGAATTGAAGCGGGCAACTCGCCCGGCTCCGGTGCTGCACCAAGTGCAGGACCCGTATCCGCTGTAGCTGTAACAGCTGAAGCTGGAGGAAGGACGCCAGAGGCGCCATTGGTCTTGTTCGCCGAAGCGACATTCTGGGTAGTTGAAGTCATGTTGACTGGACCGCGAGCTTAACTGCTCGGGGTCGGAAACCAGCTGTAACGTGCGGGGACGCAACGTCAGATGACCTTTTGACACAAGCTCGAAGGCCGGTCCAGTCCAGGCGGTGACTTCCGACTAGGGTGTTGGGTTACAGCGGTGTATTGCGAGAATGGCTAGAGCTTAGAACGGGGCTCCCTGGAATCGAACCAGTTGTACTCACGAACGCAATGTCGCTAGTCTTTACCTGCCAAATCTCACTCTACACGTGTAACCCGCGTCCCGCGACGGCTCGCATTCACGAGACAGCCCAGACGACGCGAAGCGGCAATCTCTTCCAGAGGTGCGCACTTTACATTCCTCCCCCTCCAAAGGGGCTTCCGTTCCGCCACGGGTAAAACCACGTGACTCGCATTGCCTACAGCATGCTGATTTAGCTACTGGGCAACCCAAAGGGCGCACCAGGTCACAGCTCAGGGAGCGGTCAAAGACCATCGTGCCGACTAGACACAGGGAAACCATAACCACACAGGTAGCAGCTGACCAGAGGTACAAGCATGCTGGGAATGCCATAGTCCAGCAGCATACCAGCATGCATGGCCTAGGACTTACTTCAGGTTGTGAGCTGCATGGTACTCAGCCAGGATCTTGTCACAGCCAACCAAGTTGGAACGTGGCTCCCAGGTGTTGTGGTCGGCATCATAGCCTTCCCACTGCACCAGGTACTCCTTGGCCTTTCCTGCATGCACATGTCTGTGGTCCAGCAGACGCTCAACATAGTACACAGGCTCCTCATCAAGCCACTCAACAGGCGGAGGCATGAAGCCCACATCAGTGCCAGTGTAGGGTTTGATGAGTGACACATGGAACACAGGGTGAAGACGTGACATGGAGGCAGGCAGCTGCAGGTTCACTGCAACCTGGCCAACCAAACCAAGCACCTTGAAGGGCCCCACAAAACGTGGCAGCAGCTTACGTGCTTTGCCTGGCTTCAACCTCATGTTCTTAGTGCTGAGCAGGACCATTTGACCCACCTTGTAATGCACCTCTCGACGGTCCTGGTTGGCATAGGCAGCTTGACGTTGCTGAGCAGCCTGCATGCATAGCTTGGCCTTAGCCACAGCCTCCTGCCACCAAGTAGCATAGGACAGGCCTTCAGGGCACCGCCCCTTGTCAGGTAGAGAGTGGAGCATAGGGGTAATGGGGGACTGTCCGGTGTTAACCAGGAACGGTGTAGACTTGATGGACTCTTGCCATGAGTTGTTCACAGCTAACTCAGCAAGTGACAGATAGTCAGGCCAATCAGCTTGGGTGGGAGAGATGTAATGACGTAGCATCTCTTCCAACACACGGTTGTACCTCTCAGTCTGGCCATCAGACTGAGGGTGATAGGAGGAAGACAGGGATCCCCTCATGCCCAGCAACTTCTGCACATGGTGCCAGAAAGTGTTGTGGAAATGGGGACCACGGTCAGAGACCATGTCTTTTGGCAGGCCATGCAGTTTGAAGACATTGTCAACAAACAGACGGGCAAAGCCCTTGGCATTCATGCTCTCCTTGCAGGGCACAAAGTGCACCATCTTACTGAGCCTGTCAACAAAGACACAGATGGCATCAAACCCATGTGAAGCAGATGGCAGCTTGGTGATCAGGTCCATTGACACTGACTCCCAACGGTAATCTGGAATGGACAGTGGGTTGAGTAAGCCACCAGGCTTCAGTGTAGAGGACTTGTCACGCTGGCAGGCATCACAGGTAGTGACATAGTGCCTGACATCAGCACGCATGGTGTCCCAGTAGAACACACGTGACAGCCTCTCAAGGGTTTTGGTTATACCCACATGACCAGCATAGGCAGCATCATGCATCTCATGCAGAATGTACTCACGCAGTTCAGGGTCATTGGGAACCATCACTGTGCCCTTGCCAGTGCGCCGCCACAGGCCATGGTCGTCCATGTACATGCCAGACAGATCAGCTTCAGCAGTAAACGCAGGGTCAAGCCGGTAACCATGGACCAGGTGATCAGCCAGTTCCAATGGGTGGGCAGGAGCTGCAGGATAGTGCACTGAGGTGTCAGCAGCAGATGGGGCCTCAAGCTCAGGGAGCCTACTATGGTGAGCAGCAACAGGGTTATCAGACACTGTGGGCCGGGGGGCCAAAGCATCAACGGCAGTGGGGGCTTTTGAGGGAGTACCCACAGGTGGAACCTGGGGCAGAGCCTGCGCCACACGCACTTCCCCCCTCTCCAAAGACTGTTTAGCTTGCCGCCGGGTGGTAACAACACACACCATGGCACAGTCCTGGGGTCCAGCAGGTATCCGGGACAGTGGGTCAGCAGGATTAGCATCACCTGGCAGGTACTGCAGGTCAAATGTAAACCGTGACAGGAACTCCATCCACCTAGCCTGACGTCTAGACAGCACCTTCTGGGTGGGCAGAGCAGTCAAAGGCTTGTGATCGGTGAAGAGTGTGAATGGTACACCCTCAAGGTAACACCTCCACTCCTTGCATGCAGTGATGAGGGCAAGAAGCTCTTGCTCACCAGTGGTGTAGTCACGCTCAGCAGAAGACAGCTTCTTGCTGAGGTATGCAAGGGGGTAGCCATCTTGCATCAGGACTGCTCCTACTCCTTGGAGTGAGGCATCATAGTAGACCTGGAAGGGCTGGGTGTGATCAGTTGTACTGGACCGCGAGCTTAACTGCTCGGGGTCGGAAACCAGCTGTAACGTGCGGGGACGCAACGTCAGATGACCTTTTGACACAAGCTCGAAGGCCGGTCCAGTCGAGGCGGTGACTTCCGACTAGGGTGTTGGGTTACAGCGGTGTATTGCGAGAATGGCTAGAGCTTAGAACGGGGCTCCCTGGAATCGAACCAGTTGTACTCACGAACGCAATGTCGCTAGTCTTTACCTGCCAAATCTCACTCTACACGTGTAACCCGCGTCCCGCGACGGCTCGCAGAAGAAGAAGAAGAAGAAGACTACTCCGGTATTCACCGGCGTGCATTAAGGGAGGAGCTACCGCCTGGGGCGCGGCCTGCTCCCACCAATCAAGCCAAGAAAGAGGCGACCCCCCTACCCTCCCTCCCTCTTAGTAGCCCTGAGTCTGTAGCTTGTCTTTGCAATGGAGTGGGCTGTCTCCACCGCGTGTCTTGTTAATTTGTGTAGGAGTTTAGTAGTGTTATCTTGTGAGATCCCCAAGGCCAGAAGGTGTTGCCGTGTGTGTGCTTCATATGTTATGCCCCCTATGCCCAGGAGGATTGGTCTAATCTCCACCATGTGGCCTTCCTTGCGTATGGTATGAGCTAGATTGGTGTGTTGGTTGAGTGCCTTGTCTAATTGATCCGTCCACCTTGAGTCCGAGCAGTACTTGATTTCTATGATGGTGACCCGTTTTGTGGCTTTGCCGCTTTTGCCCGCCTTCGCTTGCGGCGTCACCATGAGTATATCTGGTCTAGTGGTGTTTTTGGTTGCCGCTGTTTTCAGTCCGAGTGCTCGTAACGTTGTGTGTAGTGTGTCGTTAGGGAGGTCCAGGTCTTCCTTCGCGCCCTTCTCCCAACTGCCGGTGTCCGCGAATCGGATGTACCCGCCTAGGGTACCCTTGCTTATGGCTTTAGCGATGAGGCGACCGGCCCCGTTATGCCTTTCTTGCACCATCGGTAGTGTCTCGCTGCAGCCCGAGAGGAGGTGAGTGGCACTATCGGCTTCCCCGCAGAGTGGGCACCGGTCGTCGGTCGCCCAGAGTGTGGCGGACCCCCTAAGGTTTCAACCTTATGCCCAAGGTTTCTCCTAGGTTTTGCAAAAATCAAGAGTCCAGGATTCTTGTCACCTCCCGGCTAGAAACCTAATACCCCAATTGCTCCTGCCCCAAAACCGTTGGCTCCCCGTACCTTTGGGTTCCAAAACCTCAAGTATAAGCGCTCAACCTGGCAAACCTTGTCAACCTAGCAAACCCTGTCAACCTTGTCAACCTAGCAAACCTTGTCAACCTAGCAAACCCTGTCAACCTAGTCAACCTAGCAAACCTTGTCAACCTAGCAAACCTTGTCAACCTAGCAAACCTTGTCAACCTAGTCAACCTAGCAAACCTTGTCAACCTAGCAAACCTTGTCAACCTAGCAAACCTTGTCAACCTAGCAAACCTTGTCAACCTAGCAAACTCTGTCAACCAAGCTAGCGAGACATGCGGCGCAGCATGCCCGAATACTTGTTGATGTGGCGAAAACGTTGCTCGCACACCTGCGCCCATACGCCCAACGCGCTGCCTACGCACACGATGTTGGTAGGTCGTATGTGTTACATGTATGCCTGTGTATGCACTACATGTTGCCTGTGTATGCAACATGTAGTGCATTTCAGCAGCAGCAGCAGCAGTGGCAGAAGCAGCGGCAGCAGCAGCAGCAGCAGCAGCAGCAGTGGCAACAGCAGTGGCAACAGCAGTGGCAGCAGCAGTGGCAGCAGCAGCAGCGTGGCAGCAGCAGCAGTGGCAGAAGCAGCAGAAGTGGCAGCAGCAGCAGCAGCAGCAGCAGCGGCAGCAGCAGTGGAAGCAGCATTGGCAGCAGTGGCAGCAGCAGCAATGGCAGCAGCAGCAGCAGCAGTGGCAGCAGCAGTGGCAGCAGCAGCAATGTGGCAGCAGTGGCAGTGGCAGTAGCAGCAGTGGCAGCAGCATCAGCAGCAACGGCAGCAGCAGCGGCAGCAGCAGTGGCAGCAGCAGTGGCAGCAGCAGCATCTGTAGCAGCAGCAGCAGTGGCAAGAGCAGCGGCAGCAGCAGCAGTGGCAGCAGCGGCAGCAGCAGCAGCAGTGGCAAGAGCAGCGGCAGCAGCAGCAGTGGCAGCAGCGGCAGCAGCAGCAGCAGTGGCAAGAGCAGCGGCAGCAGCAGCAGTGGCAGCAGCGGCAGCAGCAGCAGCAGAGGCAGCAGTGGCAAGAGCAGCGGCAGCAGCAGCAATGGCAGCAATGGCAGCAGCAGCAGTGGCAGAACCAGCAGAAGTGGCAGCAGCAGCAGCAGCAGCAGCGGCAGCAGCAGTGGAAGCAGCAGTGGCAGCAGTGGCAGCAGCAGCAGCAGCAGCAGCAGCAGCAATGGCAGCAGCAGCAGCAGCAGCAGCAGTGGCAGCAGCATCAACAGCAGTGGCAGCAGCAGTTGCAGCAGCAGCAGCAGCAGCAGCATCAACAGCAGTGGCAGCAGCAGTGGCAGCAGCAGCAGTGGCAGCAGCAGTGGCAGCAGCAGCAGTGGCAGCAGCAGTGGCAGCAGCAGCAGCAGAGGCAGCAGTGGCAAGAGCAGCAGCAATGGCAGCAGCAGCAGCAGCAGCAGCAGCAGCGTGGCAGCAGCAGCAGTGGCAGAACCAGCAGAAGTGGCAGCAGCAGCAGCAACAGCAGCAGCAGCAGCGGCAGCAGCAGTGGAAGCAGCAGTGGCAGCAGTGGCAGCAGCAGCAATGGCAGCAGCAGCAGCAGCAGTGGCAGCAGCAGTGGCAGCAGCAGCAATGTGGCAGCAGCAGCAGTGGCAGTGGCAGTAGCAGCACCAGTGGCAGCAGCAGCAGCATCAGTGGCAGCAGCAGCAGCAGCAGTGGCGGCAGCAGCAGCAGCAGTGGCAGCAGCAGCAGCAGCAGCGGCAGCAGCAGCAGCAGTGGCAGCAGCATCAGCAGCAGTGGCAGCAGCAGTTGCAGCAGCAGCAGCATCAGCAGCAGCAGTGGTCAGAGCAGTGGCAGCAGCAGCAGTGGCAGCAGCAGTGGTAGCAGCAGTGGTAGTAGCATCAGCAGCAGTGGCAGCAGCAGTGGCAGTGGCAGCAGCAGCAGCAGTGGCAGCAGCAGCAGCAACAGCAGTGGCAGCAATAGCAGCAGCAGCAGTAGCAGCAGCAGCAGCAGCAGCAGCAGTGACAGCAGCAGCAGCAGCAGCAGCAGTGGCAGCAGCAGCAGCAGCAGCAGCAGCAGCAACAGCAGTTGCAGCAATAGCAGCAGCAGCAGGAGTGACAGCATCAGCAGCAGCAGCAGCAGCAGTGACAGCAGCAGCAGCAGCAGTGACAGCAGCAGCAACAGCAGTGGCAGCAGTGGCAGCAGCAGCAGCAGCAGCAACAGCAGTGGCAGCAATAGCAGCAGCAACATCAGTGACAGCAGCAGTGGCAGCAGCAGTGGCAGCAGCAGCGGCAAGAGCAGCGGCAATTGTACACATGGCCACTGGCAACAAGACACTCACCTACATGCACTGCCCCATGTATAGGCATTGAGGCAAGCCAGCATGCATGACGTAACCCCCCTCTACCTGCACCCTGCCCCCTCCTCCCCCTCCCCTCGTCCCCCTCTCCTGCCCCTTGTCCACCTTAGCCTCCCCCCCTTCCCTACGCCTCCTCCGGTCAGGGTCAGGGTCAGGGTCAGGGTCAGGGTCAGGGTCAGGGTCAGGGTCAGGGTTAGTTTAGGGTAGGGTAGGAGTTAGGGGTTAGGGTTAGGGTTAGGGCTAGGGTTAGGGTTAGGGTTAGGGTAAGGGGCTAGGGCTAGGGTTAGGGCCAGGGTCAGGGTCAGGGTCAGGGTCAGGGGGCAGGGGGCAGGGGGCAGGGGGCAGGTGCATTTCATGGTATGCAACATGTAGTGCATTTCAGCAGCAGCAGCAGTGGCAGAAGCAGCGGCAGCAGCAGCAGCAGCAGCAGCAGCAGCAGCAGCAGCAGTGGCAACAGCAGTGGCAACAGCAGTGGCAGCAGCAGTGGCAGCAGCAGCAGCGTGGCATCAGCAGCAGTGGCAGAAGCAGCAGAAGTGGCAGCAGCAGCAGCAGCAGCAGCAGCAGCAGCAGCGGCAGCAGCAGTGGAAGCAGCATTGGCAGCAGTGGTAGCAGCAGCAATGGCAGCAGCAGCAGTGGCAGCAGCAGTGGCAGCAGCAGCAATGTGGCAGCAGTGGCAGTGGCAGTAGCAGCAGTGGCAGCAGCATCAGCAGCAACGGCAGCAGCAGCGGCAGCAGCAGTGGCAGCAGCAGTGGCAGCAGCAGCATCTGTAGCAGCAGCAGCAGTGGCAAGAGCAGCGGCAGCAGCAGCAGTGGCAGCAGCGGCAGCAGCAGCAGCAGTGGCAAGAGCAGCGGCAGCAGCAGCAGTGGCAGCAGCGGCAGCAGCAGCAGCAGTGGCAAGAGCAGCGGCAGCAGCAGCAGTGGCAGCAGCGGCAGCAGCAGCAGCAGAGGCAGCAGTGGCAAGAGCAGCGGCAGCAGCAGCAATGGCAGCAATGGCAGCAGCAGCAGTGGCAGAACCAGCAGAAGTGGCAGCAGCAGCAGCAGCAGCAGCGGCAGCAGCAGTGGAAGCAGCAGTGGCAGCAGTGGCAGCAGCAGCAGCAGCAGCAGCAGCAGCAATGGCAGCAGCAGCAGCAGCAGCAGCAGCAGTGGCAGCAGCATCAACAGCAGTGGCAGCAGCAGTTGCAGCAGCAGCAGCAGCAGCAGCATCAACAGCAGTGGCAGCAGCAGTGGCAGCAGCAGCAGTGGCAGCAGCAGTGGCAGCAGCAGCAGTGGCAGCAGCAGTGGCAGCAGCAGCAGCAGAGGCAGCAGTGGCAAGAGCAGCAGCAATGGCAGCAGCAGCAGCAGCAGCAGCAGCAGCGTGGCAGCAGCAGCAGTGGCAGAACCAGCAGAAGTGGCAGCAGCAGCAGCAACAGCAGCAGCAGCAGCGGCAGCAGCAGTGGAAGCAGCAGTGGCAGCAGTGGCAGCAGCAGCAATGGCAGCAGCAGCAGCAGCAGTGGCAGCAGCAGTGGCAGCAGCAGCAATGTGGCAGCAGCAGCAGTGGCAGTGGCAGTAGCAGCACCAGTGGCAGCAGCAGCAGCATCAGTGGCAGCAGCAGCAGCAGCAGTGGCGGCAGCAGCAGCAGCAGTGGCAGCAGCAGCAGCAGCAGCGGCAGCAGCAGCAGCAGTGGCAGCAGCATCAGCAGCAGTGGCAGCAGCAGTTGCAGCAGCAGCAGCATCAGCAGCAGCAGTGGTAAGAGCAGTGGCAGCAGCAGCAGTGGCAGCAGCAGTGGTAGCAGCAGTGGTAGTAGCATCAGCAGCAGTGGCAGCAGCAGTGGCAGTGGCAGCAGCAGCAGCAGTGGCAGCAGCAGCAGCAACAGCAGTGGCAGCAATAGCAGCAGCAGCAGTAGCAGCAGCAGCAGCAGCAGCAGTGACAGCAGCAGCAGCAGCAGCAGCAGTGGCAGCAGCAGCAGCAGCAGCAGCAGCAGCAGCAGCAGCAACAGCAGTTGCAGCAATAGCAGCAGCAGCAGGAGTGACAGCATCAGCAGCAGCAGCAGCAGCAGTGACAGCAGCAGCAGCAGCAGTGACAGCAGCAGCAACAGCAGTGGCAGCAGTGGCAGCAGCAGCAGCAGCAGCAACAGCAGTGGCAGCAATAGCAGCAGCAACATCAGTGACAGCAGCAGTGGCAGCAGCAGTGGCAGCAGCAGCGGCAAGAGCAGCGGCAATTGTACACATGGCCACTGGCAACAAGACACTCACCTACATGCACTGCCCCATGTATAGGCATTGAGGCAAGCCAGCATGCATGACGTAACCCCCCTCTACCTGCACCCTGCCCCCTCCTCCCCCTCCCCTCGTCCCCCTCTCCTGCCCCTTGTCCACCTTAGCCTCCCCCCCTTCCCTACGCCTCCTCCGGTCAGGGTCAGGGTCAGGGTCAGGGTCAGGGTCAGGGTCAGGGTTAGTTTAGGGTAGGGTAGGAGTTAGGGGTTAGGGTTAGGGTTAGGGCTAGGGTTAGGGTTAGGGTTAGGGTAAGGGGCTAGGGCTAGGGTTAGGGCCAGGGTCAGGGTCAGGGTCAGGGTCAGGGGGCAGGGGGCAGGGGGCAGGGGGCAGGTGCATTTCATGGTATGCAACATGTAGTGCATTTCAGCAGCAGCAGCAGTGGCAGAAGCAGCGGCAGCAGCAGCAGCAGCAGCAGCAGCAGCAGCAGCAGCAGCAGTGGCAACAGCAGTGGCAACAGCAGTGGCAGCAGCAGTGGCAGCAGCAGCAGCGTGGCATCAGCAGCAGTGGCAGAAGCAGCAGAAGTGGCAGCAGCAGCAGCAGCAGCAGCAGCAGCAGCAGCGGCAGCAGCAGTGGAAGCAGCATTGGCAGCAGTGGTAGCAGCAGCAATGGCAGCAGCAGCAGTGGCAGCAGCAGTGGCAGCAGCAGCAATGTGGCAGCAGTGGCAGTGGCAGTAGCAGCAGTGGCAGCAGCATCAGCAGCAACGGCAGCAGCAGCGGCAGCAGCAGTGGCAGCAGCAGCAGCAGCAGTTGCAGTTGCAGCAGCAGCAGTGGCAGCAGCAGTGTCAGTAGCAGTGGCAGCAGCAGCATCTGTAGCAGCAGCAGCAGTGGCAAGAGCAGCGGCAGCAGCAGCAGTGGCAGCAGCGGCAGCAGCAGCAGCAGTGGCAAGAGCAGCGGCAGCAGCAGCAGTGGCAGCAGCGGCAGCAGCAGCAGCAGAGGCAGCAGTGGCAAGAGCAGCGGCAGCAGCAGCAATGGCAGCAATGGCAGCAGCAGCAGTGGCAGAACCAGCAGAAGTGGCAGCAGCAGCAGCAGCAGCAGCAGCAGTAGCAGCGGCAGCAGCAGTGGAAGCAGCAGTGGCAGCAGTGGCAGCAGCAGCAGCAGCAGCAATGGCAGCAGCAGCAGTGGCAGCAGCATCAACAGCAGTGGCAGCAGCAGTTGCAGCAGCAGCAGCAACAGCAGCATCAACAGCAGCAGCAGCAGCAGTGGCAGCATCAGCAGAGGCAGCAGTGGCAAGAGCAGCAGCAATGGCAGCAACAGCAGCAGCAGCAGCAGCAGCAGCGTGGCAGCAGCAGCAGTGGCAGAACCAGCAGAAGTGGCAGCAGCAGCAGCAGCAGCAGCAGCAGCAGCGGCAGCAGCAGTGGAAGCAGCAGTGGCAGCAGTGGCAGCAGCAGCAGCAGCAGCAGCAGCAGCAATGGCAGCAATGGCAGCAGCAGCAGCAGCAGCAGCAGCAGTGGCAGCAGCAGCAGTGGCAGCAGCAGTGGCAGCAGCAGCAATGTGGCAGCAGCAGCAGTGGCAGTGGCAGTAGCAGCACCAGTGGCAGCAGCAGCAGCATCAGTGGCAGCAGCAGCAGCAGCAGTGGCGGCAGCAGCAGCAGCAGTGGCAGCAGCAGCAGCAGCAGCAGCAGCAGCAGCAGCAGCAGCAGCAGCAGCAGCAGCAGTGGCAGCAGCATCAGCAGCAGCATCAGCAGCAGTGGCAGCAGCAGTTGCAGCAGCAGCAGCATCAGCAGCAGCAGTGGTAAGAGCAGTGGCAGCAGCAGCAGTGGCAGCAGCAGTGGTAGCAGCAGTGGCAGTAGCATCAGCAGCAGTGGCAGCAGCAGTGGCAGTGGCAGCAGCAGCAGCAGTGGCAGCAGCAGCAGCAGCAGCAACAGCAGTGGCAGCAATAGCAGCAGCAGCAGTAGCAGCAGCAGCAGCAGCAGCAGCAGCAGGAGCAGGAGCAATAGCAGCAGCAGCAGCAGTGACAGCAGCAGCAGCAGCAGCAGCAGTGGCAGCAGCAGCAGCAGCAGCAGCAGCAGCAACAGCAGTTGCAGCAATAGCAGCAGCAGCAGGAGTGACAGCATCAGCATCAGCAGTGGCAGCAGCAGCAGCAGCAGCGGCAGCAGCAACAGCAGTGGCAGCAATAGCAGCAGCAGCAGCAGCAGCAGTGACAGCAGCAGCAACAGCAGTGGCAGCAGTGGCAGCAGCAGCAGCAGCAACAGCAGTGGCAGCAATAGCAGCAGCAACATCAGTGACAGCAGCAGTGGCAGCAGCAGTGGCAGCAGCAGTGGCAAGAGCAGCGTACACATGGCCACTGGCAACAAGACACTCACCTACATGCACTGCCCCATGTATAGGCATTGAGGCAAGCCAGCATGCATGACGTAACCCCCCTCTACCTGCACCCTGCCCCCTCCTCCCCCTCCCCCCGTCCCCCTCTCCTGCCCCTTGTCCACCTTAGCCTCCCCCCCTTCCCTACGCCTCCTCCGGTCAGGGTCAGGGTCAGGGTCAGGGTCAGGGTTAGTTTAGAGTAGGAGTTAGGGGTTAGGGTTAGGGTTAGGGCTAGGGTTAGGGTTAGGGTTAGGGTAAGGGGCTAGGGCTAGGGCTAGGGCTAGGGTTAGGGCCAGGGTCAGGGTCAGGGTCAGGGTCAGGGGGCAGGGGGCAGGGGGCAGGGGGCAGGGGGCAGGGGGCAGGGGGCAGGGGCAGGGGCAGGGGCAGGGGCAGGGGCAGGGGCAGGGGCAGGGGCAGGGGCAGGGGCAGGGGCAGGGGCAGGGGCAGGGGCAGGGGCAGGGGCAGGGGCAGGGGCAGGGGCAGGGGCAGGGGCAGGGGCAGGGGCAGGGGCAGGGGCAGGGGCAGGGGCAGGGGCAGGGGCAGGGGCAGGGGCAGGGGCAGGGGCAGGGGCAGGGGCAGGGGCAGGGGCAGGGGCAGGGGCAGGGGCAAGGGCAGGGGCAGGGGCAGGGGCAGGGGCAGGGGCAGGGGCAGGGGCAGGGGCAGGGGCAGGGGCAGGGGCAGGGGCAGGGGCAGGGGCAGGGGCAGGGGCAGGGGCAGGGGCAGGGGCAGGGGCAGGGGCAGGGGCAGGGGCAGGGGCAGGGGCAGGGGCAGGGGCAGGGGCAGGGGCAGGGGCAGGGGCAGGGTTAGTTTAGGTTAGGAGTTAGGGGTTAGGGGTTAGGGGTTAGGGTTAGGGTTAGGGTTAGGGTTAGGGCTAGGGTTAGGGTTAGGGTTAGGGTTAGGGGCTAGGGCTAGGGCTAGGGTTAGGGCCAGGGGCAGGGGCAGGGGCAGGGGGCAGGGGGCAGGGGGCAGGGGGCAGGGGGCAGGGGGCAGCGGGCAGGGGCAGGGGCAGGGGCAGGGGCAGGGGCAGGGGCAGGGGCAGGGGCAGGGGCAGGGGCAGGGGCAGGGGCAGGGGCAGGGGCAGGGGCAGGGGCAGGGGCAGGGGCAGGGGCAGGGGCAGGGGCAGGGGCAGGGGCAGGGGCAGGGGCAGGGGCAGGGGCAGGGGCAGGGGCAGGGGCAGGGGCAGGGGCAGGGGCAGGTTTAGTTTAGGTTAGGAGTTAGGGGTTAGGAGTTAGGGTTAGGGTTAGGGCTAGGGCTAGGGTTAGGGTTAGGGCTAGGGTTAGGGTTAGGGTTAGGGTTAGGGTTAGGGTAAGGGGTTAGGGTTAGGGTTAGGGTTAGGGTTAGGGTTAGGGTTAGGGTCAGGGTCAGGGTCAGGGGTCAGGGGTCAGGGGGCAGGGGGCAGGGGGCAGGGGGCAGGGGGCAGGGACAGGGGCAGGGGCAGGGGCAGGGGCAGGGGCAGGGGCAGGGGCAGGGGCAAGGGCAGGGGCAGCAGGGGCAAGAGCAGCGGCAGCAGCAGCAGCAGTGGCAGCAGTAGCAGCAGCAGCAGCAGTGGCAGCAGCAGTGGCAGCAGCAGCAGTAAAGGGTTTCGGGGGGGGGGGGGGGGGGGGCTGGTAATGAAACGCCCAAGTCAAAAGTTAGGTTGTCAAGGTTTGCTAGGTTTGCTAGGTTTGCTAGGTTTGCTAGGTTTGCTAGGTTCCGGGGGGGGGGGGGGGGCTGGTAATGAAACGCCCAAGTCAAAAGTTAGGTTGTCAAGGTTTGCTAGGTTTGCTAGGTTTGCTAGGTTTGCTAGGTTTGCTAGGTTCCGGGGGGGGGGGGGGGCTGGTAATGAAACGGCCAAGTCAAAAGTTAGGTTGTCAAGGTTTGCTCGGTTTGCTAGGTTTGCTAGGTTTGCTAGGTTCCCCGGGGGGGGGGGGGGGGGGGGCTGGTAATGAAACGCCCAAGTCAAAAGTTAGGTTGTCAAGGTTTGCTAGGTTTGCTAGGTTTGCTAGGTTTGCTAGGTTCCGGGGGAGGGGGGGGGGGCTGGTAATGAAACGCCCAAGTCAAAAGTTAGGTTGTCAAGGTTTGCTAGGTTTGCTAGGTTTGCTAGGTTTGCTAGGTTCCGGGGGGGGGTGGGGGGGGCTGGTAATGAAACGCCCAAGTCAAAAGTTAGGTTGTCAAGGTTTGCTAGGTTTGCTAGGTTTGCTAGGTTTGCTAGGTTCCGGGGGGGGGGGGGGGGGGCTGGTAATGAAACGGCCAAGTCAAAAGTTAGGTTGTCAAGGTTTGCTAGGTTTGCTAGGTTTGCTAGGTTTGCTAGGTTCCGGGGGGGGGGGGGGGGGGCTGGTAATGAAACGGCCAAGTCAAAAGTTAGGTTGTC